>OY728164.1:786573262-787773262 GCA_963277665.1 Viscum album
AAGATATGATTGATTTGGATAAATTATATTGGATATTCTTGACTATCTTGAAACTAATTAATAGTTTGTATATTCCATCATTGTTGGAGTTTACAACATTTTTTTGATATAAGGAGTATATCCAATATTTTATAAGGAATAAGGGAGAATGAATGTTATCAATAAGGTTTTATGGTAATTCAAGGTGTTACCGTGTTTTACAAGAATACATGATGATGGTATTCACATGTTATTATGAGGCAAAAAGGATCTTCATTGTGTTTACCTTTTTTATAAATTTTGGACTGTGAGTTTGGACAAAAGTATTATGGATAAGTATAAAGGTTGGAATAAATTAAGTTAAACATTGGAAACTATTGTTTAAGGTTAGAATAACTTCGTAAAATTATTTTTTGGATTGTTATAAAAAGGACAACCCAGAGGTCGGGTGACAACCCATCGTGTCCGGCAAGGCCGCGAGACTTGAACCCGCAATTGAAGGACGACAAGGGTGCATCACCAACCAATGGCCTACTTTATGTCCTAGTTTGTATAATATAGATTTTTTTAAATTTTCTGACAAATGAATTATAAATTAATTATTTATGGAACCCTATACGATTAGGATAAATAGAATATTTTTTGATTTTATTATCTTTTGGAGTGAAAGATGATTTTATGGTAGGAATTAGTTGAAGGATAAAACTCTACTTGTTAAGTATATTTTTTATCTTATTATATAAAGAAAATAATTCTTAAACTTTTGGGAAGAGATCTTAAAACAAAAAGTGTGTTATCCTAATACCTTATGTTTTTTTGAACTGATGATGTTTTAAATCATCATTGATCAATGGATTTGAGGCCCTCAATTGTACACTTATTTGTGATTGATGACCTCAATCACTCCCTATAAATATTTAACTTTTTCCTCCAATTATGTGTCTTTAATTTCCACCAATGTTCTTCTAATCGAGATCATAATTTGGTAGTGACTTTTTCATTTCCCTTTCCCTCTTATTAAGACTAAATTTTATTAAACTAATTTCTGATGTGGGTTTTACATAAAGGTATTTTTCTATTTTTAACCTTTTATTTTCAAAAAACAATTTCAAATTGTGAGGAAATAATTTATTTAAGGAGGGGAGAATGTAACACCCCAAGATTTCATAGTATGTTATCTTTTCAAAATAATTCAATAACATGCACTACACGCAACAACGAGTTTGAGCGGACCACGACTTACCAAAACAGCCGTTCAAAAGGTGTTTATGAATAGTATTAACTGAATTTTTAATTTTATATATATCCTATATAATTTTAATATTCATATTTTGTGTTTCTTAGACAGAATATAAGGAAAAATGCAATTTTTAGGATAAAAGAAGTATTTTTCAAAAAATAAAATTTTACTGCCTTTTAATGGAGAACCCTTTTTAATACCAATATTTTATAATTTTATATATATAATTTAATGAAATTAAATTCCTATTTATATTCGGGACATAAAAATTTAGTTTGGTTAAATTTTTGGTACTTTTCTGATAACTTTATTATTTTAACGTATTGTGAAAATACTATGTTTTAATTGAAAACAACGTTTTTAATCGAAATAATTTATAGTGTTAAATTATGCATTTGAATGGTTTTGAAGTAAAATTAGATTATATTCTTATCATTTAATAAAATTTTGGTCATTATAATTAATTTCACATTTAAATTTGACATAAACACATGTCAATCTTTAGATAGTTTTTACTTTTTAAAAGAATCCGCCTTTTGGTTTTGACAATAGGAATTAATTTTAAATTAATTAATATAACTTATATGATTTGAATTTGTTAAAATAAATTTTGATTTTGATTTTTTAATATCTATATTATCTTAGGGTAAATTTTTCGTATTTTTCTGAAAACTTTCAATTTTTGATGAATAGTGAAAAACACTGCATTATTATTTAAAACCGACTTTTTATTTAAATAATTATTTATTTTATTTAAATTTATTTTATGTCAAAAGATATATATAATACATATATAAGCTCAATTTAATTCATTGGAGTCATTTTATAACAAAATTAGATGTATGAATTTTTATTTAACTTGTTACCGTCTTTTACCCACCTTCTAAGAGTATTTGCAAATTTGAATAAATCATAATTTTACTGCTTCTGTGAGTTGAATTTCAAAAATCCGAGAGACACAACTGACATCAGTAAGTAAATTTTTTTTCAATAAGATGAAAATAATTTTTGGTGAATAGTAACCTTTGACTTTTATTTACCACATTTAAAAGTAAAGAGGGTAATTAAAGGTAAAAACTATATGATAATTACCATAACACATATCCTAATTCTACTGGATGAGTGTAATTCGACCAAAAAAATGTTAGGAATAAAATATGATTCTTTTGGTCTACTTGGATTATATTAGAACATTTATTATTATTTTATTTAAAGAAGTGTTAGAAGTGTTAAATTTAAAGTTTAATAACTAAAATTTTTTTAATATAGGGTTATACACAACATAAATTTGAATATAAATATTAATTATAAAGATAAAAAGATTTAATACATCATGGTATTTTATTTATAATTTTTAGACATTAAATAATTAAATTTATTTATGACACAATGATGATATAGTAATTACCTTATTAATGAAAGAATCAAATAAGTGGTATTATAAATAATAAAATAAATACTATTTCAATGTTTTTATGATATACAAAAATTTTCTAGGTGAATATGACATGTTAGGGTTGATTCAATGTATCTTTTTAGAAGTAATCAAGTTGATATGAATTTCAAAAAAACCATATACTAAATAGTGTCAAAATTGACATAAATGAATTCTTAAAACAAATATTATATTATTAAATTATATAATATTCCTAAAAATATAAGGTTCATCCATTAGGATTAAATAATATTATATATGTAATTAATTAACCACTTGATATTCTATTATAAGTTTAGAGTATGTTTATTAACCATATCATGTAAGAATACAAGAAGACACGGTAAAAGTTTAACTATTTAACTAAGAGTTAAATTTAAAAGATAAGGTTAATATAGTGACCTAAACCTGTCTAAAACCTATTGGTTGAGTGTTTTTCAACCCATACCAATCTTATCCAAGTAATAAATCATTTTGGAGCCATTAGAAACCGAAAATAATTTTATTATAAAATAATATTTCAAGCGTTTCTTAAAGTGACCCTCACCTTTCTTATAAAAGGGTACATCCCCTTCTCACAAAATCACACCTCCAAATACATTTGGATCCGCCAAAATCTGCCAAAATCTCCTCTAAATTTCCATACCTTTGACATAGAGGCCTTACTTTGATAAAAAATCCAACCCAAGTAGCCCCTTTGATCAAATCAAAAAGAAACACTTGAAGAAGAGGTAATAATTTTATCACCTCTTTCAAGTTTTTTTCTTCTTCCACTTCCTATTTATTTGTTGTTTCCATACCAAAATAATAAATCTAGTATCTTTTACATACTATGATGTTATAATAAATATGGAACAAATATATTCATTATTCTATCCATCCTATGAATGACAAAGTCAACATACATACGTACATACGACTTACTATCTCCACATCGTGGTGTAGTTTGTTATTCAAACACTTCATTATTTGGATGTGTATAATAATGAGTATAAATGATGTAAATAATAAATATAACATGTTAATGATTCTTTATATATGATATACCATCCAATTATATATTATTTCACCATCAAAAGAATGACATTGTCGCTGATGCATACGTACGACTTATCATCACCACGACACGATGAGATGTCATTCCCCATCATAACCATTCAAGACTAATTTTCATTTGATGATTAAAAATAATGTTTAAGAACGTAATATAATTCTGTATATGAATCAGATACATTCTATCCATAACAAACATGGCTTATGTAACCAAGCATACAAAGTAAAAGAAATTAGTTAACACCCAAAAATAATGATACTACTGAAATATTATTAACAAAGAAATATTAGAAGATAAAATATGATATAATATTAATGTATATGTTTCTTGTATAATTTAATGACAATGATTTCACCATTATACAAGAGGTTAACCTACCCTCGACCAAGGAAAATTACAAGGTCAAGGTTAATTTTACAATCTCTTTATTATCTGAGGTTGTTTTTATGTAAGAATCTATTGGGAAATATTTATTATTTTTATCCATGTTTTATAAAAGAGTTTTCAAAGGGATTATTTCTAATGGAATATTTAACTAAAATATCATTTTAAATGGTTTAAATATTTATTCTTCTAAATCATTCTCATTAATTTCCATGTTTTCAAAATGGTTTTAGGGATTTATTTATATGGAAATGAATGTTTTAAAATGTTAATTCATTTCAATAGTTGCAAATTGGTATGGGACACTTTGATTCAAAAATGTATTTTAAATGTATTCCTTTCTAAATTGAGTGACTTTTAAATGTTTTCATGAAAAAGGGATATTTCTCTCAAAGAGTTTTACTAATCATTTTCCACTATGTTAACATCATTTTGGATATTATTCTTGATTGATGTTGATTTATTATAAATAAAATCTTCAATATTGTATTGAATGAGTTAGGATATGAATGACTGTGAATGTGCTATATTCATACCATTCATGATTTATGGTTAAAGTATTGACATTTCATATGCTAGTTTTAATAAGAATGTTTATGTTATGTTTTGACATTTTCATATGAGGAATTCATTGGACTTAGCAAGTGACGGGTGGAGCCCACTATAGCTCCTCAATGCATTGGTAGGTCTTAGGAGACACACTAGTAAATTGGCACAAGGCCTTGAAAAACACTTATTTGTAGTCTTGGTACGAGGCCTTGACTATGTGGTTATGAAGTCTCTCATTATGCATTCCATCATTATGAAATTATCTATTGATATTACATGTGATTATTCAACTAGTATAATATCCATGTGAATAAGTAAACAAAACTTTTGATTTATCTTTGCCATATTATTCTGAAGTTTAAGTTTAAAAGGATTTTGTTTTAGTTTTATACATTTCCTTAAATGTTTTTGCTTACTTATAAAAGTTTATGCTATATTGTTATCCTTATTTAGCATCTGAGTTCACCCCTTTCTATGTTTTATTTTTCCCTGGATGTGAAGAAGTATATTATGACTGACCTACAGGGATAGTATAAGGGATATGAATGTGGTCATTGGAGACAATGTTGTTGTTTTTTTTCATTTTATAATGTAATGTAATGTTCATGTATGTAATCTATATTCCAAGACTGCTAAACTGATTGTTCCATCAGGACTTGATTCCTTGTAATCATGCCAATGTATTAAAATAATGCACTGAATCTAGGTAACTGGGGTCGGGGTGTTACATAAGGGACATGTAAGTTGTTTCTATGAGCTAAGGAAGTAATTTAAAATGGAACTGGATATGTAAGATCCTATCTGGTAATATATTAGAGGATTTGATTTCCTAAAAGATGCTCAGTGTATATGTAAGAGGTGGTGGATGTATGTGTTGGATCGGGTTATACAAAATATACACAAGAGGGGGGGGGGGGGTGAATTGTGTCTTTTATAATTTCATCACATAATTGTGATTTTTCCTTTTAAATTTATATCAAATATTTAGCAGTGGAAAATAAATAGCACAGGATGCAGGATGTATAGTTGTTCGGGGAACAGAAGGCCCCTAGTCCACTCCACCAATGCTCTACTCCAAGAGCTTGGTGATCTTCACTATCTAGTCCTCTTATCAATAGACCACTCTACAACTGAGTATAGGCAGTTGACACCTTTACAATCTTAAGGATAAACAGAGTCTTCTGGTTCATACATAGAACCGAATAAATAGCTTAGAATGAGAAACCTATTATTCAAAATAAAAGATTATTTGTTCGGTGAAAATACTTTCCCAGTTGTTCTTCCCAATTGCAACAGAATGTAATTGACAGTAGATGGATCTTCATCTTTAGAAATGATGATGTTTGAGTAAAAGTAGTTCTGAGTCGATCCGGATGCAGTAGATCTTGAAATGTTGTTACCAACTTTAACAGTAGTTGATTCACAAAAAGATATTCGATTTAGATCAGTAAATCTTCAGTTGTGTTTCTTATTCTTCATAAAACAGAGCTTTGTTTCTCTTCGTAACAATAGATCTTTAGATCTTTATTTTCTATGTTTTTCTCTTTTATCTATTTATCATTGTCATTCAGTAGTTCTTTTATATTATATCATGGTATATCCCATCTATATTTTGAAATATATATAATAACTACGGGCACTTCTTCTGCAAATTTAGATCCATAAAACTCACCTTTAGAATCGCGATATTCAAAAGTTTGAATAGTAGATCCGTCGTAATTCCCTTGAAAATTCGGCATGAACATATCCTCTTAAATTGATCCTTGTAATCACAAATAAATGTCTTTGAATCAGTCAAAGACTCACTTTAAATTTGGTTTTTTAATCTATCTTGAAATCAGCCTGATAATCCTCATAAATACCGTTGTTTTAATAAAGTCATAATTTAAACATTCGTTGTCAAACATAGGGTTGAACCGCATAGCATGAATTCTCTAAATATAGGGTTCACAATGTAAGGTTGATCTCAAATGTTTCTATTTAACTCTAGAATTTATGGTATATAATCCATACATTTCAATCAGATGTACAATTGTTCATAAAAGTAAGGTTGATGAACCATACTTTTATCTTTAGCTTTCAAACGTATGGTTGTTTACAAAAGTAATGTTGATGAACCATACTTTTAAGTAACAAACTTATCTTTTTATACTTATATAATGATCTTCTTCCATACTTTTTTGATTTCCGAAATGTAATATTCCTTCCAAACGTAGGGTTCCTTTCCAAATGTAAGGTTCCTTTCCAGCCGTAAGGTTCCTTCCAAACGTAAGGTTCATTCCAAACATAAGGTTCGTTCCAAACGTAAGGTTCCTCCATACTTTGCAGATAACATATAGTTTTTAACCATAATTTTCTGATATCTCATAGAGTAAACACCTTATTCCATCCTTACACTATGCTTCTCAACGTAGGATATGGATAGTGTTTCCAGAACACGCTAAAAACAATTTCTGAATACTTTACAAATTTATTCTCGCTTTTCAAAATTTAAATATTTCTTCCATAAATAAGAATATAACAAATATTAAATTTCTGAAATACACTTCATGTAAAATCATTATAATAAAAAAAGGGTATTTTTGAGCATCAAAATAATCATAAAGACATAGAGTATTGTTCCCAAAAATCTCCCCCTTATTAATAATAAAATTATGTATTGTTGAAAATAACAATTACTCAACAATCTCCCCCTTTTTGATGATCACAGAACCCATAAAATAACCAATGAAATTAACTTACAAAATTAAGTACATATAAATTTGAATTTTTAAAAGATAAATACAAAATTTTATTTAAATAACATTATTTTAATAAAAAACCAAAGTCAAAAAAAGAGAAAAAACATAAAATACAATTTGAGGTTTAACTAAATTTCTCCCCCTTAAATTATTAAGATAATACTTAACATTTCTCCCCCTTTTTTATTAAAAATATTAAAGTAAAATTTTAAATAAATTAAAATAAATTAAAATAAAATGTTGTGTTTATCCTAATTTCTCCCCCTTTTGTGATATCAAAGAGAATAATAGAATAAGGAATATAACACATTTTAATGTAGCACTGAACTTAAGTAAATTCTTTATAAACTGTTTATCAATATGTGAATCTGGATTACTAGAATTTTTATCATAGACAGTACATTAAAAAAATTAAAACACATGAAAATGAGATGTAAATATATTTCATTGCAAATAGAATTATAAGTTTTGTAATGAAAAACAACAATAATCAGGATTGGGTAAAGGTGTGAGATATGGTTCATCTTTTATAAACTATTCCCTTGATCTCTGATAATTATTCTAGAAGTCTTCTCATCAATCCATCTCCCAATTGGATAATTAGATCTCTACTTTACTGATTCAAATGAATATCTCCAATTAGATTCACACTGAAAAACTCATGAAGCCTTTGTTCCTTCTCAATAAAAAGAGTAAAATTGCTTGTGAATTGATTCAGTACAGTTCTAATTCTTGGTTCACTTGAAGTCAACTGATCAACTAGAAACTAATTATTATATAACAACACTAACAAAGGAGTATTGTTTCACTATAATTCCTGTAGTCAGGCATTCATATTCTCCACGACCACTGTAATGGCCTAAAATCTTCTGATTAAATCATGTGAAGTACCCAATGTACGGGCCTCACTTGTTTAAATAGTTGCAAATTGTTTCTCCATGAAATATCTAAACTCCATTAAATATATCTTCATAACCATATCTGATTTCAACTTTGCAACTTCATTTAACATTTCCTTCTTAAAACTTTCAACTTCTTGTTTAGAAACAGTACATGCTTTTAGCCTTTGATAATTGAAATGTCTCTTTCCTAATGCTCTCCGTAGAGCAGCATTATCCTTTTTAGGTTCAGAAAACTTTCTTTTCAGTTCCTCCATATCTGCATTTACTAAATCAGAGGAACCTTGTGCTTGATTCTCATTTTCAACTTCAACTTGATGCAACAACACTAGTGGTAAGGATTCAACATCTGATCTCTCATCATCCCATCCCTCTACTGGTTTCTCAACAGATTTTTCCTCCAAGACTTTCCCAGACTCATACAAAGAAAAATACTCATTCAATACCTCAGTATGAATCTAGAATCATTCTCTTCCTGGTTTCCAGTTGCTGGAGTTTTCTCCTCATGAGCATCATATGCATGTTCTTCCTCTATCACTGGATTTTCTAAAAAAATATTTTATTGACTAACTTATAATTGATCAATTTGAGTTTGGGACAATTTTTATCCTTCACCAGGAACTCTCTCGGTTATATTTTCTATTTGAGACTCTGTTTCTATCACTTCCTGATCCAAAATTTCTTACTCTATAGGAGGAGTCACCTTATCCTGAGCAGCTGCTCCCTATAGCTTCTCTTCAACTATAGCTTCTCTCACAAACTTAGTTCCTAAGAGATAACCTGGTTTTAAAACATTCTAAGTTACAACAACCTCTTCAACAAGATTAGTATTATTGGTCCTTTTGAATTTACATCCTTATTGACTTCTTTATTTATATGCATCCACAGCCTCAAACATGATTCTTCTTAATACAACACTGACTCTTGATTTAGCTTATCCTTCTTTTGATTTTGCTGGTTGGGCCTGAGCACTTTGTTAATCCTCTTCTGCTCTTACAGGCAGCAGCTTACCTTTTATTGCGCTCTAGAAATATCCAATTTTTTACAAAGTACCTGCATTGAAGATATTACTATGGTGGCATCTCACCCGATCATCCACTAGTATTCTCATATCTTTTGAGGTTGCGAAGGGTTTTGACAAGATGAATGGGTTTGTAATTAGAATCAGTTTATGACATCCTTGATTGCTATGTCATTAAAAATATACTAATCATTTCATAAATTTTAAAATTAATTAAAATCGCACACGGCAAAAATAAATAAATAAATAAATAAAAATTGTACTATTTGAAAAACAAATAACTAACCTATTTTAAACAAAAAGAAGGTGTAATACAAAAACCACTTAAAATTAAATAAACCTAACTCCCCCTTAAAAAAATAAAACCTTGCAGTGGGAAGTGGTTTAGTAAAAATATTAGCTAATTGAATTTCTGTACTCACAAATTCTAAAAATATATCTTTTTTAAGAACATGGTCTCTTAAAAATTGATGTCTAATATCAATATTCTTAGTCCTATAATGATTAGTAGGATTTTTTGAAATATTTATAGCACTTGTATTATCACATAAAATAGGTGCACTATTAAAAAGTAGTACAAAATCCATAAGAGTGTTTTTCATCCACAAAACTTGTGCACAAAAACACATATTCTGCCTTGGATGTTGATAGGGAAACTGAGTGTTGTTTCTTACTAGGCCACGATACTAAGGATTTTCCAAAATAGTGAAATGTTCCTGAGGTGATTTTTCTATATAATCTAAAACTTCCAAATTCTGAATCTAAATATGAAATTAAATTAAAATCAGACATTTTTTGATAGAGAAGTGATTGAAAAATAGTTCCTTTTAAATATCTAATTTTTTTAACAGCAGTTAAATTAGATTCTTTAGGATTTGATTGAAATATTCCACAAAAACATACTGAATATATTATATATGACCTACTAGCAGTAAGATATAATAAACTACCAATAATATCTCTATATAACTTATTGTCAACTGATTTCTTGGTTTCATCCAAATCAAGTTTTATATTAGTACACATAGGAGTCGTATATGTCTTGCTGTTTTTGAGTCCAGATTTCTTTAGTAAACCAGTAATGTATTTTCTTTGATTCAAAACATTTCCAAAATCTTTTTGAAAAATTTTAATTCCTAAAAAGAAATTTAATTCTCCCTTCATACTCATTTCAAATTCTTTTTGAATTAAATTTGAAAACTCGTGACAAAGATTTTATTTGGATGAACCAAAAATTACATCATTAACATAAATTTGAACTAATAAGATATTAGAATTGACAGTTTTCTTAAATATTGCTGGATCTACCGTTCCAACAGTAAAATCATTTTTCAAAAGAAAAGAACTTAATCATTTATACCAAGCTCTAGGTGCTTGATTAATACCATAAAGATCTTTATTAAGTTTGAAAATAAAATCTGATTTTTGTGAATTTTCAAAACCAGGAGGTTTCTCAACATAAACTTCCTCTAATAAATAACTATTTAAAAAGTCAGACTTAACATCCATGTAAAATAATATAAAGTAGATAGAAGATGCAGAGGCTAAAATGATTCTAATGGATTCTAATCTAGCTATAGGTGCAAATGTATCATCATAATCTAAACCTTCTTCCTGATTAAATCCTTTGGCTACTAGTCTTGATTTATTCCTAGTTATTATTCCTTGATCATCTTGTTTATTTCTAAAGACCCATTTTATTCCTATTGTTGGATAATTCGATGGTCTTTCAACTAATTTCCAAACTTCATTTCTTTTGAACTGGTTTAATTCTTCTTTCATTGATATCATCCAACTTTCATCAACTAAGGCTTCTTCTATAGTATTGGGCTCTAATAGAGATATAAAGGAAGAAAACTCATCAAGATTTCCTATGTTCCTTCAAGTTTTTATTCCTGTGTCTAAGTCTCCTATTACAGTTTCTAATGGGTGATTCTTTAGGGTTATTGATTGTCTAGGTAGTAAAATTATAGGTTATTCAGTGTCATGTTCTTCTGGACTAGACTGAATTTCATTTATATCCTTAAAAATCATTTTTCATGTTATCAAGTATCATATTATCATTAGAGTCAGAATCACCAAATTTCAAATGAATTTATTATTCAACAATCCATGAATTTTTATTAAAAAATCTATAATATTTGGAAGTAACAGAATATCCTAATAAAATGCCTTCATCATATTTTGGATCAAACTTACCAAGATTTTCCTTGTTGTATAAGATGTAAACCTTTCATCACAAAACATTAAAGTAATTTACTTTAGGTTTTCGGTTATTCTAGAGTTCATAGGGTGTCTTTTTGAAAATTGGTCTAATTAAAAATCTATTCATTATATAGCAGACTGTACATACAACTTCTACCAAAAAATACGTAGGAAGACTATATTCATTTAGCATAGTCCTAACCATTTCTTGAAGATTCCTATTTCTTCTTTCAACAATTTCATTTTGTTGAGGTGTTCTTGGTGTAGAAAAGGTGTGTTTAATACAAATATTTGAGCAAAAGGAATTGAATTCCAGATTCTAAAAATCTCCACCATGATCACTTCTTAATGAAATTATTTTAAAACCTATTTTATTTTGAACAGCTTTGCAAAAACTTTCAAATTTTGTAAAAGCTTCATTTTTATATTTTTTAAAGAAAATACAAGTAAATATAGAATAGTAATCAAATAAAACATATACATATAATTTACCACCTAATATTTATAAATTTGAAGGTCCAAACAAATCCATATGGATATGTTCTAGAGGTTTAGATGTAGCAATTTTGTTAAATGATTTGAAGGATGATTTGTGCTGCTTTCCAAGTTGACATGCATCACAAAATCTATCACATTCAAACTTCAGACTAAGAAAATCAGAAACTAATTCATTATTAGATAACTTATGTAAAGAATATACATTTGAATTTCCAATTCTTCTATGCCAGATCCAGGATTCATTTATCTTAGCAGTTAAGCAATTTAGTTGTTGTTTACACAAGGAATTTAAATCCAGGGTATACACATTATCAGTTCTGGGTGCTCTAATTTTAAGAAATTTATCTTTGAAAATAGAACAACAGTTGTTAGAAAAATTAAAAATATAACCATCATTACATAGTTGAAAGATACTTATCAGATTGTGTTTCTATCCTTATTCATAGAGTGATTTTTTGATTGAGACAGTTTCTGGATCTCCAACTGTTCCAATGCCAATAATCTTACCTTTTACATTGTCACCAAATGTTACTAGTCCTCTATCATTTTGTGTTAAATATTTGAAATTTGATATGTTTCCACTCATATGCCTGGAGAAGCCACTACCCATATACCATATGGATTTTTTTATTCTATCACCTGCTTTTTACAAAGGCATTTAAATAGATTGTTTTGGTACCCATATTCTATTGGGTCTAGATGTGTTGGCCAGCAAAGTTTTATGAATCCCTACTTTCTTTATTTTTCTAAAATCAATAGAATCATATAAATTGTTTGAGACAAAGGCTTTATTTATTCCAATTATCTAGGGTTGCCTTAAGTAAAAATTATTAGATATATGTCCTTTTGTTCCATAGTAGTTACAATTTAATCTTTTTG
This sequence comes from Viscum album, assembly GCA_963277665.1. NCBI lineage: Eukaryota > Viridiplantae > Streptophyta > Magnoliopsida > Santalales > Viscaceae > Viscum > Viscum album. The sequence goes on from OY728164.1 coordinate 786,586,147, forward strand.
TACTAGGCACAAATTAATTCTTGTACAGTTTAGGTTTTTCACCTTTACTTCCAATTCCATATATTCCCTTTTTAATCACATTATTTACAAGAATTTCATATAGTATATTTTCTCCCTTTTTAAAAATAAGAGTTGTACTTTTATATGTTTCTACTTAAGTTTTAAGTGTTTTTATTTTAGCTTCATGATCTATATTGTTTGTATTTATTGAGTTATATTTTTCCAGTAATTCCTAGTGCTGTTTTAGCATTTTTTCTATTTCATTTAAAACAACATTGTGAATATTTTTTAAATACTTGTGTTTCTTAAATAAAGAATCATATTTTTCTTCAAGCATGTTGTAGTAGGCTGAAAGTTTTTCATTTGAATATCTTGATTTAGAACTAGATTTAGAAGAATAATAGGATTGAACCTCATCAATTTCTGCCATAAAGCACATATTAGCATTCAAATTTGATTCCTACTTTTCTAAATAAAACATTGATGAGCTACTGGAGTGTTCAGATACACGCCGTGTAGCTTAATTCCCTTATTATCTTTCTTCTCATCATCATTTCTTTTGAATAATTTATTCTTTTTGTCTTCTTTTAATTGGGGACAATCCGGTCTGATATGACCTAGTTTCTTGCACTCATAGCATCTGACTTCCTTTTCATCCTTTTTAAAAGATTTTCTAAAACCTTTATTTCTATAAAACTTACTGAATTTTCTGACTATCTGAGTCAGTTCTTCATCTAAATTTGATGAATCATAACTTTCTATTTTTACCCTTGCTTACTTTTTCTTCATCTTTCTACTTTTACTTTGTGATGACACTTTTAAGGTAGTGTCTTCTCTCTTGATCATAATCTTATGATCATTTTCTTCATCCTACATCTCAGCTTCATACATCATGAGAGTTTCAATTAACTATCTCATTGTTAAATATTTTATAAGAGATGATTGTCGGATTGCAGCAGAAATTCCATTCCACTGAGTTCAGAATAATCTTAGTACTTTTAAGGTTTGATCAACTTGTTTGATTGGCTTTCCAAAAGCAGTTATATTGTTGACAATCTCTATAAATATTCCATTCATTTGGGTGATGATTTCTCCTTCAACCATTCTAAATGTGTTGAATTTTAGCTTAGCAGTGGCATAGCTCATCTGTCTGACATTGTTAGTTCCTTCATAAGCAACCACAATTATCTCCCACATTTCCTATGTTGTTGGGTACTGAGATACTCTGTTAAAATCGTCTGGTCCTACACCACATATGATTACATTCATAGCCTTCAAATTCATGTCATACTCAACTTCTACATCTGCAATCCTTGTTTCAGGTTTCTATAGTATTTCATAAAGATTCAGTATCTTTGAGTAGATTCTGTATCCGAGGTTTTTCATATAGATTATCATTCTTGATTTACAGCATCTATAATTCTCACCATTGAAGTATGGAGCTTTGACCAAACATTCCTTCTATTGTATCATCCATCTTGATCTGAGTATAATCCTTTAAAACATTTAGCTTGTTATAGATTTAACAAAATCTCCTCTGATACCAATTGTTGGATCAGGTTATACCAAATATACACAAGAGGGGGATGAATTGTGTCTTTTATAATTTCTTCGCATAATCATGATTTTTCCTTTTAACTTTATATCAAATATTTAGAAGTGGAAAATAAATGTCAGAATATGCATGATGTATAGTGGTTCATGGAACAAAAGGCCCCTAGTCCACTCCATTAACGCTCTACTCCATGAGTTTGGTGATTATCACTATCGGGTCCTCTTATCAAAAAACCACTCCACAACTGAGTGCAGGAAGTTGACACCTTTACTATCTTAAGGCTAAACAGTGCCTTCTAGTTTATACACAGAACCAAATACACAACTTAGTACAAGAAGCTGATTACTCAAAATAGAAGAGTATTTTTTTTGTGAAAATACTTTCCCAATTGTTCTTTACAATTGCAATAGAATGTAATTAACTGTAGATGAATCATCATCTTTAGAAATGAATATCTTCAGGTAAAATACTTTCCGAGCTGATCTAGATGTAGTAGATCTTAAAATCTTATTCGCAACTTTAACAGTAGTTGATTCACAAAAATATATTCTATGTAGATCAATAAATCTTCAGTCGTGTTTCTTATTCTTCAGAAAATAGAGCTTTTTTGTTCTTTGTAATAGCATATCTGTAGATCTTGATTGTCAATGTTTTTGTTTTTTGTATATTCATCATTGTAATTCAGTATTTCTTGTATATTTTATCTCTGTATATCACATATATATTTTAAAATATATATAATAACAACGATCACTTCTTCTGTAAATTTAGATCTATGAAAGTTGCTTTTAAAATCACGATATTCAAAAGTTTGAATAGTAGGGCAGTCGTAAAACCCCAAATAATTCTGCCTGAAAAACTCCTCTTAAATTTATCCTTTGAATAAAAAATAAACAGATTTGAATCAGTCAAATACCCACTTTAAATTTGGGATTTTAATCTGGCTTGAAATCAACCTGATAATCCATATAAATATCATTGCTTTAATAAATTCATAATTTAAACATCTTTCATCAAACGTAGGGTTGAAATGCATATCATACATTATCTGAACATAAGGTTCACAATGTAAGTTTTATCTCTAAATTTTCTCTTATACTCTCAAACGTGTGGTATATAATCCATACTTTTCAATCAAATGTACAGTTGTTCATAAAAGTGAGGTTGATGAACCATACTTTTATCTTTAGCTTTCAAATGTATGGTTGTTTAAAATAGTAGGGTTGATGAACCATACTTTTAAGAAACGAACTTATCATTCTATACTTACGTAATGATCTTCTTCCATAATTTTATGATTTCCCAAACATATGATTCCTTCCAAACATAGTGTTACTTTCCAAATGTAAGGTTCCTTTCCAAATGTAAGGTTCCTTTCCAGATGTAAGGTTCCTTCCAAACATAAGGTTCTTTCCAAACGTAAGGTTCCTTCAAAACATAAGGTTCATCCATACATTGAAGATAACATATGGTTGTGTAACCGTACTTTTTTGATATCTAATAGAGTAAACATCGCATTCCATCCTTACGCTATGCTTCTCAATGTAGGGTATGAACAGTGTTTCCAAAACACAGAAAAAATTATTTCTGAAAACATTAGCAATTTATTCTCATTGTTCAAATACATAAATATTTCTTCCATATATAAGAATATAACAAATATTAAATTACTGAAATACACTTAAAGTAAAATCATTAGAATAACAAATAAGGGTATTTGTGACCATCAAAATCATCATAAAGAGATAGAGTATTGTTCTCAACAATCTCCCCCTTATTAATAATAAAATAATATATAGTTGAGATCTATACTTTCCCAACAGTATGTAGATGATTTATAGGGAATATGTAAGAATATTTTTGTAGAGATCATTGAAAATTGAAAAGGTTAGAAATCATACATGGAGCACATGAAGACCAACCTCTTATGTATTAATTGCTAATTTAAAAAAAATTTAAATGGGAATAGATCACACTATAATATGTAAGAAGTTTTTATTCTTATATATAATCTAATAGTTCGAAAATTTTTATAGTTGTAAAGTTATGGAATATGGAAATCATAGAATACTATAGACCCATATCATAGAATATGATACGATAAAAAATGAGATCATGCTATAATGTTATAAAATTGAAAATATCAAGAGCCTAGGATTGGAGAATGATTCTAGTATAAGTTTTAATGAATATTAAATGAGAATATCATGAGGTGATATTTGTGGTAATTTCAAATGGGGTATTTGAATGTCATTATCATAATCAAATATAGTTTTTTTTAAAACATAGAAGGGTGATATGTTCATGAAAATTATAGAATTTTAAATTATATATTTTTTTAAATTATCAATGGTGATCAAAGTAGGAATAATTTTGAGGAATATCAGTTGTTTTACAATTTTAATGAGATTTTTTTTTGGAAAATGAGTAAATGGGTAGTTATGGAATTTTGATAAGGATATTGGGGGAAAACCCCAAATGGGTGGTTAAATGGAGGTTGTATATAGAGGGTTATGATTTTATAATATATTATGATAAAATTATAGATTTTTAATTGTTATATAATTTAATGATTTTTTTTAATTATGGAATATTATAAAATTTAGTTTTAATAGAAAAAATGATTGTAATGAAGATTTTTTTGGAAGGTGAAAATTATATGGGAATATATCTAATAATTAAATTAGTTTTATAAAGAGAAAATGAGTCATTGGAAAACCAAAGGAAAGGACTAGTGACTTGAGGTTCTAAGACTACTACTAAAAAATAGTAGTCCTCACATAAGAATATTGCAAAAAATATTCCTAAATAAAGCATCATCATATGAATATAATAGTAGGTATTGTCTTTGAAGTCTAAGAAGGCAGAAAATAATTAAATTGATTCTCTTATTGAAGTGAATAAGAATATTACATAAAAAATAATGTTTAAAAAATAAATAAATCTATGAATCCCAAAGAATCCATGGTTTGTAAAATCAAGGGTAAAGATAGAATGAATAAATCCCACCATATTTGAGTTGTAAAGAAAAGTGATTCTAGGTTGAGAAAAAAGTACTTGCCTTTAAGATATCATTAAGGAACCTATAGAAATTCACCATATCCCTTATAGTTTATTTCAATTATTATATAAGGAATTTAAGGTGATATATAAAAGATATGATAATTGATTAAATGTTATGATGCCTATACAACATTAAATATTCATCCATCATGGAGAACTATAATTGTTTTCTTCTTGAAACTCATCTATTAAAACATCTCTATTAGAAATATTCTTCCTCCAGACTATCTCTAAGGAGTTTATCTATCATAATAAAGCTTATTAGAATACATACCTTTAGGGGGATTTATAAAAAATGTGAATATTCCAATGTTTATTTATTTCATGGATAAATATAGAATTATATATAGAATTTATAGAATTGATGATAAGAGACTATTATAACTATCTAAAAATTATTTTGGATTGTATTAACTATAGTGGTTTAGGGGGTGTGAATGTTAAAATGGGTTAATAAGTGGAAATACATTCTTTCACTTGAATGTTTTAAGGTGTTTCTTGAAGATGAGTAGAAGTTATGAATTTAATACAATTTTTTTTATAAATTACATATAAAGTAAACATTAGTCAGTATAATATAGTGGAAATTATATGAAAACATTTTAGTCAATATTATTCACTCTTATTTTCTACACCAAGCATTGTAAGACCCTAACCATTCCAAGAGGTACATTCTTGTTTCATTTTTAGTTAACTTTTTAAAAAATGGTTAATGATATGAATTTACTAATTATGAGGGGAATTGGGGGTGTTTAGTGAGTTTAGAACATGAAAATGGTGGGAAAGATTCCATACTATGAAGGGAACATAGTTGGTGCATGATTAATACTAGTCATGCAACTTAACCATGTATCCTCTAGGGGGATGGTGCACGATTGAGAAACCATGAAAGGAGGAGCTGAAAACCATGTGGCCTTAGTTTGATCCAACCACATGGCCTCTTCATTTTTTTTAAAACCATGTGGGCTCTCCAAAAAACCATGTGACCCCAACCTCCTATTAGATAGAGGGTGCCACATGGTTGGCACACGGTTGGACAAGCATTTGGACAAACTGTGCACCTCATTAAAGGAGGGTAATTTTAACTTTTTTCCCCTTGGGACTTAAAAATTTTCAACTGATTTTCTACCAATTTCACCCTCCAACATCAAGGGTTATGATCCATGATCTATCGCCTCTTCCATGGATCATTATTCTTAAATTCATATTCATTTTAAGTGTCATTGGTTAGGAATCAAATCTCTAGGTGAGTATACCACTCCTATTTATTCTATTTTATGAAAGAAACTGACTGGGATGTTTTCAATCCTTCCAAACCCATAAACCATTATTTTTCTAGTAGATTTTTAATTTATTAATTGAGGGTTGTTTGGTATCAAATCAAGGGTTATTATTAGATGATTAATTGTATAAAAACTTGTGGTAGGTGGTCTACAAGTTAACTTCCCATAGTTATGATTTTAATATTGTTTTTCTGTTGTGATAATGCACTGTCATTTTACAAACTTAATTTTTTAATTAATAACAAAATTTAAGACCCTAATTGAAGTGAGATATACCACACAATCCCCGTGGGATCCATCGAGGATACCCTGACTAGGATGATGACTTCCCATGGGGTGTCTCACCCACTTTCATATGGTAAAATGTGTTATGAAATTATGTTTTAATGGTTTTATAATATTAAAATGATTAAATTGTATTTGTATTTTTATCATGGAATAAGAGGTATTCTAGATTAACATGAATAATTTAAATTATTTATGGAATGTAAATTAGTAAATGCAATAAATGGTTAAATAGGCATGCCCATGTGGGTAAATGGTTTTAAAGGTAGGTCAATGGTTTTAATTGTTCTTAAATAATGTAATGTGACAATTATAGAATTGAGTAAATAATTTCATGTAATAAACCTCTGTAATGTGATAAATGAAAAGGTATACCCTTATTAATATTATTTGTTAAAAATGTTAATAGTGATGAACCTTCTAATGAATGATTAATGATATGGTTGGGATGTTGGATTGAGGGTCATTTTTCATGGTTCAGTTCAAACTGATGCTCTAGGATCCACTAATGTATTTTATGATTTGGGATTATAGACTGATTCTCTAAGCTCCTAGGGTATGGACATGAGATGTGTACCTAGGATGATGCTTCAGGGTGCATTGGTAAATTTAATTAATACATCAATGACCATGTTCTTTAAAGTGTTTGACCACCCCTTGTATATTTTTCATACCTTTAGTGTGGGTTGATATAGGTTTTGAAGTTGGGTGTCCCAATGGGACCAAGGGAATAAGAGTCTAATGAATAATTGTTAATAGGAAACATGATTATTTTCATAGTATTTTTTGTTATTCTTATAAATTCTATATATAATATTATTTGACTAGATATTATTGTGGAAATTGTTTGTGGCGGCCTACTAATATTTATTCACAGTCTACTTAGGCCATCATTGGTAACCTGAGAAGACATCTTGGTTGGAGTTCAGGATAAAGGAAAAGGACCTTTGTTAGATGGATGATATGGGATTTGGGACACAACATGGATTGGGGAACCATTTGTGATGTTGGGACCTATTAGGGTGAATGTATTTAGGGTCATATTTTGGTTTTCCTTTGGAACATTAGGTTATCATGACATGAAATTTTTTCTGCTTTGTTTTGTTGGTACCTTATCACCTGGAGAATATGGCATGTGATGTTTTGGAAGTCATTATTATTTTGTTTCATTGTTAATTTTAATTTATAATGATTGTTTTCTCTAGAAAAGATGGTATAGTCTCCAAACATGTTCCATTAGACCCTTAATTCTAGTTGGAATCCTATGGAATACAGGGAGGAATACATAAGGTCATGTACCACACCGGTTCGAGGTACTGGTATTAGTGGAACCTAGGATAAGGTGTTACAAATTGTTATAAATGAATTTTATTTTCTATTACATTATAATTTGGGGGAGGTATATATGATATTAGGATGTATTGAGCCTTGGAAATGAGCTTTTTCATGGTAGTAGGTAACCCATGTGGGGGGAGGACCCAAGTTCTTAGGGTGGGATTGTTTTTCTTAATGTTTATGGTTATAGTTTGATGTTATTTTACAATGGGTGGTGCACTTGTTGTGTGATTTTTTTATCTTATGATGTTTTATTTGTGGCCCAAAGTGGCATGAGGTTTGTATATTCATGAATCATCTTAGTAACTCATGATTTATATGGAATGCATCATATCAGTCACTCATAGAAAAGAAATTTATGTTGAGTTGGGGGAAATGAAAACGCTTTTCTGGTCTTTATGTTGTTTTAAGAAACTAGTTCCTAATAAAGAGTTTTAAGCAACATAAAATTGTAAAGTTATGAATTTAAATGGTTAAAATAGTGCCTAAATGAGACCTAAGGCCCATTATAGGCATGGATGAGAGTATTGACAGAAATTTGGTTATATTTTTTGGGATAGTGTATGCGGAGTATGTTGTTTATGGATATTAGTTAGCCCTCTTTTGTGTAAACTGTGGAAACTATAATCTATGTGTTTGAGACATGTATTTATCATTGTTTATAGATTCCACCATGATGATTTTCATAAATTAGGTGAAAAAGGGACATTGCGAAGAATGCTCCTCTGGTAGTTATACAAGACCCCCCATTGATTCTAGGTAATAGGAGGAAGAATAGTTTCATGAGAAATTTAAATATTTCCTACTGTTTATGGAGAGATACCTAGGATGGGTTATGTTGAGTATGTTTGATCTAAAAATAAAGTTTTATCTTCAACACCCGATGAAATTTTCCGATGGGGATGTATTTGAGGTAATTGAGTTCTAGATTATGTCTATTTATATGATTCTGGTTCACTTAGTCAATACTCTTGAGAAAATAGTCATGTTGGAAGACTATATGGTAGGAGTAATTGAAAATAGTAAGTGTTATATTTAAGTTTATATTGATTAGGAATATGATATTTTGTAAAAGGATTATAAAAAAATGTTTTTTCAACATTTATATCTGGAGACTATGAGATAGGAGGGGTATGAAAAATTTACAAGGATGAATTAGGGGACAATGTTAGTGATGGATTATTCTGTCCTCTTCACCAACTTGCAGTGATTTGTTCTGGAATTTATAAGTGATAAGGTAGTTATATTGACACAATTTTAGAATGGACATAGTTGTGTTATCAAGTCTCAAGTGAATATCTTTCTCATGAAGAGGCATTCTGAGTTTTTTGATTAATCTCTCATTTTCGAGTGGAACATGAAAGAGGATTCTAGAAGTAGAAATGTGTCTTCATCTTGGAAGTCTTTTGTCATGAATTATGATAGTAGGAATCATCATTTCAAAAAATTTCTCTAGGTAGGTTGGGGAAAATATTCAGGGGAGAGGATTGGCCTCCCAAGTAAGTGTTCAAGTGACCGTCTTTCAGTGTGGTAGGCCAAGAAACATGTGAGTCCAGTGTCCCTAACCACCAGTCAAGTCTCGAACATGAAGTAGGATGGGGAATATATAGAGGTTCTATAGGAACCCTCTGTTAGTGGTAAGTGATGGAGTATTAAGACCAATGTGGAGTGTTGGGTGGGGGTCTAATACTCCATTTTAGGTAGGCATTTAGAGTTATATTGGTTGTACTGTTAGGATTGGAGGACATGATTCTATAATAAAGGAGAGGCCATATAGGTAGGTTAGTGTAGTGCATGGCACCCAAGAAGGATCTCTGAGCAGAGGGACAAGTTAGATACGTGTTGTTTAGATTACACCTGATGGTGGTGGTGATAGATCATTAACTGTCTGAGTTACAGTTCAAGTAGCTTATATTCTTGTTATTGATTTATTTAATACAAGATCCTCACATTATTTTATATCTACTAGGTTTGTGAATGTTTTGTGTTTGGAAGAGGAGTATATTTTTGGGGTTATGTCGATCAACACGCCATTGTGGGTACGATTGGAGGGTATTCATCAATTTAAGGAGTTCCCTTGAGTTTGGTATATACCATATCTTCTAGGAGTTGTATGTGATTGAGCTAACTAGTTTTGGCATGATACTAGGGATGAAAAAGTTAGTTACACACCAGAATCAAATTGATTGTTAATATAGGAGAGTGAGTTTCACATCTCCTGAGGTTGAAACTTATCTTCATATTGGGGAATGGAATATCTTGGTAGGATTTTTAGGGACAATTCATTTAATATTAGGTGATCTCTTGACCCAGGTGGTAAGTCATATCCTTGACAAGGATAGAGTAGAGAATAATGAATTTCATCTAGTAGTGGAATAGTTACAGGATGTGTTTCCAATTGAATTTTCATGGCTTCCACCTAAGAGAGAGGTTGAGTTCATGATTGAGCTGATTCTTGGGGTTGAGGTAGTTTCTATTCCAACTTATAGAATGAAAATTTTAAAATTTTAGTAATATAAAACTCATTTGGAGGATTTAAAGAAAAATGGGTTCACCCATCCATGTACGTCTCCATGGGGTTCTCCAGTTTTTTTGTTAAGAAGGATAACAGAACATTTCATTTCTGTGTTGATTATTGGATGTTGAATCAGATGATAGTTAATAACTGATACATTCTTCTATGTATCGATGATAATTTTGACCAGTTGAAGGGTGATAATCTACTCTCTAATAACTATTTTAGGTTATGGTATAATCATCAGAGGGTGAGATCTTCTGATATACTTTGTAATTATTTCAGAAGTAGGTATGGTTTATATGAGTTCACTGTGATTACCTTTGGGATGAAAAAGCACCTACTATGTTTATGTGTTTTGAGAACCAAATCTTTCACCTGTATTTGTAATAGTTTATAGTTTTTTGTAGATGAAATATTGGTGTACTCCCAAACTCTTGGTGATCATACCACACATCTTGAAAGAATATTTAGTACACTAAGAGAGAATTGCCTTTATACCAAGCTATCAAAGTGTTATTTCTAGTTCTGAAGGTACTTTTATTAGGCCATATAATCTCAAAGGAAGGTATGTTAGTAAACCCAGAGAATGTTCAAGCAATAGTCTCTTCAAAACATCCTAATAATGTTTTTGAAATCCCAATCTTTCTATGTTTATATGGTAATTATCAAAGGTTTATAAAAAACTTTTCCTTATTGGTAATGATTCTTTTGTGAGTAAGTAAGATGGGTGTCTTGTTTGGGTGGTCTGAGGCATGTGATAATTCATTCCAAGAGTTGAACAAATATTTTACCACTATATATATATATATATATTGATCTTACATGATCCTAGTAAGGAGTATAATTTTTTATACGATACATCTAGGATTTGAAATGGGGAAGTGATGATGCGAGGTGATCAAGTCATGACATATGAATCATGATATTAGTTTCTACATGAATAGAGATATAATATGTATGATCTCTAGTTGGTTTTAGTGGTTTATGATTTAAATTGTTGGCAGAATTACCTTACGGGTTATAATTTTATTTTTTATACTGACCATAAGAACCTTAATTTCATATTTTCACAGTGTGATTTGAATCCTTGAAAGTATAAATGGTTTGAGTACACACAATATTTTTAATTTACACTAGCTTATATGCTAGGAATGTGAAACAATGTTGTAGATGAGTTGAGTCTAAAGATGCATACTTAGGTGGTTTAGGAGTATTGTTCTGAGTGGAAGGAGATGGCCTTGTTTGTTGAGATGCATATATGTGTTTAGGAAGAGCATGAGTTGATGTCACTCATGTCCTTGTCTGTTTATACATCTCTTATGAATTGTGTTAATATGAGGTAATTTGAAGATTCAGAATGTACAAACTTTGTAGAAATATTTCAAGGTGTGGATCCACCTTCTAATTGTACTATTGATGAGGATGAGATCATTCACATTAATAGATATTTTTTGTACCTACTTGTATACAATAAGAGATGATGTGTGAGTTTCATACCTTAAGGTGGGTGGTATACCTTGGTTTGACCAAAATGAACCATGATCAATAGAGATAGTATTGGTGGCTAAGAATTAAAAGGGTGATTGCAGATTTCATGAAGCAATGCCAGAACTATCAAAAGGTAAAGAGGAAACATCAATGACCTGGTAGACTTTTACAGTCGTTGCCTATTCTGGGATGTAAGTGGGATGATTTCACTGTGGATTTTATGGTGGTTCTTTTAAGGATTGCATGGAATAATTACATGATTTTTGTGATTGTGGATTGATAGAAAATGGTTCTGAACATATTTCCAATTTAAGAGACTGATACCATTGTCCAGTTGGGAGACTTTTATGTTCGAGAGATAGTGAATTTTCATGGGGTTCCACAAACTATTGTTTTGGATCATGATCTTTGTTTTACTTTTCTCTTTTGGTAAGGGTTTCATAAGTCACTTGGTACCTAGGTACTTTTGAGTGTGGATTATCACCCATAGATGGATGGGTAATCAGAACATACTATCCATGTGGTAGAGGGAAATCTAAGAGAATTCATCCTATATTTTGGTGGCACATGGGAGAATCAATTAAAACTTGTTGAATTTGATTATAAAAATATTTATAAGGTGAATATTCAGATGTAACCATATAAGGTGATCTATGGTAGTCCATATAGATATCCCTTATATTGGATGGAAGCAGGGGAATCAGAGTTGTTGGGATTGAGTCTCATGGAGGAGACATCAAAGCATGTTTTGTGGATTCCAAAATATATGGATATGTCCAAGATCCCACAGAAGTCAAATGTTGACTAATTTCATTGACCTATTGAGTTTACAATGCATGACCAGGTGTTCCTTAAGGTGTCTCTGAGATTATGTTACCATCAAATATGGAAGTGGGAAAAGTTGGTTCCCATATATATGGGGTCGTTTGGGATTTTAGATAGGATCAGACTAGTGGTGTGCTGATTGGACCACCCATAGTATTATAATGTTATTCATGAAGTTTTTAATGTGTCACATATTTTGATGTATCACTATGAACACTCTCATGTGATATATGTTGATGATGTTGAGCTTGAGTATAATGTGTCCATTGAGGAGAATATGGTTTGTATTGTGGATCATAGTGAAAAATCAGTGCAGGTTAATACTATGTCATTTTTCCAAGTATTGTGATAACATCTTAATTATTAGAAGGAAACTTGGGAGAATGAATTAGATATGTGGGCCTAGTGGTCCAAACTTTTTACCTTGAAGGCTTAGAAATGCTTGGGAGAGTAGCTCAATGATAATCTATTTAAGGTGGGTAGTTTGTACAACCCAGACCTTTTGAGAAGGTACATTGTTGTTTAATTTTTAGTTAACTTTCTTTAAACTGGTTAATTAAATGCTCCTCAATTGGATGAGGTAATTTTGGGCTATTATGTGAGTTTGTGACCCAAAAATGGGAGAGAATATACTATACTATATAGGGATCATGATTTTTGAATGGTTTGTACTAACCGTACACCTAAACCATGCAACCTAAAGTGGGATGGTTCACAATTCACAAACCATGCAAGGGGAAACTAGAAACCATGCAATATTAAAAAAATATAGCCACATAGCCTCTATATAGTTTTACAAACTACGAAGCTCCCCAACAAACCATACAACCCAAGAACCCTATTAGATGGTGGGTGCCGCATGGTTGGCACATAGTTTGGCTAATCATGGGATGGAACATTACAGCTCACTAAATTTGGAGAAATTTACCTTTTACTCCAATGATTCATAATTTTTTACCCAATTTTCCTCCCATTTCCTCCTCCAACATCAATGTTTATGAACTAGGATCTCTACCCTCTACCAAGGTTCATTCTCCTTCAATTAATAGTCATTTTATGTGTCATTGATTAAAAATAAAAGCTCTTGGTGATTTTACCAATACCATTTAATAAATTTTTTAGAAGAACCTTGGTGGTTTGTTTTATCTCATTCTAAATCCCTAAGAAAGTTTTTTTTCAGAATATTCCTAGTTTGGGTGTTGGGGATTTTTTGTGCTCCAATCTAGGTTTGTTCTTGGATGAGTACTTGGATATGAACATTACGTGAGTGATCTCCAAGTAAAATTCCCAAATTCAGGATTTTAATCTTGGGTATGGGTTGTTCTAATGAACAATAATTCCTCACACTTATGTTCTTAATTAAGAAATATGTTTCAGACCCTAATTGATGTGCAAGATCCCTCATGACCCCTGTGGGAACAGTTAAGGATGCTTAGACCAAACCAATGGTCACCCCTAGGATTCTCCACTCACTTTCATATGGTTAAAAATGTTGTAAAATTATGTTTTTAAGGGTTTATGATATTAAACTGTATAAATTGTGTTTTTATTATTTTCACAGAAAAATGGTTTGTTTTGATTAACTTGATAAAGTTGAATGAGTTATGGAATGTTCATGTGTAAATGTTATAAATAGTTAAATATTCATATCCATGTGGTTAAATGGTTTGAAAGTGTGTCCAATGGTTGTAATTTTGCTTAAATTATGAAATGGGCTGGTTATGGAGTTGAGTATAATGTTGAATGTAATGAAACTTTGAATTTTTATAAATGAAAAGGTAAACCCTATTGTGATTTTTGGATAACAATTTCACTGATGATAAACATTTTAGTGAATGATAAATGGTATGGATGAGATATTGGATTGGGGATCCTCTCCCTTAGTCTAGGACATACTGATTCTCTAGGCCCCACCAATGTACTATATGGTTTAGGATTCTAGAATGATTCTCTAAGATCCTAAGGTATGAACATAAGATGGATCCATAGACTAAATATCTAAGGTGAATTGTTAAATTGAATTAATAAATGAATGCTTTTGTGATGCAAAGTCTTTTACCCAACCCCGTGTATATGGTTCAAACCTATGGTGTGGGACAAAGTGAGTTTTGAAGTTAGGTGTCCCAGTGGGACCCGAAGTCCAAGATTCTAGTGAATTACTGTTAATAGGTAACTTAATTATTTTCTTAGTGTTGTTTTCTTCTTGTAACATCTTTATATATTATTATTTAACTACATATTGTTTTAAAAATCATTGGTAGTTTTCTTATGAGTTGTACCCACACACTATTTGGGCCACCATTGGGTACCCGATCACACTTCATGGTTATTGGTAATGGATAAGGTAAAAGGACCTATGTTTGATGGATGGTGTGAGAATTGGGACATATCATGGTTAAGAAAACCATACATGAAGTTAGGATCATTTTTGGGTGATTTTGATTAGTATTTTATTTTGGTTTTCCTTTGGCACTTTAAAAAACCATGACATGAAATGTTTACTAATTTAATTATTTGGTACCACTTTAACTTGAGAATGTGGTATGTGATGTTTTGGTAGTGATGAAATTTTGGTTCCACTATTAATTTTTATTTATACTATTGGTTTACTCTGATAAAAAAGATATAGTCTCCCACATGATCAATTAGACCTTCTCTACTATTTGACTGAATCTGGAATATGGGGTGGCATTCTTGAGGTTATGTACCACACTAGATCATGGCATTAGTATTAGAAAAACATGTACTGAAGCATTATAAGAAAAACTCATGTAGTATAAGATTTGATTAATTGATAGAATATTTCTATGAAAAATGTGGTTTCACCCTTTTATCTTGTGAGGTTGACTACTTATATCAATAAAGGGGAGAAAAAGTATAGAATATTAATATTTAAATGAGGATATAAAAATAGGTAATTAAGATGATGAAAATGATTTTTCTATTATATTAAAAACTTTTTATTTATTGTCAATAATAGAGATAAATAATTACAACTACTAGATATATATTTACACATATATATGTGTGTGTGTAGTAGTAGTAGTTTAAAGTATTAATAAAAAATTCAATGGGTGATATTGAAGTTCCTAATGGATTTTGACTGTATTTATTTTCAATAAACATGAAAATATGTATTGGGTAATATAATTTTTTGTTATGGAGGAAGATACAAATGAAGAAGACAAAAATACTGCCTATACATTAATGGGTAAGAAAGGGTGAATCTGATTATTATTGAGAATCACATTTATATGAATATTGGTGAGATAATATTCTTGTGAAAGAAAAGTGTTAATACATGTGGAAATGAGTGTTTATAATAGTTTATAGTGATGTGGGGAATCTGACTATCAAACATCTTTATAAAATTTAATAAAAATTGAGAAAAATATGGTAAATGTTATAAGAAACTATCCATGAAGTATTGAGTTGATTTCCACTGAATATAGTGAGTAATATCACATGGATACATATTTTAAGTGGTTGAAGACGCCTTGAATCAATTTGATAAGGTCTGTATTAGTTTTGGTTATGTTTGTGTAATGACCATAAATTTTATCAATGGGATTTATCTCTTCTTATATGTAATTTTATATAGTATAATGCATATAAAATAACATAGAGACCATAATAAAAGCTTTATAAATGAGGAATTAATGAGATAAGAAGTGTTTCTATAAGTTAAGGAACCTAAACTGATGAAATATTAATATGATCTTTAGAATAGTAATATGACCCTTATAAATAGTAAACTAAACAAATGAATAGTGAACTCACCCATGTTAGTATAAATAAAATTTATACATCATATACGTGAAAATATGACATAATTATATCATATAATAAGTATGTAAATTTTTTAAAAATTATTAAATAAGTGTTCATATTTTTTATAAGTAATAAATATTTAATTACAATTAAATGATTAATTTAATAATTTAATATAAAATTTTTTTTCATAAAATGAATTCATAAATTATTATTTTTATTTCTTATGATTATAAGATAATTTTATGAGAACTTAATTAATTTTTCCATGTGTAAGAAAATCAGTTTTATTTTGAAAATCTGTATTTTCTAATGAAATGATGATTTTAATTAAAAATTATATTACTCATATTTAGAAAATTATTTTTGAAAATCGGAGTTCATTTTATATTTCACACATTAAAAAACTTTTAGGGTTAACTTTTTTGATTTTTCTAAAATATTGGAATTTTTGATGAATAGTGAAATTTGATAATTTACAAAATAAGTTAAATTCATGAATTATAGAGTCATGGGTAATGTTATGCTGATGTAAGAAAATTTGGTCTGGATTCACATGATAATATTACTATATTTAGTCATGGAACACTCACTATTTATTGTCTTTAGGAAAATTAATAAACTAATGATTAAAATAATTGGAAAACACCCCTCCCCTCCACTATAAATAGCACCCATCCTCATTTCCTCACACCTCTCAAGATTCAAGACTTGTCTAAATTCTACCCAACCACTTCCTAATCTATTTACCCATGTCTAAAAACCCTTGGTATCCTCAAAATACCAAACCCTCTCCCCTAAAGAGGCTCTCAAATGAGATAAATTCAAGAGGTAATTCCCCTCTATCTTTTTCTTTAATTTCCTTTCAATTTAAAGTTCTTTTCTTAATCTCTTCCCACCTATCCTCATACAAATGTTATGGAAAATATAGTACATGAAATATATTATAATTTTATGATTATAACTATATAATATATCACCAATCCCAATTCTCCTATTCTTTTTATTTTAGAATGAAAAACGTTGTTCGTGAGATGTTAATTTATCACTTTCAGGAACAACATGTTATCATTTTTTTTACCACCTTCATCTCTGGTCATGAAACAATTTTTTTGGTTGAAACAGATTATATTATAAGTATTTTAAACTATTTAATGTTCTTTAAATAACATATGTACATAATACTAAATGATTAAATGAAAAAGTATGTTGTGGTCGAAAAAACGCCAAAATTAATCCAAGTTCTTATCATCAAAATTTTATCTAATGATTCATCTTCATGGTACATAATAAAATAAATTATGAGGTAATTTATACCTATTAAATGTAACTAATATTATTTATTAACAATTCTTTTATTTATCCACTCTTTATACCAACTTCCATTCATGAATACAAGTGAACTGTTCATAAAAACTAGGAAAAAGGATGTTCCCAAACAATGAATATAAACTATATAACTCATCAAAAACCACATAAATAAACTTAATAAAACCATAATTAATATTATTAATATATAAAAGGTTCTATAATTGTATATTAATGAATATAATGTGGTTATATATGAAATTAAAGCGAAGAAATCATTCAGATACCAGGTGAGGGGAAATTCTCAAACCCAACTCTCACACTTTGGGTTTTCCCTATTTCAACCCAATTTCAGTATGGATATGCATTAAAAATAATTTATTCATCATTATATTACCTTTTATGGGAAATAAATGTCTTCTATTTTAGTTTTCAATAAACCCAATGTTTTCTAAAAGAACTCTTCTTTTAAATAAACACACCCTTCTTACTCCTCAAAGATTGTTTGTTCTTCAATCAAGGTTAATGGTTATATGTCAAGAATGTTACTGCATATTTATTTTGGGAACCCAATTTTTATGAGTGTATGATCTCTGTTATTATCCCCATTTGTTTCCATGATTAATTTTACGTTCAAGTTTGACATATGTTCCATGTGGCATGCATGATAATTTAAATGTTATGATGTGATGTGTGCACCAAAATTATATAGCACAATATGAATGCTATGATGTGACAGGTGCACCAGGAATTATATTTTGCTTCAATGCATTGGGTAAAGTGATGAATACCATAATTTGAAGTGAAATGATGCGTGAATAAGAAGCCATCTTTGTTCACAACTATTTGTGGTAGTTGACCACTAAGACATGATGTTTCATTTTTATTCATTTGAACATTTGAAGTCTTCTATTAATGATTACTATCATATTAATGATCATATACCTATGTTATGATAATTCTCAACCATTGTTATATTTTTAATATCTATCCTCTTACTACGATTTTATCTCCCCCTTTTTGATAAATATCATCAGGTGACTACTTGTACTAAGGTGTATTGAAGGGACAATATGAAGCTAAGGAAAATGGAATTAAAGAAATGTTTATGTTTTATGTTGTAAAAGTTATGTATGATCCTAGTTTTACAAGACACTAATCCTTTGGATCCACGATGTGTAATGATATTATGTTTTTTATCTTTATAATTATGTAGTAGTAATGTAAGTAAAATATAGTTTGTTATAGTTGGTATCAGAGAAAGGTTTAGTTAATTTGGGAATTTGGAATAGAGAACCTTAGTAGAAAACCTTAGTTTGATACTAAATATAAGTAAGCACACAAGAAGATTTTCTAGACATAGGGATCCCATAAGATATTTATTTAGTATTATTTTCTTAAGGGAATAGACTATTTATTCCTGACTTGTTGACTTATTTTTTGTTCTAACATTTTCTATTTTAGAAAATGTTGGGAACTAGGAGAAATTAGCCCAACAACCCATGAGAGGGACAATGAAACAATTGCCCGGTTGACATCCCCAATTATTTGGGAGGTGGAGTTAAAAACTTCATGGAGATCCTTACCTAACTATCTTAGGTTATGAATAATAACCTGAATAATGGGGAATGTACTCCTTCACGAAGGAGGTAGAAACTAGCTATCCAGTGTTTTATGAGGTAACAACCACCAATGTTTAGTGGATCTTCGGATCTAGTTATTGTAGAATAGTGGGTCAACTCTATGGAGAAGATCTTTTATATTCTTCAATTTTCTGATATGAAGAAGGTGACACTATCCATTTATCGTCTAGATGGAGAGGCTGATCAACAATGGGATTTGATTAAGAACACCATGCCAAGAGACAAAATTGAAGAGATGGAATGGGAAGACATAAAATCATGTTTCTTAACAAGTATTTCCCGTAAAATCTTCATAAATATATGGAGGGAGAATTCATAGAGCTCAAGAAAAAGGATGTCGAATCTATCATGACCTATGAAGTTAATTTCACAAGGCTTGCAAGGCACGCTTTGGATTTTGTTATAAAAAATGATAGCAAAAAATGATTGATTCATTCATGGATTAAAACCACACCTTTGAAAGGTTCTATCAATTTGAGACTTTGGTAGTTATGAATAAGTAGTTGGCGGTGCTCTCAAAGTATATATGGATTTTGGGGAATGGTCCCATGGCTATGGTGATAAGAAATGAAAGGTGGAGTTTCAGGCCGGAGAATTTAATGAAAAATGTGGAAAAAAAACTCAACCACCCACATGTCAAAAATGTAGGAAGAAGCATCACGGGAATTGCCTCAAAGGGATAGGGAACTGATTTACGTGTTGGAGAGAAGGACATCAAGATCATGAATGTCTAAAAGACTCAAGAATGCAGGAGAATGTGGTGGGGAAAAAGAGGGCACCACCCATAGTCTGATGCTACAACTATAGGGAGAAAGGGCACTATGTAAGCCAGTGCACTAAACCCTGAGTCCTTGAGGTAAATCAGCATTCGTAACCACCAAATACAAAAGAACAAGTAAATACTTATTCTATCACTACTGTGGAATTTGGTCATGAAAACAAAGTCATTAAAGGTACACTTACTATTCACTCAAGAATCGTTAAATTATTATTTGATTCTAGTTCTACGCATTCCTTTATATCTTGAAAGTTTGATAGAACTATAGAATCATATCCCAGAAACCATGAAGTAGAGATATATGTAAAAATACCAAGTGTTTCAATCATTTAAAACCATGTGTTAGATTCTTCTCTTGTTGGAGTTTGGGGGAAGATTCTTCTCGAAAATCTCGTAATAATTCCCTTGGTGGAATTCAATGCTATAATGAGGATGGATTGGATCTCATTATATAGAGAACATATAAAATATCATGTAAAGGAGAAATATTTTCATATTCCGAACCATCCCATGCTCTTCTACAAATGTAAGTAGGACCATGAATCTCGTTTGAAAAATCCTTCAACGGTGTGGGTTTTGATTCCCTGTGAAGAATAATACCTCGCTCAAATGCTTGAGTTAGAGGAAAGTGTCAACTTATCAAAAATTCCCATTGTGAGGGAATAAAATGATGTATTTCTTAAAGAGTTACCTAGACTTCCCTCAAATCATGAGGTGGATTTCTCAATATAACTCATACTCAGAGATACTTGTATCTCAAAGTGTCCCTATAGGATAACTTCTATCGATCTGGAGGAGTTAAAGAAGTAGGTACAAGAGAAGTTGGACAAAGGGTTATTATTCCCCAGTGTATCCCCTTAGGGTGCTCTAGTGATCTTTATAAAGAATAAGGATGAAAAAATGTGAATGTGTATCAATTATTTGGAACTCAACAAGATAACCATAATGAACAAGTAACCTCTTCTAAGGATTGATGACTTGTTAAATTAGTTAAGAGCAGATAAATACTTCTCAATAGTGGATATTCGTTCTAGATATCATCAGAGAAAGGTGAAGAAGAAAGATATTTAGAAGGATACCTTCTTTACAGGGTATGGAAACTATGTGTTTTTTGTGATTCCATTTGGACTTACTAATTCCACTGCAATCTTCATGGACTTGATGAATGAAGTATTTATACATTACCTCAAAAAATTTGTGGTATTGTTTATCGATTATATTATCATCTACTACAACAGAAAGGAGGAACATAAAGAACGTCTAAGGCTTATGTTTGTGACATTAAGAAAGGGTAAGTTGTACGCCAAGTTCTGTAAGTGAAAATTACGGATGTAACAAGTTGCATTCTTGGGACATGTGATCACAAGAGAGGGAATTTCTGTAAACCATTAAAAAAAGGTGATTGAGGAATTCCCCATACACTCCAGTGGAAAAATATTTCATAGTTTTCTTGGATAATATAGGTACTATAGTCATTTTTTGAGCAATTTATCACGATTGTATAGACCACTAACTAAGTTAACAAGGGAAGGGGTGAAGTATTTCTGGATGGATGAATGTGAGGAAAGATTCAAGGAGCTAAAGAGAAGGCTGATCACTGTATCTTTACTCACATTACCGAAAAGTGGAGAAATTTTTGTGATATACAGTGATTATTTATGGAAAGGCTTGGGTTTTTTACTAATGATAAATGATAATGCGATAGGCTATTCCTCACAGTAGTTAACGATCCACAAGCAGAAATACCCGACACATGATCTAGAGCTGGTAGCCATGATATTTTCCATGAAAGCTTAGTGTCACTACTTTTACGGTGAGAAGTGTGACATATAAACTAACCAGAAGATCCTAAAGTATATAATCATCCAAAATAAGCTCAAAATGCATCAAATGAGATGATTAGAGATAATTAAGGGCTAAAATTGTTATATTAACTATCATCCTATAAAGGAAAACAAGGTATCTGATTCTCAAAGTAGAAAATAACCTATTAATTTATCCTTGTTACGGTTTGAGAAAGACCCTATCTTCATGAATATGAACAAAATAGATTTGGAAATAATAAAGATAGGGGATACATCCTACCTTTTCCAAATGATTGTGCAACCATCAGTCCAAGAGAGGATTAAGGAGGCACATGGGGATGATCTAGAGTTATAGAAAAAGGTGAATGTAGTAAAGAAATGAAATCTGCAAGAGTTCCATATCGATTATGATGGTGTGATTCAAATATGAATGTGGCTTTGTGAGCCTTCATCACCCAGGATAAAGAAGGAGCTATTAGAAAATTCACATAGCTCAAAATTCTCTATCCATCCTAGTAGAACTAATATGTATCAATATATCCAAGAACACTTACGGTGGGATAACATGAAGAAGAAGAATATGGAATATATCTCAAGGTGCTTCGTATTTTAACAAGTTTTAGAAGGGTAAAAAAAGTCCAAAGGGATGATGAAACTATTACCTATACCCCTGTGGAAATGGGAGAATGTCACTATGGAATTTGTCAGAAGACTCCTGAGGGCATCAAAGGGAACTAATTCAATATGGGTTGTGGTTGACCAACTCACCAAGAATGTCCATTTTATCTCTATTCGGGAAGATCTCTTTCTCGAATAATATACAAAGATATATGTGAAGGAAGTGGCGAGACAACATGGAATTCCACTCTCAATTGTCTCTGATCATGATCTATGGTTTGCAGCTAAATTCTAGAGGAGTATTCAATATTATTTGACAATTGAATTAAATTTCAGCATGACCTATCACCCCCAAAGTAATGGACAATCTAAAAGAACTGTTCAAAAACTTAAAGACATGATAAAATCCATATCTTTATAATTCAATGGTGGATGGGATCAACGTCTACCATTAGTTGAGTTCTCATACAAAAATAGCTTTCTCTTGAGTATTCAGATGGCTCCATATGAATCTCTATTGAGAAATCGATTTAGAACTCCAATCTGTTGGGATGATGTTGGGGAAAGAAAGCTACTTGGACCATATCTTGTGCAAATTATGATAGAGAGGTTCAATCCATCTAGAAACCTATCAAAGATAATCAGAGAAGGAAAAATAGCTATGTCGACAACTGTCAAAGGGAATTGGAGTTTGATGTTGGAGATAAGGTCTTCCTTTGAATATCACTATCGAAGAGATTCATGCGATTTGGGAAGAAAGAGATGCTAAGCCCAAGGTACATTTGTCCTTTTTGAGATCCTTGACCGCATAGGAGACATAGACTATCAATGTTCACTTTTCAATGAATATGGATCATGTTCATGATGTGTTTAATGTATCACTCCTAAGGAAGTACATACCAGATCCCTCACATGTACTTAACCCAAGGGTTGTACAACTGGAAGATAATATCTCCTATGAGAAGAATCTAATAAAGATTCTAGACATGAGAGATAAGGTTCTATATGACAAGGAAACTCACCATGTCAAAGGGTTGTGGAGGAACAATAAGTATAAAGAAGAAACATGGGAACTGGAGGATGTAATGAAGGATAAGTACCCTCACATGTTTTTGTAAAATGAAATTTCAAGGGCGAAATTTCAAAATGGGGGAAGAAGGTAACGACCCAAACTTTTATCAATGAAATTTATACCTTCTTGTAAGAAATGTTATATACTATAATGCACATAAAATAACATAGATACCATAATAAAAGCTTTATAAATGATGAATTAATGACATAATATGTGTTTCTCTAAGTTAAGAAACCTAAACAGGTGAAATAGAAACCTGACCATAAGAATAGTAATATGACCCTTATTAATAGTAAACTGACCAAATGAATAGTGACCTCACCCATTTTAGTATAAATAAAATTTATAAATCATATAATTTAAAATATGACATAATTATATCATATTAAAAGTAAGTAAATAATTTAAAAATTATTAAATAATTGTTGGTATTTTTTAATAAGTCATAAATATTTAATTAAAATTTAACGATTAATTTAATAATTTAATAGATAATTTATTTTCATAAAATGAATTCATAAATTATTATTTTTATTTCTTATGATTATAATATAATTTTATGAGACCTTAATTAGTTTTTCAAAGTGTTAGAAAAGTAGTTTTATTTTTAAATCTATATTTTTTTAAAAATGATTAATTTAATTAAAAATTATATTACTCATATTTAGAAAATTATTTTTGAAAAATTGAGTTACTTTTTGGATTCTAAACATTGAAAAATTGTTAGGGTGAATTCTTGGGTTTTTTCTAAAATACTTGATTTTTTTATGAATAGTGAAATACGATAATTTACAAAATAAGTTAAATTCATGAATTATAGAGTCATGGGTGATGTTTTACTAATTTAAGCACATTTGGTTAGGATTAACATGATCCAATTACTTTTTTTAGCCATATAACACTTAGTATTTCTTGTCTTGAGGGAAATTAATAAACTAATGATTAAAATATTTGGAAAACACCCCTCCCCTCCAATATAAATACAACCCCTCACACCCTCATTTCCTCAAACCTTTCAATATTCAAGCCTCATCAAAATAAAGCCCCAAACACATTATAATGTTCACCCCCACATCCAAAAACCCTTGGTATCCTAAAAATACCAAACCCAGTCCCCTAAAGAGGCTCTCAAATGAGATAAATTCAAGAGGCAATTCCCCTCTCTCTTTTTCTTTAATTTGCTTTCAATTTCATGTTCTTTTCTTAATATATTCCCAACTATCTTCATAAAGATAGAATGGTAACTCTATAATCTTACATACAATGGAATTTTATGATGCTAATGGGATAATATATCATCAAACCCATTTTTCCTCTTTTTTTTAATTTTAGAAAGGAAAATGTTGTTCGTGAGGTGTTAATTTATCACCTTCAAGAATGAAATGTTTTCATTTTCCTTTACTGCCTTCAGATCTGGTCATGAAATAATTTTTATGGTTTAACCACATTATATTATATTTATTATAACCTATTTAATGTTATGGGACTAACTTATGTACATAATACTAAATTATTAGATGAAACAAGTATGTTGTGGTCGAAAAACCGCCAAAATTAATCCAAGCACTAATCGTCAAAATTTTATATAATGATTCATCCTCTTGGGACATAATAAAATTCATTATTAGTTATTTTATACCTATTTAATTTCACTAATCTTATTTATTAACAATTCTAGTTTTTATCCACTATTTATAACAACTTCTATTTATTAATACAAGTGAATTGTTCATGAAAACTATGAAAATGAACATTCCCGAACAATGAATTTAAACTCTATAACTTATCAAGAATCCCATAAATTAACTTAATAAAACCATAATGAATATTATTAATGTATTAAAGTTTATTTAGTAATAAATTAATTAATCTAATTTGGTTATATGTGAAATTAAAGTGAATAAAGAATTTAGATTCAAGGTAAGGGTAAATTCTTGAACCCAACTCTACTTTGACGTTTCCCTCATTCAAACCATTTTTAGTATGGATATTCCCTAAAAATCATTTATTAATAATTATATTACCTTTTATGGGATATAAATTTTTCATAATTGAGTTTATGACAAAGACAATTTTTTTCAAGAGAACTATTGTTTTAAATAAACACACCCTTCTTACTCCTCAAATATTGTATGTTCTTCACTCAAGGTTGATGTTTCTATGTCAATAATGTTATTCCCACTTTATTGTAGGAACCCAATGTTTATTAATGTATGATATATGTTATTAAATCCATTTATTTCCATGTTTTATTTTATGTTCATGTTTGACATATATTCTATGTGGTGTTTATGATAAAATAAATGTTATGATGTGACAGGTACGCCCGTAATTATATAGAACAATATGAATGATGTGATGTAATGGGTGCACCTAGAATTATATAGCACTCCAATTGACTGGGTAAAGTGATGAATCTCGTGTTTTAAATTCAAATTATGAGTGAACACGATGTTATCTTTGTTCACAACTATGTGTGGTAGTTGACCACTAAGACAAGATGTTTCATTTTTATGCATTGCCACATTTCAAGTATTTTATTAATGCTTACTATCATGTTCATCATCCTAGGAATGTGTTATTATTATGATCATCCATTATTATATTGCTCATATCTATCCTCTTACTGGGATTTTAGCTCACCCATTTTTGATGTATATCCTTTGGTGACTACATGTACTAAGGATTATTCAAGGTCTAATAAGAAGATATGGAAGAAGTAATTAAATAAATGTTTATGTTTTATGTTGTAAAAGTTATGTATGATACTATTTTTTCAAGACACTAAACCTTTGGATCCTGGTTTTGTAATTATATTATGTTTTTATGTTTAAAATGATGTAGTATTAATGTAAGGAAAAGTTAGGTTTTTATAGTTTAGCTTCATACCTAAAATTGTTGTTTTATCTCAGAAATAAAGAAATGTCCAAGTCCTGGTAGTTCTTGGTATAGGTTAGGTCTTGTATAAAAATGTGTTAGAAATTTAATAATGTCATAAGATACATAATATGATAAAGGTAAGTGAATTTTTTTAAAAATATTAATTCACCCTTACATATGAAATATACTCCCAAGGTGAAGGTTTTAGAAAATCACCTAAGCACTTGTTAATGCATAACATCATTGATGATACACAATTTTTTTGTTGAAGAGTTCCTTGGAAAATAAAAAATGAATTGATCTTCCCTATTAACATATGATATTCTCTATTTTATATGTAATTTAATTATGAAAGTGATATTATTTTTTGATTTCATACATAAATTTTTTTCAGAGTAGAGGAAAAATGTTGAAAAGGCATGGATAATACATAAGTTGTTTTTATTATGAAAACCATTTATTGTACTACCATAATAATTTTAAAAGGAAAAGAAATTTCCTATATAGTTACATTCCACTATGGTTATATGTAAGTTCTTACCATGAACCAAGACAAAAAAAATTAAAATGAAAGGGATACATAAGTTATTCATATGATCCATGGGAAATAGGGACAAATACACCAGATACATAAGATCCTATATGTTAATACTTAATAGTATTGGATTAAAAAAGAGATGTTTATTTTATATCTAAGAGGAGGTTGAGGAATATAGAAAATGTCTAGTTCATATGTTAGAAGTTGTTTTAGGATCCACCTATAAATCAACAAAGTCATAAATCATATGTGATATATAAGAAGAAGAAAAACTTTTATATTGTTTACTAGTTTAAGAAATATATAAAAGGGAATATATCATACTATGACATATAAGAAGTTATATTTATTATATAATAAAAAAATGTTAGAAAAATGTGACATTTTCAGAATAAATAATTCTGAAGAATGAAATTAAATCAAGTTATTTTAGTGATGAAATTTATTTGATTATATATCACAATTGAATTTATCATTCAAGATAATTGAGTGATAAAGATGATCCTAAAGATGAGATTAATTTGATTATACTATAATGAGTTTTTTGGATTTAATTCAAGTTCAATATGAATCGAAAAATTTATAGATTGTCATGACCATGACGAAAATATACATACTGCAATAGTATTTTGGTCATATGTTTTATCATACCTTTGTGAATAATTTTTCACTATAAAATTTGTGGAGATAATTTAGGAATATTTAATCATTTTTTTAAAATATACTCCCTAGATCGTTGGAATAATAAACAAATATTTATTCATTTGGGATAAAATAAGAAAGAAATGATAAATTTATTTTCTCATAAATGCATTGAGGATAATATATTATAAAAAATATAAGATTTCATGATCGTTAGAACAATACCACATGAGTGAGTATGGGATTTTTTTAAGAGATCCTGGCGTTGATATTGGTTCAAGGAAATTTTAAATTATTAATATAGAAAATATATTTTGGTGGTTCTGATATAAAATATGATAAGATGAAAAATAATATATAACTCTTGAAGATAAGAATTGATAACTCGATACAAATCTAGATAAGGTGATCTTTTTTGGGTATCGAATAAGAATAATAATAAAATGATAAACTGATAGAATATATAGTCTATCAAAGTAGAATAATGAATAATATGTAGAAACAAGTCACATGACTAATCCTATGATATTAATATCATATAATATGATTCAAAAGAAAGAAGAGTAGGAGTTAAGAGAAATAATGAAACTAATACCACTATTGATAATTCATGTGTCAAATAACATTGATGAATATTGAGGAGCTACTAGGTTTTTCAGATCATAATTGGATCATGAATAAAGAGAATACAACAAGTAGATTATATATAAGTTATGGAAGATTATTTTTTTCTGATGATAGTTGTGCATGAAGTGAAGTTGAAGATTTATAGGTAGTCAAGGAATGCATCGAAGAAATAGATAAGATCATATTCATATAGTAAAATCATATATAGACTGGATATCTACTACAAGTTGTTTGTAGGAAGTTTTGTAACACTATTTTGGAGACTAGATACTATGAGATGCAGTATAAATCTAGTGGGGTTTTGGGATGAATTGTGGAATACTATGTTAGTGTGGGATTCACTGTTAGTGGTGGAAAATAACCTACCCTTTTGTACCACATGTGTTATACACAAGAGAATATGTGTCTTTAGATAATAATCAAGCATATTATGGAGTAATTTTTCCATTATGGGGTTGAACCTTATAAAAATACCACGAATTTATAATTACTTTACATATTACATTAAATGTTTTTGTTTTTTGTTGGTTAAGAGATAAAAAGAATAACTTATATCTTACCAAGTAATAAATGATTTTATATTTAGAAATGTGTTTTAAAATTATACAAGTTTAAGTCTTTGATAATTTAGTAAAAAATATTCACACATGATTCACTTCCCTCTCTGGTGATTAGACATGATCCTTTGGGAAACTTAAATTTGAAGGTATAGTTTTTGGATTAAATGAGTAGTATTTTGGTTATATGGTTTAAATAGTTAGGGAGGTGTTTTGAGGTGTTTTTATGTGATTTTAAGTGTGTGTAAATTATATTGATGTGTTTGGGGAGTTTGAATACAAAATTGGCTATTTTGGAAGGTTTTCTGGATGTTTAATTATCGATTCATTGAATGAGGGACCATTTATAATCATCAAAAGAACCATGAAAGGGGTTTTGGGGGAGGTAGTAGAATTTAAAAGGTTGATGTATGGTCACCGAAGATAATATCTTCAAGTGGTACAAACCCAAAATTTTTGGGGAAATTGACATCTATATGGTTGATAAATAATATATAGGATTACACATTTAGTCAATTAAGCCACTTAATAACCCTCTTTAGATTTATATTTTACTCAATTTTTTTTGGGGTTGTCCTATTCTATTACTTAGATATGAGGATCTCAAACCTATATCAATTTATGGAAAACTATATCCATTTCACTTATCTCTTGAATTATAGATGGTTTTTGTGTTGATTAATGGTATGTAACTTCTTATCATTTCTCTATTCTATTTCTATTTAGACATAGGATTTTGAATGGGGTTTCACCAATTGACGGGGAAGCCATTTTTATTAATGGGGATTTTATTATTAAGGGTTTGAGGAAATGATATTAGGTTTGGTGGCGTGGTTTTCCTTCATCATCACATTGAGGTAGATGGGTTCTCACTCACATGTTTGCGTTCTAAATAACATGATATTGAATTTATTTTGTTAATTAAATTGTTTTATGGTGGTGATGTGATTTTTTTAAAACATAAGTTCAGGCATAAGTTATTTTAGGTAAAATAGACTGGTGTATTTATAGGTATGTTTGTGACTATTGGGTAATTAAATGAATTTAAAAGGTGTTTATTATTATTTTTAATTATTTCATTGTGTTTCAAGGGTTACAATATTATATTGATTTCATTCATTTTCCAAAATATTTATTGATGTTAATTTTGAGTGTTGCTTTGGGTTATTGGTATTATTGTTATTTTAGGATTTCTAAATTTCCATTGGTATATATTTTTTGAGTTTTTTGGGTGATGCATTGAATTAAATAGTTTACTTAAAATGATTTTAATGATTTATGTTATTTGGATAGTGCATTGAGTTGCAAGAGGGAAGTCGATGAAAGGAATTGTGGCATTGAGTTGCATGTTTTATGAGATGGTTTATTGAGTTTCATGAGAGATATTGATGGGAGAATTGTGGAATTATGTTGTCATTTAATATATTGTTATATTTTTTTAATGGTAACAATTTTTGTATTTCAATTCATTTTTACTTAAATTTCCATTATTTTATTTTTAAATCCACTTCCATCCAATTAAAATTTTACTAGAAATTTTATCTAATAGGTCTCATGAAGTGTTTTTTAAATGAGGTTACAAATATTCCTATCTATTAATTTTATTATTTTGCAAATATAATTTTTTTGGTATTTGATTCATTTAATGGAATTTAATTATTTATATTCAAGGAAAGTTTCATTAGCTATATCAATCCAAATATAATAGTGGGATTGATTACCCTCATAAAAAAATACATAATGAATAGATAAAATGAAAATCCACATAAATATTGATTTGGTAATGGTTTTTCCAAAGTACTTTAGACCCATTCAAATTATATTTGAGCTGGGGAAAATTTATCTACATAAATATAAATAACCATATTATTTTTAATTATGGTATTTTCTTTATTTTAATTTTTGTTTATTTCAATGGTTCATTTATCAATGGTAACATCCATACTTGTTATGAATTTGGAATAACCATGTATATTTTTCCATTATTTATAACCTTTTATCCCTTTTTTAATTTATAAAAATGAATTTAAGAGTTCTTGAATCTAATTTTTATATTTTAGTGTAAGTATAAACCTCAACCCTGAAATATTTATTGTATTCACATGATAAGGGTTTAGTAGACCATAACTATTTAGGTGTTTTAACGTTTATAAATACTAAATAGAAACTATTAAATATATTATAAATAAAAAATATCTTCTAACTATATATTTTTTAAAAAAGAAAAATTGGAAATCATTTTGAAAATATATTTTAAAAATAAATTATTTATCCTCTTAGTCAAAACATTTTTAATATTGTTTCTTTAATAATTATATACCTTAATTTTTTTTCAATTTTACATAATTCAATAAATATGTTTAATAGTAATTATTATCAATCATATTTTCATAAAACATTTTTTATATGACATATTTTATTCTCAATTAGGTTTTTATAATATTAAAAATATTATTAATGTTTCATATTTTTTAAGAATTTAATTCCAAACATTTCAATAACAGTAATACATTTTGAAGAAAAATAAATTTTACCCATCATTGAATAATACTCTATATATTTTCCAAATATTAAAATTTATATACCTTAGAGGTTACATTGATATGTAATTATCCCTTTTAGGACATAATCTAATTGATTTTTTATAAAGAAAATCCTAAAATAAAGGAAGTTATGTAGAAGTTATATCATTAAACAATGGCTCTCGGGAGCTCTGCTCCCGGGGGCGCCCTAGGGTTTTTCCTCCGGCGCGGAAAGAAGGTCTCTGGCGGTGTTATTGGGGTCGGCGCAGGCTCTCGGCAAGATGGCGGGTCCAAGGTGGCGGCGTCTCCGGGTTTTGGCTTCAACGACTTTTCTTAGGCAGTGGTTCCACACAGAGGCTTCGTGGTTCTCTCGGGCTTCGGGCGATGACGTCTTACAGCGAGGGCAAGGAGGTTTTGGCTCGGCTTGGGTGTTGGATTTCAGCAGAGACGGTGAAGGAGATGGGGATGTTGTTGTTTACCCGCTGCTTTGGTGATGACGTCAAGGCGTATGTCGATTTGCTGCCTCAAATGACCGAATCTCGCCGTTGAGGTGAAGGCGTCGCTGCGAACGCTGAAGGAGATGACAAGATCCGTTCTAGAGAAGCTTCGTTTCCAGGTTTGTTTTTCCTTCGGTGAATGTCAAGCCCTAGGTCTGACTGAGGTTGTTTGAAGATGAATGTTGTGCATCTGCGTCTCATCGAGTTCTTTGCCGGCTTGAAGTTTCGATTTGCAATGAACTCGAAAATGATGAAAGTTTTTCACTGGCTTCGGGCTAGGAATCAGAGCGGTGTTTGGCCTTGCGATTTCAGATCTGGTTTCAAACCAGATCTTGTGTGCCGATGTCTATGGATAGCTCCGAGGGATGGGAATGGGAATTTTGGAGTGGCGGTCATCACGACGTGCTATAGTCATCGTTGGCGGGGCTTCGGGCTGCAGCGGGGTTGACAACGGCACAAGATCTGGTGATGTTTTTCACTTTTAATGGGGTTTCCCACTGGGATCTTCTGTCATGTCATCTGATGATTTGGGTGCATGTCTCTTAATGGGTTTTGTCCCACTGGGCCTACGGGCTTGTAATGGGTTTTACCTTACCCAACTCAAAAGGGATTACTGTCTTTTTTCTTTTTCTTTAATAAAGGGGCTTGACCCCAAACCTTTCTGGTATATCATTAAACAATCCTTAATTTTGGATACCATGGAGGAATTTATCAGTCCAGTGATTTATACTCTTATTCTTTAATAGAGTTTGGTTTTCATATATATCATTCATAGTTCTTTCAAGTTCCACATGGGCTATTCCAATTAAAATATAGATATAATTTTTTATTTTTCTTCTTATTATTTTGAGAGACTTTAATAATATTAATTCTTGTAGATATTATCATAAAAAATACCCCAATTTATGAAACATTCCTAAATATATTAAGTTATTCTTTAGATTGAATTATTACCTAATCAATTTTATCATTTCAATTACCCCATCAAGGAATTTAAATTTTATTAACCCATCCCCTATGAATTTAGGTGTTTTAATGTTTTTTAACATTACAAAACTCTCTATAACTAGAGATAGTGTGTCAAACACCTCTTATACGAGACACATATGAGATTAATAACTTATTTATATTATACACTATACTATTATACCATGAATTAATTCATTAATTATTTTTCATATTTTATACCCTTTCATAACTATTAGATAAAATTTACTCTTTTCGAATTTAATGTTATTTTTATTTTGAAAATTCCTCTTGATTTTTCCTTTTTATATCATATAGAGTATTTAAGTAGTAAACCTTAGATATGATATTCATTTTTTAAATTATAATTTTTGTTGTGAAATAATGTAATATAAATTTATTATTTTATCTAAGATATTATAATTAAAAATTATCCTTTATTTTAACCTCAACTATATTTTCTAATTCTACAAAATATAAATAATTTTGTTTTCCCATAACAGGAAATTTTTACTTACCATACATTATTGTTTTGTAAGACTTAAGTATGATAAATAAATGACTAAAAAACAAAATTATTGTTTTATTTTTATATTATATTACATTTTTTATATTTAATAAGTGAGAGATGACTTTAATGAACTCAAAAATATTCTTTATAATTGTACATTCAAAATGAATCCTAAAAAATGTATAATTGTTTTCCATATGTAACATTCCTAAAAAAAATTCACATAATATTTTCTAATTTAACCCATGAATTTTAAAAAAATGTTCCCAAATAACCTAACTTAAAACATTACCTCATAATGATAAAAGGATGAAATTATTAAACTTATAGATGGTTTTATAAAGGATTTACTCTCTTACTTTTTGACAAATAGGGGATTTCAACATTTTTTATTTGTACAAAAATGTATATTGAAGAAAATTTTGGAGCTATAGTTACCTCATTTTTTCCTTTAAAAATTAAATTAATTTTGAACATAAAATTTGTAAGAATAAAAATTCACTAAACTCATCTTAAATGTAACACCCCAAGCTTCCACGGTGTGCTTCTCTTTGATTTATACAGTAGCGTGTATTGTATGCAACTTCGAGTTCTAACACACCACAACCAATCAAACTAGCCGTTATGAATAGTAATACATGGTTTTTGAAATTTTATAAATTTTATCTCTCAAAATGGACTTCATTTTTGGATTCATAATATTTAAATTAGCTTAGGGTGAATTTTTTGTATTTTTATGAATACTTTAAATTTTTGATGAATAGTGAAAAACTCTGAGTTATAGATTAAAACCAAATTTTTATCTAAATAATTATTTATTTTATTTAAATTTATTTTAGGACAAAATAGATACATAATACCTATATAAGTTAAATTTAATTCATTGGACTCAGTTTATAATAATTTTAGATATATAAAAATTTTATGGAACTTTTCACCGCTTTTTACCCATCTCCTATGAGAATTGGAAAATTCACATAAAACTTAATTTTACCTCTTCTATGAGTGGATTTTCAAAAATCTGAGAGACAAAGTTGATATCAGTAAGTAAAATGTGGTTCAGTAAGATGAAAATAATTTTTGGTGAATAGTAACTTTTTAATTTTATTTACCACTGTTAAAAGTAAATAGGTTAATTAAGGGTAAAAATGATATTATTATTAACCTTAAAAAGGTCCTAATTCTATTGTACAAGTGTAATTCGACCGAAAAAAATCTTAGGAATAAAATATGATCCTTTAGTTCCACTTGTATTAGATTAGGACACTTATTATTATTTTATTTAATGAAGAGTTAAAAGAGTTAAAACCAAAGTTTAATAAATAGAATATTTTTAATATAGGGTTACACATTTGATAAGTTCAAATATAAATATTCATTAGAAATATAAAAATATTTCCTTCATAATTTTATTTTATTTATATTTTTTAGACATTAAATAATTTAATTTATTTACGACACAATGATGATGCAGTATTTACCTAATTAATGTAATATTAAAATAATTGATATTAAAAATATCCAAATAAATGTAATTTGAGACTTTTTATGAATTCGACTAATTTTATAGGTTAATATGAAATATTAGGGTTGTTTTGATTAATTTTATTAGAAGTAATAATGCTATTATGAATTTAGAAAAAACAAAATACCAAATAGTGTAAAAATTGACATAAAAGAGTTTTTAAAACAAATATTACATTATTAATTGATATTCTATCCCTAAAAATATAAGGTTTGACCAAAAGACTTATATAATGATAGTTGTATCATTAATGAACCACTTGAGATTCGATTGGAAGTATATAGTAAGTTTATTAACCATATAATATAAAAATATAAAGAGACAGGGTAAATGTCAAACTATTTAACTAATAGTAAAATCTAAAAGATAAAGTTAATATGGTGACCCAAACCTGTATAAAACCTATTTTTTGAGTGGTTTTAGACCCATCCCTACATTATAATTTAAATAATCTATTTTGGAGCCATTAGAAAGTGAAAAGGATTTTATTATAAAACAATATTTCAAGCTTTTCATAGGTACCCCTCACTACTCTTATAAAAGGGCACTCCCCATTCTCTCTAATTAAAACCTTAAAATCCATTTGGCTCGGCCAAATCCTACCCAAATACTCTATCAACTATCCTTCCTTCATCCTAGAGTACTTACTTTAGTCAGAAAGCCAACCTATGTAGCCCATTTTATCAAATCAAAAGGAAGAACCCGAAGAAGAGGTAAATATTTAATCACCTCTTTCAAGTTCCTTTCTTCTTCCACTTCCTTTTTCTTTGTTGTTTCCATTATAAAATAATAACTCCAGTATCTTATATATAATATTATGTTATTATAAATATTTTACAACCAAATTAATTATTCTATCCATCCTTTTAATGACATGTCACCATACGTGCGTACATACAACTTATCATCTCCACATCGTGGTGTAATTGTTATTCAATACATTATTATTTGGATGGGTATAAAAATGATTTGTAATTGATGTAAATAATAAATATTACATGATAATGATTCTGTATATATGATATAACATCCAATTATATATTATTTTAATATCAAAATAATGATATTGTCGCTCGTACGTATGTACAGATTACCATCTCCACAAACGCGATGAGATTCATTCCCCATCATATCCATTCAAGACTAATTTTCATTGGATGATTAAAAATAATGTTTATATACATGATATCATTATGGATATGAATAATATGCATCCCATCCTTAAAAAATATGACTCACATAACAAATAATATAAAAAAATGAATCCTTTAACACCTGAAACAATGATAATAATAAGATATTATTAACAAAGAAATGTTAAAAGATCATATATGATATCATATTATTGTATATGATTTTGTATAATTTAATAACAATTAATTCACCATTATACAGGAGGTTAACCTACCATCTACCAAGGAAAAGTGTAAGGTAAGGGTTAATTCTACAATCTCTTCATTATCTGAGGTTGTTTATATGTAATTATATACTCAGACCTCTTTATCATCCACAACCATGTTTCTTAAAAATTCATTCCAAAACATTTTAACTATTTACTAGACTACGGGTTAAAGTCATTTATACCCTTATTTGAATTTTTATAAAATGTATTTAATGGAATCTTTTTGTCGTTTTCCAAACACGGTACTTTTTAACCTTTTCAACAAAATTAAGGTAAGGATGTCTTTTTTAACTTATACGGTGGGTGCGACTATTTTCCACCATTATAATATCATCAAATCATCCCTTACAAGCTTATAATAATATTTTAAATGTAAATGTTTTCTTTTATAATTATGTGACTTTTAAATGATTTCAAAAAATAGATATTTCTCTCAAATAGTTTTGATTTCATCGATGTCAACATCCTTTGATGGATTTTAAGCTTATTTGAAGTTGATTCATTATGATAAAAACATACATATTGTATTGAAGGTTTTTTTATTTGTTTGACTATGGATGTGTTATTTTTATACCATTCAAGGTTTATGGAGAAGGTATTGACATTTCATATGCTAGTTTTAATACGAATGTTTATGTTATCTTTAAACCTGTTTATATGAGGAATGCATTAGACTTAGTAAGTGAAGGGTGGAGCCCGCAATAGATTCTCGTTGCATCAGTAGGTCTCAGGAGACAAACTAGTGTCTTGGCACAAGGCGTTGACAAAATCTTATTTGTAGTCTTAGCCCAAGGCCTTGACTATGTGGTTATGAAAGTCTGGAATTATGCATTCCATCATTATGAAAGTGGTTATTGATATTGCATGTGATTATTTGACTAGTATAATATCCAAGTGAATAAGTAAATTACATTATTTTGTTTTATTTTTTCCATATTATACTGAAGTTCAAGATTAAATGGCTTTTTTTTAGTTATACATTGCCTTAAATGTTTATGCTTATTTATGAAAGTTTTCGCTATATTGTTAACCTTATTGAGCATCTGAGCTCACCCGTTTCATTGTTTTATTTTTTCTAGGATGCGAATAAGTATATTATGAATGAATTTCAAGGATAGTCTATGGGATCTCAGTGTTGTCTGTGGAAATAATGTTGTTGTAGTTTTTCATTTTATGAGGTAATGAAAACCTTATGAATGTATCTAGTGTTTCCAAGGATACTAAACTTATCGGTCTTTCAATACTTGATCTTTTGTGATAATTCCAATGTAATATAATAATGTACTGACTCTGGGTAATTGGTGTCGGGGCATTATAGTTGGTATCAGAGAAAGTTTAGTACAAACCTTGGAAACTAGATTTAGATAAACTCTGATTAGAGCTCATTACCCTATGATAGACTTTGAGGATTAGTATAGAAGAACTTCCTAGAATTTTGGTAATGTAGATATTTTGTGATTTTTCCAAGAAATACATCCCTTTCTAGATACGAGCAGGTAGAGGTGGCTCTGGAATAGATATATCTAGGGGTAAAACCCGAAAACACCACTTTGAGCTAGACTCGAACGGGAATTGGTGCATGACAATGGGCCTTGCTGCACTTATGGTTACGACACACCCGGAGGATATGCTTAGGATAATTATCATTTTCTTTACAAACCATTATGAAGGTTTTATGAGTATATACTTCCTCAAAGAATTTTTTATGACTATGGATTATATCCATAAACTGTTCAATTTATGTTAAGTTTTTTTTTTCATGTTTGGAATTATGTATTTCAATTCATAAACTAATATAGTTTATGCCATTGTTTAGAAATGGCTCCTAGTGGAAGGAATGAAAATAATATCAATGAACGTACTCCATGTAAGGATTTCCCTCCTGCTCAAGATAATTATAGTGGAGCTGGTGATACAATTGGTGCTGATCAGCTTATCACTATACTCGGACAACTCACTCAGGTTATGAATAATAACCTTGCCCATATGGAGAAACCTAATCCACAGTGTAGAGGATCAATGTTAGATCGCTTCATGAGGAAACAACCACCAACATTCAATGGGGGTATAAATCCATTAGTAGTTGAGCAATGGATAAATTCCTTACAGATAATATTCCAAGCCTTGGGGAGTAGTGAAAGGGAAAAAGTTGTCATGTCAGTTTACCGCCTTACTGGAGATGCTGGTCAATGGTGGTCATTGATTCAAAATACAAAGGAAGATGATGAAGTATAAAATATGGAATAGAGGGAGTTTAAAGATGTTTTATTAGAAAAATACTTTCCTCATGACCATTGAGCAGATATGGAAAGAAAATTTCTGAGTCTAAGGCAAAAGGAGAACAAGAATGTTGAAAAGTATGAGTCAAAATTTATGAGGTTAGCAAGGCATGATGCCGATTATATATGTAACCCAAGAAGTAAGATTGATCATTTCTTTTAAGGGTTAAAACCTTTTCTCCATCAAGCATTAGTCTCACAATTCATCTCATTGTATGAAGATATTGTCTCATGTGCTATCAAAACAGAAAGGTAATTCTCTAAGTCTTATGAATTTAAAGCAAAGAAAGAGAAGAAGATATCTCCTGATCACTCTAGAAATGGAAATAAGGGGAAGAAGGGAAAAGTTGAATATCAATCATGCTGTAAATGTGGGAAGAAACACCCTGGTACTTTCTTGAAGGGAGTGAGAGTCTGTTACAAGTGTGGTAAAAAAGACCACCAAGCTCATGATTACAAGTAGAAGAAAGAAGCTACTAATGTTCAATGCTACAATTCCAGGGAGATGAGACATTATGAAAATTAATTTCCTAAGCGTGAGGAAAAATTACCTCAGAAAAGGCCAAGGGATCAAGGCCATGCTTATGCGATCACTACTGTTGAGGTTGAAGCTCCGAAAGACGTGGTGGTAGGTAATCTAATGGTTTCCTCAAGTTTAGCCAATGATTTATTTGATTCTAGATCTTCACATTGTTTCATATATTCCCAGTTTTCTATGAAAATTAGAAATTTCCAATTTGATTTAACAAGGGTGCTATCAGTCAAAACTCCTTAGGGAAGTATCATCGCAAAAAAGTTTTGTGAATCAGTTCCCATTAGGGCATATACATTCTCTTTATCTGCTGATCTGATCATCATAACCATGATTGAATTTGATATAACACTTGTTATGGATTGGATTTTTGACTATGATATGAAAATTTATTTTAAGAAGAAGTAGGTTACAATTTCTGATGACGATGGTAAAGAAAAACTTATCTTTAGAGCAGAATAGTCACCACCTGATTCTTATCTAGATCCACCCCCCGTAGCTCAACTAAATACAATAATTGGGGAGGAAGAGAATGAAATAACTATGGGTGAGGAAAGGAATGTTCAAATATAGTATTTACCTATTGTGAAAGAATATGTTGATGTGTTTCCAGAAGATTTACCTAGACATCCTCCAGAACGAGAAATTAAGTTTTCCATTTATTTAATTCCTAGATCAAGGCCCATATCGAAGACCCCTTAAAGAATGGCCATTGTGTAATTAGTGGAACTAATGAAACCACTGGAGGAATTGAGTAATAAGGGATTTATTCTCCCTAGTGTTTCTCTATGGGGATCCCCTGCCCTTTTTGTTAAGAAGAAAGATGGATCTATGAGGTTGTGCATTGACTACAGGGAGATAAATGCTATAACCATAAAGAACAAGTATCCCCTAACTTGTATTGATGATTTATTTGAAAAACTTCATGGAGCTCAATACTTTTCAAATATTGACCTTCGATCTGGATACCATCAGTTGTGTGTGAATAAGGAATCCATTCCAAAGATAGCATTTCGAACCAGGTACGGGTATCACGAGTTTACAGTAATGCCTTTTGGATTGACTAGTGCACCCTCTATATTCATGTATCTAATGAATAGGGTTTTTAAGGAATATCTTGATGAATTTGTAGTGGTATTTATTGATGATATCTTGGTATACTCCAAAAGCTATGAAGATAATGAAAATCACTTGCACATTATCGTGAAGACTCTTAGAAGACATGAATTATATGGGAAGTTTATCAAGTGTGAATTATGGTTTTAGGAGATTTATTTTCTTGGCCATATTGTCTCCAAGTATGGAATCTCTGTTGATCCTTCTAAGACCAAGTCAATCCAGGAATGACCATCACCGATGAGTATATCTATGGTATGTAGTTTTATTGGTTTAGCAGGTTATTATCGACGTTTCGTCCAAAAATTTTCCTGGTTAGCTAACCATTAACCAAGCTCACACGTAAAGGGGTTAAATTTGTTTGGACAAAAGAGTGTGAAGAAATTTTTTGAAGAACTAAAGAGAATACTAGTAAGTTCTCCCATATTGACTCTACCATCAGTAAATGATGGGTTTGTTATTTATAGTGATGCATCAAAGAAAGGACTTGGTTGTGTCCTTATGCAGAATGATAGAGTTATTTCCTATACATCACGACAGCTGAAAATTCATGAGAAAAACTATCCTACTCATGATCTTGAGTTAGCAGCTATAATCTTTTCTTTGAAGATGTGGATACATTATCTCTATGGTGAAAAATGTGAGATATATAACGATTACAAGAGTTTGAAGTATATTTTCTCACCGAAAGAACTCAATATGAGGCAAAGACAATGGCTTGAACTACTCAAGAAATATGATTGCATGATACACTACCACCAAAGGAAGTAAAATAAGGTGGAAAATTCATTGAGCAGAAAGGGTCATGAAGTTTTGAACAAAATGAGAGTTGAGAAATATCTTATATACATGGATCTAGTAAAGATGGATATAGGAATCACTATGGAAGGTGAAACATAATTACATTTTCAAATGGTTGCCAAACCATCTTTACTAGAAAGGATAAAAAGTTCTCAAGTTGATGATGAGGAGTTTCAAAAGAAGATTAAAGCTGTGAATGATGGGAGATTGAGTGACTTCTTATATGAAGATGGAATTTTGATATTTGGGAAGAGACTTTGTATTCCCAATATTCCTGATCTAAAAAGAGAATTGTTGGATGATTCTCATAGCTCAAATTTTTCTATACACCCTGGGAGCACCAAAATGTATAGAGATTTGAAGGAATATTTTTGGTAGGACAACATGAAGAGGGAGATTGCTGATTTTGTATAAAAAATGTATGGTTTGTCAACAAGTGAAAGCTGGAAGAAAACAACCTGGAAGAGTCATGCAACCTCTTCCCATACCGGAGTGGAAATAGGATAATATTATTATGGACTTTGTCATGGGACTACCAAAGAATTCTAGAAGGAACGACGAAATATGGGTCATTATTGATCGTCTTACCAAGTCAGCACATTTTCCTGCTATAAGAGAATATTTACCACTTGAACGATTAACAAGACTATATATTAATTAATTTTTTAGACTTTATAGAGTACAATTATCGATTGTTTCTAATTGTGATCCACATTTTACATCAAAATTATTGAAAAGTCTTCAGAGAGCCCAGGATACTAAACTACGTTTGAGCACTGCCTACCACCCCCAAACTGATGGACAATCATAACGGACTATTAAAACCTTAGAAGACATTTTGAGTTCATGATCACTTGACTTTCAAGGTTTGTGGGATAAATATTTACCTCTGTTTACCTATGGAAGAATTTTACTATAACAATAGCTTCCATTAAAGTATTCAGATGGCACCATATAAAGTGTTATACAGAAAGAGATGTCGCACACCAACCTGTTGGGATGATGTTTGTGAAAGAAAACCCATAGGCCCATAATTGGTGGAGGAAATGATGGAAAAGGTGAAGGTAATCCCAAACCACATCAAAGCAGCTCAAAGTAGGTAGAAGAGCTATGCTGATAACCGAAGGAAGGATTTGGAATTTTATGTAGGAGATTATTTTTTCTTAAAGGTATATCCATGGAAGGGTGTTATACATTTCGGTAAGAAGGGAAAATTGAGTCCCAGGTACATCGGACCTTTCAAAATTCTGGAACGAATTGGGGCTATATCTTATCATTTGGAAATGCCACCAAGTCTCTCCAAATTCCATGATGTATTCCACGTATCACTATTGAGAGAATACATGCCTGACCCAACTCATGTACTCACCTATGACAAATTATAATAGGAACCTGATCTGTCTTATTGCGAAGAGCCTGTCAAGGTTCTTGATACAAGAGAACAAGTGCTGAGAAACCGATCGACTTGTCTGGTAAAAGTTCTATGGAGAAACCATAAGATAGAAGAGGCAATGTGGGAACCTGAGGAACTTATGATAAAGACCCACCTGAGTCTTTTTATGCAGTAATACTCTAGAAATTTTGAGGACGAAATTATTTCAATGAGTGGATAATG
Source organism: Viscum album (assembly GCA_963277665.1). Lineage (NCBI taxonomy): Eukaryota > Viridiplantae > Streptophyta > Magnoliopsida > Santalales > Viscaceae > Viscum > Viscum album. Next base: position 786,628,507 of record OY728164.1, read on the forward strand.
TAACACCCCAAGCTTCCACGGTACGCTTCTCTTTGAATAATACAGTAGCGTGTGTTGTACGCATCTTCGAGTTCTAACACACCACAACCAATCAAACTAACCATTATGAATAATAATACCCACTTTTTGAAATTTTATAAATTTTACATTTCAAAATGGACTTCATTTTTGGATTCGGAATATAGAAATTAGCTTAGGGTGAATTTTTGGTATTTTTCTGAAAATTTTCAATTTTTGATGAATAGTGAAAAACACTGAGTTATAGTTTAAAACCGAATTTTTATTCAAATAATTATTTATTTAATTTAATTTTACTTTAGGTCAAAATATATACATAAAAACTATATAATTTAAATTCAATTCATTGAAGTCAGTTTACAATAATTTTAGATATATAAAAATTTTATTGAACTTTTCACCGTCTTTTACCCACCTCCTAAGAGAATTTACAAATTCACATAAAACATAATTTTACTGCTTATTTGAGTGGAATTTCAAAAATCCGAGAGACATTGCTGATATCAATAAGTAAAATTTATTTCAATAAAATGAAACTAATTTTTGGTGAATTGTATGTTTTTACTTTTATTTACCATGGTTAAAAGTAAATAGGGTAATTAAGTGTAAAAATGATATTATTATTACCCTAAAACTTGTAATAATTCTATTGGATAAGTTTAATTCTACCAAAATAACCTTAGGAGTAAAATATGATACTTTAGGTCCACTTGGATTAGATTAGGATACTTATTATTATTTTATTTAAAGAAGAGCTAAAAGAGTTAAAATCAAAGTTTAATAACTAAAACATTTTTAATATAGGGTTACAAATAAGATAAATTACACTATAAATATTAATTAGAAATATAAAAATATTTCCTAACTAATGATATTTTATTTATATTTTTTAGACCTTAAATAATTTAATTTTTTATGACACAATGATGATGCAATAATTACCTAATTAATGAAATATTAAAATAATTGATAATATAAATATCCAAATAAATGTAATTTGAGTCTTTTTAGGAATTACACTAATTTTAAAGGTTAATATGATATATTAGGGTTCGTTAGATGAATTTGTTTTAAGTAATAATGTTGTTATGAATTTAGAAAAAACAGAATACCAAATAGTGTCAAAATTGACATAAAAGAGTTTTTAAAAAAGTATTATATTATTAATTGATATGATATCTATAAAAATATAATGTTTATCCAAAATACTTATATAATGATAGGTGTATCATTAATGAAACACTTGGTGTTTTATTGGAAGTATATAGTATGTTTATTAACCTTATAATACAAAAATATAATGATACATGATAAATGTCAAACTATTTAACTAAGAGTTAAATCTAAAAGATAAAGTTAATATAGCGAGCCAAACCTATCTAAAACTTTTGGTTGAGTGTTTTTCGACCCATAAACACCTTATCCTTTAAATAATCCATTTTTTAGCAATTATAAACCGAAAAAAATTTTATTATAAAATCATATTTCTTGCTTTTTCTAAGGTTCCCCTCACACCTCTTATAAAATGGCACTCCCCCTTCTCTCTAATTCACACTTTCAAATCCATTTTTCTCGGCCAAAACCTTCCCACATACCCTCTAAAATATCCTTCCTTAATCCTAGAGTCCTTAATTTAGTCATAAATCCAATATAAGGATCCCTTTTGATCAAATCAAAAGGAAGAACCCAAAGAAGAGGTAAATATTTCATCACCTCTTTCAAGTTCCTTTCTTTTTACACTTCCTTTTTATTTATTGTTTCCATTATAAAATAATAACTCCAATATATTCTATATACTATTATGTTATTATAAATATGGTACAACCAAATTCATTATTCTATCCATCATTTGAATTACATGTCACCATACATGCGTACGTACGACTTACCGTCTCCACGCCGTCGTGTAATTGTTATTCAATACATTATTATTTGGATGGGTATAATAATGATGTGTAATTGATATAAATAATAAATATAACTTGATAATAATTCTGTATATATGATATAACATCCTATTATATATTATTTTAATATCAAAAGAATGATATTGTCGCTCGTGCGTAAGTACGGATTACCGTCTTCACAAACACGATGAGATTCATTACCCATCATATCCATTCAAGACTAATTTTCATTGGATGATTAAAAATAATGTTTAAAGACTTTATATAATCATGGATATGAATAATATTCATCCTATAAATAACAAATATGACTCACATAACAAATAATATAAATGAAAACGAATCCTTTAGCACCCAAAACAACGATAATAATAAGATATATTTAACAAAGCAATGTTAAAAGATCATATATGATATCATATTAATGTATATTATTATTGTATAATTTAATAACAATTATTTCACCATTATACATGAGGTTAACCTACCCTCAACCAAGGAAAAGTGCAAGGTAATGGTTAATTCTACAATCTCTTCATTATCTGAGGTTGTTTATACGTAATTATCTACTCGGATCTCTTTATCATCCACATCCATGTTTCTTAAAAATGTATTCCAAAACATTTTTACTATTTACTAGACTATGGGTTAAAGTCATTTATACCCTCGTGTTAATTTTTTTAAAATGTTTTTAAAGGAATCTTTCCATCATTTTACAACAATGGTAATTTTTAACCTTTTCGACAAAATTAAGGTAAGAATGTCTTTTTTTATCTTATACGGTAGGTGTAGCTATTTTCTGCCATTATAACATCGTCAGATCTTCCCTTACAATCTTATAAGAATATTTTCAATGTAAATTTTTTATTTTATAATTATGTGACTTTTAAATGATTTCAAAAAAGAGATATTTCTCTCAAATTGTTATGATTTCATCTATGTCAACATCCTTTGATGGATTTTAAGTTTATTTAAAGTGTATGTATTATGATACAAAACTTCCATATTGTATTGAATTTTTTGTGATATGTTTGACTGTGGATGTGTTATTTTTATACCATTCACGTTTTATGGAAAAATTATTGACATTTCATATGCTAGTTTTAATATGAATGTTTATATTATGTTCAAACGTGTTCATATGAGGAATGCATTGGACTTAGTAAGTGACAAGTGGAGACCGTTATAGCTCCTCAATGCATCGGTAGGTCTCATGAGACAATCTAGTGTCTTGGAACAAGGCTTTGACAAAAGCTTATTTATAGTCTTGGAACAAGGCCTTGACTATGTGGTTATGAAAGTCTGGCATTATGCATTCCATCATTATGAAAGTAGTTGTTGATATTGCATGTGATTATTAGACTAGTAGAATATCAATGTGAATAAGTAAATGAAATAATTTCATTTTATTTTTTCCATATTATACTAAAGTTAAAGTTTAAAAGGCTTTTGTTTTAGTTATACATTGCCTTAAATATTTATGCTTATTTATGAAAGTTTCAGCTATATTGTTATCCTTACTGAGCATCTGAGCTTACCCATTTCTATGTTTTATTTTTCCTAGGATGCGAAGAAGTATATTATGATTGAATTGCAGGGATAGTCTATGGGATCTTAGTGTTTTATTTGGAAACAATGTTGTTGTAGTTTTCCATTTTATGATGTAATGAAAACCTTTTGAATGTATCTGGTGTTTCCAAGGCTACTAAACTAATCGTTATTTTGAGAATTGATCTTTTGTGATCATTTCAATGTTATGTAATAATTCACCGACTCTGGGTAACTGGGGTTGGGGCATTACATTAAATATATATATATCCTAATACTAATAGTGATTTTACGTTTTCTTGAGTAATTCAGGCATAACTTCTTCACAACTGATAAACTAGATATAATTTTTTTTGGGTGAATATTAAATATACATGTATAAAACTTTTAAGAAGAAACTCTATTAATATCCAGCCTATTACAAGGCACAAAGTGAACCAACATACAACAAACAAATACTTGAGGGAAATATGCCTCTCCCTTTCTCTATAATTAAGAATCTTTACTTAAATTAAGGATTTATAAATATGTATATATGGATATACTATATAATTCACATGTTTTTATTACTTATTAAATTTTATTCCCTATTTTTAATTAATCTCTCTTCCACTTTCTTCTCCTTAACCACTCAAATTGAGAGGTAATTATTGAGTAAACATGGAAGGGAGGAGAATAATTTTTTAATGCTTGATTATTTTTATTTAATTTAAACTATATTTTTCAATTGAATTATTTATGTTTATACTAGTTATCAATTATATTAATGCAATTTTATTTTGGGTTTTCGTGTTATTCATTATTTAGAGTTATGGTTAAAGTTATGTAAAATTCCTCCACATGTGAATCTTTTCTTGATTGAGAAGGCTATACTAGGTGGTGAGTGTCTAGAGATCCCATGAAAATGTGTGTAAGTAATGAGTTGATTCTATATTATAATGTAGAACCAATTTTCTATTAGTGTTTTCCTTGGTAGTTTAAGAATAATTTACTGACTTTCATGCAAAAAGAACTAGTTTCCATCATTTCCTTCAACTAAGAGAGATTGACAACTTGATCGAGGAGTTTTTCAATTATCATTCTATAAAAAGTGAGGTAAAATAAATTAGGACTATGAAAACATCCAATTTTTTTTCCAAACCTAAATAGATCACCCTTCTCATATCACTGTTTTTATTCTATTGGTTTATTACTTTCTTTTATTTTTAAATATTCACAACAAAAACAACTCCCTTTTTCATCTAATTTAAAGAGAGGAAATTTATTTTTGTGCACTTATATATAGAGAGAACCTAGTTTAACCACTAAAATTCATTATAACTTAGGAGATAATATCTTTTTACACACCCCATGATAGTTTAGTTTCAAAACTAGGTGCCATTTTTGGGGAGGTAGTGAAATCAATATAATTATCACATTTCAGGACCATAACCAAAAACACTAATTCTTACCCAGTAAATCCTGAAATTTAAAGAACCATATGGAATATAATTAAAATAATTAATTTTTAATCTAAACTTGATGAAATTTCTCTTACATCCTCAAGTAAAAACTCAGGTGTTCACTCCGATCCAATCATTAGGTATAAAAACACCATACAGAGACCAAGAGAACTTTGTACACAATAATTTATTAATAACTATAATCAAATTTATATTCCATAATTTCAAAAATGTTTTTTATATGGAAACAAATATAATCCAATTGATTCATAAATTCAATGTCCTGGAAGGATAAGATCCAAACAAGCATATTAAAAATTTCACACATGTCCACTCAACTTTCAGATCCTAATGAGTATCTGAGGAGTAGTTAAAGTAAAGTTAAATCCTCTTTACACTAGAATTATATTACAAATAATGGATGAATTGTATATAAACATTTTATGTGGATAAATGGGATAACTTACAAAAATAATAAATGATAATATTATTCTCCACCTCAAAAATCACATCCATAAAAAAATATATCTACGACATCTGATAGTCATTTAAAGAGATCATCTATGAGTACTGGGTGAGGTTTAAGAAGCTAAGTAAAACCTTCCCACATAAGACAATCAATGAGAATCACTTCCTTGTTTTATTTTACCATGGGTTACCAAGGATGGCTAGACCATAAATATTTATAATATAGAGAAATCAATAGAATCAGGATAGAACCCTACACCAAAACTAGTACCCAAACCAACCCATATTCTAACATCAATTCCAGAACCCACCACCCTTTTAGTGAAAGAAATATTATAATCCAACTATTTACCAATAACAACCACCCCTTTTCTAAAAAAAGATACCCTATGAACAACCATCCACCATTGTACAACCTTATGTGCAGTAACAACAAGGATTTGAGTTTGAGGAGCTAAATAATAGAGTAAATATACTGAAAAAAATGGTGTAATGTCTTTTGAACATTATATCCAAAAATCTAGGAAAAATACCAGGGAAAATAGTGAAGAAACCGAAGGATAATTTTTGTATGATAAATCAAAGAAGTGTTAAAGAAATCCCACCACCAGTGACCCATACACCTAAACCAAGATCTCTGATATGGAGGAGAATAAAGTTTAAAATTATGAAACTTATGGGAAAATACCCTAAGAAGAGGAAAAGAAAGAGGAATAATAACAAGATAAAACCAGAAGAAAGAGAAAATAAATTCCATTTCAAAGACAATAAAGGGAGATACAATACTTACCTCCACTATTCCATCTAAGATGGTACAATAACATAAACTAAATGAGGAATAACTTCAAAAATAAATTGTAGAAACTTTCTATAAAATAGAAATTAATAAACCCTAATATAAGAACTCAAAAAAATCCCAATTCATTCTAAAAATTTTAAGGAGATTTTCACCAAGAATAAGAGACATCAAGGGAATAATAGGCTCAACTTGGGAAAAAGTTTCTTAGGACTTACCGCACCATAATTTCTAACCAAACGTCAAGATCTAGGGACATTTTATATTACCCAAAGCATTGAAAATTTAACTTTATATAATTAATTATGTGATATATGTGCTTTAATTAATTTATTTCTTCACTAAACCAATACTTATTTGTAAACGGAAAACTTTAATCCCAAAAATGTGGTTGTCCAAATTACAAACAGATCAACAGTTTTCCCTATTGAGGTTTTAGATGATTTCATTATGAAATTATAAGATATACTATTCCAAACTGACTTCTATGTGATGGATATGGAAGAATATAGGATCCCATCACACTAATTCATCATTTTGGGGAGACATTTCTTAAATATATCCTAAAAATCATCAAAGTCCATGAAGGAACACTCACTAGTGAATTTGGAGACAACACTATCCACTTCAATATTTATGACACCGTGGGGCACTATTCAAATAATAAGTCACCCTTTACACTTTATCACCTTAGAGATATTGAAACCTTTAAAGATGCAAGTATGTTTCATTTATTTTTTTCTTTATATAAAAGGTTTTTGATTAAAAATTCTTTGTATGAAGGGGAAGCCTATAATTTCTAAAATTATTCTTTCAAATTGAAATAAGATATAACCTTTTAGTTTTCTTGATTTGTAAAATAATTAATCTTCTAAAGAATAAGGTTATATGTTGAATTTTATATAGTAAATTCAATATTTAATATTTGGGAACATAAATTTAATTTTATCTCTTAAATAACCACCAAATATGGAATTAAAACCATTTCCCACAAATTTAAAACATGTATACCTCATGGAAGGAGAAACATTTACAGAAATAATGGCTAATAATGTGTCTAAAACCTAATAAAAATATTTTAATTAACTTTTTAGAAACAATGTTCAAGAAATAAGTTAGATCTTATGTGATATCCTAGGAATACACCTAAGAATATGCTCATATATAATTTATCTTGAGGGAGATTCCAAACATGAAAGACATCCACAAAGGAGACTAAATCCCACATTTATGGAGGTATTAAACAAGGGGATAATGAATATCTTGGAATAAGGGATCATTTAACTAATTTCATATTCACAATGAGTTTGCTCCATCAATGTAGTTCCCATGAAATATAAACTAACCAATGTGAGGAATGAAAAGACCCAATTAATCCCTATGAGAATTCAAAAGAGATGATGAGTATATATAAATTATAGGAAAATAAATAAATTCACTCTTAAAAGTAATTTATACATCCTCTTCATTTACCATATATTAAAGATATCAGTAATAAGAACTCATTATTTCATTTTGGTTGGATTTTCTGGTTATTTTTAGGTTCCCATTGCTCTTGAAGATCCAGAGAAGACTACCTTTACTTTTTCCTTATGTAATTTTTCATACAAAATGATTATTTTTATATTATTTAATTATATATTTATATTCCTAATGTGCATGTTAAGATTATTTTTTGATCACATTGATGATTTCCCAGAGGTATTCTTGGATGATTTCACTATTTTCGGAAATTCATTTGGCCATTTTTTGAAAAATATAAAAAAGTATTGAAAACTTGCATTGAAAAGAATAATTTTTATAATTTTTAAAAGTGTAATTTCATTATTAATAGTGTAATATTATCTGGTCTTTTTATTACACATAAATTAGTTGAAGTGTATTAATAAAAAATTTAAGTGATAACTTCTTTACCTTACCCAATATGAGTGAAACGTGTTATGTCATTTTTTTAACATGTATGATTCTACAAGACGTTAATAAAATATTTTAGTAATATTGGTCTCCCTATATATATATATATATTAATTTTTAAAAATACTAATTTTTTTCAATAGTTAGTTTTGAAGAGCATTTTATTAGTTATTAATAGACTGATAACTCCATTAGTGATGCAATTACTAAATTTGGAAGAACCATTCTAGATAATTTGGGGAGCTTCTAATGAAGATGTTGGAGTAGTCCTTTATCAGAGGATGTATGGATGACTATAACTCATTTCCTATGATTAAAGGTCATTATATGTGGCCCAATTCAACTACACAACCCTAGAAAAAGAGTTGTTGGTTGTTGAATTTTCTTTTTTGATATTTAGATAATATTTTATTATAACTGATGTAACTATGTTTTTTGATCACAAAACTCTTAAATATTGGAATAATAATGAATATTAAAAGATCAAGCTTGTAATAAGGACTACAATACTATATTATTTTAACATAAAAATCAATGAAAATAAGGGATCAAAGAAATTAGTGTTCAATCACTTGAGTTAAATGCATAACATTTCTGAAGTTAAATTTCCCATCCAAGAACCACCGAATGATTAAATTCTAGGAGAGAAGATATAATTGATTGAACCGTAATTGAATTGGTATAATTCCATTTTCAATTAAATGAGAAGATCTTAGGTCCCATATCATTAAAATTCCCCCCAAAATTTAAAATTTTAAATTTAAATCTAAATATTACAATTGGAAGGATAAATTTATTTAGAAAATTTTCAATAACCGGGTGATAATATGATTAATTCATGAAATTAAAACTTAATCAATTATTGTGTTTTTTCACACATTATCATGTGGGCGATAATTTTGACTTTAAATTATAGAATGGAAGGTTTTGGAATCTAGAATTTGTTGGTTGTCCATTTTTAGTGATGCAGATGATTTATTTAGAAAATTTGATAAATGTAAATATTTCTTCAAATATTTTAAAAAGAACTAAAATGCATTAAAAACTAATTATATTTTTAAAAATTTACGATGTTTGGGAAATATATTTTATAGGACCTTTCCCAATTTAAATTTTAAATTCTTATATATTATTTTTGGTAAATTATGTTTTAAAATGGGTTGAAGCTAAAGCCATCAAAACTGATGATTCTCATATTGTCTGTGATTTTGTCTAGGATAACATATTTTTAATATATGGAGTTCCCAAAGATATAATTATTCATCAAGGGACTCACTTTTTCAATGGGATAATGGAGAATTTTCTGGGAAAGTATGTAGTGTATCCTAAATCATCCACACCCTATTGTCCAAAAAATAATGGTCAGCCTAAAGTGTGTAATTGGAAAATCAAAAGAATTATGGAAATAAAATAAAAAACAAGATGAAGGATTATATTCAATGGTTGGAAGATACCTTTTGGTATTATATGATGGACTATAAAACTCACATAGGAAGGATTCCATACATAATGAATTATGAGAAAATTTATCACCTTCCTATGGAATTGGAGCACAAGGCATACTAGGATATGAGAGAGATAAACGTAGACCTTGAAAAATCCATAAAATATAGGATATTTTAGTTATAAGATATTGTTTAACTTATAATAGAATATTTTTAAAATTACTTGATTTAAATAGACACAACGAGAGTATCTCATGATAAGATCATCCAACAAAAATACTTCCATCTTGAAGATCTTTTGTTGTCATATAATTCAGGACTCGAGATTATTCTAGGTAAAATATGTTCCAGATGGGATGTTCTATTTATAGTCACTCATGTCTATCATTTTAGTGTTCTATAGGTTTTGAATTAAGGATAATAAAACCCATTCACTATTGATAGGCAGATACTAAACACATTCCATGAGAACATTCCACCAGATCTAGTGGAGGATATAAAACTCCTCTCAATTATTTATCAATAAATTCCATTAGGTTATACATATCATTATCACTTAATTTCTTACTTTTTATTAAATTAAAAATCGTCTTAAATTTTAAATTTACATCAATTCACTAATGAAATTACATTATTTAAGTATGGGGGTGGAATTATATAGTTTAGTTGTTTTCAAATTATGTTTTTAAATTTTTTAAATTTTTGAAATTATTGTTCATTTACATTTTTTAAAATTTTTCATGGTTTTGAAACTTTTTTTATTAAATTATTATATTTTATATTTTTGAATTGTAAGTCATTGAGTGAAACAATTTATCCCTTAAAATGAATCTTAAAATAATTTTGAAAATGGATCTATTTCAAGTTCAAATTTTTGAGAATTTCATGGAAAGATCTCAGACTTTTTTATCCTATTCCACAAACCATTATCTTTATCATTAAAATCACATTCTTATGAGGTTTCTGACCAATTTTTGATAGATTATTTTCTTTCACTTAATTTGTTTATATAACTACTCCATGATTTAATTAAACCGAATTTGATTAATTCTATCAAATCTTATGAGATTTAGTTTGTTATGTTGAATGTGATTAAGGAAATTATTTGATTTTAAAATCCCTACATTTAAAGAAAATTATTTTCTATATTGACATACCTATACATTTATTCCTTAAAATCCTTAGTTACTATGAATAATATGGTAGTGATTCACATTATATGTCATTTTTTCTACAAGCCTTACTCTAGGAAGTAAAATTACATGATCTAGTTGAATTCAAGTAAATGGATATTTTTGGTGGCATGAAACAACATTTATTTTTAAAGATTTGGATGGAAAATTATAATATGGAGAATTTATTTTTGAAACTAAAAGTTGTTCCTTGCTAGACTTTTGAGAATAATTCGAAAAATTTGATGGTCTGTAGCTACGTGAAAAATAAAAGAAAACTATTATTTAAAAAATTAAAAGAATGGTTTTTATTCAAGAGAAGGTCTTATGAGTCACACCCATTGCTTGAAATTCTATTCACCCTCACTTTTGTAAAAAATCAAGCTCTTTAGTATTTAAAAACATCAATAAAAATTAAACTCTATTGAATGAATGTGATTTGATATCATTTTTTCTTCTAAAATATTGATGGTTTGGGATGTATACTGAATTTTCTCAGGTTGTTTGGGATTAGTTTCAACTAAGGAGTGGGAGTATGAGACCATATTTGAGTAAACATTATAATCAATTAATTCATATTAAAAAAGAGAAAAACCTTCATTATTATACATTGGAATTATTAACATCTAAATATTACCAACTAAAAGACACAAAACAAACTTGAATATACCTAATGATTTACACGAGTCCTTGAATCATATTTGGTGGAAATATAAGAATTTATCAAGAATATAGTGAATCTTCTATGGGTTTGGAGGAGAAAATCATTGTTGAATATATACATTTGTGTGATGATGGAATGTTTGGGAAAGGTTAGTGTTTTTTATGCATGGTAGGAGAAATGAAGAGGAAATGTATTAAATTAGATAAATGTATAACTTTAAAAAATTATTTTTGAGGAGGTGTTCTATGTTTTTCTTTATGGTTTTAAATTATTTTATCCCAGGGTTATTTGTTTTAAATTTTATTTCATTTTGTTTTGATGATTACTTGTTATGGATTCCAAGTGTTAAGTGTGCTCAAATTGATTGAGTTGATATTTTCATTATTTTTTCATGTGTATTTCAATGAATATAACCCAATGAATATTTATTTTTATGTGAAATTTTATCACATATGGTTTTTTTTTGAGATAAATGTTTAAAATTAATTAATTCTGTATTTTTAGTAGTTTTTTATCAATTTTTTATTTCAGATATAAATTTTATTAAATATACAAATTATGAAATTTTTTAGGTTCCTTTAATTATTGGTACTCATTTCATCCAACTAGACCAAGTTCTGAATCATCTTATATAAGGAATAAATAAATTACTCAATTAAAAAAATATATTGGCTGAAAGCATTGAAATTATACTAATAAATAAAGTATAACTTAAGATATACACATCCAAATGAGGTGATTCAACATGTATAAGATATTTAAATTGTTGTTTCAACTATTTATTCAATATAATGTTCAATTTATTTCATCAATGTGGTTAATAGGAATATTCAAAAGTTAGAAACCAAACATTTTATTTGGCCAAAACATTTATCTTGAGTAATTTATTCATAACTTTTTAACAACATATACAATTGTTATAAATTATTTTTGTTGAATATATAAGGCATATGTGAAAAACTTTCAAGATGTATATCTGTAAATAACAATCCTTATACATTAACAAAAGTGTTCAAAATTTCAAAGGATAGAAACTAGAGGGAAATAAACCCCACCCATTCTCTATAAATAAGAGTTTCCACATCAATTTCAAGAGTTATAAAAGTATAGAGGTGGGCATGCTAGATAATGTAAATGTTGGGGTTGTTATTCAATGTTCATATTTGTTTTTAAGATATCCCACTTTCTATTTCTTCTCTATGACATATCAAATGGAGGGGTAATATTTGAGTGACCAGGGTAAGGGGAGAAACCTTTTGGAAAAGCTTGCGTATTGTGAGTTAATTTAGTATGTCTTTTTATGTTTAATGATTTCAATTTATACTAGATATAATTATCTTAATGTGATTTTATTTATGGTTTTGTGTTATTGATTATTTATATCTTTGGTTGGAGTTATGAAAAATCACTCCACATTGTGTAGCTTATCTCAATTGAGCACACTATGATGGGTGATGAGTGTGTATCAATCACTAGAATGTGTGTGGAATTCATGAGTTGTTTCTATATTTATAAGAAGAAAAAATTTACTGGGATTTTCCATTATATATTAGGAATATTTAACTTAATTTCATGAAAAAAATAGTGGTTTCAATTGTTTCCTTCAACCAAGGGTGATTAAAAACTCGATCGAGGGGTCTTTTATTTATCATTATATTATAAGGGAGGTAAAATTAATTTTAATACTATAATGGTATTTACAAATTTAATCCAACTATTATTTGATCACACTTCTCATATAATTGTTTTTAATCTCTTGGTTCATTATTTTTTTAAATAATCATAGCCAAAATACCCCCTTTTCTATATAATTTAAAGTTACAAACTTGATTATTTTTTACTCCTCTCTAGAGACAACCTAGTTCAACAGCTATAATATATTCTAAGTTAGGAGATAATTTCTTTTTCCACACAATATAATAGTCAATTTCAAATAACCTCGAAATATTTAAATTTTCCAGTGATATGAAACATGATATTAATCGAAGAACTAGATTTAAATATGATTATTTAATTTTTTTAAGATAGTTAAATGTATTTTTAAAATTATAATTAATGATATAGTGAAGGTGATTGTTTTTATTTATTTTATATATTTTAATTTGATTTGAGGATTTTTATTTTTATGGATAAAAATTACATAATATGATTCTTAAATTTATAAAATAAATTTGATATGTGGAATAATAAATTATAATAGTGTTATGTTAACTTTTAAGAGTCATTGTTATTTATAGATGAAAAATACTTCTTAATTATATCCACTAAGTTAAATAATTGATATTGGGTAATGTTTAGGATGATTTATACTTGAGATGATAAGGGGATATGGGATTTTGTTGAAAAGGAATATATAATGATTTTTTTAAATTAAGGAAATGGCGTGGTTTTGTGGATTGTTAGAATGAATAATTTTTATATTATTAGTTTACTCTCCCCGCCTCTCTCTTTTATGATTTTCCTGCCCCTAACTTCAATAATGACTCCCCTATACTTCCTCTCATAGATATATCTTATTATCCTCTAATACATGGATTTCTACCTTATTATTCTTTACTCCAATTATTTTATGAAAATCAAGTTCACTTTTTTATGAATTATTGTTTCTACTATTTTTAGGGGTTTTCATTAATGGATTGATGAGGTATTAGGTTTCCATAGAAAATTTTCCATTTAAATTTATTTATTGAGGTTATTTGGGATGTGTTTAGGTAGGTTACTACACCTCTAACTCTTATTTTTTATAATTTACAAGATGGTTGTTTTTCTATCATGAAATTAATGAATTTAATTTTTCTGAATATATTATAAATTAATTATGTTTATCATGTGTGAAAATATTATAGATTAAAAATTTTATGTGAATCTCATGTTTTTGGTACCATGGAAAATCATATATATTGATTTCTTGGTGATTTTTCCTTAAGAAACCGAAGTTAAGATTTAACTTATGGGATCAACAATTAGTTTTCATTAGTATGTATTTCCCCCAATACATATACGCACCCTAATATTTCTGTTTATATGGATTAAACTTTATGATAATCAAATAGATAGGTGAATTCTTGAATTTTATACCATAACAATTTCATGATTAATGAATGTCATGATTTCTCAATTAGGATAAAGAATTGGATCAAAAAACTACTTTTGTGATCAAAGAATCAGGAATGAAAATTTTAAGAATATGAAATATTAATATATGTTAAAAAAATTGATATATTCATTGATTTGATCATAAAATATTACATGGGTTTAATAATTAGTAAATATCATATTTTATTATTTATTCCCATCAAGTAATTGATAAAACATTTAAACCAATTTATAGATGAATTTCATTGATAAATAAACATGATAATAAACTCATAATTTATTTAAATAATGGTTTATAATTATAATTTTTATGATATAGTTTATTCCAAAAATAATTAACAAAGGTGGTTGTTGGTGTATGATAGTGAATAATAATAAATGAGAAAAGTTGAATAATAAAAAGTGGTTAATTGTTAATATTTGAGTAACATTTGATAAAATATTACCATCATAATATGGAGAATGATTGTTAAATTTTGTATAGAGTTTAATTTTATAGGGTTCATTATTTTTTGAATAGTGAGTAATTATTATATTAAATGATAACTCATAATTGATAATTTATATAAATTAAATAATAGTAAAATAATCATTTATAATTAATGGAACACTTAGTACATGGGATATTAAAATTAAAAAGGATAATATACATTATAAAACATATCATCATGATAAATTGAAAAAAACTTATCTTCATGATTAATTATATTAGTGATCAATCACATTGATGATGTATTATTTTATGTTCATACTTATTAAAATCAAATACTAGTGTACAATATTTATGTCTAGTTATAAAATAATCATGTGTTGTTAGTTCATGTAATATGAAAACATTTTTTTATAATTAAGTTAATAAGATACTTCCTGTAACAATTTTTTAGATGATATTATATTATTTTAATTGATATTTTTTTAGTGTATCACATGTGTGACATGTGATAATTCTTGAAATCCTTTTTTGGAGGTGTATGTACATGGGGATACATCTACCTTGTGATATTGGTGGTGTTTAATAGGTATTCATCATATGATTAACCACTACAGAATCGATAGATGAGATAGATGTATATAGATTCATATTAGAGTGTAACATCATACATAATTTGATCCATAAACTTGATAAAAGATGTTTAATTTTAATAGAGGAGGTAATATCACATTTATACACATTATAAATTCTGATATATGGATTAATCCCACCCCATTTCTTAAAAAATATTAATGTTATACTTATGTTTATTATGAGAATTAATTATGATTGTTTCAATGGTGGAATCTAGCTAATGTTTTTTTTTAAATTTACCAAATATTATATTTTAATTATATCATTTTCCGTGTACACAATTAAAATTATACAATTATTTAATACCAATGGGTATCTAATACCAAGTCTTATACTCACTTATTACATGTTTGGATTTATGTGAGACGCCTTAGATGTATACTTGTAGAGTTTATTTTTTTCATTATGGTAAATTCATGTATAATTTGATAGAGTCACTTTATCTTCAAGTTATACAATAGAGACTATGAGTGATTTGTGAGGCATCATCATCATGTTTCCTCATTTTTACTTCTTTTGGATAGTATTATCCCATATAATTAATGGATGTTTATAAGGTCATTTTGGTATTTCCTGAGATATTATATATTATATGACTACATGTGTATTACATATTTATTTTCTTATGATATTATATACTATATGGATTAGTGGGAATTAAATATTTATTATTGGTTTTATGATTAAGGTTTGTGCTGGGATCAGTGTTTCATTAGTTGTAAATGATGTGTCAATATGTTTTTAGTGAAGTGTGGATGAAGTGGTGATACCTAGAGAATTTTTATGGATTCATCTAATGGAATTCGATGTCACACTTGGAAAAATATGATTATTGTTTTAAGTTATCTTATGTGATTAAAAAATGTGCTCAAGGAGTCTTCACATTGCTACAACATGTGGAAGTGAAATATGACAATGAAAATAAGAATTTATTAATGCATGAGAAATTCATTTTAAAGAGGAATTTATTAGTGGTTGAGAAATTTTGAGAATGGTTGGGTGTTTTCATGTTTTAGGAGATGGATTTATGAAAGTTAATTTTTACACATAGATATATTTCTAACTATTTTTAAGGTTTCCACATATTAAGAAATTTGTGCCAACCTAAAAAATACCTAAGCCACTCAACCAAGGGAACATGTAGGACCCATAGGTCAACCTTGACCAAAAGAGTACCCCTAGTCAATCCCTTAAGAAGCATAAAGAATAGTGTCCACAAGGTGAAGGGTGGGCCCATGTGTAAGGACCATGGTGTGTGTTCCCACTGGAACACATAGCTGGGGTAGGTCACTTACTGGGATGAACCTTGTTGTGTGTGCATGTGTAAACTAGTGCTGATCCTTAGTATCCATCTTAGGGAGTGATTTTAATGGGTTGAAAAATAAACTATAGTGTAGGTGATTCCGAGTTTCGATATAGGACATAAGGTATATAGATACTTTTCACACATCATTTAAATGTCGAGAATAATATAGGCCATAATATGAGTTGATCTTTATTATCCATTCAAATCCCGTACATCGTATGATTTGAAATATGTATCCATCTAACCTCCCACACAACAAATATTTGAGTTATCAACCATCATCTTCATCCTCTCAAAGAGGATTGTTTGTGAAAGATCTTGATAACCAACCACCACAAGACATTGATAAAATGATCGATAAAACTGAAAAAGGCATGTAACTTCATTTTTCATGCATACTAAATCATTTAAAGAACAAAGATAGTGTAAGAAGATGTTTCAAGTACATGTCATAATAACCTATTAAGATTACTAAATCTTCTCATGATATAATCATGGATAATAACCATGTCCTCACATGATGATCATAGAGTATGTGTCAGTAGGGATGAAACCTTGATGGTGTCACATGAAGAAGAATGATTGTGATAATGTTACCTATTTTTCAGGTACTATTATATGGATTAATTTGAAGTTAATTGGAATCTATCATGCATCATCGATAAAAGATGTCACATGAGTCATAGTGAGGCCCGAGGTTTAAATAATCCAAAAGTGCTGGAATTAAAATATATCTTGAGAACCTTGGGAATTTTAAGTGGTCCTTAGTACAATTTAAAAATCAAAGCTACATCGCCTATATAAATCCAGAAATATCTTAGAGTTTTGTGGAATTTTTTTATAAATCAAGAGAAATTGTAAAAATGGAGGATCCCATATTGTCTAAATCACATGAAGGATATTACTGTGAATTATCTTGATTTTGAAATATAATTTTGGAACAAATTCATGTGATACATTCACATGAAGGAAAGATTGATCCAAAAACATCATTTTTCTTGTGAAGGGGTTGAGAAGATGGCTGAAAACACCACTTTTTTCACACAAATGATTATAAAAGAGCCTATTAACATAACCTATTTTGAGAAAAATACAACCTGTGGACACAACCTGTGTCTTACAAGAGAGGTCTTACAAACACATCTTATCACATGAAGGAACATGTGGATAACATTACTATCTCATAAAATAAATCATAGATGCTTTTCTTGTGAAGGACCCACAAACAACAAATTTTGTAAGAAGGAGTTGGGTAACACTCTTGTGAAATATTAAGGAGTGTAGGATCTCAAAAACTACTTTAATTATAAAAATCAATATATAAGAACCTATGGCCAGTGTACTTTAGATCTTGTGAAGCATCTATATGCTTATTTGAAGAAATTTGCTGGGTTACATATGGGTCTTGTTAAGGTAGTGAATAGATCACAAAATAAAAATCATGTGCTTCGCAAGATATTGGATATATCATGTGCTTCTCAAAATTCAATAATGAAAAGATGAAGATAATGATTTCATGAAACCCATCTAATCCATGCAATCTATGAAAGTATAATTGATATAGCTGAACATTTTTTTCTTTAAATCCATGCATGAACTGTATTTTATTAAAGTGAGTAGATAATTCTAGAAGGACCTATTCAAGATTGTGTAAATAATATCTTGTATAAAATATTTAATAATGTCTCATGAACCTCTTCCACACATTTAATTGAGGTCGGGACTCCAGATAGAAGGAATCATAGACCGATTAGTGTTTCATTGAGGCAACTGGTCATTACAGTTGATCAAAATTAATTAAGAAAGGCTGATAGACATATTTAGAGGCTTTTGAAGAGACATGAAGTACACCTAAGAAATTCATATCCTAAAATATCATGGAGGAAGATTAAATATCATCCTACAATGGATCAAATATTTATTAGAGAATAATTTTTTTGATTTATGTTATGAGATGTTGAAGTCTTCTAATTAGAGTTAGTAGAAGAAGGAGACTCTTGGATGGTATTGGAGAAGAAATTTTTTAGTTGGATCTGTAAGAAAAAAAGTCTCTCAGTTGGAGCCGGGTAATTGTAATCACATGTTTGATAGTGAAGAATCCATGTTGGGGGACCGACATGGAAAAGAGGGGGTCTTTGTATCAAAACTTATCAATAATTTGTGATGGTATCTCTATTACTACCATCACACACAAAGAGAGACTAAGAGATTTGATTATGTGGATTAATAACCTTAACAAGTTTGAGAGGTTGAGTTTGAAAGAAATATAGTTCAGAACAATTAACTACTGGTTCACCCCTCCACTATCAATTGTCAATCTAGCATAGAGGACTACAAATGGTAAAAGATAATTAGCTTCCATATAAATATCCAAGAGTCTTTTTTCAGATGGAGAATATTAATTCTATCAATATCTGAGGTGTTACAACATTTTATGGGAAGAATTATCATACTTAAATTAATAGGATGCAACCATATCTCCTATCACATAAATTAGAAGTGAGAGATTATACAACAGTGGGTTTTCTACATATTACTGATAATTCTTCCATGATACAAGATAATAATAGAAATATGGAGTTATATAGAAAGGCTCACAATTCAATCTTGATTTCTCTAACAAAAAAGTTATACACAAAGGTTATGGGTCTCTTTACTACTATGGAGATCTTAGACAATCTCAAAAGTAGGTATGAAGGAAATGTTAATTTCAAGGAATAAAAATTATATTTTTGGAGGAGTATGTTTTTGGACATTAAAATAAAGGATGAATAAAGTGTTGATGACAATTTCCCCAGAGTAAATGAGATAGTCATAAACATTTTAGGATTTGGTGAGAAGCTGGAAGAATATATCTTTATAAAAAACATGTGATTAATTTTATTGATTATATTAATTCAAATTTATCATATCTACAAGAAATATATAATTTATATCCTTATAAACTAAAAACATTCTCATGGATTATTTAATGAGGAAAATTAAAATGTTCATGAAGAAAGACAAAATTAAAATGGCCTTTGAATCCATGAGAATGAGAAAGGTGAAAGAGGAACATGCTGAAGAATCTGAAGATTCATATAGTGATAATGATAATGACGACTTCAATAACATTATTGAACTTATATAAAAAGGGTTTAAGAAGTTAAAATAGAAGGGAAAGAATATGAAGCAACCTAAATGCTTTAATTTTGGTAGCATCGATCATTTCTCTAAGAATTTTCTAAAGAATAAGGTTGAATAATTTTAATTAGAATTAGAATTAGAATCAGATGATGATATATCCTATAAAAACAAATAGAATAAGAAAAAAGAAACATTATAGTAGAAATAATATAAATATTATGATCGAGTATAATAAAGTTTCATTATTAAGCTATTATTTATATAATTAAGCTGGTTTATTTTAAATAGAAAAGAGACTAACTGATTCGTCAAGAAATAGTGATGATGAAGAGGGATGAACAGAACATTATTGGAAGCTAAAAGAAAAATTATAATTCATAATGTAACAAATATAATATATAAAGAAATAAATTTAGAAGATTGATATATCAAAAAATAAATTAACTGATGAAAATAATAAAGAATAAATAGTTATTATTGATGAAGAAAATAAGGTAATGATCAATAAAGTAGTATCTTTTTTTAGTGAGATCAAGATACAAAAATCAAAATTTTCTGAACAAGGTAATATGATATGTGATCTTGAATAGAATTTTACTGCTATAGAAAATTATTTTTATGAGACACAAGACATATGTTTCACAGTTTAACATGAGTAGAATATAGAAAAAGAATATTTCAATAAATCTATTGATATCAAGAGAGAAAACATATCAAGATAGAGAGAATAAAGATAAAAATTCACTTAATCATTTTGCACATGAGCCTTAGCCCGGTTGGGAAGGACTCTGTAAGTGCATCCAGGAGACTCGGGGTCAAATACAGGACGAGAAATTATTTCCAAGTACTGTAGCAGTGTTGTAGCAGTACGGTAGCATGTACTGTAGTAGGCACTGTAGTGGGAACTGTGCAGTACTGTAGTATGTACAGTAGTAGGAACTGTATCAGGTACTGTTTGGCACTGTAGCAGCCGGGAATATACCTGCCTTCGGGCCACCGATTTGGTCCTCGAGTCCTTTAAGGCCTTCGGGCCACCCAGGCCTTCGGGTCAGTAAGGCCTTCGGGCCACCTCAAGGCCTTTAGGCCACCTTAAGTGAATATACAAACTAGACGACCTACGAGGAACAAGCTCTACAAGGAGGATGAGCAAGGAGCATTTACCACAGCAGAAGCTAAACGAATTGGAAGAATGAGAGGGTATAGAAATTTCAATCGGGAGAAGCCTATTCATACATGGGAATGCCTATCCAAACAGCCATGCAAAGGTGGAGAGTTGATTTCACGATGAAGATACTGGGGAGGAGGAGTTCCAAGTAGTTCGTCTGGGGTTGTATGTAATGTTTGAAGCCTATGGGAAAATGAATTCCTATCAGGCCTATGGGCCATGTAATACTTATGCCTACGGGCCTTTTAATGGTTCCACCTCACCCCTTGAAAGGTGGATTATCAAAATGAATAAAAAAATGAAGGCCTTTGGGCCATTGGGGATATACTCATTTTGATAGATATGCTACTTCTAATAGTGAAAGTGTGAAATCCAAAGATAATAATATGATGTCCAAGAATTATTAGAGGAAATATTCAATATATGGGTAAGATAATAATTTTCCATGAATACCACAACCCCCCCCCCTCACCCAAGCAAAGACAACAACAACATAGATCTAGATTCATCTATAACCAGTCTAGGAAAATAAATTTTCAAGTATTTTTCCAATTTTGTGGTAAACATAGTCACAATGCCTAATATTGTGGGTTCATCATGTAATTAAAAGGAATAAGGAAATAATAAATGGGGAGTTTCAATGAGTATGAATGGAAATAATCTCAAATAAACGAACATGTGAATAGAACTTCACTAGAACTATCTAAATAAATTAAATTTCATATTTTGGAAGAAGTTTTTGGTAGATGCATTTTGAAAGTTCACAAGTATGAGGTATGCAAGACAAGGTTATATGGAGATGCCCCATATTCTATGAAGGGGGTATTTTCCAAAAATAATACCAATTAAAATTCATATAAATATTTATAGAAGACTGATAATGTTAAGAATGATTACCTAGTTGTTTGGTCACATTAGTTGAAATTGTAAAAAAAACTGGAGGAAGATGGGGAAATTTATAAATCCAAAGGTAAATAATTAATCTCATAAAATGAGGTGAAATTTGATGAGAAGTTATCCATAGGTGGAAAATTGAAAATCCTGAAGATTGTGGTTGAAAACATTATTCATCACAAAGAATAAGGGGATAAAGAAGATACTCAAATTAGTAAGTCTCAAAATAAAAAATAATAGTTCAAATGAATCTTTCCATATTGAGATTGGTAGAAAAGAATGGCCCAGATTGAGAGTAAGACCACCGTCTGAATGTTAATTCTGGGAAACCAAGAGGCCACTCCTTATTTCCAATTATTTTATGTTTTTTTAAATAACAATGAAAGGAGTTGAAGGAAATGTTTGAGGATGTCACTTCTGGAAAACATGATGAGATTTTACTTCATGTATTCTATATAATTCCTTGAATTAGAAGAAATGAATTCTTCTTTTAAGGAGTAGAAACCTTGATAATGAAATGAAAACCTTGGGAGAAATTAAAAATTGAAGGTCAAGGTATGCCAATCACACTTTTATCCCCTGTTCTTAATTGTGTTATCTTATCAATTATAGGGGTGTTATTTGTTAAAGACAAAAGGATAGATTAATGTGTCACAACTAAAATTTCTAATTAATTTGTTGATGTATATGCAGGATTTAGCATTTCATTGATAAATATAACTATTTACAACCCTTTGAATGGGAATTGAGATATTCTGAGCATGATTTCAAAAGCATAGTGATTACATATTTCATAAAAATATTTGGTTTATCTATTTTTTTCTACAATGGGTTATCCCAAATAGAATAAGAGTGGATCAACTAAAGTCTATTTACTGAGAGAACCGTTTGATATCATACATCTATTATAGGTATTCAATAAATAATCTTCAAAGTGAGGAGAACATGTTTTTGATAAATAATCCAACTTTTCATTTGTATTTTATATCCAATAAGGGGAAGAAATATCTGAGCACCCATATTGACTTGTGAAAACTTTTCTAAATATGTATTGGAAACAAAATATAAATGGGGAGACTATTGGGGCCAATGTTTCATTTGTTGTCAATGATGTGTCAACATGTGTTTAGTGAGGCATGGCTGAAGTGGTGATATAGGAGAACTATTATGGATTCATCTAACAAAAATTCGTGTCATTCTTGGACAATTATCGTTAAAAAATATTATGATTTTTTGAATTGATCTTATAATATTAAAAAAATGTTGTCTATGAGTTTTCACACTCCATAAACAAGTAGAAGTGAAATATGAACATGAATAATGAATTTATTAATGCATGAGAAATTAATTTAAAAATGGAATTTATTAGTGATTAGGGAATATTGAGAGTGGATGGATAATTTAATTTTTAGGGAGATGGATTTATAGAATTTTATTTCTAAACTTAGATATATTTTTAATTATTTTTAAAGAGGCCTCATAATAAAAAATAAGGGTCCACGCAAAAACTACCTAGGCCACTTCACTAAGGGAACATGTGGGACATGGAGTTCAACCACACAAAAATGAGCATCCTTTGTCAAGCCCATGGGTATAAGGAGGCATATTTCCATCTAGTTTTAGGGCATTCCAATATGTAAAGCCTATGGTATTCATGATTACATGCCTTCAAAGCTTGGAGTGGTCTTCCGTTGGGCTAAATCCCATTATGTGTAAACCGATGCTAACCCATGGTAGCTGGCTTGGGGAGTGTTTTTCATCGGTTGAGTAATAATCTAAAACATAGTTTCTTTGGTGTTTTTATATATGATTCAAGGCATGCATATAATTCTCCTACATCAATTAAATTTTGGACATAAAAAAGGCCATCAGATGAGTTGATATGTGTCATTCATTCAAATCCTAAAAATTGTATGATTATAAATATACATCCCACTGATCTCCCACACAACTAATATCTGAGTTAGCACCAATAATATTCAACATCTAGATTAGTACTATTCACATGAGCTCATGAAAACTAGAAACCAAAATACATCGAGACAATGCTTGGTCAAACTGAAGCTAGGCATCCAACTTCAAATTTTATTCCTATTGATGCATTCAAAGCAAAATGAAGGTGTGAGACGATGTTACAAGAACCTTTCACAAAAACCTACGATGATTAATTAAGATTTTCATTATGTAATGAAATAAAATCAACTTGTCATCACATGATGATCATGGAACATGCGCTAATAGGGAGACAAACTTAATAACATCATATGAAGAAGAATGACTACTAGAAGCTTATGTATTTTGTAGGTATTATCGTATGGATTAATTTGGAGTTACCCAGAAGTAATCATATTGAATAAAAGGAATATATCCTGTGACTCATATTGATTAATGAGGCTCAAAAAATATGAGAGTTTTGACATTAAAAGAGATCCCAAAAACCTCATGCATTTGAAGAGGTCGTCTACACGCATTAAAAATCATACCTACACTACCTATATAAACTGAGCTAGATCTAATACTTTTGTTACTATTTTTTCAATGAAATCAAGAGTAACTATTGAAATAGTGGATCATGCATGATCTAAATCATGTGAAGGATATTCTTGTGAAACATCATGGTTGTGTAAAATAAAGTTGGAACATACACGTGTGATTCATTCTCATGAAGGAAGGAGTCATCCATGAGCATATTTTATCTTGTGAAGGGTTTTAGGAGAAAGTCACAGAAAACACCTATGTCACACAAATGAGTATATAAGAACTTATGAACATAAGTTATGTTTAGAGAAAGAAAACCCATGGACACAACCTATGTAGTGCTAAATAGAACCTCTGAACATCTCCTATCACATGAAAGAACAGATATACAACATTATTTTATAATGAAGGAACTCAGGAACAATTTTATTGAGAAGGATCCATGAACACCACCTATGGGAATGATTTTTTAGGTAATAGTATTGAAATGTATTATAGAGAGGACGATATCACAAACCGTTTTATTTCAAAAAAGGAATGAAATAGAAACCCATGTAAAGCATTCTTTAGATCTTGCAAGTAATATATGTGCTTATGTGAAGACATTCGGTGACCAGCATGTGAGTCTTATGAAATTAGAGAATAGACCACATAAGATAGATCATGTTATTAAATTGACCTTATAAATATCATGTGCTTCATATGATTCAGTTAAGAATATAAGAAGACAAAGATTTAATGAAACCCATGCCACTCATGTAATCTATTCAAGCATATTGAGATACCTAAAATAATTCAGATGCCATGAAATCCATTCATGAAGTGTATTTAATTGAAGTGAGTTTATAGTTCAATAAGAAAAAATTTTAATATTTTTGATGTTCTTTACTGGTTACAATATTAAAGAACATTGTGTGAAACTCTTTCGCACATTTAATTGAGGCTGTGAAATCAGGCAGAAGGAAGCATAGCTCGAGCAGTGTTGCACTGATGAAATTGGTAATTACAGGTGATAAAAATTAATTAAGAAAGTGTAAAATGAATCTTCAATGGATTTATAAGGTAATTTATGTGTACATGATAAATTAATATACTAAAATATCATGGATGATGTTTAAATATCATT
Organism: Viscum album; assembly: GCA_963277665.1. NCBI lineage: Eukaryota > Viridiplantae > Streptophyta > Magnoliopsida > Santalales > Viscaceae > Viscum > Viscum album. The sequence continues at coordinate 786,654,138 of OY728164.1, forward strand.
CTATAATGGATCAATTTTTTATAAGAGAAGAAGTATTTCAGTTGGTGTTGGGAGTTGTTGAAGTATTTTGGATAGAACGAGGAGTAGAAGGAGTCTCTCATTTAGATTCAGAGAATAAGTCTTTTAGTTGGAGCTATAATAAAATAGAGTCTCTCAGTTAGAGCCTGAGTATTACAATCACATGTTTTATAGGGAATAATACATGTTGGGGGACTAACATGGAAATGAGTACGTATTTTTACCGAACATTGTAAATAATGTATGATGATCCCTCTATTAGTATCATTTCACATGAAGAGAGATTAATACATTATATTTAGTGTATTGAGAACTTTAATAGGTTAGATAGGTTGAATTTGAAAGAAAATTAATTCATAAAAATTAACCATTAACTTACTCCTCCACTCTCAATGGTCTATCCAGCCCGAGGCACTATAGTTTGTGATGTTGGATTATTGTAGAATTCATTTACATAGATTATTTTTTCTGTAATTCATATTGGGAACCTCTCCTTCAAATTAATATTTTCTTATATTATTTGATTAAATTTATAAATTTAGGAATGTGTATATGTGAAGGAAAAATAGGAAATTATCGTGCTTTGGGTAAGAACCATTAAAGGTTATGTGATCGATGTTCATAATAAATTTGACTATATTATAATGGGATCAGTACTGTTTATACACACTAATGAAATTTATATTGAGTTTTTTTCATGACCCGAAATAAACAATCCTTAATAATAAAATATATTCTATGAATCAATACTATATAAAAATTGGAAATAAATAAATTTTCCAATAAGTGATTCTACCCCACTAATAAATAAAAAAATTCACCATATATTATTTAATATTGACACAACCCAAGGAAATAAAGTAATTAAGTCTATTAATTCATCATAAATGTGGATATAATCCCAATTACGAGGTATACTAACTCAAAATCACTAAAAGAAATAATTAATATCACTTCTCTAAATGGTGATAAAAAATGTATTTAGATTTTATCTTACTCGACATAAATGATTTTATCTTATATAAATTTTATATATTTTCATTAAATTTTCTCTTTTTTTGGAAATTACCCTCATTCCCAAGTAGTTACAATAGTGATATTTTCATGCCTTATTTTTTAACATATCAATAAAACATGAGAAATAAAATTATTTTCCTTCATGAATATATAATAATTATTAGGGTTGTATAGAGTTTGTGAAAATTTTATATAAATGGAAAATTATTTTTAGAAAATGAAAAAATATTATTTTTAGAAAAAAAAATAAAAGTAAATAAGATACTTTGTTTTCCTTTAATGTACAAAACATTTCATCATATTTTATGATTTTATGGTGAAATTAAAATAAGAAACATTTTTCCAAAACCAATAAAATTTTTTTATATAGGGATTGATAGGATACACTTATTATGATATTTTCTAGATGGTCTAGAGGTTATTAAAAGATTGGGTACAGGTTATTGGAATTATAAATCATGTCTTTTTTGGATTTTCATAGTCTGGTTTATTTAATTAGTGGGATATGAAAATTTCCTAATGTTGGGGATCACACCAATGACTATATTGTTAAATGGTAATCCTCAGGAGTATGAGGGTTTTTGATAATGTGATTAAGGAATAATTTGAAATATAAAACATTGATAAAAAAGGGTGGTGTCCTACTGAATTGTGTAATGGGATTTGGTTTATAGACCTGGTGATGAAAATTTTAATGGATAAGTTAAAAATTAAAGGATAAAGATCAATTTAATCATTATAAATCTAATATGTAGTAAAACTTGGTTTTAAATAATGGGGTTTTATGGGTAATTTCAAAATGTGATTATGATGCATGAGAAGGTGACGTGAGTTTGATCTATTAGATTATTAATTAGAATATATACTAATTGAGAAATAAATATTTACCATGATGTGAGTGATGTTAGATTAATTCAAAAAGATATTTATAGGGATACAAGAGAAGCTATAAAAAACTAGGTATGGATTTTATAGAATTAGTAATTATTATTTTTTATTTAAAATATTTCTTCATTTTTAAGGATTAAAATATCAATGGTGGAAAGATTATAATGATCCGCATTTTTGGTTATTTTTGGAATATTTTTTTACAATTTTTTCCATTAATTTATCATGTTAATTGATTATAAAATGGAGTATTTTTTGTTTAAATAGTGTTCATAGAACCTTTTAAAACGAAAATGTATTTATAGACTCAATATAATCTCAATAATAATTTTTTGGGGGCTTTCAAAAGGTCCAATGAGTTAGAAAAAGATATATCATTATCTACATCCACTATGATTCCTATAGAACAAACCTATGAGTATAGTTTCAACTTCAAGTTTAATATAGATATACAAGAGTCATAATGGCCTTTTTCTAGATATTATTTAAGTGTAGAAATTTCAGTCATTTCAATGGGGTCCTTAATTTATTCCCTTTAAGGATTTCCTTCTAGGGAATATAATATTAAGGGGTCTCCTCCATTTCTCTCTTTCTTCCAACTCTATTCTTTAGTGGGTTCCTTTTATTTATTTATGATGGATATTTATTCCATTTGTAGTAGTGATACTAATGGAGTGTAGTAGAACTAATCCATAAGAAAATTATGTATTCATATATGTTATTCTTTGTTTAAACTGAAATAATGGTTATATTAGAATTTATGATAGGCTTTTCAATATATGATATAATTAGATAACATATTTAGTTAATCCTTTGGTATAGGTTTTAGATAAAATATATAGTAGGTATACCTAACAATCATAAGTATATCATTTAAATTATTTACTGTTGTATGGGTGTTTAACATGAGGAAAATCTGGGAAAGTGGAACTATCCATCTTGAGGAAGACTATGATACTTATCAAATGTAGAAATAAATAAATTGAATAAATATTTTAATATAGATATTGATTTATAAAATGAAAAAATATTAATAAAATTTCTATATTAACTAAAACTTATATAAAGTACTATGAGTAAATAATAATGGTCACTCTTAAAAGAAATGTTAAATAAATATATTTCAGAAAAGAAATAACTCAATAATGGCTTACTAGACTTTTTTATGTCATTAGTGGATTATGGATTATATTTAAGTGATAAAATGGGATCATTTAACTTATAAATTTATAATGATAAATAATTGTTAACTATTTAAAGGTGGAGTATGTTCCAAGGATAAATGATAAATTCAGTTAGATTAGATCTTGTAATTAAATTGAAAATGTTTTGGAATATGTAATATATGAAATTATTTTATTAAAATAAAATTTTTAAAAATTAGAGGATGTGTATACCATTATTTTTTCAATTTAAAAATGTGAGTGGAAATTTATAGATGAAATAAAATGTATCTATGTGGGATTTTTTTTGAAATTAAACTGATTATGTTTCTTTCACATGAGTGATATGTGTAATGTCCCAGTTCAGAAATCCATCCAGAGGTGCCCCGTACCCGGTTGGTCACATGGACTCAAGGGCATTTCACCGAATGCCAAAGCTGCCGACTAGCAGCAAGGGACTTGGGTGAGATAGTGGGGAAACGATGCCCTCATTGGCAGAGTACACAATGGAAGTAAACAAAGAAGACAATAACAGAAGCAGTAAATATCCAACAATGCACAAGTAAATAGCGGAAGACTAAATAATAAACCAGTGGTGCACATATGTATATATGAAATGATGCATGATACATATGTAGGAAAACAACCAAACGGGTCACAATTTTGGAAATACAAACAGTACCAATTCAAGTAAAAAAGAAAAGATAAACAGCTCCTCAGTATCACAAGCCCAAGCTAGGTCCCATGCTCTCCTCCTCTAAAGCAATCAAATACCAAAAGTCGAAGGATCTTTCCCTTGTCTATACCTTCAACAACATAGTCTGTTTGGGCCCAAAAGCATGGCCCGAATAGGGTGTGAGACTAAATCCTTGTAGGCAACCACCCAATGATCTATGCCTAAAAGACAATGAGTATATGGAAGGTAATAACATAGTAAGCAGTAAACAGTAACAGTAAATAGCAGGCAGTAATCAGCAAGCAGTAACATGATGACATACAACAGTAATAAATCCACAGAACAACAAGCAGCGGTGAAGCATACAACTAACCACAATAGGAACCCCTCTGGTAAGTACTCGCATCCAACCCCTCTAGTCCTATCCAAGAAGTACCAACAACCCTATGGGCAGTGCACTCAGCCTAACCCCTCTGGTTTGGTCATAGGAAATTTATAAGACTCTCTGGGGAAGCTCATTCGGTCAATACCCCTTATAGTCTAGGGTAGTCAGGGACTCTAGGTGGAAGATCACATGGTCTAACCCTCTTTTATCCCCTAGGTCTAGAAACTCTCTAAGGAAGCTCACTCAGTCAATTCCTCCTATAGTCTCAGGTCAATCACAGACTCTCTGAGGAAGCTCGCTCGGTCAATTCCTCCTCTATCCTAGAATGGTCTATGGAAATTCAAACAAGTAAAGACTCTCTGAGGAAGCTCACTCAGTCTACCCTCCTGTAGTATATAATATCCAAGACTCTCTGGGAAGATCACTCATTCTATCCCCTATAGTCTATAATGACCAAGACTCTCTGAGAAAGCTCACTCGGTCTACCCTCCTGTAGTCTACAATATCCAAGACTCACTGGGAAGATCACTCAGTCTATCCCTTCTAGTCTATAGCACTAGGTTCTCAAAGTACCATTCCAGTCAGTTCATAATAATGCTATAATTACAAAGTACACGTATATAGCTACTTGGATAACCATTCAATAGAACATAAGCATGTCAAGAATATCATTCCATTCCACAGTCAGAAGACATGGAAACTGGTATAACGGCCAAAGGCTAATAAAACCCAAAGGACATAACAAGAAAAAGGTATGGGAGAAACATCCAAGCATAGAAATTATCTTCAAACATGATCGAATTACCTCTACACAAGCATACAAGCAAGGCAGGAAAACAATAGGGAAAAAACAGTAAACACGCAATACCCCGTTTACAAGTATTGGTGGTAATTGCACATAAAACTCAAAGACATCAAACAGAAAGGCACAAACCACATACCTTGATGCTAGGAGATAATTATACTTTAACCATGAGGCTTGATTTTCCTTAGAACTGCTTAGATCTATGAAAACACACAAAAAGTTCAACCCATGATATCTTGAGAAAGAGGGAAAATCAAGGAATGAAACTAAAGAAGAAGGAAGAGCTCACCGTTGCGATACCAACACAATGGACGAAGGTCGATTCGGAAAACAGACGGAGGCTCGGGGGCTCAGAAGGCGTTCACGACCATACGGGGCACTCCCAGTCGAAGAACCTAAAGAAGAAGGTGTTTTTGTCGATTAGGCACGACCCCTGCCCATTTAATAAAAAATGAAACAACATAGCGTGTACTTCTGGGGTACACGGTGTGTACTTAGCCTTTCCATACTCCACTTTAAGCATCCTCCACATCACCATTACACACCGTGTGTGTGGCCTGGACATAGCCAACACACGGCCTGGCGTGACATCGAGGTACACGGTGTGTACTTTGAAAATTTCCAGATTTTCCTCTTTTTCTCAAAAACGACCAGAAAAGGAAAAAAAATACCTGAAACAAAGATCCTAGTTCTTAAAAACTCCCACCCTTAAAGAAATTTGTCCCCAAATTTCTCTACCGAGGCATAGAAGAAGAAACCCCGAGCAGCTTCGGCCACTGCGATCGTATATCGGCCTCCCTCTCACAGGTCTCATCTTGTACTCGCCCGTGCTGCCATAGCACCCATACCAGAGGAACAGACCGGCCACAGAGAACCTTCATACTGCAATTGACAATCCGGATAGGATGCTTCTCAAACGACGTATCCGCTTCAAGCTCAACCTCCTTGGGTTGAAAGACATGAGACAGGTCTGAAAAGTAACGTTGAAGATGAGAAACATGGAAGACGTCGTGCATAGCCCAGTACCTCTAAGGTAGATGAAATCGATAGGCAACCAGCCCAACTCTCTCCAACACCTCAAAGGGCCTGACGTACCATGGTAAAAGCTTACCCTATCTCCGAATCCTCTTATGTCCCAACCTCGGTGCGACATGCGGGAAGACCTGATCCCCAACCTCAAACTCGAGAGGTCATCTCCACTAATCACCATAAGACTTCTGTAGAGACTATGTTGTAGCCATCCTCTTCCGAATCAACTCTATCTGCTCTAAGTTCTCCTGAACAAGATGAGGTCTTCGCAAACCTGTCTCTCCTACCTCCAACTAGCACAAAGGAGATCAGCATGGCCTACCGTACAAAGCCTCATAAGGTGCCATCTGAATAGTTTCCTGAAAACTATTTTTATAGGAAAACTCCACAAGAGGAATATGCTTCTCCAAAGAACCGCCAAATTCTAGAATGCAAGCTTGAAGCATATCATCAAGCACCTAGATCATATGCTCGGACTGGCCATTTGTCTAGGGATGGTATGTTGTACTAAAAAGTACTTGTGTACCCAAAGACTTTTGAATCCCCTTCCAGAACCGAGATGTAAAACGCGCATCCCTGTCTAAAACAATGAAGTGTGGAACTCCATGCAGACATATAATCTCTCGGATGTAAAACCATCTCAGCTCATCAATACTGAAGGTCTCATTGATTGGAAATAAAGGAGTAACCTTCGTAAGCCTGTCGATGACAACCGAAACAACATCACACCCTCGAGGTGACCTCAGTAACCTTGTCACTAAGTCCATTGTGACATCATTCCCCTTCCACTCAGTAATGGGTTACTTATGCAAAAGCCCCGCTGGTCGCTAATGCTCTGATTTCACCTGCTGACAAGTGGAAGACCTCATGACGAACCTAGCAACATCTCTCTTCATACTTGGCCACCAATACTAGCGTTGTAGATCACGATACATCTTGGTGACCCCAAAATGAACTGCCCAAACTGAAGAATTAAAATCCCACATCAGTTCTTTGCGTATATCTACTGGCACCCATACGCATCCCTGGAAATGAAAGATCTCATCCTCACCCACTATCCATCCAGGAAGAGGGTCCTCTCCTGACACACTCTCCCGCAGGACTAGGCCTTCTAAGTCTGATAGCTACCTCATCCGTACCTGATCAAGAAGGGTGGAGGTAACAACTACATAAGATAGAAAAGTCTGCCCCTACTTGTCATGCAAGTCCAAATGCATCTCAGAGAATAGGGCCATAAGCTACCACTCATTGCTGGCCTCCTGAACTGCCTAAATCTGAGTTCTTCTGCTCAACGCATCAGCCATTGCGTTGCCCTTTCCCGACGTATAGGCAAGCTCAAATTCGATATAATGAAGATACTCGACCCACCTACGCTATCTCAAATTCAGATCAAACTAAGTGAAGATGTTCTTGAGACTCTTATGGTAGGTAAACACTACAAAGTGCTCTCCCATAAGGTAATGTCTCCAACAACGCAAGGCATGAACAACAGCTACCAACTACAGATCGTGCATTGGGTAGTTTCTCTCATGTGACCTCAATTGCCCAGACCTGTACGCAGTGACTCCATCTCCCTACATAAGCACAGCTCCCAGCCTGATGCCTGAAGCATCACATTAGACTATATAGCTCTTTCCCGACCATAGTAAGACTTGTATTGGTGCTGACGTCAACCTCTTTTCAAGCTCTTGAAAGGCTGTCGCACAAGAATCTCACCATAAGAACATCGACCCTTTCTGGGTCAGGTATGTTAGCGGTGTTGCAACGTGTGAAAAGTTACATACGAAATGCCTGTAGTATCCATCCATCCCTAGAAAACTCCGCACCTCAAAGAAATTTTTTGGATGGTCCCAGGAAACTACAGCTCTCACCTTCTCTGGGTCTATTGACCCTCCTGTCTCTGAGATAACGTTACTCAAGAAGTGAATCTGATCCATCCCAAAGTGGCATTTCGAGAGCTTAGCATATAAATGATACTCTCTCAGTGTACTCAAAACGATCTCAAGATGGGTAGCATGGTCGTGTCAACTATGAGAGTACACCAAGATATCGTCCATGAAAACCACCATGAAAGAGTCCCAAGTACAGATGGAACACTTGATTCATCAAGGCCATGAAAACTACTGGAGCGTTTGTGAGACCAAACGACATAACCATATACTCGTATAGACCATACCTACTCCTGAAGGCTGTAATAGGTATATATGATGGTCTAAAGTGCAACTGATGATAGCCGGATCTCAAGTCAATCTTCGTGAACTCCCAGGCTCCTTGAAGCTGATCAAAGAGGTCATCGATCCTTGGAAAGGGATATCAGTTCTTGATCGTCAACTAGTTCAATTTCCAATAATCCATGCAAAGCCTAAGGGTTCTTTCTGCCTTCTTCACAACCAGAATAGGCGAACCACAAGGAGAAGTACTGGGTCGAATGAAACCCTTTGCCTGCAAATCCTCCAACTACTTCTTGAGCTCTTGCAACTCAGGTGTAGTCATTCTATAAGGAGGAATGGACACCGGTGCCACTCCTGGAATGATCTCAATAGGAAAGTATACATCATGCTCTAGAGGTAAACCTAAAAAATCCTCTAGAAAGACAACCCTGAAATGATCCACCACTGGAGGAATGTCTAACTGTGAAGTCCCCTGGTCATCCAGATAAAGACTGACAATCTGGACTGTGACTCCTCCTAGCCCATGATGCTCTGGTCTAGCACTATCTGCCTAGACATCCCACTTGCCTCTGTGAATAAAATATCCACCCTCTGGTGATACAAAAATCACCTTGTGGTGATAGCAATCGATGAATTCCTGGAAGGGAACTAACCAGTCCATACCAAGAATGACATCATAGCCCATCATCTCTAGGACATAGAGGTCCCATAATAAGTGACACCCTAAAATCTCAAGAGGGCACTTTCTGCACTGACATATGCTAGACGTCTTCGTTCCCAACGGTGTATCAAGAGTGAACATGCAGGAAGGCAAAAAGATACAGAGCCCAAGGCTGTCCACAATAGTGACAGAGATAGAACTATGCGAAGCACTAGTATCGAAATGGGATGTAGATAAAACATAGGCTACTAAGATCTTACCTCTAACTGTAGAAGGTTCAGAACCCTACACCTAATGGGTCTGCTCCATAGTGAAAGTCTGGCATGTACTGTGGCCCTGTGACCCTGGCTGAATACCCTGAGCTGATCCACTCTGTTGTCGCTGGTAACCTGGTGACTGAACAACATGGCTGTGACCTCCACCTCGGCCCGAACAGCTAGAAGAACTCCAGTTCCCAGACTGCTGGGAAACTGGAAATCCATCTCCTGGACGTGGGGTCATAGAGGAACCCCCACCACTAGCTGTAGGTGAGAAGATCTAACAAAAATGCTGAAGATGGCCCATCTTTCCGCAAGATCGGCACTCCATCAGGTCTCTCTGACACTGAGTCCTAGTATTCCCACTCCTACTGCATTGGTAGCATACTACCTGGGTGCCCGAAGATACATTTCACCTACTCTAATCTCCTCAACCAGACTCCCTACGGTGCTTCCTGATATTAGTAGGAGGAAAACTGACTCTGGATGTCAATATGCCCTGGATCACTGCTCCAGAATCCCTCAGATTGGGCTCAGTGATCAATGCTTGGTTGAAGATAGAGGATATCTAAGTCAACCTGAAGATATTCACCTAGGAATGAATCTCCTTCCTGATACCATCCTCAAACTTCCTAGCAAGGAACAACTCATCACCTACTGGAATCGGTGTGAAGGGCTGCATCTCGATAAAACGAGATGAGTTCCTAGCAAGGAACAACTCATCACCTACTGGAATCGGTGTGAAGGGCTGCATCTCGATAAAACGAGATGAGTACTCCATAACAGAAAGAGTACCATGCTCGAGATTCATAATCTTCTGGGATTAGTTGGCCCTCAAGGTCTCTAGATAGAAGTAATCATAGAAGATGCACTGAAACTCATCCCAAGTCATACTCTGATATCGCCCTGACTATAAGATCACCTCCTTCTACCTCTTGGCGGTGTCTCGGAGAATATATGTAGCAAGCTTCACCCTCTTCTCTATAGGTATATACAAATTCTTGAAGATCATCTGTGTGGCCTCTAACCACAACTTTACAGCCTGGAGTCCTCCATCCCCTGAGAAAGTAGGAGGATGTTGCTGCTGGAAAACCCGTGTCAACTCAGCCATCGATGGGGCAGGAGGCGGTGCTCCCTAGAAGGCTTGCATCATCCTCATGAAGTCCTCCATGAACTGTGCATCAGTGCTTGTAATGGATATAACTGCTACTGCCAAGGTCGGCACAACAGGAGGATCTGCAGGAGGTCCCTGATCGGCCATATCCGGTGTCTGATCACCATCTTGCAGCTGACGTATGACTGGAGGACGTCTCAGAGGCATAGCTCTGAAAGATCAAAAGCACACCTTAGATTAGGTTTATCAAGGATAGAGAACACAAGAGTACAAGATGGGAACAGGAGAAAGAAACACTCAAGTTTACTAAACACTATTACAGGACATGTACAAAACTACACGGTGTGTTACTTAAGGCCATTAACAAGGGCGTATACTTCTGCCACCTTCAATTGTGTAACACCCCGGACTATACAGCGTGTTGTCCCCACACATGGTGTGTACCTCATCTCCAATCCCTTTCCCGAGTCTCTTTACATGGATAACTCACACGGTCCTCTTAACCCTAGGCAAAATGGCATGTTCACTAAGGACACGACGTGTACTGGACAAGGTTTCGGTGACCCGTGTTGTTAGTTACACGGCCGACCACATGGTTGACTCTTACATGGCTTGTTCCGAACAAACACGACATGTATAGGAGAGAAAACACCAACCCGTGTTGTTCGTGACACGGTCGGGTACCTAGAACAAGACTACACGGCGTGTTCATACAAAACACGGTGTGTTCTGCATGAGCTCCCCTGACCCATTTTGTTAGTGACATGATAGGGTACACATCTCACTAATACATGGCGTGTACCTACCGTACACGGCGTGTTCCTGAAGACCTTTTCACTACACCGTGTTCCTGCTCACACAGTCAGTGACACGGTTTAAAAACTACATGGCGTGTAGTCAATTACACACCGTGTATTCTGGGTTTTTCCGGGCAGTAGCTCAAAAACTACATCACAGCCTAGAAAACACTGAAAAACAAACATGAAGGTGCCAAATTCTGATCCGTGAGGGCCTATACTACCTGTGAACCAAAGTTTCGCATCTCCTACATATCATATACAAGGGAAAAAAGTCAATGATCCACCAAGTTCTGATTCATGAGGGCTCATAACACCTCAAGAACCAAAATTTGGCTTTCATTTAAGCAAGGCACAATTCAAAAAATTACTCTATCAAACTGCAAGTATTCTATCAAAGCATGTATAACAACAGCATGTATAATCTACACAATTTCTATCACAACAACATACAATTGCTAATTCACCCTAGATGGCATGAAAAGAATGAATGGCATGTGATTTCTAACAAGTTCCTATATGATGCATGAGATGGAATACCCTCATCTCATCGAGTTGTGAAAGAAATAGAACTGTACTAGAAAAACAATAACATCACAAGGCATGTGAATCACTCTAGGTGAAATCATATCAACCGTAAAATCTCAAACCAGAAAACTACAATAACGAGTTAGATTGAACTTTCCTTATACACGGGTTAGCTACTCTCAGGAGCAACTTATTACCAAGTACCAAATCCATCCTATCCCTGGATACAGGTTCCAAATAGTATATCAAGAGAAAAGAACACCTCTGATACGACTTTTTAATGTCCCAGTTCCGGAAGCCACGCAGAGGTGCCCCGTACCAGGTTGGTCACATGGCCTCAAGTGTATTTCTGAAAATGCCAGAGGCTACTGACTAGCAGTGAGGACCTTGGATGTGATAGTGGAAAAACTATGCCCTCATTGGTAGAGTACACAACGGAAGTAAACAAAGAAGATAATAGCGGAAGAAGTAAATATCCAACAATGCACAAGTAAACAGTAGAAGACTAAACAATAAACCGCTAGAGAACATATGTATATATGAAATGATGCATGATACATATCTAAGAAAATATCCAAAAAGGTCACAATGCTAGAAATACAAAAAGTACCAAATCAAGTACAAAAGAAAACATAAACAACTCCTCAGCATCGCAAGCCTAAGCTTGGACCCATTCTCTCCTGCTCCAAATCAATCAAGTACCAAAAGTTGAAGGGCACTTGACCTTGTCTATACCTACAACAACATAGTCTGTTTGGGCCCAAAAGCATGGCCCAAATAGGGTGTGAGACTAAATCCCAGTAAGCAACCACCCAAATATCTGTGCCTAACAGTCAATGAGTATATGGCAGGTAATAGCATAGTAAGCAGTAAATAGTAACAGTAAACAGTAGGTAGTAATCAACAAGCAGTAACAGGATGACATACAATAGTAATCAATCCACAGAACAACAAGCAGCTGTGAAGCATACTGTTAACCACAATAGGAATCCCTTTGGAAAGTACTTGCAGCCAACCCCTCTAGTCCTATCCAAGAAGTACCAACAACCATCTTGGTAGTGCACTCAGCCTAATCCCTCTGGTTTGGTCATACGAAATTTATAAGACACTCTAGGGAATCTTTCTCAGTCAATTCCCCTTATAGTCTAGGGTAATCAGGGACTCTCTGAGGAAGATCACATGGTCTAACCCTCTTATATCTCCAAGGTCTAGAAACTCTCTGAGGAAGCCCACTCAGTCAATTCCTCCTATAGTATCAGGTCTATCATAGACTCTCTAAGGAAGCTCGCTCGGTTAATTCCTCCTCTAGCCTAGAATGGTCTAAGGAAATTCAAACAAGTAAAGACTCTCTGAGGAAGCTCACTTGGTCTAACCTCTTGTAGTATATAATATCCAAGACTCTCCAGGAAGCTCACTAGATCTATCCACTATAGTCTATAATAACCAATACTCTCTGAGGAAGCTCACTCGGTCTACCCTCCTATAGTCTACAATATCCAAGACTTACTGGGAAGCTCACTCGGTTTATCCCTTATAGTCTATAGCACCATATTCTCACGGTCTCGTGCCAGTCAGTGCATAATAATTCTATAAGGACAATGTACAACTATAGAGATACTTGTCTAACCATTCTACAGAACAAAAGCATGTCAAGAATATCATTCCATCCTATAGTCAGAAGACATCGAAACAGGTATAACAGCCAAAGGCTAATAATACCCAAAGGTCATAATAAGAAAAATTCATGGGCAAAACATCCGATCATAGAAATTTTCCTCAAACATGATAAAATTACATCTACACAAGCATACAAGCAAGGTAGGAACCTAATAGGGGAAAACAGTAAACACGCAATACCTCGTTCATGGGTATTGGTGGGAACTGCACATAAAACTCAAAGACATCGAACGGAAAGGCACAAACCACCTACCTTGATGATAAGGAATCAATATACTTTAACAAAGAGTCATTTTTCTCCTTAGAACGGCGTAAATCTATGAAAACACAAAAAATGTTTAACCCACGATATATTGAGAAAGAGGGAAGATCAAGGAATGAAACTCAAGAAGAAGGAAGAGCTCACCGCTGCGATTCCAACACAATCGACGGTTGTTGATTCAACAAACAGACGGAGGCTCGAGGGCTTGGACGACATTCGCGGTCATACGGGGTGCTCCCGGTCGAAGAACCTAAAGAAGAAGGTGTTTTTTTCGATTAGGCGCAACCCCAGTCCGTTTAATAAATAAAGAAACTAAACAGTGTGTACTTCTGGGGTACATGGCGTGTACTTAAATTTTCCATACTCTACTTTAACCGGCCTCCACATCACCCTTACACACCGTGTGTGTGGCCTAGACACAGCCAACACACAGCCTGGCACGACATTGAAGTACACGGTGTGTACTTAAAAAATTTCCAGATTTTCCTCTTTTTCTCAAAAACGACCAGAAAAGGAAAAACATACCTGAAACAAAGATTCAGGTTCTTACAATATGAGCTAGTAAATGCTGAAAAATTACCAATTTATATTGATATTTGTTGTGAAATTCATTATATATTATAAATTTGATATATATGTGTCATGTTGTTTTATGTGGATGAAATGAAATCACTATATTGGTAAGACCATATATAAATATCTAAGCATGTGGTACCTTCCAAATAAGGGAATGGTTACATATATTAGTTGAAGAGTGTAGTGATATATTTTCAATAAGGGTGATATTAATTATATTATTGGGTGAGAACTCAAGTTATATCATACATAAAAGTTATTTTTCCTATATTTATTTGTGATCCCCATGTGAGACATTTTTTATAAGGTCTATATATATAAAAATTCATTAGGTTCACTTATGTTAAATTCTTTACAAGGTTAAGGATGGATAATTTTTTCTAGGAAATATGTCTATTATATTTTACCCAAGGGTGATATTACTTATATTTGTAATAGCGAACTTGTATAATATTCATCCTAAGGGTAAAGATTCCAATATTTATTGAGGATCAACTATGATATATTCTATCTAATGGATAGGATACCTGTATTAATTATGGGTCTGCATGGGATTAATTCTACCCAAGGGATACGTTATATATTTTTGTTAATCATCCATCTAGAGGGTTAGGTAACTAGTGGTTTACTATTTAATCCCATGTTGGGCATGAGGTGGGTATAATGTGGTTTATGATATCAATTAATATATCCTCTTGATAGTAAGTAATGTGATATATGTTTAGTGTTATATTTTTTATAGTTGTTTTTTATCAATTTATTGATATATTTTAAACATCTATATTATCACACGCTTTCATGTATTCACCCAAAAGGAGGGGAAAATGTAAGTTGATGAAATTTTACTTATTAAATAATATTTAATCTCTACATGCAAACTTATAAACATAATTATATAATATTTTCATGCATATTCAAATGTACTTCAATAAAGGATTTGATGATAAGTGAGATGGTGTCTAGTAGAGGCTAGAGGATGGTGATACTCTAAATTTTATTTATTTGTTTGTTTTATTTTTGCATTTATATCATATTAAGGGATATTTAGTCATTCTGAACTTTTTATTTTTCGTAATTTTCATTATAGATACTTTATAAAACAATTTTCATATATATTTTATGGACAAGTATATATTATGATGTTAAATTATTTATGATTTATTGTGTTATTACTTATTTAGAGGTTTTAATCAATGATTGTTTTTATAAGGGTAAATAATCTACCATAATTACATATATAACTTAGGTGATGGTAATTAATTTATGATGATTGATGGATTTATTTGTGGTCTTTCAATGGTTCAACATGGTTGATACTCTCATGCTTAATTTGGGTGGATTCACTTACTCTCTATTTTTTATCTTACTTTATAATGTGAACATCATTATAGATATTGATTCATCTCTTCATCATAGTTTTAAAATACCTTCTACTCTTTTTTCACATTACTACAAGATATTTTATACTATTTATAACAAATTTTTATTTATTATTACATAATTTTATTTAGTGTACTTCAATATGATTCATAAGTTTGATTTATTTATTATTTTATTATCAAATAATGTCATGATGTTTTTTTATGTTTTTCAATGAAATTATACCCTTTGAAATGAAATTAAACATTCATATTTTTTCACATTCATACTTTTATAAAAAAATTATATTAAAAAAACCCTTGATATATTATTCAAAGTAACAAGTTCTATAACATGGATGTTACACCCTGATTTTATGTATTTTATTAATTTATTCTAACTAATTTTTTTATAAAAAATCTAGGAAAAGAATCCACACACACATCCATGGATTAGATGAAATCTTAATGAATGTTACATTCTATGAAGCCCTTATGATCTCCCATTTTTTCAATTTATTTCCTCACCCTCTCACCATTTCTAGTTATTTTAGTTTATTGAAACAAAATTGAGAGAGAAATAATGATATAAGTATTGAGACCCTGAGATAACGCAATGTGAATGATTCAAGAT
The DNA here is from genome assembly GCA_963277665.1 of Viscum album. NCBI lineage: Eukaryota > Viridiplantae > Streptophyta > Magnoliopsida > Santalales > Viscaceae > Viscum > Viscum album. The sequence continues at coordinate 786,670,154 of OY728164.1, forward strand.
TAATAACTATGATCAATATAGATAACCCCCATATTTATTTGACACATTAGTGAAACATATATTATCTTCCATTAATACTCAAAATAAATACATATATAATTAAAGATACATAATAGTTCCCAATAAGAAATTTACTAAAATAGGGATGGGTGAAGCTAACTTGTAATGGATCAAAGTAGATGGCCTAATGAATCTTGATAAATAGAATACTGGTAAAATTACAAAAAATAATAACCCACCAATAAACCATATATAATTCCTTTATAATGGATCAGTATAGAGGAAGTTAACAAAATGACCCACCTTAAAATGACCTAAAAATAAAACAACTAAATTAACATATTTTAATGGCCCAAATCTGTAAAGAATCTTCGCATATTGAAAATGAGGATGATAATGAACCATGAAGTCAACCTCAAATAGGTCATGGGGAAAAGAAAAACATAAGGGGTATTAAAACACTAACATGGATGTGTTACCCATCTGTTTAATTAAAAATCCAAAAAATCACATCCTTTAATATATTTCATAATAAAATATCAAACCATATCCAAAATCTTAAATAACCACATATGAAACATGTAATTATACTCCCACACTGATTCTAAATTATAAAATCTACCAACTCCAAATAGAACTCATAGAAAAAAGGGCATCATATGTTTCCTATGCCTAGACAGATCAGCTCATACCAAAACTAACATCTCATGACACCTTACAAAAAATACCCTATAAGTCTAAAAAATAAAATATAAGAATAAATAATATATATAAGTACACCCATTAGGTTTCTCCTCTTTGATATATTGTGTTATGTGAATAATAATATTAACTCTTTAGTGAATGACATATATATTATTCATTATAATATAAATGAAAATTAATGAAAAGAACTATTTAATTCCAGAATGTTCCAATAAAATCTTATCCACCATTATCCATAACACCACCATCCACCTATCCACCATTTACATACCCATTATTCACATTTCCATCAACCATATCACTATATCCACCTTTCACTATCTAAATATTTACTAATAGAATATTTATAGGTATAACAAACACGCATCATTGAAGCTATAACAAAAATAAAATCTAATGTTAAAACCATAAAACTACACTAATAATGACTATACAGTTTTATGGATACAACAATAATAGATATATTTATGTTTGGGAATACAAAATTACTCATGGAATAAAACATACATCCTTCCACATTAGTTTTTCAGTATGTCATCAATATCATATATCATATCAATCACATTAATATAACATATATAAATATATTTATAAAATAAAATTATTAATTATACATTAAATAACATTTTAAAACCTATTGATTCTCATAATCACTACTTCTAAATCGAATATATATATTAAAAATACAAATCAATCACTTATAATTTATGAAATTCATTTATATTTTTTAAAATGTGGTGCCTCAGTCAGAGAATAAGACACAAATTATAGAATAATGAAAATAAAGGGTTACATGAGTTTGAAAGATGGAATCTTATTACAATCATTATCATAAAGTGGAAGCAAATCACATGATCGGTCATCCTGCCAAGCTATGTCCTGATTGACTCCCTTGTTAAAAATACCATCTACAACCATGTTCACTTCATGAAAGGCATGAGTGGAAATGTAATTGTGTTTTTTGAGATAATCAAGACAATTCATCCAACAGGTAGTGAGAGGCCTGGAAAGATGTACCACTCCATTCCAACTAGCATGTACTATAGTGGTTGAATCACATTCAATCCAAATATTGTTCCAACCTTTTTTATTGGAATAATCAATAGCATGGATCACCACCATCATTTCCTCTTCCAGAGACAAGGCCGTACCAAAACCACAAAAAACATCCATAACATTTGAAAAGATAGTCTTTGTAAATAGTGCGTCATCCTACAGGACCCATGTTGCCTTTAAAAGCACCATCGACATTCACTTTGATCCATCCTGAAAGTGGGTTGTGCCAGAATACCTCATAAGTGTGTCTAGGTTGTCTGTATAAACCCTCAATCCAAAGACGATGCAAAATATCAAAGTCACCAACAATTTTTTCACAGCAAGCTTTCTGAATTAAGGCAGCATAACGAATAGCAATGAAATCCTCATCCGACCTACATTAAGCCAGAGTGAGCCATTATTATAAAAAATATTATTTCTATCATACCAGATCACATGGAAGAGATCAGAAACAGCAGTCAAGAAAAGATTCTTGATTTTTTGAGAAGAATTAAACTCTACAAAATGCTGCAGTTGTGAGCTGATTTAATCATGGAGTAACCATATGCAATTAAAAATATCAAAAATTTAATTCCAAAGAGAATAAGTAGTAGCACAGGATAGAAACAGATGGTTGGAATACTCTCTATGTTGGTTTCACAAGAGACCCTTAGAGAAAATATGAATCCCAAGCCTCGAGGGTTTAATCCCAGGTTTGATAAAAAAATTAACCAACAAAAGATAGAATCATAATTTAAGAAATTTTAACTGTAAAATTTTTTAGAATCAAGGACACCATTATGAGTAGGCTCCCAAATAAAGAAATATTTAGAGTTAGAGTATGGGTAATTGATAATAAAATGAATAATGTTATGAGAATGAAGAACATCCCTTATGGTGATGTTGGTTTTAACTGGAAGAGAATTAGAAGGAAGCATGGATATTAAAGGCGCACCAGTCCAGTTATCAAGCCAAAAAATTCTTGGTGGAAACTATACTAACCATCCATATAGATTTGTTCATGATGTTTGTAGAATATTGTCTAATGGATGGCTAGATGGAAGAAGTGATGTGAGTTAGATTAACATTCTTTAGTTTAGAAAGGAATTTTTTTTTGAGAAAAGCAATGTAATCAAAGTTTTTGTGAAGTAACCTCCAGGTGAGCCACGCTTGAAGGTCTTCATTAAAGAGTTCAAGATTTTTTATACCAAGACCACCTTTGTCGAAAGGTGTACAAAATTATCCCAAGGAATGGTCACAATATTTCTTTCAATAATTCTTCTAGTCTAGACAATTTTTTTATGTAAACATTTAATTTCTTAAGAGGACTAGTAAGCCATTTGTAAATCATTAGTGAGTAGACTATTTTTTATACAATTTTAAATTTCACAAGACAAATCCTATTAGCCATAGAGATGGATTTACCCTTCCAAGATGAAAGTTGAGTGATAATTTTATCTACAATGTTGGAAAAGTAACTAGATTTTGGTCACCCCCAAAATATGGGAACACCATGATAGGTGAAAGGGAATGAACCTTTCTTGATTCCCAAATTTTTGATTATAGTACCTTTTTAGTTAGAAGAGAATTTTTTTCCAAAGAAAACAAATGATTTTTTCCATATTATTGTTTGACCAGATATTTCTTCATGATTAGACATTAAATTTTTAAGATTTTGTATATTCTTGTTATCACCTTATAAGAAGAAGATTATTTCATCAACATATAAAAGATTTGAGGGCACATTTATGTTTCTGGAAGAATTAATAGGTTTAATCTTGACTTGGTCAATTAGGCAGTTGAGTAATCTACTTATTTAATCTTCTACAATAGCAAAAAGAATGGTAGAAAGGGGATATTCTTGTCTAACAACCTTGGTGTAATTGAACAATACCTTAAGGCCGCCATTGACAAGTATGGATATGGAGGCTGATTTTAATAAAGAAGTTATCGTAACGATAAAATAGTCATTAAAACCAAAGCTCTTGAGAAATTTGAAAATGAAACATCAGTCAATGGTATCAAAGGATTTCCTAATATCATGTTTAATTGAAATAATACCTCCTATAGTGGTTTTGATTAAGATATTGGTGCATTCCAATGCAAGGTAGATGAAATCCTATATTGACCTACCATTGAGAAATCCAAAATGATTCCAAGACACAATTCTATTAGATATAGAAGTAAGTCTATTGGAAATAAGTTTCACAATAATTTTATAAGGCGTGTTATTGAGAGAAATAAGACGAAATAGATAAATCTCATAGGCATTGTCCACATTAGGAATTAAGATAAGAAATTGGGAATTTAGGCCACGAGGGAGGATACCATTGGAAAAGAAAGTTTTGACAAGTTTACAAACATCCAACTGAATATCCTCGAAGTAATGTTGAATGAATCAATTATTAAAACCATCAAGACCCAGGGTGCTATCAGAATTAAAAATTAATACAGTCTCTTTGAACTCATGATCAAGAGGGGTGCTTAGAGGATAAATGTTGTGATCTTAATTCACCATATCTAGAATAACTTCACGAAGGAGGTACTTTTTGAAATCTAGCCCGTTTAAAATATTATGAAAATAATAGACAACATGATTAAAAATTGTATCCTCAGTGTCAATGTGGTTTTCTTTATCTCTTAGAAAAGTAAGAGGTCTACAAACTTTTCTAATTCTTTATAGAGAGTTTTAGAACTTAGCATTTCTATCCCCATCTGCAAGCCATTTTGTTTTGAAGATTTTATTACACATGTTGTCCTTGTGGAAAAGAAGAGTGTTGATTTTTGTAGAGATATTGATTTCATGTTGAGGATCTAAAGAAATGTCAGATCAAGTATTGGAGTTTTTAATTTTCATAAGTTCATGGTTTAAATAAGAGATGTACTTGTGAATTTGTTTGGATTTGGAACTACACCAACCCTCACGACACTGGTTTAGGTGCTTTAGTTTAGTGGCACAAGCCATAGAATCGTTGTGATGCCTCATGCTTTCAAAAAAAAAATTAATGATGTTGTTATATTTAGGATTATCAGACCAAGAATTATTAAATATGAAAGGAATATTGGTCTTAAAGCATTTTTTTAGAAGACTAAAAATAATGGGATGAGGATCCTAGTTAAGCTTAAGAAAGGTAATACATGAAATGTTTTCCCATTTATCAAGAGAGGGGATGCTCGTGAAGGTCCTATCCATTTTTCTAGTAAATTCACTTTTGTAGTGTCTTCTATACAAAGTGAACTTAGCTCCAGTGAGGCAGATTTCAACAAGATTACAATCTTCAATAGAAGCTCTAAATTCTCTTGAGAAGATGGAAGAGTGTGATGGAACAATTTTTTCATTGGATTTAAGAATCGAATTAAAGTCACTGATCATGAACCAAGGGTCATTAATGTTATTAGCTAATGAAAAAAGATCATTCTAGGGAGATCTTCAATCTTGATATCCATTTTTGGAATAAAGCAAGGAACATAAAATGTGTATGTTGTCAAGGTAAAAATAACAAGAAATCATTTATTTAGAAATTTTGAAGGCATTAATATTTTTAAATGAAGCATGGTAAAAAATCTAAAGAGATTCAACTATAATAACATATTTTAAAGCACCTAAAAAATTATAACCATAGGAATAAAGATATAGACATTTCAAAGAAAAGTTGACTTTAGGTTCAGCAATAGAAAAAATCTTAGGTCTATGTGTCAAAAGAAATATTTTAAGAACAGTAAAAGTGTCAGGGTTTGTAATACCCTAGAAATTCCAAAATAAAATTTTCATTTAAAATATGTTATGGGGTTAGATCCCCCCTTTTTTTGGCACAACCTGAGCCATTCTTCCTCATTGATCTTATAACATTTTGAAAAGATTTTGGACTGGGATTCTTTATTTATTTACTCAAAGGAGAAACCAAATACTTATTAGTAACACATGTATTAGGAGTGATCTGGTTTGTTTCAGGTGTATTGGAATTCAAAGGTGTGTCAATAGGGCCGCCCCTTGAATTGATTAAGGGGTTTGTAACATGAGTTCTTGTGCATTCCACTGGGGTAGGCAATGTACTATCAGAAACATTGGTCTCACTAGAAAATTTTTTAATCATCTATGAAGAAATACTTGCGCGATCCTTTGGAAACAACAGTCTAGTGATAGCAGGTGCATGCAGTGCATTTGGAGTCATATCTACAGGCATCTCAGAGTATTATCAACCTCAAATTTTTGAAGCAAAGTCATAGTGACACACTCCTCTTGGCCACTCCCACTGTATGGGTCTTCTGGGTCTGCAATAGGTCCATATTTTGTAGTGTTTCGATTACATGAGCCTTCAAGAACAATGGTTGGTTGGGGATGATCACATGAATCCAACACTAGCTTTTCAATGTCCTCTTGAATGCACTTATCTAAGGAGGCTTCCTCCTCCTCATCCACAAGTTGCACCCAATTTTCATTTGAAATCTCACCCAATAGAGTTGGCTTCTTTACCCAAATTTCAGATTTTTTTCTTAAAGGGTTCATGATTTTCAAAGGTAGTACTTTTTTACTTATTACCCATACTAACTTCAGTCCATCCATCACAACATAAATACACAACAACTTTAGTTCAAAAAACACATATTATTATTAAAACAATTATCACCCTTCAAATATTTATAAGAAGAACATATAATAAATTTAATTCATATATATTTAGGTCATGAATAAAACAAAATAAATACAATAAAACTATATATCTTTATATAATTTATCAAAATTAACTTCTTTCCCAACATCTCGTTTTAATAGTTTCACATTAAACTCGTTAAACTTCGCAAATGAATTATCCCCCGATTTCTAAATTTATAAAATATCATACTAATTTAGGGTTTCCATAAAACATATTTACAATTATTTAAATTCCATTATTAGAAATAATACCCACTACCACATTGATAAAATTATAAAAAATCACAATTCATATAAATAAAAAGTGTATAATCTCTTACCTCACTAGGATCCCAAAATCTATTGTAATAAAAAATTAAAAAATATCACAATTTAAATATTCAAATCTCTATAAATGATAATAAATATTAGGATTTATTCATAAAATGAAATTCCTCAAACAATTACCAATAAAAATTGAGGATATGAGATTTAATCAAAATATCAGGTAGAAGAATACTATGCATTTCACTTACCAATGAATTGTGCTTTGATCCACTTAATTCCATGAAGATATTCATCTAGGAATGTTAAAAAAACCTTATAAATTACTCCCAATTCCCCCTAAGACACCTTCCAATAGAAAAAAGGTTTCACATAATAAATAGAGGTTTCATTTTTTTAAAAATTCATACAAGGATTATTAATTCATATTCATGTTTTGTATACATTGTTTAGTCAAACCAGGCATTTAACCAACCATTTCTCCCTACCCAAAATTTCTAAGAATGCATGTTTTTTCTAAACAATTTTCAAAACCATTCACTTACTCATTATTCTTTCCAAACTCTATCAAATTCTTTCCAAAACCACTCTCAACCGTTATTGGAAAACCTATTTTCCACCACACTTTTATCCCAACGTAAAAACCTCATTCATTCCCCAATGATGAACTCAAAATTCCCTTTTAATACCATATAGCTCTCTATTTTATACTTAAAAGTTAAATGATTCAAAAATAATCTTTATGATACACAACATATATAAAAAATTTCAAGGTTTTTATATTAAATACCCTTTAAAAATATTACATCCTAAAAAATAATAAACTATAATTATCATGAATAAAAAATAATCTTAATCACCCAGAATTTTAAGTCTCCACACATATATTTCCCACATATTCATATTGACAATTTAATTTTCTAGTGACGGGTGAAATTTATTACTTATGTTAGGGATAATTAAATGTATAAAAAATTAATTAGGTACATATAATTCTTAATCCTAACATATGAATATGGTTTAATATGAATTTCATTAAGATGGTTTTCAGCATATTTTTTCTGAAAAAAGAATAAAAAATATATAATTTCTCTCAAAAAATAATATGTAATATCATTATTCATAGACTTATGGTAGATTTTATTTTTGAAAGAAAAGAAAAAATTATAATTATAAAAAATGATTATATTAATAAAATATAATATAGCCTCCTTTAAAACTAAATTTAACTATAAATCATATTTAGAAACTTTTATTAAAACAATGTAATAAATTTAATTTATAAATAAATACAAAATGATTACACGTTTCATTTAAAAGTTAAAAGTTAACTAGAATCAATAAATTAAAATCAATAAATAATTTCATCCTATCAAAATTATTTACATAATTTGATTCCTTAGAGCTCCATAAACTATGATATTTATCAAAATTTCAACCATAATAAAATTTTATATTACTTGAATGAGTATTACACCCAAAAACTCATTTTAGATATTTTTAATGTGTTTTATCAAAATTTCTTGTAAAAATACTCATTATGATTATAGAAAAACATAAACCAAGCATAGAATAATCCTTATGATACATAATAACTGAAATATTTTCACATGAACTTTTTTTAAAATAATTCTATTCACTTTAATTTTAGGTGATTTTTTAAAAAGTAATTTAAAATTATTCCATAATGGTTTACTAATTAGTTTAAGATTTTTTATATAGAAAATTTTTAATCCTTAATAAATAGAATTTGTATAATAGAACAAATTATATTATTATTATTTATAATTATATGTATATGTATAATTTTCTAAGTTTTTTCAGTTATTTCATTTCAAAATAAATTTCATATTTATCATTAACATTTTTAAAAATAATGATGTACAATTAACATATTAGAAAAATTTATAATATAATAAATCAGAATTCAATCCTATTCTAAAAACTGAAGAAAACTAACTAATGAACTAATTTTGAAATTATTTCTAATGATGAATGAGTTTAATATTTTATATCATAATTTGTATTATTGGAAGAAATTATAATGATTTTTTATTAATATATATACTTAATTATAAATAAATAGTTAAATGAAGCCTTTAGGTGAATTTATATAAATTTATTATTTCAATTAACTATTTAAGAATATATATTTATTTAAAATGAAAGACTAAAATTGATGTATATAATGAAAATAATTTTATTGAACCATGTTTTACCGTAACTAGATATATTTTGTGTCATAGATAAACCCCATTGAAACCCCTCATATGTTAACAATGTGATTATGAGTGACCCTATAAGCACACCACCGGTTTGCATAGGATATACATTGACACTAATGGTATGAAAAGTGTAATATGTGAGGTATTACCATTTTTAATCCCATGAAAATAAATAATCATCCAATCAATGTCCAACCACAAAAAAATAATAAATACAATAATTTAATAATGTTATTGAAGATGCATGTAATGTGATATTATCCTAAAATAAAAATAATAACTCCAAATCCAATATTGAGTATGATAATAGATTCTAAGGAAAGACAATGAGAGAATATACTAATGTTCACCAACTACCATGGTCATGAAATATTAAGGTCCATCCCATTCTCTAATATTGTTTTGAAAATCTAAAAAAATTATATAGAAGATACAGTGATTATACAACATATTCAATAGATTCCTCCCTATTGGTGATAAAGTGATATGTGAGACAAATTTTGTGTTTTTTTTATTATCAATATGTTTATGGTATGATTATAAGTATTGATGTGTAATAAGGTTGATGTTTGTGAACAATAAGTCCAAATACGTTCTTGAAGAATGTTTGAGAAGATGGAATCATTTTTCAATGTTTATCATATTTTTAGAGCTGAAAATTCAGAGAACAAGAAGTAAAATTTCATAGATTATATAGGTTCATTCAAACACATAAGCTCATTCTAATATTGAGATCATGTAAGATCATACGTATCTATTTATCACATATGATCAGATGGATCATGTAACTATTTTATTATTCTTTTGATGGTCATTATTTTATTTACATAATGTGATTGTGTTCAAATGGTTTGTGTATTGAAAGATATGCTAGGAATGATGGGATTTTGTGTTAAATCATGTAAGAAATCCTTTCAATTCATGAATAATTAGTGAGAACATAAGATTAAAGGTTTTATGTGATGTTTATAGAGAGAATATTGATGTAGGGTTTGATCACTAATAATCTATACAAAGGGAGTCTCATGACATGTGCATAATGGGTGATCATGAGATCAAAGGCCTGTGATCCAAATGAGTCTTAATAAAGAGGAATGGATTACTTTTCCTAAATTGTATTGTTATAATAGTCTATAATCAACTATAAATAGCATTGATGACATCATTAAGGGGATAATGAAAATATTTTCCACTTAATCAAAGGTGGGGGTGTTTTCATGAATTAGTCATGTGATCAGGGTTTTTTGATAGAGTTCATGTGGCATGGTCACATGATCATAGAAACAATGAAAAGATATGAAATTGAAGTCCCTAGACATATTTCACTCAGAGAAATTATCCTGAAGGGGATATGTGCTCAGGGTCTTATGCTCAGTTACTCATTATTAGGGATACCCTCAAGATAATATTGCAAAGGAGTTACATTCTCAGGGTCTTACGCTCAAGATCTCATATATAGTGTTATGCACTAGCTAATCTTGTAGAGGTGTTAAGTGCTCAAGGTAAAACACTAGGGATATGTTGATCAAGGTCATACACAAACTGATCTTAGAGAGGAGTTAGGTACTCAAGGTTTTAAACTTGAAGTATTTCACTCATGTTTTAGTTATAGGGATCTTGAATTCCAGGTTTTGTAAATGGTTTATGCATTGGGGGTAATGTGATGCACAATATTTTATGGATAAATTTATTTGACCTCTTAATGAGGGTAATTCGGAAGATATTATAAACAACATGGAACATATTGGTGTATAATATTCTTGTATTAATGATATGAAACATCCAATATACTTTTAATGAGGAGAATATGACAATAAAATCATTAAACTGAGGAAGACTTCATTTAGAGTAGTACTCAAGGAGGAGTCAATGGAGGTGATACAAGAAAGTAATTTCACTATCCCTATAGAAATTTTAATGTTAGTGCATCTAGAATAGTGTATCCATGTATAGAATTTTTTAATCCACAAATACTAGTTAATTATAGTGGATTTAGGTATGATAGAAACATCATCGGTGTATGCTCGATGGATGTATCCATTTGTGGTGAACCAGGTAAAACACAATGTGTTCTACTGTACATTTATTCACTTATATTATTGGTGTGTGAGTGATATAATTTGAAATGTTTAAAAAGTTCTTATAAACATGGGGAAAATATCCTTTATATCAAAATAAAATTTTGATACCTTGATTCACTTCTTCCCTCTTAGGGTGTCTTAGGGTCTAACACACCCCAAGGAATATCTTATCAATTTGGAAGAATCATAACATATCTCCGATGAATAAATAGAGAAACAGACATATTACCCTTTCTTAGGTAAATCATATGAACCCACCCCACCACAAATAAACTCTGTAAAATTTGAACATAATACGAGGATTATAAAATCTTGAAAATATAGTATTATATTTACCCCACACCCATTTTCCCACCATCCTATCCACCCTCTCATCCTAACAAAATTTGTCTAGATGATCCCTTCCCTTACCTTTTCAACATACCACATCATACCAAAAACTCAAATTTTAATACCAAAACCATTTCCATGTACATATAATTCCATAACTAGAACCACATATAACACTAAAGGGAGAGGAGAGGGGGAGTGGTTGAACATCCATTTCCACAACATCTTGAATGTTGGGGGTTCATCCAATATCCATATCTATATAGAAGTTGGTGTGGTTGTCTAACATTTATTTTAAGGTATAGTAATAGTAAATTAAATTTAAAAAATTACTAAAATAAACTATTTATACAATGATATATATAATATTACATATCCCAAACCTAGGTTCCACATCCAACCAAGGTCATCTACACCCAATCCCATCACAAACGTCTGTTTCTCTACACAATTACACCACTTTATATAATCACAACATAAAAATTAGAAAACTGACCACATAATTTACCATTCAATAAGTTACTACATAAACCCTTACCCTCCACAATCATTTATTGGTTAACTTATGGTTTAATTATTATATTAGAAAAATATTTATAATAATTTATTAATCCATTCCTTGTCATATATCCCACCACATTAATCTTATTTAGTTTGTTCATTCCATATCTACGGAAGCAATATCATGATTTATTAAACTCATGATAAACTCACTATGTATATACATAAATATCACAAGGATATTACACTTCTATACATTAATATAACCCGAACTAAGTAATAAAAAAACAAAAAAAACTAAAAAATATTTTATAAATAATAATAATACCACACCCCTCCAAAATTGAAATTCAATTAATATAATTAATAAATTTTATACACTTAATCAAAGAAACCAATGCAAGATAATTATATATCAAATAGTAATAAAATAATGTTACCAAATCAGCTACCTAAATTTGGGGCTTAGATCATCGCATCTTTAAAGAAAAATATTTGGTAGTACGATTCCCATATTTGAATGAAGAATCACTAAAAAATATATAATCAAACACTACCATCTCAGTTTTATATTTATAAACTATTTAAATTTCTATCCATAGATTCATGATAATATTAAAGGAATAAGAATCATGAATAAGGGTATCATAATTTGAATAGATTTAATCTCTTGAAGGTAGAAATTTTAAAATACATCAAAGAGGACCTAAAATCACATAGGTGACCCTATCTACCACTTAAATCCACCAAAAATAATAATAATCAAATTCTAGGGAATAAATGTGTCCAAATTTATAACTAAATAGGGATGGGATAAACCATTACATGGTTCCCTAAACCAAGATATGGTTTTGGTTGGCCAACCTAGATCTGAATACCATAATGGTCAAATCATAATCTCCCTAAAATAATAGTAAATATTTCATTTTGAATATAAAAAATTTAATCCCAACCATAATACAGATTAATCAACAATGACATGGTTATTTAAATTTCTAAAATCCATGAAATAAAACTATAGATTTATTTCCTTAGACCATTCCATTCTAAAATAAGCATGGAAACAAACCGTGATGGGGTTAAGTACTTTTTTTTACCATAGCTTCACTGAAGGACATCTTCAATCCACCACATAAACCACGGTCATTTTTAATAAACCCTGAAATAGAATGTAAAAAAATATTGTAATTATAAAATAAAAATGACAGGTTTCTCCTTAAAAAAAATATTTTCTTACATTACATCGATAAATTTATTTTGATGCCACTTCTTCTACCTCTAACATTTTAAAAAATTCACAAAGGAAGATGTAAAAATCTTATATCACTATAATAGATACCACTCAATTTTTTTCCTCAAAAATATTAAAAATATATATGTATTGAATAGAAATAACTATAAAAATCTAGGTCACTATATTAGATACTTATTAAAAACTTCTCATTCTCAAAAATCAAACTCATATTGTATCAAAAAAGTAATAATCACATATAGATGTATAAAATGTAAAAAAAAATGAAATACTATAATTTTATCAGGGAATCCCGCTCTAATATACATTCTTACAAACTATAATGTCTCTAAAAAACATGAACCAATGTAATAAATCATATATTTAAGACCTTTTATTAATGATCCTAAGTCTCTAAGGGTTATTTCAAGAACATAATGTCCTCCTTGATATCCATATCAACTCAATTTATCATAATCTAATCATTATAAAGGTACTTTCAAAGCTAGCATGTATGGAAAATATCAAGAACTCACTCTATTTAGGGCTGATGAACCAACCTATGTTCTATTTTTATAATTTATTGCAACATATCGAAAGTTTTAATGATTAATGCATAAATATTTAAATCTCTACCAATATTTCATCATCTATGATGTAGAGATACCTTTCAGAGAACATGCTCAATAAAGTAAAACATCAAGAGAATCCTCCTATAATTTTTATAATTTTTATAATAATTATATGTATCATTCAATAGATTTTGAATTGATCAATCATTCTAGATTATAATCTACACTATATATGGTTGAATAATAATCATCTCACTAACCTTGGTCCATCGCAATGTAAATCTACATGACCATCCATGCAATTCCTTAAATGGTGTCATACCAATGGATGGGTGATAAATATATCTATAATAAAACTCAACCAAATGAAATTGATCCCCCAAAGATCCTCCAAAAAACAAGTAAATATTCTTTAAACATATCATCCAATGTTTGGATCATATAATTTGGTTTTATAATCTTCTCAAGGATGAAATGTTGTGTTAAGGCATAACTGAGTGCTAAAATAACCCTAAAATCACTTCCCTACCTATGAAATTAAGTGAGGATCTCAATCTAAAATGACCAACCCTAAAAACCCATGGAGTCTCACAACATATTCTATATAAAAACTTTCTAATATGTCCATCGTGATTGAATCATTAACCTCAATAAAATGGGTTGACTTTCTCACTTGATCTATAGTAACCAATATTGAGTCATGTATTCTCAATTGTCAGAGATTATTTAAAAAAATCCATAAACATATCCTCCCATTTCTACTATAGAACATTCAGATGATGTAATAATCTAACTAGAACCCAGTTTCCATATATAATTTATTTATATATAATCACCAAAATAATATCTCTACCATTTAACTCTTACTAATGGGGTATTAAAATAGATTATTCAAAGCAAGATATATTTTTTGAATACATAAATAAATTACTATAAGTTAGCTATAAAACTCATGTAAAACCATATCTTTTATAGATTATTCAATAAATAGCATCCCTTAAAACAACACCTCATTTACATCATCATCTATCCACTTATTAAGATAACCCATATTCACAGTGTGACGTCTTCACACCACCACCCCATGATCTCTTATTTGAGATTACTTTACCAGCTTAAATAAAGGATAATGAATTTTCAATTGATAAATGAAACCTCCACCACTAAAATATTAAATGTATAGATTCATGGTTGTAAACCGATTCATGATCCACCATCCATGATTAAAATCATGAGAAAAAATTCCATATTTCATTCTGCTTGGCACTTTGTCCACCACATTGCATTTATATGATTATATAAAATATCAAAATCATAATTATATAAAAAATCTACCCATATCATTTATTATCAATTAATATATCTCTCTTATTATATATTATTTTATGTAAAGGCAAAAAAGTGATCTTTCATGAGGTTATTTCTCCTAAACATCAATGAAAATACCATTAACACAAGTTTAAGTTCATGAACGTCATAATGGCACTGGTGGGGGAATAACTAAAAATACATATAAGATAACATAACCCAATATTCAATTAATTAAAAACCCAAATAGAGATGATAGTCATCCCAATAACATAACATATTACTTAAAAATGAATAATAGAGGAAAAATATAGATTCTATACAAATACTGGGAGAAAATTTTTCATTGATCCATCCACATGAAGTATTAGTCCTTCTTGTTCAAGTTTGTTAATGGTTCCATGATTTGGGAGAAATTAGATATTAAACACCTTCTATAACCTACAAATATAAGAAAATTTCTTACCAATTCAATGTTTTTTGGAACTTCATAAGAGATGACTGGCTTAATATTTGATGAATCAACCACTACCCCTCACTGAGACACAATATGTCCAAGTAAATGTGTTTCAAATGTCTAAATTTTTCTTTGAAAACAATATGTACTACTTGTTTCATTATAGAAACTCCAAAATAGTTCTTAATGGATTTTTATATCCATCTATTGTATTTGAAAGGACTAGTATATCATTAATAAAAACTAGTAAAAACCCATCTAAGAACTAATAGAATACAAAGTTTATCAATTCTATGAACACAACTAGTGTATTTGTGACTTCTAAGAGCATTAAAAGAAACTCCAGTTGTCTATAGTGAAACTTGATAGTGGTATTTTGAATATACACTACCATTACCTACATTTGATGATAACCTGACCTCAAATCCATCTCTGAAAACTAGTTATCTCCCTTCAATTGATTGAACAAGACATCAATCCTCAAGAGTGAATAATATTTCTTTATCATTACGAACTTCAACCATATAGATTCATTACAAATCTCCAATCTACCCAAAAATTTATTTTAAAAAAACATTTAATATCGTTAAGGAGGAAAACTAGGTTATATGAATAATTTATATAAAAAATCATCAATATAAATATCCAACCACTAAATATCTGAAGGTGTAATTATATTAGGGGACATAAATAGTGGAAACATCAGAATATAAATATATCCCAAAACTGATCTCCAATAGAGGGGTAGTTTCAAGACTATTGAATATACACTAAAATGATATTAAAGGGATGGATATGCTAGTATCATATGGTAGTAAAGGATGATATATTTTACTATATTGTATAACATAAATTAAATATTATGATTTGAATCCATTGGATACATGCATCTTCCATGTCCTTTCAAACTTGGATTAATAAGTTATTATATATTATAAATGGATTAAAGGATTTTCATGTGCTCA
This sequence comes from Viscum album, assembly GCA_963277665.1. Classification (NCBI taxonomy): domain Eukaryota; kingdom Viridiplantae; phylum Streptophyta; class Magnoliopsida; order Santalales; family Viscaceae; genus Viscum; species Viscum album. The sequence continues at coordinate 786,686,482 of OY728164.1, forward strand.
TTGAACATGTTCAATGGATTCATCAATGAGGCATAAATCATGGGTATCATTTGTTGATACCCTATGATTGTAAGACACATTCTTCATTTATTAAGAAGTATTTGGATCTTCCTATATAAATACAATATGAATCTCTTCATTGGTGAAGTTTAGATAACTCATTTTCCTGATTATTTTGGATATCTCCCAAGAAGGCATTATCACCCCTCTGAGAGATAGTTTATCCTCTAGTTATGAACTAGGATCAACTAATTGGTGTCCCCCCTCAGAGTTAGGTGACATTATCTTCTACTTTGTGATATTCATAAATCAACATTCACTGAAGATGGAGTCCACTACTTTCTATTTTCATGTGTTCTTTTTTTATGATATTTTTTTTCACTTTGATATCTTGAAGATATATTATCCTCTTTTTGGTTTTATTTCCACAACTAAAGATCCTGATATGATCCAACTATACCCATCAATGGTATTGGTGTTCTAGTTTTCTTAAGAACTCTTCATGATTAATCTACCATTTTTTAATAATATCAGGAAACTATAAAACAAATTATAACACTATATCTAAATGATGTGTAGGACACCTTTTTATTTACATCCTCTGAAATCATGTAAAGGTTCATCTCATTTACATTTTCTGGAAAAATGGGTTTTCTAATTTTCATTACAAAATACCTTTATGTAGAGGGGTTTATATAAAGGTCAAGGTATATTACCTTTCGATAGATGGTCCTATGTTAAGGTAATAAAAATTTACCATTCCACAGATGGTAAAACATAAAGGTCATCATGATGCACTTTTACCTATAAGGTTCTGTGTAAAGGAAATCCTAATTTCCTTTACAGAGAGAGTTTTCAAAAGGGTCATTGGAGATTACCCTTACACAACAGAAGTATATTTCAAACTACCTTTATGAATAGGTTCTATATTTTTTTATAAAGGTAATCATGGGATACCTATTTGAAGAATAAGATCCTATGTAAGGGTAAATATATTTATTTAAAAAATATTTTTTTTAATTTTATTATAATTTATAAAATTTATATAAATTAAAAGTGTAAGTATTTCTAAAATAATATTTTTTAGAAATAAATATAATATAAAAAAATCATATTTTTTTCACATGATTTGGAAAATAAATAAAATGTTTTTTATTTTTAAAACTCCTTTAATAATCATGTTTAGTAAATTATTCATAAATGTGAATATTATGTACGAAAAAAATTATGTGATAAATTGCTTATTGAAGATAGATCCACTCATTTCATGCTAGGAATTTCTTTATAAAATTGAGTTTTCATCTACATTAATGTTTTTTTATAATTGATTTTTTTATCTTGAATTTAACAGTTGGGAGTTATTTTTATATATTATGTTTTATAATTATTATGAATAGGATTTTCTATTGAGTAAATTATCCCCAGGTAGAGGAAATTTGGGTTGGACTTACCACTATCCTGTGGGCTTATTCCCCATATATAATGGCAGATGTTTAATATTTGTGTCTCCAAGCACACTCATGTTGAGTTTTTCAATTTCATATAGTTATAAACCATTATGTGAAGTGTTCATATAACATATGTATAAGATGAATGTTGATATGTATGTATATTTTTGGATTTTATATTTGGGTGAGTAACACAAATTGTGGGTTGTTTAAAGAGTTACACATTAATTTGGAATATAAACATTATTTTTGTGGATGGAATAGGGATTACAGAATTAAATCATTAAAGGCATGTATATACAAAAGGAATAAAACATGTGACTTTAATGATTTATGAGATAATATAACTTGGAATTTAATATTCATATAATGTATATTAAATTGGAGAGGATTTCAAGGAAAACCACTTTAATACTACGTGTGAGATTCATTCTAAAGTAGCACTTTTCAAGACCTTGATAATCCGTTTGGGTAAGTCAAACTCAATATGAGTACCCATTGATTGTATTTTATAAAGAAAGAAAGCTATAAGTTATTCAAGATTATCTTCTTGGGTTGGTTGGTCACATCATGAGTATCTATTGATAGTCCATTGTTATCTTATTTATGGAATATTCTTTAGGTTTCATGAGGTGGGAAATCCTATTAGTTAGGATACCAAAGGAATACATTTTAGTTTATCTGTAAAATAGAATTTATATATATTTATCCACTCAACTATCCAATAATCATAACTATTATGATTTTAATTATTCCATACTTAAATAATAATGGGGTGTTCAATGAAAAAAACGGGTGTAAGTCATAAACAAATATGGATCATGGCTCACTAATTTGGAATGATGTATGAGTCAATCATTTTAGTGGGATCAATTTCATTAAAAGGGCTTGATGAAAGGATATAAAATATTATACTCACCCACTAATATGTCTTTATTATAGATAATTAAAAAATTCTTGATAATCATATTGATAAAACTTACATGTATATACTACAAAATAGTTAGATATTGGTATATATATTTGAGAAATGTTATCATAGAGAAAAATTCAGATCCTTTTAATTTGAATGTTAGAAAAATTAATTTATTCAATTTCAACTGGTAGATATTATATATCATGTGTGTGTAACACATTTTTGGTGACAAACACTGACTCAGAGATATAAAAGAATTGAAAAATATTGATAAAAATCTTAATTTCAACAGTGGAATAAGAGTAACTACATTAGAGGATGACACATATGGTTGAAATATATCTTGTGGATTAATAATATAATTGAAAAACTATTATCATGCTTCTACCATAGACAAAAAAAATCAATTTGGTATCTTTTTTAGAAAATATGGGATTTTTATTTCATATCAATAATAATAAATATTCTATATATAAGGTTGAAATGTTATATGGAATTGGGAATATATCTAATGGTTTATATATTATATATATAGATAATTATTTCTATAACATTTAGAATAATATTTTCATGGTTTATTTTAATCCCACATACCATTGGCATTATATCATTAGGTATATAAGTTGGAATCACATATAAGGACTTGATAAAGATGAATTGTTGGACTCATTAAATTTTGAATCATTTAAAACAGGAGAATATTTTTTTAGGAAAAGGGTAAAAAATCCTTTTAGGATAATCAGTAAAAGGGATATTAAAATATTAGATATGATACATTGTGGTGTATATGTATTAATAAGTACTCATGCAATTATTGGTTTTAGGTACATCGTTAATTTTACTGTTGACATAAGTAAATATGGATATATATTTATGATGAATAAAAATTATGTTTCTTTTGAAATGTTCATTTATTTTTAGAATGAGGTATATAATAAACTTTTAAGGAGTATTAATATTCTCCAATTAGATTAGGGTGTTGAATACTTAAACTAGGAATTCATTTCTCATTTGAGGAATTGTGGAATTATTTCACAACTCACCCCTCTTGGAATACCAAAATGTAATTTTATTAACTAAAAGGAGGAATAATATCATTTTAGACATGGGTTTTTCAACGATGAATCTATGTGACATTCCTAATTCATTATGGGATTATTCTCTAGATCCAATTATATTTTTTCCAAACCACATTTCATCTAAAGAGGCCATAAAGACACTATATAAGACATGGGTTGGGAAGCATCCCGACATATCTTTTATGAAAATTTGGTGTTGGGATGCATACATAAGTAGGTTTTATTTTAATAAACTGAACCTTAAATATTATAAATGCTTATTTTTTGGTTATCCCAAAGAAACTATGGGATATTACTTTTATAACCATACTAAACATAATAAATTTTTTGGAATGACACGGTGTTATCTTGGATATGAAATACTTAAGTAAAGGAGTTAGTGAGAAAAAAATAGAACTTGAAGAAGATAAGAACAAATAATGGGAGGTATTCCTAAGATAGAGGTTGAGCTAGTTCCATAATTATTTTTGGATGAACAACTGACTCAAATTATAAATGAACTTCAAAAGTATGGTAGAATTCATCATGAACTTGAGAGGTAAGGATTTATCATATTTAATGATGATGAATTAACTTTCTTAAGTGATGATCCTACTAAATTTTGAGAATATATTAAGAGATCTGATTTTGGTAAATGGTTAAAACCCACGAAATATGAGATGGATTCCATGTACACTAATCAATATTGGAAATTATTTTACTCACCTAAAGGAATATGAACCATATGATGAAAGTTTTATTTAAGTATGAAAATTTACATGGAATGTAGAGTGTCTACCTATAAATCATATTTAGTTATATAGGGTAATAAATAAAATTTATGGTATTAACTTTGAAAAAACCTCTCCTCTAATTGATATGATAGAGTCCATTTGGATTTTTTTGGAAATATAAGTTCATTTTGATTATAAAAATACTAAATGTATGTTAAAACTATATTTCCTTAAATGGAATTTAGTCATGGATGAGTATATGATACAACCAAAAGTTTTTTATGTTCTAAATGAGTCTATTGAGGTGTGTAAGCTATAAAAATATATTTGTGTATTGATGTAGGATAATTAGAGTTAGAATATCTAGTTTGATGATGAAATTGGAGTGTTTGGTTTCATTAATATTTTGGATGAAACTTTTTTATATAATAATTTTATCTAGGTTGTTTTGTTTACAATTTTCTTATATTTATGGAATGATTCTTATAAAAAATGATATATCAACACTTCACTCTCCGAAGTTGTTTTTGAGTAAATTTTTCTCAATGAAATACATTAGTGAATATTCCTATATAGTAGTTATGGATATCTATAGAGAAAGTTCTAAGAGGCTACATGGAATTCATCAAGAGGCATACATTGATAATATGATAAAGCAGTTTAACATGGAAAATATTAAGAAGGGTTCTTTACCAGTTTTTCATAGCATGAATCCTAGGATGACATTGAATCCTTCTAAAGAGTATAAAAATATGTACATAATTCATTATGCATATATTTTAGGTTTTATTATATATTATATATTGTGTACACAACCTAGAATTTCTTATGATCTTATCATTACATGTTGATACAAATCCAATCCCTATTAGACTAAATATATTTCCACAAAGAATATCCATAAGCAACTTGAGAATGATTGATGATATTTTCTTGGTATTTAGAGTAGAAAATTAGATTTTTGTAAATGGTTACATAGTTTCTATATTCCAATATGATTTTAATACTTAATATAGATTTCTGATTTTTAGGAATAATAGAGCTATCAATTATAAGAGTTCCAAATAATCCAACATTCAAAACTCAATAGTAGAGGAAAAGTATATCACTATATCTGATGTGGTGAAGGAAGATGTTTAGATCCTTAGTAAACTTGAAGGGGTTCCTAGTATTTGATGATTAATTGATATCTAATATGATTACAATGGAGATAATGCTCAGGCTATGAAACTCTAATATCACAAAAGGAAAAACCACATGCTTTGTAAAAACATCTAATATGTGAGATCATTTAGAGGTGTGATGTAAAGATTAAATGGGTAGTTAAATATGATAGTTTAGTATATCTATTAATGAAACCATTACTAAATTAATAACCTAAGGGTCATGTTATGTCTATATATATTAAATACTTAACATAATTATTTAACGTATTCATAATTTATCATTGATTTATGTGTGTTACAACTTACTTTAGATGAATGGTTAAATGAACATATACACTCAATGTCAAAAACGTTAATTTGCCTCTAATAAAAAATCATTCCAATGTATTAGGGGTTGTGATTATATGTTATGTTAGGATTGAATAACTTATTATACTCATTACATAGGTTTGTATACATTGTACAAATAATAGATTCCTAGGGTAATAAGTGGGAACTTATTACTTGAACTGACTCACTGAATTATATAACATATAATGTCTAATTAGGGATGTGTTATTATTATCAATACTTATTACCAATTTTTTTATCAAAAACTTGCATGAGAACCTTCACATTTGATACCCTACTTATGCAATTTGAAATATGAACATAGCTAATCAAGTGGTGGTTGGGTATGTTGCTGATCATGTCATCATTTGGAGTACATCAAACACGTGATTTGTACATTTGTATATTTAGTAAATAAATATCTCCCTTGATTTAATTAGATTGATAAAATTCATGGACATGAATATCTGAGTCACATATTTCATGTTCAACTAATAAGATAAGGGTAATGTGATATAATCATTTATTAGATGAATGAAATAAGGTGTATTCAATAGCATGGTCAATCTTTTAAAGTGAATTATGAAAATATGAGTTCACCTATAGTAGACTGACATGTTCCATTTCTATTGTTCACCATAATTTAAAGAAAAGGGATTATATAGGTATATATATTATTAGTATGATACATCTTGTGATAGATATGTTTATATATCGATATGAATATTTTTAATGAAGATTAAAATGAAAACATGAGTAGAACTGATGCTTTTGTAGAGGATTCTCTTTACATACACTTATAAAATAAAAAATTTATATTTTTTATAAATTCCAATATATATTGTAGGATCAAATAGTTATCCCATTGGATATGTATAAAATTTTAAACAAAGGGTTTGTTCAAAATGAAGAGAGTTTTATGGAACTGTATCCAAAATAGTATTTATATATTCACAAAGAGTTGTGAGGTTTTCTATAAAGTCCTAATCTGACTTTTGTTAAAGTGAGATATTTTTCTTTGAGTACTAAAATGATATATGTAAGAGGGATATGTTCATATCATATGGAAGAAAAGATTATTGTATTTTCCAATATCATATAGTATGATCAAGGATTATTATTTTCATTCATGGGATGTATTCATTTTTCATATCCTTCTTTTCTAAGGTTCATCAGTTATTATCTATTACAAATGGATTAATGAATTTACATGTATTAATTGAACATGTTCAATAGATTAATTATTATGGAATAAATCATGGGTATCATTTGATTATCCCTGATGACTATAAGACATGTAATTAATTATTGAAAAAGCATTGAGATCTACCAATATATGTAGAACATGATTCAATTCATTAGTATAGTGTGGATCATTCATTTTTTTAATGATATTAGTTATCATCAGTTATATTAATGTATTTATATAATATCTTTCTTCGAAAGAATCATTCTTATATCTTGAGAAGGTTTTATCACCCCATCAAGTTCTTGGGTGTCCCCCAGTTGTGAATCAGGATCTATTAGCTTGTGAAACCCCCCCTCAAAGTTAGCAGACATTATTTGTTACTTCATGATATTTATCAATAATAGTTATCTAAATATTGATTCCAACACATGTATGTTTCTAGTAAATATTGTTTAATTATATTTTCCGCACTTTTATTTCCTAAAGATAGATCAAGCAATATTTTATTTAGTTTCCACTTATAAAGATCATTAGATTATCCCTAAAAAACCCATCAACTACCTATTAAAGGAAGAAATTTTGGAACTTTTATATAAATATTAAAATATACTGTACTAGTATATTAATTTAATTCAAGATCAAAACCACCAACTTTGATGTAATAAGTTCCAAGAATATGTAACTCATCTAATAACCTTTCTCACTAAGGATTATCACTTGTTCACATTCCATGTCACTAAAGATCACTCATCTATGGTACTAATCAATGGATGTTTTCATAGAGAATAATTAATACATGATAAAGATTACATTGTATACTTATGATTTTAAATATAAGAACACCTCAATAGAATGAATCATCAACTCACATCCCTGATGTACCTTTATCAATTTATAATAACTTATCACTATTATAGATAACGCCAAGGTTTTAAGAAAAATGTCCACATTAAGTACCAATATCCTGAATAAATCAAATGAAATGAAGGAGAGGGGAGAATATATGTTAAGAAGTGAATAAAATAAGGTTGAATAAAATAATATAGTACCTTGAAATATCTTTAATACTCCAAGTGTAGGAATCTCCAACACATGCATTGTCCACTTCCGGCACCTCGACCACATCACCACTGATATTGGTTGGTACCTAATATATAATCAAATCAAGGTACTAGAGGGAATGAAATATACCATTTCTATCCCATATTTGATCTATATTATATCAATTATTGATAATCTATGTGATTTGGCTATGGATACATTTAAGGAGGAAAATTCTTTTGATGTGGAATCAGAAGTGGTCAAGGGTTATCCACCATGGTGTTTTCAACCATATTCTAACCAAAAAGGAACTTTATAAATATATACTATTTATATTCTCATACATTAAAGAATTTTTAAAATATTATTGTGTTCCTGATAAAGTTATATGAACTAATTGATCCACAGAAACAAGAGAAAGATGATTGAAGGAAATCCCTTGAGTGTTGTAGCCTCGACTACCTTGATAAATATGAACTCCTTTCCATGGAATAAATTTAAAAAACATTTGAATGGATTTCATCATATTTTGAATATATAAACCATATAGTACTCTCAATCACCTATATAATCATAATTACCTTAATTAAAGTTTTCAACATGGAGGTATTAACATAACATTGAATCTATAAAGGTTGTGCTCCCATAAAGTATCACACCCCTATACCATCATCTATTAATAGGTTAAGATAATATCCTAGAAGATTCATGAATTTCACCCTAAACTCTCATACACTTGAATTACCATTCCAAATATAGAGTAAAGTTTACTTATTTCATACTCTAAACATTAATTATATGAATTTTTCCTAAACAAAAACACGAACTATTTTCATATGACCTTTGGATAGACATTATAACCAAGTTAAATAATCCACCATTGTTGAGATACTACTCATAATAGGTTGGATTATAATAGAATCCAATTCTCTTACCATACATTAATTAGATCAATATAAACATACACTTCCTTCATCCATCACTCCATATCTTTATCAAAAATAAATATTTCAAATTTTGATAAATATTTTCACTAAAAGATTCAAAAATTTAACCTCAATGAGTCTTCATATCCCTAGTAAACTCATTTAAAATATCATAATAATTATTTTATACTCATCCACCTAAATTATGTGATTTTATCATCCAAAAAACATGTTTAAAATTTTAAAAAAATATATCCTAAGATCCATGATGTGGAAATATTTTTACTTCTTTTAAATGAATTCATTTAGTCTCTTATGACTCCTAAATTCAAACACAAATATAACTAATGATGATGTGCAAACCAAAAATATTTTTTATCCTAAAATCAATGCATTATAACTTTATAATTTTAATAGACTAGACACGGTCCTTTATATGGATCACAAGGGATCATATTTGTTCAATATAGTTTATTTTTCCTATATCACATATTAAGAACAAATAATTTAATTAACCCACCAAACCAATACAATAATCAATAATTCATACTCCAAAATCTATAATAAGGAAACAATTTAATTGGTACAATTTTTTTAAAAACCTATATTATTGGAACCCCTCTAAAGCCAATAATGAGATTAAGTGTTCCCATTAATCCCTCCTCCATTAGGCCACAAAGTGGTGACTAGAATCCAGGGAATGAAAAATGTAAGGTGGGAGGAACTAGCATTTTTAAAACCTATGAAAATAAAAAAAAATCCACGAATCATCATCCAACCATAGTAGATAATAAATCCAAAAATTCATGAATGGTATATAGAGATCCATGAAATTTTTTACAATCCCAAAATAAATGTAAAGACTCTAAATATAATACTAAATAAGAAAAAAATACAAGTAAAGAAATAACATCACCTATAATGTCCTCATACTACCATGGTTATAAAATAGTATAGTAAATACTAATCCATAAAACGATTATAAAAAACTAAAACAGGCATATATAAGTGATGGTTGAGTATAAAAAATACTTAGTAGGCTCCTCTTCATGAACTCTAATGTTAATGTGGAAGAAGGATAATATATTTATTATGAACACATGGTGAAACTAACACATTATCCCATTACAAGTAAATTATATGAACCAATATCACCAAAAAAACACTATCAAAAATCAAAAAATTGTATTATTATAAAAAAATCATGAAAATATAGAAACAAGGGTACCCTGTACCTGCTTCCCGACCAACCATGCGTCCTTTACTTCTTAATATTACATGATAGGGAATTACCATCCCTTAATTTTATAAATACTTTTTCATATCACAATATCATCTTAATAATAAAACTAGAAAATAAACATTAACTTCATACCAGAAGTGCAACCACATCTCCAAGCTAAAAGGAGATAAGGATATTTATGGTACACATTAATGTATTTCTATAGCATCCTTGATATTAGGTGTTCACCAAACACCCGTATCAGTATGGGCATTGGTTAGGTTGTCTAAATTAGGGGTAGGTGCATAAAAACAGTGAATTACACATGAAAAATTACTGAAATAACAAAATATAAAAGCATATATATAAATATAATCGCACATATCCCAAATCTAGTTTCCTCATTTGACCATGGTCATTTGTAGCAAAACCCATTAAAAATTCCATCATCTTCGCAAAATTCTTTAACTTTTCATAATCAAAAAATAACATTTCAACAACCATCCACATAATTTACCATTCAATAAGTTACAAAAAAACCTTTACACTTCCCAATAATTTATCAGTTTTTATATTTTTAATTATCACAGTACATAAATATTTCTCAAAATTCATCAATTAATTCAATTAAATATATCTTATCATAAGAATTTTATATTAATTATTTATTCCATATATATGGTAACTCTATAAAAATTTATTTCAATCATTCAACACTCACTATGTTTCAACATCAATACCTAAATGATATACGACTTCCTTAACAAAAAATAATAATAACTAAGAAAAAAACACGAAAATAAAAAACAAAATATCACATAAATAATAATAATCCACATCCCTTATAAACTACAATTCACTTAATATAATTAATCAATTATTTGTGATCAATAAAAGAATCCAAATAATTATAATTACATATTGTAAAATAATAAAAGAATGTTATAATTTTTTTTATCTCAATCCAGTTCTTGAATATTCACTTCATCAAAAAACACTATTTGGTATTCCAAATACCAAATACTTAAAAATATTTCCCCAAAAATATATAATCAATCATCCTTAAATCAATCAGATATTTCAATAATATTTAAATATATATTCCTATATCTCAAATAATTTTAATGGATTGATGAAATAATGTAGAATCAATAAGATGTGTACCTTAATTTTCATAGATCTGATCATGTCACGAGGGAAATAATAAACTCATTAAAGTGTTACCCAAATCACCTATGAGACCTTCTCTATCACTTAGGGTCACCTAAGAGGAAGAATAAAAAATTGATATTGGAGAGATATATTCAAATTTATAATTAAATGGGGATATACCAACCATAATGTTGTTCCCTAAACTATGGTTTGGGTTGAGCCAATAAACAAATATTCTAAAGCCATAGTTACCAAATAATGGTACCCCTAGAATATCGATGACCATTTCCTTTTAAACTCCAAAATTTTTACCCCAACCATGATGTGGTTTAATCCACAATGACTATTTTATCTAAATTTTTTTAATCCATGATATATGCTTTTGATATTATTCTTTAAAACCATGGAATTGTGAAACTTCCATGATAAAAAATAATAATTTGGTTTAATCCCTTTTTATATAGTAGTCTCAATAAATCAGAACATCAAACCACCTAATAAACCAAAAATATTTTCTATAAGCAACATCATAGAATATAAAACCATGACTTGATTTAAAAATAATTGTGTTATGGTTTTCCTTACAACTTTTTTTTTCATTATTTCCTTCCATAAACTAATTTTAATCTCACCTATTCCTTCTCAAAAATCATTAAATATTTACAAAGTATCATATAAAATCTCTAAACACTACAATACATAACACTCAATTTTTTTAAAAAAAATCCAAATTCAATATATCAAAATAAGAAAATTCACTTAACAAAATTCAAGGTTTCTACATCACTTTATATGTTATTCATTCCCTTTGAGTAAAACTATTAAACACTGAGTTAAATTTTTTTTTTTTCATATTTACATAAATTAATAGAATTTATTTTATAAATCCATTTAAATAATAATAAATTTTCCCTATAACGTTTATTTACATTATTTTATGTGTTACTTGATGATATTTTTTCTCTTATTACATTAAATAAATCTATTATTTTTATTATTTTCAATATATATATTTTTAGATTATTTTATTCATTTTACTGAATATAATTTATTATAAATGAGGAATTTTTTTAGATCTACCAATCTAAATATAAAATGTGGTTTTATTTCTCTCCTAAATATATACTTAGTTAATTAGTAGAATGGAACTCTAAATGAATATGTATACTGTTTAAGTATGATAGACTTTTTCAAATTAAATTATAATTAATTTATATTATTCTAACTTAATATGAAAATAATTATCTCCAATCACAAGATTTATGGTATTTGAAATATATTTTATTTATATAGCTAGTTCATCAAATGTTTAATCCTTACATATTATGAATTTGGAACAAACTAGTATATTTACGCATAATTTATAGATTTCTACTCCTTTATATTACTTAGAAAAAAATTCATTAAATAGATATTGACTCGATCATATCTATTTATGTGTGATTATAAATAAAAAACATAAAAATTATTAAGTATTTATTTGATAAAGGTTCACCAATCCATAACTCTTCACATGTTTTAAATTTTATGATAGATAAATGACACTTTATAATATATGAAAAAACTATAATAGGATTTTCCTATAGTTTAAAACAAACAAAACATGAAATTTTTCTTGTAAATTTTTCTAAAATTAAATTAATATTTCTACCCATAAAACCATTTTAAAGGTGTTATTAAACAATTTTTTTTCTTAAAATATCATAAATTTTTATTTAACTCAATAAAAATATTTGATAATAATTCTATTAAATTTTTTCCCACCCATTTGATTCCTAATTTGGCTTTGATAATATTTCATATATTTGAAGTTACATATTTTTATTTAAGAATGTAAATACATTCTTTCTTAGAGTAATTTTCCAGAATTGGTATAATTAAGAACCCATGAAAGTTAGTCGAAAGAAAAAAGAGATAACCCCCAAAGCCTTCCAAAAATTGGTCATGGGTTTGTTACTAGAAACATTGTTATCTAGTAAAATATCTCTTTGATGGGAAGAATTAATATTAATATGAATAACTGAAACATATATTAATTATATTAATCTAAAAACATCAATGCTTATAACCTAAAAATAACACATTTAATAAATATAAACAATTACAATGAAATAATACTCCAATGCAACATCAAATTTTAAACCACTCATGAATATATAAAATTAAAAAACATATTCATGGATAGTAGATTCAATACTTCAATTTCACTTAGAATAAAAAATCATAACAAATTTTGAAGAGGTGATAACTACATACTCAATAGGTTCATTTACCAAAGTCTAAATAGTTTAGGTGTGAATACAACAAACTAGTGAAAAATAAGTATGAAGTAGTAAATTCAAAAATATTATCAAAAAAACATCCCAAAACTACCTAATATAAATTTATCATGAAAACATCAATCTTTCATCATTCATCAAACCTACCAATAAAACTCACATGTCAAAAATTTAAATATCATACTTACCAAAAACCCCATCATCAACAATAAAATAATAAATATTAAGGAAAAATGTTAAGATAAAGAATATCATAAAATATAAAGATCAATAAACAAAAATGGATCCAAAATTCGATTACTTCACTTAGCTATCATCTAATGGTATGTTCCTATCATCGGGGTAGCAAGGCATATGTTTATTTATTTATTTATTATGATATAATAATACTTATTCAAGCAATGGAATATATTAAGAATATATAAATGAAGATAATTAATTCTTTGAAATAGAAATAAATAATAATAATTTTTTTGATTATACTCTTTACTAATGATATTTAATACTCTTGTCATTAATCAAATTCTTGTTAAAGATCAGTTTTAAGTAGTCAAATGAACCCTTACTACCATAGTTTCTATTGGATAATGTATCACCCTATTCTTATGTAGGATTCTCTTTGCATCTATAGTACGTTAATAAATCCTAATATAATGAAAAAATGAGAAGATATCTTCATATTTAGATAATGTTTTTCCCATGTGTAATTAATAGGATACCATTTTTATGGCCTCGACCACATTTTTATATGAATTAAGGATTATCCCCAAGAATTATTGAATTTTACTTGAATTTTTACTAATGTTTGAATAATTACATCCATTTATAAATTCTTTTTAACCTATTAAACACATTCATGCATTTAATACTTAAATGTAAAAATGACTCAATAAAATATTTAATCATGTAAATGTAAATAATCCATGATAAAAATACATGTAAGATGAACCAAATGTTAACACTTAATGTTCAACAACATATGTTAATCATAGAATATAATTAACCCATATCATTGTATTATGATATGTCCATATCAAACACTATGATATGGATAAAGTAGTAACACACTATCACTATATCATACTATATTTCATTCTTTCCCAAGGCTTAGGATATTTATTCAATTCATATATTCTATATATTATGAAATACCTATATTATACACTAATATATCAGATAATAAACATTATATGTATAAAATAATTTAGGGAATATCTCTATAAATCCCTTGGTTTCACTAAAGACTCATTGAATTTATAACTTTTCATATTATACATTATCATATAAAATAAATATTGAAACCATATCCAAAAAATATTATATATATATATATAATTCTTTTTGACGGTTGTTATTAATTTAATTGTGTATCACATCATATAAAATTCTTCTGTTAATTATCTTCTAAACTCCTTTTAGGTAAACTCTAAAATACTTTTAGAGCCACTCTTCATTTTTCATAACAATTAATCCCCATTTAGTCAACTGTAAAGTGAGCCTTTGTGGTCCTTTATACCATTTACATTTTTTATGAATCCTACAATTCATAAATTTAATCAAAGTCTATCTCTTATATAATCTCAATTTTATTCAGCCTATAAAGGGATTTGGTGTGATATCTATCAAACACACATATAATTATGATCATGTCCATCAGTTGTATCATATATGGGTTTGTATAATCATATAATGCCTTTTTCTAAGACATCAAGTAACCATATAACATATATTATGTCAATTTTTTATAATTACCCATATATTCCTAATTCTCTATGTATAGAATGACCAGATAGATAGACATATCATAATTAATTCACCTAGATGGAAGAGAACATAAAATTCCCTGTGATTAATAGATAATCACATCTCATATATCCTTATATAGGCTTGGTTGTATTATATTTTAGTTTATCTAAATCTAGATCTCATAAAATATACTCTTTATAGGAAAGCATATGTCCCATGTTGGTTAAAACTTAACTAATGAAATGATTAATGACATACCCAACGACCCCTTATTTGCTTAGCCTCAACACTAACATAAAGAAGGTATCAAATTATAAAGATTCTCATTCTAGGTACTATTTCCAATAATTGGTATGAGGATTCAATATAAAAAATGTACCCCTATTATACTAATGAAATAATTTATAACATTCCATGTGGTATAATTGGTGAGTAATCTAGCACAAAAACTCAAATTTTATATTGTAATCATATTATATATCTCTAGGTGAAATCACACCCACACAAACATTGACTGTTCATCAAAACCTATGATACTTCCTAATGACCATCAATTAGGTATCACCTAATATCATACTTTCAAAGTAAAATTAAAATATACCTTCATGATTTTATAAAGATGACATGAAATAATAATAAAGTAGATATAACTTTTTTTAGTTCTAATAAAATTTATATTATTAAAATCCTTTAATAATATTAACAAAACCATGCATATGAACCTATATAATCATACTCTATATGAAAAACCACTATAAAATCCTTATGTTTACTATAATTTTAGGGTTTTATTAAACCCATTAAATTTTTATATAACTCTTTACACATCTCTATGTGACCGTATGATAAATCCTCCAATTAAACTCTCTTATTGAGTAGATTCTATAATGAATAATTTTTTTAATAATGGCGATACAAGTAATCATGTCTTTAATAATATCATTTGTAAATTTTGAATTCAAAACATATAATATTATGATGTTAAAAACATTCATTATCTACTTATAAATCTTTCCATGTTCATCATTAGTATCTTGGAACCATTCCATTTAAAATTTTCTTTGAGATCGTTTTGGTAACTAAATGCAACTCCATACAATGATATATTTATTTACCCACATACCCTTAATTTTTTAAGATATAATGAGATATTCAATTTTAATTAAACCAGTGTAATCAATTATTTATTTCATTTTTAAATTATTTAAGTCCAAACATACTCCCATAAAAATACTAGAAATTCTATTTTCTCTAAAATTTCATTCTAATAAATGGAAAATATTTTGAATTTTGAAATAAAAACAATGTTCTTGTGTTTAAATATTTAATAAAAATCTTTTAAAATATATATCATATGATATTATATGTGTTTGGGTAAACATTATGAAAAGAATATTTTATTCTTTAAAATATTCAACTAAAGGGTAGTGGGAATCATTTCCCTTAAATTTTAACAAATAAATTAGAAAAAACACTTTTATCCTAGACAAAAATCCTTTTATACAATTTTCTGAAAAAATTTATAGAAATGGATCAAATAATAACCATGCATATGAAAACCATTATATCATTTAGTTTTAA
Organism: Viscum album; assembly: GCA_963277665.1. Classification (NCBI taxonomy): domain Eukaryota; kingdom Viridiplantae; phylum Streptophyta; class Magnoliopsida; order Santalales; family Viscaceae; genus Viscum; species Viscum album. The sequence continues at coordinate 786,703,270 of OY728164.1, forward strand.
TAACCATTATTTATAATAACTCATCTTATCACATAAGTGGAAGATAAGACGAAAAATACATAATACTTATTATAATATATTATAACTATAATGTAATTCACTACGTCCAACACCATGATATACCAAATCCTTACACCATTACTTAAATTTATACTATAATATATAACCATAAAGTATTAAATTATTTTTTACTGATATACATATTCTTAAGAAATTTTTAATTTATATTCATCACCAGTGTCTAACTCCTATATTTTATCCTTTCTTTTAGAGACACTCTAATAGTTATGAACACCTCCTACATACCTTCCCTTCAACAAGGGGAACTATATGTTGGTTTAATTTTGGCCCACCCCAAATTGTTCACCCATTTCACTCCACTATAATTTCTCCCACATTTACTATATATATCACTTTTACCAAAGGTCCCCTTGATCAATAATTAGACAAAAAAGTTTTAATTTTATTTCTGAAAGAGGGGAAATCCCCCTTTATTGAATATTAAAAATAGAGGACCTATTTTTTAAAATGGTAAAATAGGGAACCCATTATAAACAAAGTATTTTTTAAGAAAAAAGATATAAAATTAACAATGGTACTACAAGTATAAAGGGAAACAAACATTAATGAAAGCACTAGAAATGGCCTTGTCTCCCACTCACTAGTCAGTGTAATGGTGAGTTCAATCAAAATGATGTGTCACCCCCTCTATCAATAAGATTCACTATACTGGAAGAACAATGTGTAAGAAAACCTCTCCAACCAATATATACATGTGAAGGAGAGTTGGAAGAAATTTTCTAGAACACCCTTCTCTCTTTCAAGTTTCCCACCTGACAAAGTATGCAAGGAACTCACATGAATGTCTACCTAATTCAATAGAAAACCTAACTGAAAATACTAAACAAGAGTTGATAAAAAAATACACATCCATTCATCCAAACATATTATTGATGGATGAATGATGGGGGTCATCACACCCATCCTTTTGTTGAGGACACCTAACCAGTGACACCTACCAAATGTTGCACAACTATCCAATTTCAATGAGGAATAAACCAATACATGATAATAAATATTCTCCCATAAAAAAGAAAAAAACCAAGAACTTATCCCACAAATACAGAACCATCCAAATGGAGGACTGACCCAATATCCATCCACATCACCAGCATCATGAAACTCGGCCACCAACCAAGAATCATCAACACCTATATCCCATAATCAGACATCCACAATAATGCCCTTCCATAACCATCCAGATCACCACAACAACAGACACGACCACTTGAACCCAGAAGACATTAAAATTGAACATAAAAAATATACCACTACACACCTCCACATGTTGAAAATACACCATATAGCACCTGGAAGTAATTTGAAAATTTTCTTCCCCTAGAACCACCACTAACCAAACACTGAACCGACACCACTGGAGAGACCCCTAGATCAACACACAAACATTGATTCACACTAAGAGAGATCATATATATAATATATCTGATGATGAGGATAGATGAGAATGATTCATATAAAGTGAATAATCCTCCAATGATAATGATTAATGAAATGAGTTGTAATGAGAGTGAGATACGTCTTCAAAAAATATTAGGGAAATTCCACCACAATCAGAGTTATCGATGAAGATCTAGAGAATAGACACCCCATTAATCTTTATCTAATGTAGATGATTGGTGTGATCAACACCAAGAAGTAACTCAGAAACCCCTAGGAGAGGGTAACACCTCACCCGATGACTGCATGGCCAAGAAGTCTCACCAAACCAAAGCTTTTTCTCTCCCTTTTAGATCTCACTAAATATTAATATCTTCTCAAAATGTCATTGGATCCTTATTTTAGTGGAATATGAGAATTAATGTACACCTTAATTATACTTGTCAATGGTTCATGGGGTTTTATGAATCATGCGATATATGTATTTTTAGACTCACATCACATTATGATATGTTTTAGGATGGATAAGATTTAATTTTCAATTATTTTAAATATCAGTGGTGTGTTGAAGATACTTTATTTTTTCTATTCATATGTTTCTATGATTTTGACATGATTTGGGACCCCCTTTCATACCCAATTAGGTTTTCTTTATAGTGTTAACTCTTCCTTAAAAAATATATCTATATTAAAAATGATCAAAAATATCACTGGTCAATTTATTTTATTTCATAGTTGGACCACAGACTTGTTTCATCTGATTTCACTTTAAATCTGTGTCAAAATTGATATTTCAAAGCATCTAGTTTAAGTAATTTCACTTGAGGTTGAGGAAGAGTTCAAATTTTTGAAGGTGGCCCATTTTAATCCTAAGGTCAATTTCTGCTCTTCTTATAATTGATTGGGGAACCTCCATTAGGTCATTCATCATGATCTTGTGAGAGAGGATCCTTCAAATAAATTGGGTTCTCTTATGGGGGATTAACACTGATCTTGAAGTATATAATATCCATCTAACATCCTCAATTCCCACTCAATGAGATTTTCCCTAGATTGTGTCACTTCATCCTCAAAAACTAGGTTGACCTTGGATGGGATGATTCCACCCTAGAGCTTGATTACTAACATTATAAGGTTTCTAGTGATATATGAAAATGTATTATTTCCTATACTATCCCCTAGTATATGTTTTCATGATTTTTCTCATTTACTTGGAACTAAATTTAAATCTAGACTACCAATCTAAAATAATATGATCATGTGATCCCCATGATGCTAAATGAGGTGATAAAGGGTGGGAATGGGGATCCCGTGTTAGAGTTTTCTCTATCATAAATTGTGGGAAATGGTGTCCAAGATATTTTCCTAGAAGTTACACTATAAAACTAAACAAAACCATGGAATAAAATGGTTCTAGTGGATGTAAATTAGTAATTATGAAGTGGGAGAGAAAAAAATACATGGTAAGTACCCGATGTTTGGGCTAGCATATCAATTTCAAGGATGGAAATATGAAGAAACTACTAATAATCTTCAGGGAGAATATGATATTTTACAGGCCTCCTCTGACTGTGAAATGAATATAAATTTTATAAAATTTTTACATTCTAGAATAAATAATATGAATAAGGGTGGATTTTATTTTGGTAATTATTATACTAACAAAAACCAGAAATCCAGATCTTGGAAGGAATAAGTCAATTTACCGAAACTAATGATTACTATATCGATGAGTAAAGACATAGGATTAGAGGTGCATATTTAATTTTACAATAAAGGGAAATAAAAATAAAAAGAGTCCATAATAATGTACCAAAATGAAGATAAATATGAAATATGAAGGAAGGAGAAAGATACTTCTGATATAGATGTGAATTCCAAGTATAGTCTCCAACCAAAATCTCCTGATCAAAGGGACATAAAGTCTTACTCCAATATAAAAAGGGGTTTTCATCTAGTTTTGTCACTATGGTTAATAAAATTTATCTTAGATATAGAGTTGGTTAAGTAATGGAGAAGAAGATAAAAGAAAACACACAACTACCATGGATATTCTTTTACACTCTTAGGAAGAAATAGTGTAAGAATAGTTTGTTATCAAAGACCAACCAAATGAAATCCTTAGAATGTATGAAAGATTTAATTGAATCAACACCAATGAGGAACAATCAATACGGAACAACACTCAAGATCACATATTGATCCATTGTTTTAATGAAGGTAATATTAGTGCATTGTATTATATCAAGACATAGGATAAAATAGCATACTACTTTGATGATCTAATTAAAGACGATTTGGAGAGGAGTTAATTATACATTGAATGAAGTTTACATACGGTTCTTGGTTATAACATTTTAAAAAAATTGAATTGTTTTTTGTGTACTTTATAGATTAATTAATTTTCTAATTTTTTTCAACGGTATAAGTTTCCACTAAAGTCTAAAAAGTGGATTTTCATAAAAATGAAAAAAATATATTTTAAAGGCACATCAGTATCATATACCCTTCAAAAGATATGAATTGACTTATTTAATTTTAGTACATGATGTGGAATATCCCCAAATTTTCTTATAATATTTAGGTATTTCATTCAATTCCACCTCCAATGACTGAGATTTCCACAATAGAATAACATTTCTTCATCCATGGATCCTCCCTTATATTTTAATTAATTTTTTTTGATATTTGGAAAGTAAACTATTTGAATTTACAATAAAATTTTTCTTTATATAGTTTAAACTTTTACTCTCTATAACTTTTAATATGACACTTGATTCTAGACCTTCCATTTATTACTTACAAATCCTCAATATATTGAGGAGATTGTGTAAAATTTTATTAGCCTCATTTATATTGTAGTTCATAATAAAATGTAGAAACCTTTATAATGATGATTGTCTAATGTAGTTTATAGAAGATCAAGCCTTAAAGGAGAACATAGTCTCTCTAAATCATTAATTTGCCCAATTATATTGAGTATATGAGAGGAAACTGAAGTTCTTATTGACATATTGCATCAAAATAATGACTTTAAAACTTTATAACACTCATGAATTTACTATTCTTGATATATCATTATTAGGTGATCTGTCATCCTCATTTTTCCATTTTATCATATTTATTTTTTAAATTTGGTTCCATGGACACAAGTATGAGCGTGAACAGATCCAACGAATTCTAAAATTACTTATCATAATCATTTAGATCCATTTTTTTAATATCTTCACTAGTTAGATACATAATAAGCGGATGATCTAGCATATAAAATTTTCTTACTTTCATAATAATAATAATTAGGTTTTTATACTGGTCTAATAATTTTCTTACACTATGATTTACATTTTCAAGGATAGATCTCAAAGTAATGTTTGATAATGATTATAATATTGTATCTACAATAAAATATTTTATTAGTTTAGTATCATATTTTAAATTAATTTCGTAAATAATTTTATTAAATGGGTTCCCACTAAAATAATGGTCCCTTTTAAATTACATAATAACCATCAATAGAAAAACATCCATATTTCAGTAAGTAGTGAGTCTGTTTTTCTATTTCTATGATCAATTATTTATTGAGGAATAAAATCATGCCAACCACATTAGATATGAATCTTTGATATTTGAGTGGAAAAACCTTTTCTCAAATTCAACATATAGATAATCCCAACTCTATTACTTTTTTTATCTTAATACTATCAATATTTACAAACTATGTGTTACCTAAATATTAATCTAGATACGAGAACTAAATCATCATATGGTCACCCATATTATACTTTCCCAACACAACATAATCTACAAGAACTAAAATATAGCATGAAATAACATTTTGGATAATTTAGATCTTGAAATGTGTTTTCGTTGGATAGAATCTAATGTTAAACCCTACCATGAAATATCATGTTTAATTTAGAGCACCACATTGTATCATACACACCTCCATGTAAAAATAGGCCCCTGAATCGCGATGATTCCCTACGGTATATAATGAGGATACAATTCACTAAATAACAATAACCATTAATAATATCAATCGTGGAAGAATAAATAATAAATAAAAATACATATGGATCATAGTGGGATCCAATCATATAATATATTACATGTTATATCAAAATGGACATGATGCAGTCATACACTGTCAGTCTAAATTATCTAAATTGGCGGTGGATCAATATAAATTATATATAAAAATAATAAAATATGTAAGATGCATGACATCAAGAGATCCCAGAGTGTGTCTTAGAATCACCTCTATCCCCAACATGATCCAACTACAAATTAACTAGACATAGGGAACTTGCCCTTGGTTAGACCCTTGACTGTCACGACCCCTCCCAGTGGGGCCCACACCGTGACTCCGCAAGCCCACCTCCAATAGGCCAAGGGCTGGTGACTAGCACCGAGTAGGCATATTACTAACATGGAAGGCATTCACTATGTACCTGTACACATGCACACATCTCCAATCCCACAATGCTCAAATGAAAAAAAAGACAAAGGAACAAAAATGCATGCATACCACTAAACCCAACCAACATAGTACGGCGAAATGTAGAGTACTAAAATGTAAACTAGGCCAGAATACAACCCACCAAAAACAAGAGTCTTAAACTGTAAAGTCCAACCTTTAAATACAAAAGGTACTGGGACTGCTTCTCGTAGCCGTAGGAATGGCTCGTCCTGTAGGGAACTCAACAAGATCGGTCCTATCCTGGTCCACCCTGGACTCTGTCAAAAGGATGCTCATCTAGATAAGACACCAGATGTGCTGGCAAGGCCCGTGCAGTGGTGATTATAACAATACTCAGTAGAGGACCCTGAAAACCAAAAAGTAGTAAACAAAGTAAAGGTACAATCGGCTATTCATATTATATGTCTACATAACATATAGAACAAACCAAATATACTCAAAACCCAGACCCATGGTCTAGAGACAAGTCACACAACCGCATACCCCCATTAGGGATTCTGTTCGATGATCCCGTGATGCACTTGTTCCGGGAGAACACACTCCGCGAGTCTTATAGCTTCGATGAAATCCGTCCGAGAAGTTCTGTTCATCAGGAACCGTCACGAGAGGTTGCTACACTCATTACGGGAGACACACTTTTGAGTGGGAAGGTTACGGTAGATAGAAAGCAATCATTACATTAGACACACTCCTAAATGGGAAAGATCATGATACACATATGAGGATCACTACCAGGTCCATAGTGGATACCACGACTCATCCGGATTCACCAGTTAGGTGATACACCAGCTAGGTAGAGGATAAATGCCCAGTAGAGTTGGTCACATTGATTCCTGACTCTACCTAGGGTCAGGAACGGATAGAGGATCTCGATCTGGGCCTCTCAGATGGATTCCTGACTCTATCACAGAATGTACTATTGAAGGGACCATATTCCTGTGTGAAAAAATGATTCCTGACCTTTAGGGGTATGAGAAGAAGGGGCACTAACCAAAACAAAATATGTACAAAATACATTGAACAAGATGACCATGTTGTTTTCAAAAAGGTACACGGCGTGTAGAAAGGTTACACGCCTTGTGGTCTGACCCTGGGTATTGCCCGTGTACAACTGCCCATTTCATTGGCTGGTTGTGTAGAAAAACTGAGCACACGGCATGTGGTATGATGTACACGCCGTGTCCAGGTGACTGGGGTTGGCCCTGTGTCACTGGCTATGTTTTTGTACACGGCTATCAACCCATGTACTCTAACCCATGTCCATGTACCCCCTAGATACACTCTGAGTTTCGCGTAGCCACCTCTTCTATGTTGTACATGTCGTGCCTCCTGAAGCCGTGTAGATCATCCCGTGTCCGTGTATTTCGCAAATTACCCACCGAGTCTCAGGGTAAAGTTCAATACGCCATGTGATCGAGGTCACACATCATGTGATTCTTCTCTAACCCCCGAAACCCTAGCTTTCACTGCCAGTACTACATGGTGTGTTCTTATGAAGTACACGCCGTGTATTCTGGAAATTTCCAGAAACACGAACTTCCATCGTCACGCCTCCAGTGATGATCTATTCATTGATAAAACCACTCGATCACCATGAAACCTTCTGGTTTTGGTCACCCCGACACCATGAAGTCGTTTCCGGTGTTTCCGGACCTCCGATTTGCTCTGAAAACCTAATTTGATCTTCCCGCACGGAGAATGCTCGAAGAACGCCCTTTTTTGATCTGGTCGGATTCATCGTGGGCAATATTCTCTGCCCATTTACTAGGTCGTTGCAGTGTTGAACATTCAATTTGGGATCATTGCGTCATGGAACGAATGTGCAATGATCCGTTGTTCATCATCCCATGAAGAAAAGAGAATAACGTGAAAGAAGAGAAAGGGGGAGAAATCCAATAAACAAAGTGAGGAACGACCCCCCACCTTCGTTCATCACGACATTAATCCGCTCCCATTAGCAGGATTAAACAGAGAAAGAATCAACAATAACAAAACAACATAGATCAATTCCCCAAATTATTCTGATAAAAACTTCCCACAAGAATGGACGAATCCATGGATCATCTTGTTCATGGTTGATCTGCGTTCGGTGTTTAAAATAAAAAATGGGGAAAAGAATTCAAATAACAAACCCCTACCTTTTGATAGGATCGATCATTGATGAAGGTATCTCACTGTCGTCGTTGTTTAGATCCTTGAATTTCATTGGCACTGCGATTCTCAACTTCAATCCATCGTCATTTGTCGCTGAGAGTTTTTCTCCAACGTCCCACAGATTTTGCAGAGGTTCTTCTCAATCATTGCCAATGAGCAACATTGGATTATCCCCATAAAAATGGAAATGTGTTTGGAATTTAATTACATGGCAGTATTAATGAGTCCAACTTGACATTTTTGCGTAATTATGTTGAATCATTAATTTAGAATATAGCTGCGCTATTTACCACGTTGCAATGTATATTTCTTTAAAAGAAATAAAATAAACTTCTGAATTTATTTTTTTTCATTTTACTTTAAAACGTCTGAAAATTAACTTTTTCCCTCGACCCACACCAGTCAAGGTTAGACTCATTCTTAGGTAAATTCGTCGTCCTGGACGCAACGGTGCCCTCATATTTTTAATCCGGGCATCCATTTGGAAACTGCCACAACAACACACAAGTGCCGACTCATTTAACTTAAAAAAGTTTAAACCCCCAATACGATCTCACTGGACATTAGAATGATGTGCTGCCTTCATGCCCGGTCTCGAAATAATTCCATATACTATTTAAAAAATAATAAATGAAAAAATCCAAGACATTACATTCTCCCCACCTTGGGGCTTTACATCCCCAAAAATCCAAAACAAAGGCTACTCAAAAAGATGTGGGTACTGGGCACGAATTCGGGCCTCCCGCTCCCACATGCTCTCTTGAAGATTCTCGTGATGTCGCCTAACGCGCACCAAGGGAATCGATTGCCCATGAAGGATCCTCTACCACCGATCCTCAATCTCCACGAGGTACTCAGCAAAGGTCACTCCATCCTCAATGTCCATCTTGCCCCAGTCGATGACGTGCGATAGGTCGTGCATGTACCTCCTCAGCTGTGACACGTGCAAAACATCATGTACTCGATGCAACTGTGGTGGTAGACCTAGGCGGTACACCACCTCGCGAACTCTGCACAGTATCTGGAAGGGTCCGATGAACCTCTGAGATAGCTTTCCACCGTGGTCAAATCTTTGTAACCCTCGTTGAGGTGAGACTCGAAGAAAGACATGGTCTCCCTCTTGAAACTCCATAGGTCTCCGTTATCTGTCAGCATAAGACTTCTGCCAGCTCTGTACAGTCTTCATCCGCTCCTGGATGATTTGCACCTTCTCTATGGTAGCTTGCACCAACTCTGGACCCAAGAGTACTGACTCTCTAAGATTGGTCCAGCAAAGTGGTGACTGGCAGGGTCTTCCATACAAGGCCTCGAACGGTGCCATACCAATGGTGGAGTGGTAGCTGTTGTTGTACACAAACTCCACCAGTGTTAGGTGGTACTCCCAACTGCAACCAAAGTCCATGATATAGGCCTGCAACATATCCTCCAAAACCTGAATGGTCCTCTCTATCTGACCATCTTTCTGGGGATGAAACGATGTGCTCAAGCGTAGCTGAGTCCCAAAAGCCTCCTGAAATCTCTTCCACAATCGGGACATGAATCCGGCATCTCAATCTGATACTATAGTCGAGGGGACACCATGAATCCCAAATATCTTGTGCAAGTAGAGGCGTCCCAATCTTTCTATGGAACTCTGCTCCCTGATAGCTAGGAAGTGGGCCGACTTGGTGAGTCGGTCAACGATCACCCAGATGGAATCCTTCCCCTTGGAAGTCTGTGGTAATCCTGTCACAAAGTCCATCGATATTCCTTCCCACTTCCACTCTGGAACTTCCAGTGGGTGAGCTAATCCCGCTGGAACCTAGTGCTCATCCTTCACCTGCTGGCATGTGAGGAATCGAGAAACGAAATCCGCTACTGCCTTCTTCATGCCTGACCACCAGAACAACCATCAGATATCCTGGTACATCTTTTCCAACCCAGGATGTACCACCAAAGGGGACATATGAATCTCCCTCAGGACCTCCTCCTGTAATGCCACTGGTACAACAGTGTATCCTATGAAAAGAAGTATGTGCTCCCCACTTTGTGAATATCCATCCAGAGCATGTCCTGTGGATAACTGAGCATGTAAAGCCACACAGTCGACATCCCCAATCTGTGCCTCCCTAACTCGCTATAAGAGTGGAGGGGTGACAACCATCAACTGTAGGTAAGCTGTATCCTCTCCATCCATGAAGGATAACTGTAATGCGGCTAACTGTTGTGTCGCCTCACTCAATAGTTGTGAGCTTGACCTTCTATTAAGAGCATTCGCAACCTTGTTCCCCTTCCCAGGAGTATATATGATCTCGAAATCATAGTCCTGGAGGAACTCTATCCTTCGTCTCTGCTATAGATTTAGATCTTTTTGCGAAAATATGTACTTGAGGCTCTTGTGGTCAGAGTAGAAAATAAATTGCTCACCCATAAGGTTGTGTCACCACATCTTCAATGCGAAGACTACCACTTCCAACTCGAGATCATGGGTCGCATAGTTCTGCTCATGTGGCCTAAGCTGGCGTGAACCATAAGCAATCACTGCATGCCACTGCATCAGGACACAGCTGAGCCCGGTCCCTTATGCGTCGCAGAAAATTACGTACTCGACACCCTCTTTCGGAAAACTCATGACTGGGGTGCTCATCAAAATCTATCTCAACTGCCCAGAAGCTTGTTGGAACTTCTCTATCCATACAAAGGTTTTCCCCTTCCTATTCAAGGTCGTTATCGGTGCTTATATCCAAGAGAAATCTGGAATGAATCTCTGGTAATATCCTGCCAACCCAAGGAAGCTACGCACCTCTGTCATTCTCTGAGGTGGCTCCCATGCTAACACAGCCTCCACCTTGGATGGATCTACAGCTAATCCATCTACTAAGATGACATGTCCCAAAAAGTGGACCTCTTGAATCCATAATTTGACTTCTAGAGCTTCTCATAAATATGGTGCTCCCGGAGTACGTCTAGAACCATCCACAGGTGTCTCGCGTGCTCCTCCTCTGACGCTGAGTACATGAGGATGTTGTTGATGAATACCACCATGAACCAGTCCAAGTACAGCTGGAAGATCCGTTTCATTAGCACCATAAACACTGCGGGGGTGTTCATCATGCCAAAAGACATCACCAATTCCTCATAGTGACCGTAGCGGAATCTTAAATCTGTCTTCAGTATATCCTTGTCCCGCACTAGTAGCTGGCGATAGCCTAATAGAAGATCAACTTTCGAGAACCACTGTGCCCCTCTTAGCTGATTGAAGAGGTCATTAATTCTTGGAAGTGGATACTTGTTCTTCACTGTCACCTGGTTCAGGCACCAGTAATCTATGAACAACCTCAGACTCCCATCTTCCTTCTTGGAAAACAAGAATAGGGCCACCCAGGGTGAGACAATAGGTCTTACGAAACCCTTTCTCTTCAAATATTCCAACTGCACCCTCAGCTCATGAAGCTCTACGAGAGCCATCCGATATGCCGATGAGGAAATTGGTGTCGTCTCGGGGTGTAAGTCAATGCCGAAGTCAATTTCCCGGTAGGGAGGTAATCCTGGAACGTCTTTGGGAAAGATGTCCTCATACTCCACCACCACTACTTGAAAGTGAGAGCTCACAAAATCTACTGCTCCGAGGGTAAGGCTAGCCAACTCATGAGTGATCGGCTATAACCTCCTATGAATGAGCCCATTTTGTGCTACCTGGGTTTCCTTTTCTCTGACAATGTAAAACCTTGTTCCATCACGGTGGACACACCATACTCTTCGCCTAAAACAGTCAATCTAGGCATGGACCGAAGATAACCAAATCCATACTGAGAATGACATCGTAAGGCCTAGAAGCTACCACCAAGAGGTTCGAACTGAAACTCTCGCCTCCAAGGGTAAGATCACATTGTCAGTAAAGGTACGTGATTGTCGAGTCTCCTCCCGTAGGTGTCTCCAACCATAAGGATCGAGTCAACGGTTCTACCAGAATCTTGAGGCTTTGTACAAGACATGTGGCTATAAAGGAATGATTGGAACCTATGTCTATGAGTATGGAATCTAAGGTATAAAAGAAACAGATTATACCTCGAATCATCCCTAGAGCCCCTGGGTCGTATGCCTCGAACACATGCAGTTGTCCCAACCCCTGTCCCCCAGCTCCCCGAGCCCGGTGCGGACCTCCCGGGGGTGGAGGTGGATGTAAGTCGAAGCATCTGTCACCACCTGTAGCTCTCCCTGCTCATCTTCCATGTTCGCCACCTAGTAGGTCTGCCTGTTTTGTTCTCTACCTCTACCTCAATGGTCCATCCACTACTTCCCTGTTAGCAGCTCAACGGGTCGGGCAATCTCTAGCGAGATGTCCCCTACCGTCGCATGTGTAGCATCACTTTTCCATAGGCTGACTGGATCCAGCCTGAGAGCCATGGGTTGTCGATCCCCTGTCCTAGGTCCTCCTATGACATTTCCCACGTCCAGATCCTTATGCCCGATGTCAGCTCCCTGCTGTCGGGGTCTCCACACCTGTCTTCCTACTGCTGACTGCCAGCGGTTGTCTCTACTCCACCGAGAAACTCTCGATTACCAAGTCCCAGTCAAGTACTCTAGCATAAGTTGACATGCATAGAGGCACGACAATAGCTCATATGTTATGTCATAGACCTAGATCGAAGGTCCAAGCTCTGAAGTACTGATCACTGACCATATCCATCTTGTACCTGGTGAGGTTGGTGAACCTCAATGAATAGTCAGCTACAGTCATACTGCCCTGCTGAAGTTGAAGAAGCTCCTGGATGCGTACAGCTCTCAACGTTACTGGAGAGAACTCCTCCATAAAGAGTCGCTCAAACATCATCCATGAAAGAGTCTCCTCATCATGAGTCTATGTGGTCAGACTCCACCATCATCCCGCTGATCCCTGAAGAAGGCTCGCTCCTAGGATCACCATTTGGTCTGCTGGTGCCCTCACTAGATAGAAAACTCTAGTCACCGCCTCAAGCAAGTCCTCAGCCACCTGAGGGCCGGGATCGCCTCCGAACCTGAGGGGTCTCTATCTCTATAACTCATGGAGCACATTAAGGCTTCACTCCTCGCTGGTCAGTATTGCATGTACCATTGGCTGCTCCACTGGTGGTATAGCAGGTGTGCCACCTGGTGGCAAAGCCTGGGGAACTGATCCTTGTATCGAAGCCTCATCACTGAGGGGGTCATCCTCGTGATCGTACTGATGAATCCCAGCGGGTATGCATTGCGGAGGCATCCTGTAAGGAAACATGATGTACCATGGTCAATGAGTATATTTGGATAACTGACACAAACGACATGGAAAAAACAACCCATTTATATATGATGCATGTACCTTTTTATTTCCCCGAAACCAATGTTTTAGTGTACCGAGTCGAAATACAGGTTATCAGAGTCCTAGTGTATGGATACGTCGGCCGCCGCACCAACACTGGGGTCTCTGGCGTGAAAGCCAAACCCGAAACACTCAACACTGTTTCCCCAAACCAACCCCACAGACTCTTGGTCCTAAGGTAAGACCTACCACCTCTGATACCACTTTGTCATGACCTATCCTAGTGGGGGCCACTCCATGAATCCCCAATCCCTCTTCCAATAGGCCAGGGGCTGGTGACTAGCACCGTGTAGGCATATTACTAACATGGGAGGCATTGCCTATGTTCCTGTACACATGCACACATATCCAAGCTCACATTGCTGAAATGAAAAAAAAGACAAAGAAACAAAAATGCATGCATACAACTAAACCCAACCAACAGAGTACGACAAAAGGAGTACTAAATAGTAAACTTGGCCAGAATACAATCCCACCAAAAACATGAGTCTGAAAACTGTAAAGTCCAACCTGTAAACACAAAAGGTACTGGGACTGCTTCTCGTAGCTGTAGGAACGCATTGGCCTATAGGGATCTCAGAAAGCTCGGTCATGTCCTGGTCCGCCCAGGACTCTGTCAAAAGGCTGCTCATCTGCACAAGACACCAGATGTGTGGGAAAGGCCTGTACAGGGGTGAGTATAAGAATACTTAGTAAAGGACCCCAAAAACCACAAAGTAGTACACAAAGTATAGGTACAATCAGATATTCATAGTATATGTCTACATAACATATAGAACAAACCAGACATACTCAAAACCCAGACCTATGGTCTATAGACAAGTCACACAACCGCATACCCCCATTAAGGATTTTGTTAAAAGATCTCGTGATGCACTCGTTCTGGGAGAACACACTCCATGATTCTTATAGCTCTGATGGCATCCGTCCGAGAAGTGATGTTGATTAGGAACCGTCACGAGAGGTACCTACACTCATTACGGGAGACAAACTCTTGAGTGGGAAGGTTATGGTAGATAGAAAGCAATCATTATGGGAGACACACTCTTGAGTGGGAAAGATCATGATACACAGATGATGATCACTGTCGGGGCCATGGCGGATACCGCGACTCATCAGGATTCACCAGTTTGGTGATACACCAGCTAGGTAGAGGATCAATGCCTGGTAGAGTTGTTCACATCGATTCCTGACTCTACCTAGGGTCAGGAATGGATAGAGGATCTCTATCCGGGCCTCTCGGATGGATGCCTAACTCTATCATAGAAAGTACTACTGAAGGAATCATACTCCTGTGTGACGAAATGGTGCCTGAACTTCAGGGGAATGAGAAGAAAGGGCACTAACCCAAATGAAAGATGTCCGAAATACGATGAACAAGATGACCAGATCGTTTTCAAAATGGTACACGGTGTGTAAAAAGGTTACACGCCATGTGGTCTGACCCTGGGTACTGCCCGTGTACAACGGCCCGTGTCATAGGCTGGTCATGTAGAAAAACTGACTAGACGACACGTGTTACGATGTACACACCGTGTCTAGGTGACTGGGGTTGGCCCCGTGTCACTGGCCATGTGTCCGTACACGGCTATCAACCCGTGTACTCTAACCCGTGTCCGTGTACCCCCTAGATACACGCCGAGTTTCACGTAGCCGTCTTTGCCATGCTGTACACGCCGTACTGCCTGAAGCCGTGTAGATCATCCTGTGTCTGTGTATTTCCCAAAGTACACGCCACGTCTTCGGGGAAATTTCAACACACCATGTGACCGGGGTCACACACCGTGTGATTCTTCTCTGACCCCCGAAACCCTAGCTGCCACTGCTAGTACTACACGACGTGTTCTTAGGATGTACATGCCATGTATTTTAGAAATTTCTAGACACATGAACTTCCACCGTCGCGCCTCCGATGCTGATCCATTCATCGATCTGTCCGCCCGATCACCACAAAACCTTCAGGTTTTGGTCGCCCCGACACCACGAAGCCACTTTCGATGTTTCCGGACCTCCGATCTGCTCCGAAAACATGATTTTATCTTCCCACGTGAAGAATGCTCGAAGAACGGCCTTTTTTGATCCGGTCTGATTCATCGTGCACCATCATCGCCACACCTATGCTAGGTCATTGCAGTGTCGAACCTTCGATTTGGTATCGTTGTGTCGCGGAACGAATGCGCAACGATCCGTTGTTCGTTGTCCCGTGATGAAAAGTGAAGAACACGCGAAAAGAGAAAGGTAAGAAATCCAATAAACAAAGTGAGGAACGAACCCCCACCGTCGTTCGTCACGACATTGATCTGCTCCCATTAGCAGGCTTAAACGGAGCAAGAATCAACAATAACAAAAAAACATGGATCAATTCTCTGAATCATCCCGATAAAACCCTCCCGCAAGAACGGACGAATCCGAAGATCATCTTGTTCGTGGTTTATCTGCGTTTGTCGTTTTAAATCAAAAACGAGGAAAAGAATTCAAATAACAAACCCCTACCTTTTGAAAGGATCGATCGTTGACGAAGGTGTTGTGCTGCCGTCATAGTTGAGATCCTTGAATTTCGTTGACACTGTGATTCTCAACTTTGATCTGTTGTCATTCGTCACCGAGAGTTTTGCTCTAACGTCCCGCAGATTCTACAGAGGTTCTTCTCAATCGTCGCCAACAAGCAACATTTGATTATCCCCATAAAAAGGGAAATACGTTTGGAATTTAATTTCATGGAAGTATTAATTAGTCCAACTTTCCATTTCTGCATAATTATGACGCGTCATTAATTTAGGAAGCAGCTGCGCCGTTTACCGCGCAACAACAGATGTTTCCTTAAAAGAAATAAAATAAACTTGTGAATTTATTTTATTTCATTTTACTTTAAAATGTCTGAAAATTAACATTTTCCCTCACCCCGCGCCGGTCGAGGTTAGAATCTTTTTAGGTAAATTCATCTTCTTGGACGCAATGGTGCCCTCATATTTTTAATCCAGGCATCCATTTGGAAACTGCCACAACCACGCACAAGCACCGACTCACTTAACATAAAAAAGATCAAACCCCCATTCCGAGCTCACTGGACCCCGAAATGATGTGCCGTCTTCGCACCTAGTCTCGAAATAATTCCATATAATATTTAAAACTTAATAAACGTAAAAATCCAAGACATTACACTTGACAACAGAGCATGTCATACAATGTGATACCCATATAATGTGTGAGTAATAAATCTAGTACGAAATGATAAACACATATTTAACATAAATTTAATAGATATATGAGAGTTTATGCACTGAAAAAGTAAATAGACAATCAAGAATAAAACCTCATTTGATCATCATGTGCTAACTAGACCACCCTACACCCTAACGAAACCTTCTTCGACTCTATTACAAAATGAAGTCTTATCTCACGAAATATGTAGATCTCAGAACTTGAGAAATACATTCTAACTTAAAGAATTATCTTAAAAAAAGTATCATAACAAACCCTCCCACTCATAGAGGTCACACTTCATCATCTCAGTGCCAACCCATTTTACTCAGGGTGGCCTCATACTCACAGTACCACTCAAACACATTATAAAAAACCATCTATCAATCATGAAATGGTCCTAAAATCCCATAATGTTCCACCATCCTTTCAAGAGCTATGTGGTTACAACCTTTTCATAGGAAACCATCCTCTCACTTAGGATGTTGTCACAATCTCATCAATATGAACACAAAATGAAACCAGTGGTCATCCCCTATAGTCAAACAATAGTCTAAAAATGAAATTATTGATACAAAAAACCCACAAGGATATCCCATCATCTATATCCAAATCAATCCCTCTAGGTCACAAAAAATAACTATGATTACTCATCGAACATATTTATAATTGAATGGATTCATCATCCATACCCACAGACCAAACTAGAAGCTTAACCTAACCTCGAGAAATCCTAAGCATATCCCTACCTCCTCACTTAAAAGGTATGCCTTTTGGGATGGCAGTAAAGGAAGAGGGATAATGACCCCAAGTCCAAACTTCATTAGGGCCTGAGTTTGAGACTAGAAATGATGGTATAAAAATCTCACATATAAAAGTCATTACCCTTAATAACATAAAGATCAGGAGGGAGGATAAATAAATAATCAATTAAATTTGATATATAATATAAAATTAAACCCAAACCATTCCACAATGCATTACAATTTTTTAAAAAATAAACATAAAAGTCTCCAAATAAATACCCAAGAGACAAGTTTTATGACAATACATAAAGAAGATCCAATTTATAAGATAGTAATGTCTAACTCAAACCATGGAATATTCCTAGAAAACTAAAAAACATTATATAGATATGGTGGCCATAATAATTATCTTCAGAAGGACCATGAACAGGGTCTCTCATATATATTGTAAAAGAGCATACCAATAAACTAGTGAATAAATTATAGAATCAATGAGAACCAAAACAATTCAAATAACAAATCCCAACCTCATCGTGGCTGACTCACCAAATAATGCATCCCATGTAATAATATAGCATCAAAATAATATGAAACAAAGGAACACCATAACTAATTCCACACCGATTTCCAACATTCACATCCCAATGTTAACCATATTATTCTCCCATTACATCTATAAATATCTCATAACATATTCATCAATATCTGATGTGGTTTGCAACACATCCCTACCCATCCCAACCTCTCATGGGGTCTAGCATCTGGTGATGACATTAGTCATCACTGCATCACAATATCATATACATAACCAGGGTAGTATGATATTATTATCCTAAAGGAAATAAACCTTTTACCCCATCCTACTATGAATTTCCCCCACATAATATCCCATCCTCATCATCTCTAAGTAATCTCTAACATTAACCCATGTCACCGCCTAAGTAATCTCTATCTTAAACAAGTTTCATCACTTGGGTAATCTCCAACACCAACCCATTTCATCATCATGGTAATATCCAACACCAATTGGTGAAATCATTACTTATTCTAAGGTAGGATCAAGGAAGTGGGTGTAGCCATCCATATGATTCACCACCAGCTGGGGTGTTGGGGAAAACACTCAGAACCCAAAACAATTGGGTGTTGATAGGGTTATCTTACATGTATGGGGTTCATCTAAATTAACATAAAAATATACAAAGTAGATAGACAAAAAATACCAATATATGGATTAACACAAACTACACTAGTGTACTCCAATACACCACCAATGAACGTGAAAACACTCATTACAACTACTTCCACCACTAAATAGATCACACTAGACAAATAGAACACATAACCGCAAAATTGATATTTGAATTACATGTTCTTCCATTTCCAAAAATGTATGGGTTTATGTTAACTCCTATTTACTAATATATTTCATTTACCAAACCATGTTAATTTAGTTTTAACATTTCAATTCATTCCATGGATATCTGAAAAAGCTAACAAAAAAACACCACATAATAACTTATGCATCCCACATCAACCACTGTCGTAACATACTATATGCCATGATATCACTACAACCCAACCATCTAACAAAAATACACAAATTTGGATTCATAAAGGGGATTTAACCGCATAAATACATTATTTATTATGTTCATTATCATACAATTCTATATTTTAATGGTCAACTAATTTATTAGATGTATATAAGTTCATAAAATTTTTAATTATGGATGAATCAAACAATCAAATAAACAAGGGTTTCACAAATGTAATAGATAAAACACAATAAATGATACAAATAGTCATGATTTTAGAAACATTATTAAGAAAGAATAGTTTCATTATTAATACCATAAAAAGCAACAAAAATATAAGGATTATCCCCTTACCAACAATTTTATTTAATTGTATTAATTATATTCTTATGATGAAAAATTACTATCTAATCAAATGAAATTAAAAGAATGATATCCCCACACATCACATGAAATGGGAGGGAATAAGGATCCCCTACCTTAAAGAAAATCTTTGAATCATTGCACACAACATTGTGAAGAAGGACAAACCAGAAAACTACAATCGCACTATGAAATATCCAATAAAACTAAATCACATAAGGGATCATCAAAATCACAGTCACAAACACTCCCTAATGAAAAAAAAAATCAATGTTAAAAATTCCCAAGGATAGGAACATAATAAATTGATGGATAAAAGGGATATACTCACCTTAAATTCAAAAAGATTAAACTATAGAATCCAATGATCAAATATTGATGAAAGAGACTGGAAGATCCTATAATATCACCAGGTGTTCACCCAATTACCCTAAGGAATGAAATAAATTAGAAGATCTCTATAATTTATATGTAGCTAAATCTAGACTCATTCATAGCATGAAACATAGATTCACACCATGATTTTGGGTGATGATCACCAATTTAGGTAGTGAAATTGATTTTGGCTGTGAATGGACTCAAGTCAAAAATTAAAAAATATCCATTGAACATCAAAGCTCCCCAACCTTGAGTTCATTCATGTGGTGAATAATTATTTCATTCCATGAAGTAATTTGGAATAAAATTTCCTTCTAAAACATTGATTTTTGTATCATTAACTCCTAAGATGCAATCAACCATTCACATTGTGAAGACATATTCACAACATAAAAAACACTCTACTATAGAATTTTAACTTTAGACTCTATCAAACCCTCCTTTACCCTCCTATAAAAAAATATAACTCAAAAACCAAAAAAATAATTGTATGATAAATACTTATCAAATGATTCTCATCCTCAAGAATAAAAACAAATCCTGAAAAATGAAAGGAAATGTTCTAAACAACCACCCCCCATGATATCGCTCGTGGATCTCATTACACCCTAAACACTACCACTAGAAGAGAACATCGAGACAAGCCAAATATTACCATAACCATTACAAAACACTACCTATATATAATGAATTAGGGAAACCCACCCTCTATATCAAGATATTTTCTGATTTGGGTGGCACAAACACACCCATATGATTTTAAAATGTTTCTTAAATATAATAAAACATGATTGTGAAGGGGTTTTTACCCTATTAATATTATTAAAGCTATAAAATACACCACAATAAAAGAAAAAAGGAATATCTTGTGAATCAATAATAATGCAAGCATCACATCATCAAATAAAAAATAAGTAAAAACATAAAAAAACCATGATACTGGGTACATATCTATATCTCATGCTCTCAAGTACTCTCCTCCAAGGCACTATGCCACCAAAACACACAAACCAATGTAATGGATCATACAAAGAGCACATTCTGTCAAAAATATTGTATCTCTAATGTATATTCCACGAATGTTTCATCATACTAGATACCCAACTACCCCAATTTTATGACAAGTGAGTTATTGTGAAGATATAGATGAAGTTTGGACATGTGGAAGTTTTCATTGATCCTTTATATCTATTTTATATGTTTCAACTTAAACTCCACCTTTTTAATGTTGTATAACTCATTACAGGCTTGATTAACAAGAGATAAATATTACACCCTCTAAAAATCCTTTGTTTCCTCTAATGAGGGGAAACCCTTAATAACACGTGGGTCTCAAGCTTAAATTCTAGGGCACTCTATCTGTGGTCAACATGGTCTTTCTGATAGTCCTATGAAACCTCAATCTGCTATCAGACTATCCGAATCTGCTCATTTACATTTTTCATTACATTAGGATCAAGAACCAATGACTCCTAAACCTCCATCTAGCACAATATAGAATGAAAAAAGCCTCATAAAATACCTAAAACATGTCTATTTAGATGGATGAGTGACAATTATTATTACAGAAACATATAACCATAGGTAGGTGTTTGGCCCATAACCCACTAAAATCTAGAATGAAAACCCATAACATATATTCTAGAATCTATATCATCAACTATATCTTCTCATCTATCTAGGGATGAAAATTAATGATAATGTACAACTGGGACTTAAAGGCTTGCGAAAATACTCTCCAGACCTGCAAGGGAAAATGAGAATCCTGATAAAAATCATAGTACTTGTTAACTCACAAAGCCCAACCACATCATCCACATACCCACCATCTAAAAAATATATGAAACTTGATTCACAGAATGCTAGAGAGTGGGTTGACTTCATCAATCGGTCCACCATAACCCAAATTACATCACATACTCCCTGAGCCCGAGGTAACCCAATGATGAAATCTATTGAAATTTTCTCCCATTTTCACTCAGGGGCATCCAAATGTTATAAGAACCCTCCTAGAATGTTATTTTTATATTACACCTAATAAAAAACCAAGCACTAAGCTACAAACTCAGCCATGACTACTTCATTCTAGGATACTAAAGTGATCTCCTCAAACTATGTTACATGTAAGACACATATAGATATAACGGTAAGGGTGAGTTGAAAAACATACTAAGAACTAACTCTCACAACATCAATGAAACAAATAACCTCCCAAATAGGTTCCAGTTCTACCCATCCTATAATAATCCCTTTGGAGCATCATCATGGCCAACATGGTCTTGCATCACCTATGCCTTTGAGTCTCTTCATTGAAACTCCTCTACATGTAGCAGCAATGGAGATTAAACTATTATCTGATAAATAAAAACATTAAAATTGAATTTATTAGAATAAAGAGTAATTTCTTCAAGCTCTTACATCATTCTCTAAACTTCTATAGATTCATGAACTATATATCCTTTGGACTTCTGACTTAGAGAATCAGAAACAATATTTATCTTTCCCAGAGTGTTGGATATCTCAAAATCCTAACATGGAGAAACCTTATCCAGTTACATTGGTGACAATTCATATTCTACAGAGAGAAAAAATATTTTAGGATTTTGTAGACAGTGAAAAACAAAAAAACACTCAATGATGAGGAAATGAAACTATAGCTTCAGTGCAAACAGAACTGATGATTGCTCCAGATAGTGGGTGGTATAGTTATGCTCATGGGGGTGTAATTTTTTAGACCTATAAGAGATAAATTCTATCTACCTCATTAATATTCATCCCAATCCTTTAAAATATACATCACAAAACCCTTGAAGCATTAATCACACCTTAGGAAACTGAAGCACAAGGGAACTAATTAGCTTATCCTTTAGGTCACAAAACACCACTTTCAATTGATCAGTTCAAAAGAAATCATATCCCTTTATAGTATATGTTTTTAGAAGGGATACAATCAATGATAAATTAGACATAAAACTCTGATAATTTCTTATGAGGACAAGATAACAACGAACCTCAACCACATTCTTTGGTTCCACCCATGAAAATATGCCTTGATCTTTGATGGGTATATGACTATATGGTGATGAAACATGATATTTATTAGGAATGTAACAACCTAAACCTCAGTATCCCAATGAATGTGGTTACATTACTACATTGTCATAAGATACAAGTGATCACATCCCAAAGGAATGAATAGTTTTTTAGTCATGGTTTACTAGATACATTCTTGAGTTTTTCATTACATTTGATAACATAAATTACAACATAATTTTTTTCAATAATATCATTATTCAATATAGAATATATTTGCATACCATTAATTGTCTACTTCATGGATTACTAGGAAAGGAAAAAAAATATGTGTGATCTCATATGCTCAGTAAGTGTTACGTAAAGTGGATGATATCATGAATCAATAATCATAATCAATATGTCATGGTAAATAAATGAACACAAATTATATTTAAATAATAATATTAATCTCATAATTAGATAATAAATAATCAATATTAAAAGGTAAATATTTGAATAGATATTCCATTTAATAAATAACTTGAATATCATGATTAGATAAGGCATAATCAATATAGAAAGTTAAATATCTGAACACACATGCCATTTAATCAATAAATTTAGAATGAAATGAATCTAGAGTTAATATCATTATGGAGATATCATGGATAATAATAACATAATTATTAATGAATAAAATACTTAATTATTGGATGAAATCATCTCAAGCATCATGATATCTCATCTTTTAAGACCTTTCACAATATATTTTGAAACTAATGGTTAGGTATACACTAGAAAAACGTTTAACTATGGCTATCAAATTGATCCATCACAAGAGACTATTGATGAATCAAGGGTATATCTATAACTGAGCCCAAACCATTCTTTCTTGTCCAAATAATTCCGTATATATCAAATAATATTTTTAATTCCTGACCAGTATGGCTTATCAGCAAATTTTTGTATTGAGTAAGGAATACATATTAATAATAATTTCACTAGTCAATCATATAAATCTAAAAGTAGAATATCATAAATAGAAATGATATACGGTTTAAGGAAAAAATATTCCCATGATAATTAATATAGATATTTATGTGAAATGTAATTTCCAATGGTGATAAGAAAGTGAATATTTCAAGGGAAAGTTAATGATTGCAAAATTTAAGTAAGAAAGAGAATGTTAGTACTTTTCCTTGTCAAATTGATCATAAAACATCTAGAGGAATAATAAAGATGGTATTAATAAAATATATCAAAAATGTATAATAATTACAACAAAGGTTTTATGAAATTTATGAATATAAATACTTTAAAAATATTATTAAAAACATTCATCAAGAAAATAACATTTTCACTTTTAAAATATTTTTTTAACAAAATGTTCAAAAATTATTTTAAAATTACATTTAATCAAAAGAAATTAAAATTATATAGAAATATTTAAAACATTGTGTGTTCATAATTGTTGAAAATTTCATACATATCGTACATATTTAAAAAATATTCCTTTCACATTATTAGTAAAATCAAAATGGGCTGTTTTTTGTAAAATGACATGAATATTTAATTTAAAACATTTAAAAAAGTAAAAAATGGGAAAAATATCATTAATAAATAATTTGGATAATATTAATTTTTTTATAAAATACAGTTTTGGAAGAAAAATAATTCTCAACTGAAAAGATAAATGAATTAATGTTTTATTAAAAAACATTTTATCAATATCTTAAGATACGAAAGCAGAAAAATGGTACTATTACTTAAAAAATCATGAATAAATAGAGGAGAGGAAAATTAAATGGTTTTATTATCCAATTATCAAATAATTTCCTTCAATGTAAATTCAATCATAAACACTCTCGATTAAAATGATATTGTAAAATAAACACTTATAAATATCATAATGTTAAAGAGATAATTAACCAAAAAATATATTATGTGTACCAAATTTAAATCCAAATAAAACAATTTGATATGAAACATAATATATTCAAAAGAGATTAAAAACATAATCTTAGAATATCAAAGACAAAGAATAAGTAATATCACCCAATGAAAAGAAATCAAGTTATAAAATTCTTTACCACTTGGTAAATTTTAAGTCAATTACCCTAGGATGAAATAATTAAAATTGAAACTTTAAATAACATGAATTATTGGTTAATCATGATATTACACATAAAATGGGTAGTATATACACCATATAGAGGAAATAAGGTGCATAACATTTCAATATGCCTCAATGAAGTCAAATTGAGATGAAGATCGTTACCTCATGATTTTTTTTCTTTTGAACATGATTTTATCTCCCATATAATAGTTTTAATCATGTTATTAATTTATACCATAACCATATTTATATTTACAATATCATATATGATCATATTATAACATCTTACCACCCTATTGTTAATAATTATTCATTATTTTCATTGTTCGGGGTATTAATTACCTTATTTTATCATGTGTGTTATATCATGAAAGTTCATGTTATTGAGAATATTATATAGTTACATCATCTATAAAAAGATATTAATTCTATAAATATCTTTTTTTTCCATTATATACATTTTTAGAATAATTATTTAAATTGAATGTTGGGAATGAATCACATTTCTTTGTGGATTCAGTGGGACGTACGTATGCACGAGCAACATTATCATTTAAATAATTGGTGAAAGGGTAAGTAAATGGGTGAAATATTAGTTTTATAAAATAAATATCAGGTAATATATATCACATATATTAATTAAATTTATCCCTATTACGTTACATGTAAAGCGCAATTGAAAAACTAATTACATTTATTCACGAGGTGGTAGTCTGTCGCACACATCAGGGAGGTTATATTATTTTAAATGGAATGTCATATAATAAGGAATAAGTGATATTAAAATTATATAATTATAATAATACCATAAATATAAAATTCAATTGTTAAATATATCATTATATCTATCCTTAAAAGTTGGTTATGGAACATGAATTACATCAGTTCACGGGGAGGTAGTCCATTGTACACACGATTGGCAGTTTCATTTCCCATTTGATGGAAGATGATATGGGCATAGGTTGTTCCATTAACATGATAATATCATAGTAAATTAGAGAAATTGGTTTTATTATACTATCATGATTGAATAATATTTTAAGGAGGTGGAGGAAGAAATAAAAAAAATGCTCATTTAAGAACATTACTTGTTCATCAGAAAAAGTCTTTTGTAACACCCAAATATTTTAAAAGAAAACAATGTTTTATAGATTAAGTTTCATGAAACACATATCCTAAATGTAACATCATTATTTCTTAAAAGGAAACACTATGTTCAATAGCGAACATAATACGCCACATTGACCTTAAACGAACAACTAAATATTATTATTTAAATGTAACTGTTATAACCTATACATTAGAATAGTGGGAAATAACATTATTAGCTGAATTATTAAAATATTGTTTACAAATGTGCATATAATTAATTTTTTCATTAACAAATAATTATAAATGAAAATAAAACCCTTTAAAAAAATTCTAAAAAACTATTTAAAAGTGCACAAGTGTGTTTTATAATAACAAATAAATAAATCGCATTTGTTGAATTTTATTAATGAAAAATATATATAATATAATAAATCTAAATTTTAAAATTCAACTTATGAGTTTTCTAAACATGATATAAGAACAAATCAAATGTTACGCATAAAAGAAGTATTTATTTAAAAATGTAGTTTTACTGCCTTTTGAAGGTACAATCTTTTTAAATCTAGTTTTTATCACTTTTATAAATTATTATTGAGAAATAAATTTATTATTTGAAATTAGAATATCAAAATTTAATTTGGTTCAATTCATGGTAATTTTCAGACAATTTTCATCTTTTGATGAATAGTGAAAAATACTACATTTTAATTGAAAACAACTTTTCATCTAAATAATTTATTATGTTAAATTATATTTTAGTTGGTTTTAAGTATAATTAGATCAATTGTATATTATTTAATACAATTTAGTCCATTTTACTCAATTTTATTTTAAATTAAGATATATAACCATTTTAATCTTTTGAACGTTTTAAATTTAAAAACTCCTTTTCTAATTCTGTCAATGGTATTAATTTTAAATTAGTTTTATCCAATAAGGTGTTTTGAATTTTTAAAAATAGATTCCAAATTTTTAATCAGAAGTTACAAATTTAGTTAATAGGCCTTTTTATTTTTTGGATAAAATATGAATTGTAACTTAGTCATTTTTATTACCACGGTTAAGGGTAAATTGGGTAATTAAAGGTAAAAATAATGTTATAAATTTTATAAAATTACCCCATAAATTTTAATAATTTTATTGGATGATTTATTTTTGATCTAAATCATCTTTGGGACGATTTTTTGAGCTGTTGGAGATTCTTTTATGACTTTAATTAATTTATAGTATTTTATTCCAAGAAAAGTCAATTTTGTCATACTTTTGTTTCTAACAAGAGATATATTTTTTATATAGAGTTATATAAGGGTTATATTTGACTATAAATAGTATTTTGAAAGTTAAAATGTTTATCTTCATCTTGGTAATTTATTTTTAATTTTTAGGAAAGAAGAATTTACCTTAAAGGGTTACACAATGATGATGCAATAATTAATTAATTAAAGGAAATATCAAATAAATGATATTAAAATTATTATAATTTGATATAATTAATGTAATGCACGAATTTTTGAGATTATTTTGACATTTTATTGTTTTTTATGATAAACTGGTTTCAATATATAATGATTTTATGATATTTTTAAAAAGTTAAGTAATGAATAATATAAAAATTCACATTAATGATATTTTCAAACATAAAATATTTTATTAAATGATATGAAATTTCTAAAAATCTAAGATTCAACCAAATGATTGGGATAAAGATTAAAATGTAATCAATGACTCATTTATTTTTCTTTTTTTTATTTTATTGTAATTATATTAACATTAAAAGTGTCGATTAGATGATATCACTGTAATAATTAAAAGGGTAAAATAAGTTAGTTTTGATCCATTTGGAATATAAAATTAATTTATTTTAATTTAATATTTTAAATAATTTCTAGAGTGCCCCTATTTTACTCTTAGTTTAAGAAGAACACTCACCTTAGAGGTATTAAGGTGATAATCAAAGGATATTTTCCAAAGATTATGTATCATTTTTTATTAACTATTTTTTTGACTTCCTTCAAATATTATTCCACCATGATGAAATAATAACTCTAGTATCATCAGTATACAAAGATTTTGTTATGTTAATATAATCACCTAAATTCATCTACACTTTCATTAAATGGGAGAAGAATTAATCAATTGTGCATACGAAAGAATACAACCTCATGAACTGATATAATTCATTTTCCATCACCATATCTCATGACTGGTTTCAATGAAACAATTAATTTTTTATATATTATATTCAGGACATATTTATCATTATAAAAAATATTATATCATTAATGTCTTAACCTTCTATGTACATAAAAATGATAGTGTCGTTCGTGCGTATGTGTGAACTATCACCTCCACAAAGAAATGTGATTCATTTTTATCACTATAACACATGGATAAAACCATGAAACCTTAATTATGAAAATATGGTCCAAAATGTATATATAATTAATTATTTAGTGATCAATTAAATAAAAATGAAAATAAAACCCTTTTTTAAAAAGAATTTTTTTTCTAAGGATATGGATTTAGGTGATGATATTAACATAATAACATTTGAGTATATTGAGGATCTTTGATTTATTATCTTGGTGTAAGAATAATTGAATGAAGTAGAAGAAGAAACAAAACAAAAACACTTAATAAAAATGATAAATTTTCTTCACACAATCTCCTTTGATTATCACCTCAACCCCTCTAAGGCGAGTGTTCAACATAAAATAAGATAACTATAATGTGGTAATAGATTATCTGAAGGTACTTTTATATATATATTTCAACCCAAGTAGGTTTTTACGTTAACTTAATAGAGCATAAGAGGTTCCCTTTTATAAGAGTAGAGTGGGGAACTCTTGGAGTTTTTCAAAATATTAAATTAATATAAATTAATTTTTTAATCTAAATGGATCCAAACTAAATTATTTCAAATATAAGATAATGATGGGTCTAAATAAATTCCTCCAATGAAAATTATATAGGTTTGATTATTTGTTCAATCCTTATCATTTTGTTTTAATGATTATTTTACCCTTTTAACTCTTCTTATGATATTATGTCATTTACAGTTTGAAAGTTAATATAATTACTATAAAATTACAATATATGAAGAAATGAGTCATTTAATACATTTTTGGAATTATCCAAATCATTTGTAAAAATAATATTTTTTAGAAATTTTATATCATTTAATAAAATATTTTATATTTTAAAATATAATTAAAGTCAATTTTGACAATATTCATTACTTGACTTTTCAAAAATACCATAACAACACGATATATTCTAAATAATTCCTCTAACACATCACTAACAAGTAAAAGTAATCTTTAAAATATATGGATGAAATTAATTATATAAAAATATAATTATTTAATATTTTTAATATCATTTATTTGATATTTTATTTAATTAAAAATTTATTATATCATCATTTTATAAGAATTTAAGGTAAATATTTCTCTCCTAAAAATTTAAAATAGATTAAAATGATCAATATAAACATTTTATATTTCAAAATATTATTTATATTATAACTTATCCCTTACATGACCCCATTTTAAAAATATTTCTCTTCTTAAAAACAAAAGCATGACAGAATTGAGTTTTTTTAATACAATACTATAAAGGCATTAAAGTCATACAAGTGGAACCAATAACTCAAAAAATTGGCCCAAGTATTATTTTAGTTAAAAATAACTTTTCTTATAAAATTAGGTCAAGTGTTTGTGTAATTTTATAATATTTATAATATTATGTTTACCCCTAATTACCGGATTTACCCTTAACTATGATAATAAAAATTACCAAAGTTACTATTCATATTTTGTCCACAAATAAAATGGATCTATTTAATAAATTTTAACCTTATTATTAAAAATATAGAATCAATTTTTCAAAATTCAAAACATAGAATTGGCTAAAATTAGTTTAAAATTAATCCTATTGACGGATCGGGAGAACAAGCTTTTAAAGTAAAAGCATTCAAAAGTTCAAAAAAAATTATATCCAATTTCAAAGTGAATTTTATTCAAATGAACTAAATTAGATTAAATGATAAAAAATTATCTAATTATACTTAAAACTATTTAAAAATATAATCTAACACTATAAATTATTTAGACGAAATAACTATTTTTAATTAAATTGCAGTATTTTTACACCATTCATCAGTACAAGAAACTTATCAAAAAATACCAAAAATTAAAACAAAGTAATTTTTTTATTAATATTTAAAATAATAAGTTTATTTTTTTCAAAAATTATTTAAAAATTATAAAAAAAATATTTAAAAAAACTGCTCCATCAAAAGGTGGCAAAAATACCTTTTTGGAAAAATACTACTATTATGCGTAAAATTAAATTTGTTCTTATATCATTTATAGAAAACACATAAGATGAATTTGAAGATTTATATTCAATATTTATATATATATATATTTAATTAATATATTCCAATATAAGTGATTTTTTATTGGTAAAAAAAATACTCTTGTGAACATTTAAATATTTTTTTCAAATAAACAATTCATTTTATTTTAAAAAGGTTTTTATTTATATTTATAATTTGTTGGTGAAAAAATAATTAATAATATATACATGTGTTAACCATATTTTAATAATACATTAATTGTGTTCATACCTTCCATTCTAATATCCATGTGATATCCGACATATAAAATAATAATATTTAGTTGTTCATTTAAGATCTGTGTGGCATATAATGTATGCTATTGAACATATTTTTTCATTTTAAAAACATAGTATTTTACATTCCCACCCCACCATAATAAATTTTTTCCTCAAAATTTGAACCAGGTATTGGTATCCAAGGTTTAATAATTCAAAATACCTTTATTTAGTTCCCACATATGAAAAAAGATTAATTAAACTTCTTATTTAAAAGAAGGAAAGGGTAGTATTGAGGTCACCTAAGACAACAAATACTAGATTTACATGGAGGAAAACAAGTATATGGATGATTAAAAAAACTATAAATTTCTCATACATATTGATAGAGAATATGATCATGAGAAAGTTGAAAATCACAAAATAATAAATTTTTGATGAGTTAAAAGGTCATTGATTTCATAGTAAGAAATGTAAACAGATAACATTTTTGTTTTAAGATCATTTTTAAAGTGTTGAAGAATTATTTTACTTATTGGCCAAAGAACACAAGGAAACATAATTAATTGATAAGTAAAGTTCTATACTTTAATCAATATCTACCAAAAACACATATTTTTCTCCATTTAATGAGTATCCGAGATAAATTTATCACGCATGAAACACTAGAATCAACTTCAAAGAATCACATAATCCAAAAAGATAAAATATAAATTTCTTTTGTCTTTATACATTAACCAAAACCAAAATGGTTATTATAAGATAATATAATTCCTCAAAAATAATAAACCTTTATATAATGAAAAACTATATTAATCTCCAAAATTCAACTCTAATACAAATGGTTTAACATATACAATTTATAAAATAACTAACCATAAAATTCATCAAAAATATTATAACTAAGATTAAAACCCAAAAAATAGAATCATTTGATCACGTAATATTCCAAGATAAATTCTAACATTTATCCCCAAATATCATCAATTACTCTTGATGTATCATTCCAAAAAACAATTCCTCTAATCATATATTCTCCAAGACAGGTTAATCATTTACATAAAAAAACCGAATCACTGTAATCAAAAATAAAATTATATAGGACTCCAAAATATAATTCAACCCATACCCCCACCCAATTATAATCCCATAGTATTATATTTACCTTAATCTTATAGCATTACCAAAATAGTGAACATCTTCTAAAATAACATTAATCACTTAATTATCAAATCATTTTCCAATCCCAAAGGTTACAATTCAATAAAACATATGTTCCAAAAATCATATAATTATTCATCTATCAAATAATTTAACTTGAAATAAAAATTCATAATAATAGGGACTTCATATTGTCCAGTGGTAGGTGATGCACCCATGTCACACTTTAGTTATGGGTTCAATTTCCACAACCTTATTAGACACGATGAGTTATCACCCATCCTATGAGTTTTTATTTTTCTAAAACTATATAATATATTATAATTTCCTAAAAATATGATAAAATCATAAAAAACAACCATAACACGTTTTACCCTCAAACGTTATCTCACAGCTTTCATTATGCTTCCCAAAAATTAATAACCCATAATTACCTTAAAAATAAATGTCTCCAAAGATACTATTAATCACCTTAAAATTTCATAACTTAAAGCCTCATAATAGTTTATAAGACCTTAAATTTAACCTTAAAATTATAAAACCATGATTATATCCACATATCTTTAGAGAAAATCTAATTATACAACATTTTATAAACCATCATTTGATACAAACTATAAATACCCAACCATAAACATTAGAAATTATAGTGTTTTTGATCTAGAATTCACATCCGATGATCTTTTCAGTTTAGAGTTTTAGAGAATTAACCCATAAATCATAAATAACAACTAAAATATTAAAAAGTAGACAGATATACTCAATTCCAATTTTTTTTCTCTGAAAATAAGACATGATTTATTATTCATGAAAATTATCATAACATTAAAGTTGAATTCCTCCTTTCTCTTACCCATTATTATACACTATGAAAAAAATATTTTAAACCCTGGGATAAGCACAAAATTCTCAGTAAGGTACATAAATAAATAAAATCATTAATCTAGAGAAAACATTAAAACCCATTTAAAACTATTTTCTTAAAAACTCATTTAAATTCCTAGAAAAATTATGCAGGTTCCATGGGACATCACTATTATATCACTTTCACATTCACCCATAAAAATAGAATAAAACGATAGTCTAAATACATATCCAGAGTATCCAATGAATTATAGAAAAATAATGGGGCTCACCCATAATATAATGATCTATAATGGGGCTAAACCCATCATATATTGAGGTATAATGGGGCTCGACCTGTCGTATCTTGAGCTATAATGGGATAAACCCATAATAAACAATGTCTATGGAACACATCATGAATATAAACCCTGGGAACTAATTTATAACCATGAAAAGAACACTTTTAGATATCAAAATACCTTCTATTAATCACTTTTAAAATAGAAAAATTTCACACATAATAATGACATGATTTTATTTAAAAACAACTTAAAAATTTTATACAGAAAACATTAAAGTAATAAAGTGTCATTAAAGTTTGAGAAAAAAATCATGAAATATATTCAAATCACTATTTTTGGATTATATTAATAATATATATATATATATATAATTTATTAAATATAATGTTTAACATTAATCTTATTTTTTTCTATACATAATATAAGAACAAATCCAATTTTATGCAAAAAAGAAGTATTTTTCTAAAAAAATAGCTTTGGAACCTTTTGATGGGGTACTTGTTTTAAATATTTTTTTAAATTTTTTTAAATTATATTTTAAAAAATAAAATTCCTTTTTGAAACTTTAGTATCAAAATTTAATTTGGTTGAATATTTAGTATTTTCTGATAAGTCTTTTTGATGAATAGTAAAAAATATGGCATTTTAATTGAAAATTGATTTTTCATCAGATTTATTTACAATGATAAGTTATGTTTTTTAATAGTTTAAAAGTATAATTAGATAAATTTTTAACAATTTAATCTAATTGTAGTCATTATACCAAAGTTCACATTGAATTTTGTATAAAAAAATTTATTCTTTTGAAGATTTTTACTTTTAAATCTAATTTTCTCATTCTATTGATGAGCTTACTTTTTTATTAATTTTTTTAATTTATATGTTTTAAATATTAGAAAATGGATTCTATATTCGGAATCATAATTTCCATGTTTAAAAAAAATCCCTTTTCTTTTTTTGGATAATATGAATCCGAAAGTTGGTAATTTTTATTACCACAGTTAAGGGTAAGTCGAGTAATTAATGGTAAGAATAAAATTATTAATGTTATAGAAATACAGTAACACTTATCCTTTTTCTAGATGATAATTTTTCATCCATAAGCATTAAAGGATCGTTTATGTGACCATTATGGAAATTTGGATGATAATATATTCTTTATAACAATTTATTCAATGAAAATTCAAACTTGTCATACTTTTATTTTTAATAAATTAAATATTTTAATAATGGGGTTATCTAGGTGATATGTTTGACTATAAATATTAATTTTAAATATATAAGAATTATCAAAATCATAGTAATTTCTTAATAATTATTTATTGATAAATAATTACCTTAAATATTGACATAATGATAATGCAGAAATTATTTAATTAAAGAAAATATCAAATAAATGATATTAAAAATATTAAAATGAATCTGATTTTATATAATTTATATAATACAATAATTTTATAGATTAAATTTATATGTCATTGATTAGTTAAAAGAGTTAGTTAGAAGATATCATTTTGTTATGATATTTTTAAAAGTCAAGTAAAGAATATTGTCAAAATTAACATTAATGATATTTTAAAATAAATAATATTTTAGTTAATGATGAATAATTCATAAAAATCAAAAACATGGAAAAATAATTGGTAGAATAGTCAAAAATTAATTAATTACCCATCTATTTATTGTTTTACATTTTATAATAATTATATTAACCATCAAAGCATAAATTACATGATATTACGGTAAGAATTAAAAAAGGATAAATAAGGGATAAAACAAAATGATAAGGATTAAAAAATAGATAAATCATGTATAATTTTCAATGGATAAATTTATTTTGATCCATGATCATAAAATATTATAAAATATTATTTTTTAATCCATTTGGAATATAAAATTAATTTCTATTAATTTAATACATTGAAGAATTCTAAGAGTGCCCCTCCCCTCTCCTACAAAAGGGAACTCATTATTCTATTTTATTCTCAATTCAAAACCAATTTTTTCCAATATCTTCCCAAATACCTTACTATAATTCCTCTGCACATTCTAGATCTCTATGTTTAAATAGAACACCAACCTTAGTGGTCTTAAAGTGTTAATCAAAGGAGATCGTCCGAAGAAGATGTATCAATTTTAATTAAGTGTATATGTTTTGTTTCTTCTTCCAAATACTTCTAATATTATTAAAACTTGATTAAATAATAGATAATGTATCCTAAATATACTTATACATTTTTATGTTAATTTAATCACCAAAATCCATCTCCACTTCCATCAAATGGGAAATGAATTAATCATTTGTGCGTACAACAGACTACCACTTCGCAAAACAATATAATTCATTTTCCATCCCCGTCTCTAAATTCTAGTTATAACGATAGAATTTATGTTAATATATGATATTATTAACATATTTATCATTATTATAGAGTAATATATCCTTTACATTCTTACCTTTCCATGTACATAAAAATGATAAATTCATTCGTGCGTACATGTTAACTATCACCTCCATGAAGTGATGTGATTCATTTTTCATCACCACACCAAATGGATGATATATATAATTATATTTAAATGAATAATGTTATATTAATTATATTATTATCATTATGTGAATATGAAATAATAATTAATTTCTCTCCACAATGATCATTCAAAACTGAAAATGTTACTCATGCGTATGTTTAGCCTACCATCTCCATGAATATAAAGTTTTTCATTTTTCATATCCATAATTAATGATTTTATTTAAAAGTATAATTGATTTATAAAATGATAATAATTTCATGAATATTATTCAGTATGTGATACACTAATTACCACTTTTACTATTGAAATCATACCAAATTCATTTTGGATTGAAGTGCCAAATATCATCGAAACGTCCGATGTGAACTTTAGTAAGTGATATAAAAGGAATAATAAACATTAAAAAGGATCTCAATAAATACAATAATAAAAATATGTTTATTATTCAGGAAGATAAATGAAATATATGACAAATTAGACTCAATGTATGGGATTTATTAACTCAATTTCCATTCATTGGGTTAAACTTTTATATCATTTTTTATATTATGCCAAGAATATGTTTGAAATGACATATAAAAGTTTTATACTATATTTCATGTTTTATTATGTAGATTTAAATTTTTAACACATAATTAATTCGTTGATTTATTCTCACTATAATGATATGATATTTTTATGTTTCTTCATCTCAATTTTATTTTGTTGAGGCATATTTTTATGTTATGGACCTATATTCTTTTTTGAGGGGTATATTACTTCCCATTGACAGGTTATATCAAGAATTTATTTATTCCCGTAATATTTAATGTTTTTCTAAGTGTTACTCTTTCATGTGTAATATAATTTGACTAATTATAATGTAGTAACGGAATTGTTAACCCAATTTCAATTCATGGGTTGAACTCCTACTTATTGATTAGGTCATGCTAAGCTTATGTGTGAAATGAATATTTAATATATTATGTTTTATTCACAATTTTTTGTGAGGATTTATAGTATATACACATAATCAATTCATTCTATTAATGATCAATTCAATGATATTATATTTTTAAGGGACTTTATTTCAAAAACCATCATTTAAAGTTTCCTTTACAGAAGTCAGAGAGAAAGATTTATTAACTTATATGGAATGATTGGGTACTCCTAGTTTGATGATGATTTATTAATTAAATTTTTTATTTATAATTTTTCATATTTCTTTTCAAAGAAATAGTTTTTGTTAATATGTTCACACTTTTTATATTTTATAAGTTTTTAAAAAAAAGTAATTATAACATATTAAAGTGTTTTTCTTATCGGTTTAAAAGATTTTTCAAAGGTTTTATTCATAATTTGTTCCTTATACGTTTTTTATTATGGGTTTATCCCATTATAACTTAATATATGATGGGTTAATCCCCAAAATATCTCAGGATATGAAAGATTGAGCCTCATTATAGCTCAATATATGAATGGGGATACCCATTATAGTTCTACAATGCATTGTGAACTCCAAATATGGAATTAGAACATAATGTTCTACCATTTGTAATGGTGAATGAAAGAGTGATATATTAATAATGTCCCAAAGAGCCTATATGATTTTTCGATGCATGATAATGAGTTTTTAAGGAAAGGGTTTTAATGGGTTTCATTTTTTCACAAGACTAATAGTTTTCTTTCTTTGTGTATCCATTTATAATATTTTTTCTCATCCCATGTTTTAAAATGTTTTTCATAGGGTATAAGGATGGGTAAGAGAAAGAAATACGTTTTTATAAAAAAGCTATTTTAAGGTTCAGAACACTGTTTTAAACTACTAAATAAACAAATAACTCTTGTTTTATTATATTAATTAAATTTATAATATATTGAATCTAATTTTTAACATTAATCCTATGTATTTTCTAGGTAATATATAAGAACAAATCAAATTTTACTAAAAAAGGAGTATTTTTATAAAAAGTTGGTTTTGGAACCTTTTGGAGGTGCACATATTTTTACTATAGTTTTTGAAACTTTTATAAATTTTATTTGAAAAAATAAAATTCTTATTTTATATAGGAATATAAAAATTTACTTTTTTTGATGGTTTTTGATAAGTTTAATTTTTTGATGAATAGTGAAAAAATACCTCATTTTAATTAAAAACTTATTTTTTGCCTAAATAATTAAGTGTTAAATAATATTTTTGTTTGTTTTTAATGTATAATTAGATATATTTTACATCATTTAATCCATATTATTTAATTATAATAAATTTCACATTGAAATTGAATATAAAAACTTTATGAACTTTTGGACATTTATACTTTAAAAACTCGTTGTTTCAACCCGTATGTGGGATTGATTTTTAATTAATTTATACAAGTTATAGCAATTTAATTTCGAGAAATGGATTCCACATGTGTAATAATAAGGTGAAAATTTATTAAATAGTTACCTTTTATTTTTGGACAATATGATTAGTAACTTTGGTAATTTTTATTACCACGATTATGGGTAAATCGTGTAATTAAGGGCAAAAATAAATATTATAAATATTATTAAATAACCCAAAAATGTGTCCCAATTTTATTTTATCAGTATTTTTTATTTATAATAATCCAATTGTTAGTTATATGACCATTTGTGTGATAATATAACGTTTATAATATTTTATTCACATAAAAGTCAAACTTGTCATACTATTATTTTTAAGAAGTTAAATATTTTTAATATGGGGTTATATTGGTTATATGTTCAACTGTAAAGATTATTATTAAATATAAAATATTTATATATACTATTGTAATTTATTTATAATTTTTAGTGATAAAATTATTACCTTAAATGGTGACACAAAGGCGATGTAATAACTGTTTAATTAAAGTAAATATCAAATAAAAGATATTAAAAATATTAAAATAAATTGAAATTTAGATAATTAATATCATACACTAAATTAATTGATTACTTTGAAATGTTAGAGATGTTTTAAAATAGTTTTTTCGAAGATATCATTTTTTTATGATATTTTTAAAAAGTCAATTAATGAATAGTGTCAAAATTGATATAAATGATAATTTAGAATAAAAAATATTTTATTAATTGGAATAAGATTCATAAAAAATAATATTCATAAAAACAATTGGGATAAGTATTAAAATATAATTAATGACTCATTTTTTGGTCCTTTTTAATTTTATTATAATTATATAAACCGTAAAAGTGTAAATTACATGATATCATGGTAAGAGTTAAAATTGTTAAATAAGGGTTAAAAAAAATAATAATAATAATTAAAAAAATAATCCAACCTATATAATATTAACTGTATGAATTTATTTCTATCCATAATCACCATATATTTGAGATAATATACTTTGGATCCATTTTTATTAAAAAATTAAGTTATATGAATTTAATATTTTGAAGAATTCCAAGAGTGCCCCTCTCTTCTCTAATAAAAGGGAACCTCTTATTCTCTATTCATATACCTCAAAATAATTTTTTTATCAGAAAATTTCCACCCAAATACATTCCTATAATCCCTTCTCACATTATAGATCTCTTATTTTTGGTATATCACTCACCTTATAGGCATTAAGGTGATAATCAAAGGTGATATTCTGAAAAGGGTATCATTTTTAATGATGTTATTTTGTTTTGTTTATTTTTACACTTCCTTATAATATTATTAAACCATGATGAAATAATAAATCCATTATCGTAAATATTATAATATTTTTTCCGTTAAAATCATCTTCTAAATACATCTCCACTTCCATCAAATGGGAAAATAATTAACCATCCTCACGTGTGGAAGACTACCACCTCACGAACCAATATAATTTGTTTTCCTTCACCATCTCTAAAAACTGGTTATACTGATATAATTAATGTTAATATATGATATTAATGAAATATTTATCATTATTAGAGAATAATATATATTTTATTTCATTAACCCTCTATGCACATAAGAATGATAACATCATTCGTGTGCACGTGTAAATTATCACCTCCATGAAGCGATGTGATTCATTTTTATCACAAATAACACATGGATGAAACTATAACACATTAATTATAAAAAATATGGTCTTAAAATATATATATAATTAATTATTTGGTAACCAATTAATTATAAATGGAAATAAAACTTTTTAATGGAAATGTTTTGCTGAAAAACTATTTAAATGTGCACAAGTTTGATTTATACCAATAAACAAACAAATAAATCTTGTTGGATTATATTTATAAATTTTATAATATATTAAATATAATTTCTAACATTCACCATATGTGTTTTCTATAAATGATATAAGAACAAATATAATTTTACTCTAAATGAAGTATTTATCTTAAATGGCAGTTTTGCTGCCTCTTGACGACACACTTATTTTAAATCTAGTTTTTGACACTTTTTATAAATTATATTTGAAAAAAAAATTATTATTTAAAGTAATAATATTATAATTTTCTTTGGTTTAATTTTTTGGTATTTTTTTAATAAGTTTCATTTTTGGATGAATAGTGAAAGAATACTACATTTTAATTGAAAATTGCTTTTTTGACTAAACAATTAGTAGTGTTAAATTATATTTTTGATTATTTTTAAAGTATAATTTGATCAATTTTATATATTTTAATCCAATTAATTTATTGGAATCAATATCACCTTGAAATTTGATATAAAATCAATGTGAACTTTTGAGCATTTTTACATTAATGCTCGTTATTTCCTCCCATCTACGAGATTGATTTTTAATTATTTTCTATACGTTTTGTGTAATAAAATCTGAAAAATGAATTCAATATTTGGAATAAAATTTTCCAAAATTATTAAATTGGTCTCTTTTATTTTTGGACTATATCAATAGTAAATTTGATAATTATTATTACCACGGTTAAAGGGAAAATCTAGTAATTAAGTGTACAAATAATATTATAAATATTAGAAAATGACCCCAAAACTTGTACAAATTTCATTGGATGAGTATTTTTCGTCCATATTCATTACAGGGTCAGTTATGGGACCATTTATAGCCATTTCTGTGATTATATAACTTTTATAATATTTATTTCATAAAAAAGTGAAACTTCTCATACTTTTTTTAACAAAGTAAATATTTTTAATATGAGGGTATATAAGTTATACGTTTGACTATAAATATTAATTTTGAATATAAAATATTTATATACATCATAATAATTTATTGATAAATTTTATCGATAAAATTACTACTGTAATTGTTGACACAATGACGATGCAGTAATTGTTTAATTAAATGAGATATCAAATAAATGATATTAAAAATAATAAAATAAATATAATTTGAGTTAATTAACACCATCCTATAATTTTATAGACAAATTTGAAATTTTAGTGATTTTTTAAAAGATTTTTTATATGATATCATGTTTTTATGATATTTTTAAAATTTCAACTGATGAATAGTGTTAATATTGACAAAAATGATATTTTATAATAAATAATATTTTTTTAAATTATAAAAATTTATAAAAAATTTATATTTAGAAAAATATTTGGGATAAGTCATAAAATATTCTAAATGACTCATTTTTTATCTTTTTCACATTTTATAGTAATTATAGCAACTGTCAATGTTTAAATTATATGACATCACCTTAAGAGTTAAAAGGTTAAAATAAGGGTTAAAAAAAATATAAGGATCAAAAAATAATTAAAACCTATATAATTCTTGTTTGATAAATTTATTTATACCCATACTCATCATGTATTAAAAATAGGTCACTTTAGATCCATTTGGATTAGAAAATATATTTATATTAATTTAATATTTTGAGGAATTCCAAGAGTGCCCCTCCCTTCTCTTATAAAAGGGCACCGCTTATACTCTTTTCTTCACACTTTAAAACATATTTGGATTTTCCAAAATCTCAAAAAAATACCTTCCTAGACTATCTCTCTTGATTTTATCGGCCATACTATTTCACTAACACCCTCCTAAGTGGTATTAAGGTGTTAATCAATGGAGATCATCCAAAAAAGATATATTGTTTTTAATTTTGTGTTTTTAATTTATTTCTTCTACGAACTCCTTAAAATATTCTACGACCATGATGAAAAAAGAAAACCAGTATCATTGATATACTGAAATTATATTATGTTAATATCATCACTTATATCCATCTCCTTTTCCATCAAATGGGAAAATAATTCATCGTCCGTGTGTATGGCGGACTACCATCTCATAAACTGATGAAATTTATTTTCAATCACTGTCTCTCAAGACTAGTTATAATGTTGTAATTTAATTTTATATATGATATTAATGACAAATTTATCATTATAAAAATATAATATATCATTATTTTCATACCTTTCTATGAACATAAAAATGATAACATCGTTTGTGCGTACATGTGAACTATCACCTCCATGGAGTGATGCGATTCATTTTTCA
Organism: Viscum album; assembly: GCA_963277665.1. Taxonomy (NCBI): domain Eukaryota; kingdom Viridiplantae; phylum Streptophyta; class Magnoliopsida; order Santalales; family Viscaceae; genus Viscum; species Viscum album. The sequence goes on from OY728164.1 coordinate 786,745,008, forward strand.
TCACCACAATAAAGCGATGATATATATTATTATATATAAATTATTTATAGAATATTAATTATATTATTATCATTATTTAATGATAAAATAACACTTATAATATTTCTATTAATATCATTGAAAAATGGAAATGTTACTCATGTGTACATACAGTTTACCATCCCCATGATTGAAACATAGTTCATTATTCATATCCAAATCTAAAAGAAGGAATTTAAAAGTATAATTCATATCAAAAATTTATTATTATGTAATTAATATTATTATATAGATGATGGACTAATTACAACTTTGACTATTGACATCATACCAATGTTATTTTGAACCCTTGTACGAAATACCATCAAAACGTCTGACGTGAAATTAAATAATTACGTAATTATTATAACATTGTAATAAGTGATATAAAAGGAATAATAAAAATTTTGTCAGAAAATTATGTTTTTAAATTAATATTATTATTTCTAAATATAAATTACATAAGTGATGAATCTGATGCAGGGTAGGGGACTTTGACTGAATTTAATCACATTGAGGCATATTTTAATGTTATACACAAACCTTCTTTTATGAGGTGTATATAAATCATGATTGACATGTCATATCATGAATTTATTTAATCTCATTTTATTTAATTTTTTGTTAAATGTTATTATTTCATGGGATTCAAATGTATCAAAGTGGTTTGAGACACTATGAATTAAAAATATTTTTTAAAATGCTTAATGTTTTAAATTCAAAATATTTTATTTCTTTCATAATATTATTTTAAATATTTATTTATATGGATATATAAGAATTATAATGGACTTTTTATGTCTATTTTTATATTTTCATTCTTCTATAGTTTTTCATGTTTTTTAAAGAAACCCTGCTTATCCTTTTCAGGGTATTTTGTTGTTGAATATAGTTTTTAAGAATGGATTGATAATATCTATAACATTAAATGTTTTCTTATGCATGAAAATTATTTTTCATGATTAAAATGTTGAAAATTGAAAGCTTTTGTGTGTTAAGTTTATATAATAGTACATGGACTTTTGACTGGTGGTTGTGTGATAAACCAAATACAGATTATTATAGTATAAACCAAGGAAGGGTGGTTAGGTTATAACCTCATATGCATTGGGTATATAATTTGATCGTATTTTTATTCCATTTCTAAGAGTGACTTTTATAGAATTAGACCACTTGGTTATTCAATTTTTAAGATTGACATGTATATAAGTCGACCTCATGGTTTTTCTATTTATTTGTACGATGATTATAATTATATCCCAAGATACATTTTATGTGTTTTTTATTATTGATATGGGTTTTATAGTAATATTAGGATTAAAAAAATGTAAGAAATGAGATTAATTTAAAATGAAAGTATTTACAACTTCTTATAGTTTAAAAGTGTTACATTATGATTATTTTTTATTGGTTTTCATGTTTTCACAAGAATAACATTTTTCATTCTTTGTGTATCCCTTATTGAGATTTTTGTGCTCATAAACGGGATGAATTTATGAGCTATGGTACCACTTAGATGACTTTAAGCCATTTATTGTATTTTATTCAAAGAGAAGCCAATTTTTCATAGTTTTTTTATCAAATGAAATATTTTTAAAATGATGTTATATAAGGGATATGTTTGATTATAAATAGTCTTTTGAATAAAATAATTTTTATATTAATCATCATTATAAATTTTTTAATTTTTAGGGAAGAAATATTTAAATTAAAGGAATTCAAAATGATGATGCATGAAGTGTTTAATTAACATAAATATCAAATAAATGATATAAAAAATATTAAAATAAATATAATTTGAGAGAATTAAGGTCATCTATGAATTTTCTAGAAGGATTTGACATGTTAGTGAGAGTTAAAAGAGTTGGTTTGTTGATATCATGTTGTTATGATTTTATTTAAATTCAAGTAATGAATAGTGTCAAAACTGACATTATTGATATTTTAAAATAAATAGCATTTAATTAAATGATATAAAAATCATAAAAATATAAAATTTGTCCAACTGATTGGGATAAGGCTTAAAATTTCTTTAATGACTCATTTATTAGTAATTTTTTATTTTAAATTAATTATATTAACCTTTAAAGTGTAAATTACATGATATTATGGTAAGAGTTAAAAGGGTAATGTTAGGGTTAAAACAAAAAGTTACGGATTGAAAAAATAATCAAAACCTATCTAATTTTCATTGGATGAATAAAATTTATCCCATAATCATCCTATATTATAAATAATTTTGCTTTTTTATATTCAAAATAAAAATATCTGATTTTAATTTGTTTGAATTTTTGGTATTTTTCTGATATGTTTCATGTTTTGATGAATAGGAAAAAATACTACATTTTAATTGAAAAAAAACTTTTTTATCTAAATAGTTTATAGTGTTAAATTTTATTTTTAATAGGTTTTAATATATAATTATAAAAATTTATATCATTTAATCCAATTTAGTTCATTTTAATCAACTTCACATTGAAATTGGACATAAGAAATTTGTGTACTTTTGAATGTTTTTTACGTTAATAACATGTTTTCTCAATATAATAATGGGATTAATTTTAAATTGGATTTATCCAATTATGTGTTTTGAATTTTAAAAAATATATTCCATATTTGGAATCAGAAGGCCTAGATATAGAAAATAGGACCCTTTTATTTTTGAACAATATGAATAATAACTGTTGAATTTTTTATTACAACGGTTAAGGGTAAATTGTGTAATTAAGGGTAGATAAAATATTATAAATATAATAAAATTACCCTTACAGTGGTTATAATTTTATTTTAAGAGTGATTTTCCAAAATAATCATCCTTATATCTATTTTATGAGATATTTTTTTCACTTGGAAGACTTTAATCCATTTATAGTATTTTATTCAGAGAAAAGACAATTTTTTCATACTTTTATTTTTAACAAGTGAACTATTTTTAATATTGTGTTATATATGGGATACGTATAAATATAAATAGTATTTTGAAATGTAAATTGTTTATATTCAGAATGATAATTTTTTTAATTTTTTTTTTGAAAAATAAATAAATTAAAGGCCTATAAAATGATGACGCATTAATTATTTAATTAAAGAAAATATCAAATAAATATTATTAAAAATATTAGAATATCCAAACATTAATAGAATAAATGTCATAAATATATTTTGGGGATGAATTTTATATTTTAGTAATGATTTTAAATAGTTGGTTCGTAGATATCATGTTATGATATTTTTACAAAGTCAAGTAATGAATAGTGTTAAAATTGACAATAATGATATTTTAAAATTAATAATATTTTCATAAATGATATAAAATCCCTAAAAATATAAAATTCATCCAAATGATTTGAAAAATTCTTAATATTTCATCAATTACAAATTTATTTATCATTTTTTATTTTATAGTATTTATATGAACCATCAAAGTGTAAATTACATGAAATCATGGTAAGAGTTAAAAAGGGTCAAATAAGGGTCAACACAAAAGTATGGGGACTAAAATAATAATAAATAACTATCTAATTTTAATTAGATGAATTTTATTTTACCCATAATCATATTATATTCTAAATATGTCAATTTTCTGCCATTTGAAATATAAAATTAATTTATATTATTTTAATACTTCCACGAATTCCAAGAGTGCTTCTCCCTTTTATTATTAAATGGCACCTCTTATTATATATTCATCACACATAAAAACCGATTTTTTAAGCCATGATATACTAAAATAAGTTCATATTATCCATCCCCAAATTTTGGAGTTGTTATCTTAGGCATAATACTCACCTTAGAGGTGTTATGGTTTTAATCAAAGTAGATTGTCTAAAACAAATGTATCATTTTTAATTAATTTTTTTTGTTTTGTTTCTTATTCCTCTTCCTTAAAATATTTTCCACAATTATGAAATAATAACTACATTATACTAAATATAATTATATTTTATAATGTTAATATCATAATCTAAATCCATATCTACTTCCATCAAATGAAATAACAATTAATCGTTTGTGTGTATAGTAAAATACCACCTCGCGAACCAATATAATTCAGTTTCCATCCCATTATCTAAAGAATAATTGTAATTATGGTATTAATGTTTATATTTGATATTAATTACATATTTTTCATTATTAAATAATAATATATCATTTAATTACTTATCTTTCTATGAAAATGAAAATGATAACATCGTTCGTGCGTACTTGTGAACTATCACCTCTATGAAGCAATGTAATTCATTTTCCATCACCACATCACATTGATAGTATATATAAGTATATATAAATTAATAATATGATATTAATGAAATTATTATCATCCTAGAAAGATAAAATAATACTTACCCACTTTTCTTAATGATCTTTGAATAATGGAAACATTACTCATGCGTACGTACGACTTACCATTTCCAAGATTATAACGATCATAATTTTTTGAATACATGTGCAATGGATGGATTTAAAAGTATAATTGAAGAATAAAAGTTATTATTATGTCATTAATGTTATTATAGAGATGATAGGCTAATGACCACTTTTACTATTGACAAAATACCAAAGTCATTTTGGACTCATGTACCGAATAACGACAAAATGTATGACATTAAATGAAAAAATTAAGTAATTGTTTTAAAACTAAAATAAGTGATATAAAATGAATAATGAATATTTAAATTTTCTTTATAAATCATATAATTTATTTTATTTATTTATTTAGGAAGATAATGATTGTACGTGACGATTCAGACTCAGGGTAAAATACTTTCTTTTAAAAACCCTCAGTTAATGTTTCTTTTTTAAAATTCAAAGGGAATGTTTTTTTAAAACTTATATGGAATGAGTGGTTTCCCAAAATTTCATGAATTTTTATTTATTTAATGTTTTATTTATAGGTTTTTATATTTCTTTTTAAAGAAATGATTTCATTATTATGTGTGTAGTTCTGATATTTTAAAAGTGATTTTTACGAAAGAAGATTATTTTGATATATAGAAGTATTTTTATCATGGTTTTATAGAGTATTCAAGGGTTTTATTCATTATAGGTTCATTGTAAATTTTTTATTATTGTTTTATACCACTATAGATCAATTTATATGATGGTTTTATCCTCATTCACTATAAAAAATTCCCTGATTAGAATGGTGTTATTTTTTAGATTAAAAGGGGGTTTAACCCCTTCTAAACACATTGGAGGTGGTTACCCATAATCGCTGATAATTTTTATGCCACATTATGTTATATATGGTTAGATTAGAGGGGGTTTTAACCCCCTCTAATTTCACTGGATGATGTCAGATTAGTGGGGGTTTACCCCCACTAATATCAAACTCATATTTGAGGCAGTTTTGAACCACCTTTAATTGAGTTGAAAGCCCCATATCAGGGGAGGTTTCAGAAACCACATCTAATTAAGACCCATGTTAGAGGAGTTTTTAACCCCTCAAATTGAGAATAATATTGGCGGATGTTTTTGAAACCACCTCAAATATAACTAATAAATTTTTAAAATTGGTTTTTTTAAACCTTGCCCCACCCCCTCCATTCCCTCCTATTCGATTCCCATGTCTCACCCCTCGCCTTGTATAATTCTCCTATCGCACCCCATCCAATTATTCTATCCTTCCTCCTACCTCTGTTCAATTCGTCGGCCCCATCTCCTAGACATGCCTCCACGCCACTGACCATCCCACATATCAATTCCCCCGCCCCGCCCATCCTTCCCCCCACCCACGCGCTTCCCCTACTACCCCGTTAAATTCTCTTAACTCACCTCTAATTCATGATAGTTGTGCCCCTTCTAAAATTTAGATCTAGTGGGTTTCAAACATAGAACCTATATCTTTAAACTCTAATGCCTTACCATTATGGCAATTTCATTACTATAATTTAACTACACATTTGTATATTTATATATATATTTTTAATGCTTGTTTAAATAATAAATATTTGAATAAATATTTAAATAATTATAAATATTAAACATATATATATTTTTATATAGATTAATATATACATTTCTATATTATGTATTTACGTATTTATATTATAATACATTTATATTATATTCAATTTATACATTTATATAAACTATATAATTTATATGCATAGTTACAAAAATTTGATTAAATAAATTTTATAATTTTATTAGTGTTATGTATATACACATATATTTATATATTTATAAATATATTTATGTAAATTCTTTATATACTTAAATAAATATTTATATATTATGTACATGCTTATTTATAATATATTTATATATAATTATTTATTTAATATATTTACATAAATATTTTTAAAATGTATATTTATTATTATTGTCACGACCCGTCCCCTGGGGCCCGTGTCGTGACTACCCCAAGCCCGCCTTCCATAGGCCATGGGCTGGAAACTAGCACTAAAAGGCATATTCCCTAAACTGGGAAGGCATTGTCTTTATAACTTGTAAACATACAACCAATCACACAGCAGGATATGAACACAAGATAATTGTATAGTAAAAAGAGGGTCTACAGTAAGAAAAAGGGGCCAGAATACAAGCCCAATTTAAAGTACAAGAAAACTGAAAAGTATAAGAAAATTGAAATAGCTCTTGTGAAAACCCCCCAAGGACCCTACCTGAAGGGTAGGTACAAATCTTGAACAATCATCCCTGCAGTACTCCTCATATACTATCGACCTTTGAGCTACCTCCAGTCCTGGTACCCTCATCCTCGGTCAACGTTGTTCGTCGTCTGCACCAAACACAACAAGGTGTGGGCATAGCCCATGCAGGGGTGAGTATAACGATACTCTGTAGGGACACCGAGACCCTCAAAGGTCTCACAAAATAAAAAAAGGATAAACAAAGAAGCATGGAACAATAGTCAACCCTACATAGGTATATGCCCATACACAAACCTAAGTTATCAAGTATACTCATCTCATTCATGGGGAAACACAAGGCCCAACTCAAGATCCCAAAGCTCAACTATTCCACAAAGGAAGGAATACCATGAAGGTAACACCACAAAGATAAGTACCAAAAAGGTAACATCACACAGAACAATACCACAAAGGTATCACCATAAAGGTGAGTACAACAAAGGTAACACCACACATAAGAATACCAAAATGGTATAACCACGAAGGTAAGTACCATAAAGGTACGCCACACCAAAGATTACCAAAAAGGTAAAGACTTAGCTCACACCAAATATAACTTAGATACAATAGTAAAGATGATTAGAGTAACTAATGAATCATCTTACTCTGTTAAGAGGAAGACCCACATAGGATCCTAAATCATCATACCCATGTAAGATCCTAAATCATCAGACCCACGTAAAATCCTAGTAAATCAGACCCACGTACGATCCTAGAGAGGATCCACGTGGGACCCTTGAACACAGAACCATGTAGGATCCCAAAGCATAGACCGACATAGGATCCCTTTCCCATGTTACAGAAAGCTACACGGTTCCGGCACTAAGCTCTCTTGATTCTGGGAGGGTCCTCTCCTCAAGCCATAGGTCGATACTCCAACTTCCACAATGTACCATGAAGAAGTATCTCAAAGGAAATCCACATAAAATTGGTCTCAACATAACAGATAGTGTGTCAACTGGATGCCCGGTCTGTAAGTTATTGGTCATTTAGTCTTGAGGGTCTGGTTGGATTCGTTTTCAATCCAACTTGACCATAACCCATCTTTATCCAAAGATCAAGTGGGTTATACCAAAAGGACTGTCTTAATCCAAGGTTTCCGACAACACAAACGGTTCATCAAAAAGATGCCTGAAGCTCAAGATATGTCCGAAAGAACAAAAAGGGTCGAAGTTGGTCCACGCCCGGTTCGACCCGGTCAGAACAAACCGGCCTGGGCTGACCCATTTCTGGCCCTAGGTTGGACCTGGCCCAAGGGATCATACCCAACTGATTGGGTCTGGCCCATCCCGCCAGTTCAGGGCCCTTGGTGTGGGGGCCTGTGGTGCAGCAGCCCGGGTGTGGTGGCCCGCATTGCGGCAGCCCATGGTGTGGTGTCGGCTCATCTCACGGCCCACCGGTCAGCCAGCTATTCTCCTCCACATAGTGCAGTTGTGTGCAGTGCCTTCACCAGCGGCCGGTAGCGGGCCGACCACCCACCTCTTTCCACCGCCACACAAGGTCACATCTCTTTCACACTGGGTGACGTGGATGTGTACCGCAGCCCCATTTTCACGGTCGATCACCACCCCTTCACGTAGCCGGCTGCTTCCCCTTCGTGCGGCCGGCCGTTGCCCTTGCTCCGCTATGGCTGATGGGCTGTGACCCTCCTCCATTGGCACGGTTGCACCACTGCCGTATTCATGGTAGGCCGTGGTGTCGGCTGCCACTCCCGAGTCCCACCGGTGCCAATCACCGGTACCGGTCGCCGTCCTCCTCCATCATGAAGATCTCATCAAAACCACAATGGTTTTAGAGAGGTCAAGCCATGTTCGTTTGGCCTGCACCCTCCGTGTTAGAGCATTAGCAAGAGGCTCATGGAGAGAGGTTCAACATAAAATAAAATTAATGAAGGTAAATCAAAATCACACCGCTACCTCGAAGGTTCATTGACATTGGTGAGGAGGGAAAGACGGAAGTTAGTTCATTTTTGATGAAGGTGTTCCTTGTTGGAGAGGGTGTTCTTCATTGGAGAGTGTGTTCTTCATTGGAGTAAGAGTTTCTACAAGTTCTCCCCTTTTCCAACAATTTTCTAACCAATCCTCTCAAGGTATGAGGAGCCAATATAATAGAAACATTTTTACCAAATTAAAGTTGAAAATTTTAATTAATGACACAATTTATTGTATTGAGTTGACATAATCAAATGGGAGAATTTGAAGAGACTTCCCCACATCAAAGAGGGGTTCGAGTGGTCCCCACCACTATAATTTAATTTTGGGGTTTTATAGTTTGGGCGGTCCCCACCTCCATAACCCATGTATAGAGGTTTCTAAAACAAAATAAAACTTGTTCTTTATTTTTTTTATTTCCACATAAAACACAAAAACTAACTTTTACCTTCGACCTACTATGGTCGAAGTAAAGGTCTCCTTAAGTGAATATCAGTGCTGTGAGTTCAACAGTGCCCTCAAATTTCAATTTTGAGCACTAGTTCAAAAGTTACAAAAACCTGCTCGCACTTTTATTTAATGTACCTAAAAAGAGGTTCAAAAATTCATTCCAAGCACACCAAGCCTTGGAATCACACGCCGTCAATTTTCACGGGCTCATAAAATTCTCATATAATTAAATAAAATTAAATGGAATTTCCAGGACTTTAAATTCTCCCCACCTTAGGGCTTTGCATCCCTATAAGCCACAACACAAACTAAGGGAACAAGTGGGGGTACTGAGTAGGTATCTATGCCTCCCACTCCCATGTGCTCTTCTGGAGGTTCCCATGCTTCCAGCGTACATGCACCAAAGGTATCAACCACCAACGAATGACTCTCTTATATCGATCCTCAATCTCTAAAGGCTGAACTAAGCCTGCTGGTACCTGATGCTCCAACTTTACTTGCTGACAAGTGAGGCATCGAGAGACAAACTTTGCAACTGATTTCTTCATTCCCGGCCACTGGTGATGTCGTCGGAGGTCCTGGTACATCATCGCTACTTCTGGATATACCGCTAGAGGGGATTTGTAGAACTCCCTCAACACTTCATCCAGAAGTAACACTAGTACCATGGTACATCCTCTGAAAATGATGACGTGCTCCCCACCTTCAAAAAACCTATTAGGTGTCTGTCCTGTAGATATCTGAGATTGTCATGCCTTGCAGTCAGTGTCCCCGTGTTGTACCTCCCAGACTCACTGAAGAAGTTGGAGAGTGACTAAAAGAGACTGAAGAAAATATGCTCCATCTCGATCCACAAATGATATCTATAAAGTGGCCAGCTGCTCCATCACTTCACCTAGCAGTTTTATACCAGATCTTCTATTGAGTGCATCTGTTACAACATTTCCCATCCTAAGAGTATATACTTTCTCAAAGTCATGGTCCAAGAGGAACTCAAGCGAACGTCGTTGTCTCAGTTTCTAGTCCTTCTGAGAGAAGATACACTTGAGACTCTTGTGATCAGAGTAGACTATAAAATGATCGCCTATCAAGTAATGTCACCACATATTTAAGGTGAATACCACTGATTCTAACTCCAGTTCATGGGTAGCATATTTTTTCTCATTCTTCTTTAGCTATCGAGAACCATATGCCATAACTACTCACTCCTGCATCAAGACACATCTGAGTTTGGTCCCTGATGTGTCTCATTAGACTAAGTACATAATGCCCTCATCCGGAAGCCTCAAGATGGGGGCACTAGTCAGCCTCTACCTCAGATCCTAAAAACTCTGATGGCATATCTCTAACCACACAAAGGGTTTCCCCTTCTTCATAAATGTTGATAAAGGTGCTGAAACTCTGGAGAAATCAGGCACAAATATGCGGTAGTATCAAGACAATCCCAGGAAACTTCGTACCCGCATCACACTTGTGGTTGGATCCAAAGAAAGTACTGCCTCATTATTCGCTGGATCCACCGCAACTCCAGCCTCTGAGATGACATGTCCCATAAATTTAACATCTCGGATCTAGAATTGGCACTTCAAGAGCATACCATAAATCTGGTGCTCTCAAAGTGTATCTAGAACTATTTGAAAATGATAAGCATGCTCCTCCTTGGTTGCTGAGTAGATTAGAATGTCGTCGATGAAGACTACTACAAAGTGATCAATGTATGGATGAAAGATCTTGTTCATGAGTCCGATGAACACTGCTGGTGCATTGGTCATGATGAATGGAAAAACCAAAAACACATAGTGGTCATAAGGATATCTGAAAGCCATCATCTGCATGTCCTTGTCTCGTACTCTAAGCTGGTGATAGCCTGATCTGAGGTGTATCTTTGAGAACCACCATGCCCCTTCATCTAATCAAAGAGGTCGTCAATCCTCAAGAGTGAGTACTTATTCTTCATGGTCACCTAGTTTAGGCATCGATATTCAACATAAAGTCTCAAGCTCCCATCTACCTTCTTGGTGGAAAAAATCAAGGCTGCCCAATGAGAAACACTGGGCTGGACGAACCCAATCCACTGTAAGTCCACCAGTAATAACCGTAGCTTAAAAAGCTCCATGAGAGCTATTCGATACGCAGGTGTAGATATCGGTGTCGTACTGGGGTACAAAGTCAATGAAAAATTCTACCTCTCTACGAGGAGGTATATGAAAAACAACATCCGGGAAGACATCTGCATATTGGTCCACCACTACAAGATAGCTCGGACTCTCCACATCAACCGCTCTGAGGGTAAGGCTATCCAACTGATGAGTGATTAGCTGCACTCTCCTCCAGGTAAGTCCATCCTATACTGTAAAGGCTCCCTTCTTGCTGGTGAAGGTAAAATTAGTACCATCAGTGCGGACACACCACACATTGTGCCTAATATAGTCAATCTGAGCATGGAATGTAGATAACTCGTCCATACCCAAGATGATGTCGTAAGGCCTCAACGCCACTACTAGGAGATCCCAGCTGAAGCTCTCGCCTCCTAGAGTAAACTCACACTACCAGCACTAGTGTGTAATCATATAATCCTCTCCCGTAGGAGTCTCTAGCTGTAAGGATCCAGCCAATAACTTCTTCAGAATCACCGAGCTCCGAACGAGGGTTGTGGTAATAAAATAACGACTGGCACCTGTGTCTATAAGTACTGTAGCTAAGGTGGAGTATACATAGATCGTACCTCGTATTATCTCCGAAGCACCACGAACGTAGGCCTCAGCTTCCTGGAGCTATGCTCGCCTATTTCCTCTTACTCCTTGTGGTTGGGGTGGACCACCTGGTGGTGGTGGCGGTAACATCTTGAATCATCACCCACCACCAACTGCACGACCAACTCCTCTCCACGTCTTCCTGCTCCTTGCAAACCTCCTCAGTCGAACCTATTTCTCTACCTGTGTGGTCCTTTGACCATATGTTGATCATCCGTATAGCGGGTAGGGTAGTCACGAGCCATGTGACCCGGCCCTCCACATGTGTAACACTGCCTGCTCCTCACATGACTAGCTCTATCTCTAGTGCCCCGCACAACCGACCCAAAATATTGCGGGCATCCACCTATAGGTCTGGCCCTCTTGGACCTATGTGACATCTGTCTGCTTCCAGCTACAAAAGAATTCACTACATGATTCCCATTGGTGGGTCTCACTACTAGTGATTTCTCATAAAAAAACACTCCATTAAGTGGGATCACTGTAACACCCCTGCCTGCGTCAGGATGCATAGAGAAATCATCAAAGCCCTGACCTCATGCCTGAGTCCCTACTCGAAGGTCCGAGCCCTAAAGAATAGGTCCCACACCATATCTTTGGAGTAGCATGAAAGGTTGGTGAACCACACTGAGTACTGAGCCACAATCATGTTGCCCTGCTGCAGATGAAGAAGATCCTATATGCGCACAACATGAAGGGTCGCTGAGACAAACTCTACCTGAAACAAGCTGTCAAAGTCTTCCCAGAGAAGTGTCAACTCATCATGAACATGGAGAATCAAGATCTACCATCTTCTTGCATCTACCTATAGAAGACTGGCGTCAAGGATCACCCTAATATTAGCTGGTGTCCCTACTAGTCAGAAGACTCTCACCACAGCCTCCAGCAAATCCTCAACCGCATGTGAGTCTGTCTCACCCCGGAACCTGGGTGGCCTCTAGTGATGGAACTTGTGCATCACGCTCAAGCAACGTGCACCCTCAATTGTTGGGGTTGGTGTCATCGGTGGCCCAATGGGTAATGGAACCAATGGTGCCTTCGCTGGTGCCCCTACTGAAAGAGGGCGCTACACTGAGGCCTCATCGCTCGACGGGCTATCATCGCATACTATACCCAGAACCCAAGCTGTCTGTCTGCGTGGAGGAATCCTAGAAAGAAACAGGTGTGCCACAGTCATTAATTTATACATGGTGAGATAACTCATAAATATCTCAAAGAAAACTTTTCGAAACACACACACAATCAGTGTTTTCGTGCACTGAGTCAAAAATCAGAAGTCAGGGTCCTGGCGTATGGATACGTCAGCCACTGCAGCAACACTGGATTCCCTAAACTGATAACCACACTCACTACACATAACACTATTGCTGTTAAAAGATTAAATTACAATGTTATATGGTAGAAACAACTCCTCTAATACCAATTTGTCACGAACCGTCCCCCGGGGCCTGTTCCGTGACTACCCCAAGCCCGCCTTCCATAGGCTAGGGGCTGGTGACTAGCACCGAAAGGCATGTTCTATAAACTGAGAAGGCATTTCCTTTATGACCTGTAACCACACAACCAAGCACACAACAAGATACAAACACAAGTAACCAGTACAGTAAAAAGACACTGTACAGTAAGAAAAAGGGCCATAATACAAGCCCAACTAGAAAGTACAAGAAAACTAAAAAGTACAAGCAAACTGAAATAGCTCATGTGAATGCCTGCCAAGGACCCAACCTGAAGGGTAGGTATAGCCCTCGAACAATCTTCCCTATGGTATTCCTCATATACTATCGACCTCCAAGCAACCTCCAGTTCTTGTACCCTCATCCTCCGTCAGCGTTGTCCATCGTCTGCACCAAACACAACCAGGTGCGGGTGTATCTCGTACATGGGTGAGTATAACGATACTTAGTAGGAACCCCGAGACCCTCAAAGGTCTCACATAATCAAGAAAGGATAAACCAAAAATCTTGGAAACAAAATTCAACCCTACTTAAGTATATTCCCATACATATACCTAAGTTATCAAGTAAACCCATCTCATTCATGATGAAACACAAGGCCCAACTAAAAAATCCAAATCTCAACTGTTCCACAAAGAAAGGAATACCACGAAGGTAACACCACAAAGATAAGTACCATGAAGGTAACTCCACATAGAAGAATACCACAAAGGTATCACCACGAAGGTGAGTACCACAAAGGTAATGCCACACAGAAGAATACCACAAAGGTATCACCATGATGGTAAGTACCACAAATGAATTCCACAACAAAGATTACCACAAAGGTAAATACTCAGTTGACACAAGATATAACATTAGAATGGTAGTAAAGATGATTAGATGTAACTACTGAATCATCTTACACTGTTAAGAGGCAGACCCACGTAGGATCCTGAATCATCCGACCCACGTAGGATCTTAAATCATCAAAACCACATAGGATCCTAAATCATCAGACCCACATAGGATCCTAGTATAACAGACCCTTGTAGAATCCTAGAGAGGATCCAAGTAGGACCCTCAAACAGAGACCCACGTAGGATCCCAAAGCACAGACACACATAAGATCTCTTTCTCATGTAACAGCCAGCTAATGGGTTCCCGCACTAAGCTCGCTTGATTCCAAGAGGGTCGTCTCCTCAAGCCAAAGGTCGATAATCCAACTGCCAAAAAATCCCACAAAGAAGTATCATAGTAGACTGCCATGTAAAAGGGGTCTCAATGCAATAGACAGTGCGTCAATTAGACACTTGGTCTGTAAGTTATTGGGTTTTAGTCCCAAGGGTCCATTTGGATTCATGTTCGATCCAACCCGACTATACCCGAAATTTATCAAAAACTCAAGTGGGGTATACCAAAAGTACCGTCTCAATCCACAGTTTCTGGCGCCATAGACGGTATGTCAAACGGATGTCTGAAGTTCATGATATGGCCAAAAGAACGAAAAGGGTCGAAGTTAGTCTGGGTCCAATCCGACCCAGTCGGACAGACCCGGCCCGATCCAGCCTAGGTTGACTCGGGTCCAGCACTGAGTCAGACTCAGCCCTCTGGATCCGACCTAGCCGGCTAGGTCCGGCTCGGCCCATTGGGTTTGGCCCAGCCCACCACGTGTTGGGCGGCACACGGTGCAGCGTCCACTCAGCTCGCGGCTGGCCGGTCGGCCAGCCGTTCTCCTCTGCACGGTGCGGTCGTGCGCTGTGCCTTCACTGGCGGTCGACAGAGAGCCAGCCGCCCTCCTCTTACCCCGCGACACAAGGTCATATCTCTTGGACATCGGGCGACGCATATGCGCTCCATCGTCCCATTGGTGTGGCCGGCCGCTGTCGGCTTTCGCCCTTGCTCCGTCGTGGCCGATGGGCCGCGCCCCTTCTCCGACGGCACGGTTGTGCCGCCGCCATCTTCACGGACGATCGTGGTGCTGGCTTCCACTCTCGAGTCCCACCGGTGCTAATCGTCAGCACCGATAGCCGTCCTCCTCCATCTCGAAGATCACATCAAAACCACAAAGGTTACGGAGAGGTTGGTACATGTTCGTTTGGCCCACACCCTCTGCGTTAGAGCGGTAACAAGCGGCTCATGGGGAGAGGTTGAACATAAAATAAAATTAACTAAGGTAAATCAGAATCACACCCCTATCTCGAAGGATCATTGATGTCGATGAAGAGGGAAAGACGGACAACAGTTCGTTGTTGATGAAAACGTTCCTCGTTGGAGAGGGTGTTCTTCATTGGAGGAAGAGTTTCTCCAAGTTCTCCCCTTTTCCAACACTTTTCCAACCAATCCTCTCAAAGTATGAAGTGCCAATATAATTGAAAAAAGTTTATCAAATTAAAGTTGACTCATTTTAATAAATGGCACAATTTATTGTATTGCATTGGCATAATCAAATGGGAGTATTCCAAGAGACTTCCCCACATTAAAGAGGGGTTCGGGTGGTCCCCACCCCTATAATTTAATTTGGGGGTTTTCTAGTTCGGGAGGTCCCCACCTCCATAACCCATGTAGAGAGGTTTCAAAAATAAAATTAAACTTGTTCTGTATTTTTTTCCATGTAAAACATGAAAACTAACTTTCACCCTTGACCTACTGCAGTCGAGGTGAAGGACTCTTTAAGTTAATATCGGCGTTGCGAGTTCAACGGTGCCCTCAGATTTCAATTCTGAGTTCCGGTTCAAATGTTACGAAAACCCGCTCACACGTTTACTAAACATACCAAAAAAAAGTTTAGAAATTCATTCCGGGAACACAGGGCCTCAAAATCATGTGCCGTCAATTTTCACGGACTCGTAAAGTTCCTATATAATTAAAAAAAATTACATGTAATTTCTGGGTCTTTATAATTATGTGCATTAATATATATTTATTATTATAAATTGTATAATATTATATATAATTAATATATAATTAATATTATATGAAATACATATATATGAAATACAATATATATATATATTTTTGTTATATATAATTAATATTATATAAAATAGAATTTATTCAAATATAATATATAAAATAAAATTTATTCAAATATTTATATAATGTTATATGAAATACATGTTTATATTATATATAATTTATATGGATATTATATATGTTTAATATTATATGAAATAAAATTTATAAAAATATTTTTATAATGTATTTCAATACTTATATTTCATATTATGAAAAATAATATATATTTATTTCAGTAATTATAATTGTATAATATTATGTACCATAATATATATGTATTTCAATAAATATAACAGTATAATATTGTGTACATTAATATATATTTATTTTTATAAATTTTATATCATATAATATTAATTATATATAATATAAAATCACAAACATGTTATTTAAAAATATATTTATTATTATAATAATTTCAATTATAAAAACTACAAGCTTGGGTTTTTATATAATATATTTTTCAAATAAATTATCTTTATGTATATTTTTATAAAATATGTTAATGCTTTTAAAT
Organism: Viscum album; assembly: GCA_963277665.1. Taxonomy (NCBI): domain Eukaryota; kingdom Viridiplantae; phylum Streptophyta; class Magnoliopsida; order Santalales; family Viscaceae; genus Viscum; species Viscum album. Next base: position 786,761,781 of record OY728164.1, read on the forward strand.
TATAAAAATTATACAATTATATTTATGTATACATATAAATACAATTAAATAAAATAATATATTTGGGAATATAAAATATAATTAAATTATATATATATTTACTAAATTAATTTATAATTTATATGGTATGCTTAAATATATATAAAATATTTTGATAATATATATAAATTTATATATAATAATATATTTATAATATAATTTATATAATATAAATATAGAAGATATATATTTACATTTATATGTAATTCTATCTATATTATATTTATTTTTATACAGTATATAATATAAATGTACTTATACATAAATATATAATAAAAATGTATTTAATAAAATATAAGTATAATTTAAATCATAATATAAATGTATAGTTTTTATAAAACCATATATAAATTTTCTACATTTGAATAAATATAAATATAATTTATTTTATATTATGTATAAAAAAAATTTATATATCAATACATTTTTGTTTATATATATATGTGTATTTATTTAAAGAAGGCATGGAAAGATTTAATAAGGGTATGCAACCTTCTAATGGATTTATTTCTTAGGAATGGTTGAATCTTAGGAATAAGTTTACCAATGTTCTAAAGCGTTATGAGAAATCAGAATGGGAATCAGCTACTACAAAGGAAGAATTATACTAGAAATGTGGTGATAGGTATGGTTTTGATGATTTTTAGTTGTTGTTTTTGGGCTGGTGGTACTTGGTCACTGACTTTTCTTTTATTTTAATAAATAGTCAGAGGTTTTTCCTCTGACTGATTTTCTGGTATTTATATAATGTCTTTTCATATATGTTTCTAATTTATTTTAATACATTTATATAATGTGTTTATGTAATACACAAACACACACACACATATATATTATAAAATTTGAATTTATGTGAGATATATTTTAAAACAAAAAATAAAACTTAGAGGGGGTTAAAACCCCCCTCTAATCAAAGGGATTAGTGTATGTTCATGAACCCCCTCTAATGTCACAAATTAGAGGGGTACCACCTTAAATGCCTTAAATTAAAGGTTATTCAAAACCCCCTCTAATGTCATATATTAGAGGGGGTTCACATCCCCCTCTAATTTCGTAAATTAGAAGTGCTTTAAAACCCCCTCTAATCTAAGGGATTCATGACAATTAATGAACTCCCTCTAATTTAAGATATTAGTGGGGGTTGTGAAGCCCCACAATTATATTTAAAAACAATTTCTATATTATATATATAACCTCTAATATCTAAACTAATCATATTATATAGTGCCTCTAAAATCCTACTGAACATATATAGCCCCTAATTATAAAATTATCATGGATTTTGACATAACTTCATCAAAAATCCAAACAAATATTATAAAAAAAATGCTAAAATATTTAGAGGGGGTTGTAAACACACACTAAATTTGATGATTATAGGGGCTTATGCACAACCCCCTCTAAAAAATCATTGTTAATCAGCTATTTTTAAATTGATTATAACTTAAGATATGACAGGTTGAGCCCCATTATGGCTTAAGATATGATGGGTGGCCCTTATTATAGACCTAAAATTAATTGGGTACTCATGATATGTAATAAATATATAATATATTAAATATAAATTTTAAAATTCATCATATGTGTTCTCTTATACATCAGATAAGAATAAATTCAATTTTACTCAAAAAAGAAGTATTTTTCTAAAAATAAAGTTTTTCCTCCTTTTGATGGTGTACTTTCCTTAAATATAGATTTTTATACTTTTATATATTATATTTGAAAAAATAAAATTATTATTTTAATGAATAATACAAAAATTTACTTTGGTTGAATTTTTGGTATTTTTCTGGTATGTTTCATGTTTTGATAAATAGTGAAAAATACTGCATTTTAATTAATAATATTTTTTTTCATAAAAATAATTTATAGTGATAAATATTATTTTTAATTTGTTTAAAAGTATAATTAAATAATTTTTATATCATTTAATCCAATTTAGGCCATTGGCATCAATTTCACATTGAACATGGATATAGAAATATTTCAATCCTTTGAACGTTCTCATTTTAATAACCTATTTTCTCATTCTAGCAACTGGATTAATTTTAAATTAATTATATTCATTATTATGTATTGAATTTTTATAAACAGATTCCATATTTTTAATCTAAAATTCCAATCTCATTAAATATTTCCCTTTTATCTTTTGATATTATGAACAGTAACTTTAGAATTTTTTTACCATCATTAATGGTAAATCATGTAATTAATGGTAAAAATAATATTATAAATATTATAAAATTACCACAACACTTATCATAATTTTTTTATGAGTTATTTTTGACAAAAAAATCCATTGTATTATTTTTTGATATCTTGGAGCCACTTGGATTACTTTAATCCATTTATAGTATTTTATTCAAAGAAAAGTCAATTTTGTCTTACTTTTATTTTTAGCAAGTGAAATATTTTTAATATGGTGTCATATACAAGATATATTTAACTATAAATAATATTTTTCAATTTAAAAGATTTATCTATGTTATGGTAATTTTTTTATAGTTTTTACTGATAAAATAATTACCTTAAATTATGATACAATGATGATGTGGTAATTGTTTAATTAAAAGAACTATCAAATAAATGACATTATAAATATCAAGATAAATATAATTTTAGATAATTAATGTCATTAATGAATATTAAAGATTCCTTTGGCATGTTATTGATGAGTTAAAATGGTTTTTCCAATGATATCAAGTTTTTATGATATTTTTTAAAAGTGAAGTATTGAATAGTGTCAAAATTTACATTAATCATATTTTAAAATAAATAATATTTTATTAAATGATATAAAATTCATAAAAATATAAAATTATTACAACATATTGGGATAAGTATTAAAATTTTACCAAATACTATTTTTTTGGTATTTTGGAAATTTATAGTAATTATATTAACCCTCAAATAGTAAATTACATGATATCACTATAAGAGTTAAAGAGGTAAAATACAAGTTAAAACAAAAAGTCAAGCATTAAAAAATATTATAAACTTATATAATTTTAATTGGATGAATGTTTTTAGACCCATAATCATCCTATATTCTAAAAAAATCTGTGTGGATCTATTTGGAATAGAAATGAAATAGAAATTAATTTAACATTTTTAAGAATTTCAAGTGTGCCCCTATCCTCCCTTATAAAAGGGCTCATAGTATTCTCTTTTATTCACACCTCAAAACCTTTATTCAGAAAATATATTACCAAATAAAATCCTATAATTCCCCAATGCATTCTAGATCTCTTTTTTAGGCATAACAGCATCCTTAGTGGTTTTAAGGTGTCAAGAAAATGATATTGTTATAATAAAATATATCATTTTAATTAAGTGTTTCTATTTTATTTATTCTTTCAATTCCTTCAATTATTATTAAAACATGATGAAATAATAAATCCAGTATCCTGGATATAATTATATTTTATTATGTAAATATTAGAAAAAAATCAATCTCTGCTTCCATCAAACTAGAAAAGAATTAATCATTCGTGCATATGATAGACTACCTCCTCACTAAGAAATATAATTCATTTTCCTTCATGGTCTCTAAATAATGGTTATGATGATGGAATTAATGTTTATATGTGATATTAATTATGTATTTATCATTAATAATAAATAATATATCATTTAAATTCTTATCTTTCCATGCATAAAAAAATGATAACGTTGTTCGTGTGTACGTGGGAACTATCACCTCCACGAAGAAATTTGATTTGTTTTTCATAACCAAATCACATGGATGATATATATAATTATATTTTACATATTAATTTTATATTAATTATATTATGATAATTTTGGTAAGAGAAAATTATACTTACCTTTTTTCTGTAATGATGATTGAAAAATGAAAACGTTACTCAAGTGTACGTACGACCTACCATCTTCATGATTATAACATGGTTCATTTTTAAAAACCTAACATAACGGTTTGATTAAAATTTTTGATTTATGTATAAAAATGATAATAATTTAATCAGTATTTTTCTGGATATTGTGGAATCCGGACCACTTTGACTATTGACATTATACCAAATTCATTTTGGACCCATGTACCGAATATCCTCAAAACATCCAACATGAACTTATATAATTAATTAATTGTTATAAAATGATAATAAGTGATATAAAAGAAATAATAAACTTCAAAAATCTACTCATGAAATTAAATAATTAACATAATTTTATTATTCAGGATGATAAAGAACAAACATGATGAACCATACTCAAGGTAAGGGATTTCATCTCAATTTTGTTTTGTTGAGGTATATTTTGATGTTATGCACCTATCTTCTTTTCTAAGATATGTATAAAGCTCCATTGACATGTAATATCATGAAATTATTTAATCTCATGATATTTATGTTTTTTAAATTTTACCATTTAACATGGCATGTGATTCAACTGATTACAAAGCAATAATGAAATTATTAACCAAATTTCCAATCTTTGGGTTATACTTATTCTTCTTGGTCATGTTGTAATAATATTTTGTGTGAAATGAATTTTGAATATCTAATTTTGTAGTTACAATTTTTTTTATATAGATTTAAATTGGATACAAATAATTTTTTTTATTTGATTAATTCTAAATTTAATAATATGATATTTGTAAAGGAACTTTTAACAAAAAACCTTGTTTTAAATGTTTTAAAGATTTTTTATTCTATATATTTATCTTTTATGTCCATATTTTAGAAATATTTTTTATTAATTTATTTATATGAATATAAATGTTTTAAAATTTTAATTTTATAATTTCTATCAAATTTATTTGAAAGGGATCTTTTTCAGGTTTTATGTAAGGGGATTCTTTTAAAACCCCTCTTTTAAAGTTACATTTTCACTTTTCTTAGATGTCAAAGGGGATGTTTTTATAACCTATACGACAAGAGTTGTTTCCCATACTTTCATAATGCCTTATTACATTATTTTTTTATTTATAAATTTTTATAGTTTTTTAGGAAATTTTTCTCTTTATAATGTGCACTATTTTTATATTTTAAAAGTGATTTTTTACAATAAAATGGTATTTTGATATTTTAAAGGTTTTTGATCACGTTTTTAAAAGAGTTTCAAGGGTTTTATTCATGATATATTCCTTGGAAATTTTTTATTATAAGTTGATTGCATTAAAACTTAATATATGATGGGTTTATCTACATTTTAGCTTAGGATATGCGTAAAATTGGTATTTTTCTGATAACTTTCATGTTTGGATGAATAGTAACAAAATTATGCATTTTAATTGAGAATAATTTTTTGTCTAAATAATTTGTAGTGTTAATTTAAATTTTATTTGGTTTTATAGTATAATTGGATAAATTTTATATCAGTTAATACAATGATGTTCATTGGAATAAATTTCACGTTGAAATTGGATTTAAATGTTTTTGAACTCTTGAGCATTTTAACATTAAAACCTGTCTTTTGGTCAGTCAATGAGATTAATTTGAAATTTATTTTATCCAATTATTAATTTTTAATTTTGAAAAAAATGATTGCATATTTTGAAACATAAATTCTAAATTCATTAAATAGGTCCCTTTTAGTTGTGGATAAAATATAGATAGAAACTTTGGTAATTTTTATTACCATTGTTAAGGGTAATTCATGTAATTAAGGATAAAAATAATATTATAAATGCTATAAATTCACCCTTACACTTGTACTAATTTTATTTGATGATTTATTGTCAAAAAAATTATCATTGGTCTGATTTTATGAGATTTTGTTTCCATATGGGAGACATTAAGGCATTTATAGTATTTTATTCAAAGAAAAGCCAATGTTTCATACTTTTATTTTTAACTAGAGAAATATTGTTAATATGGGGTTATATAAGAGATATATTCGACAATAAATTGTATTTTGGAAGATAAAATGGGTATATTTATCATTTGATTTTATTTTTTAATTTTTAAGAGAGAAGTAATTACGTTAAATGCTTACATGATGACGATGTAATAATTGTTTAATTAAAATAAATTTCAAATAAATGGTATTAAAAATATTAAAATAATTATAATTTGATATAATTAATTTCATCCAAAAAATTTATAGATTAATTGGACTTTTTATTGATGTGTTATAGTAATTCGTTCAAATATATTACATCTTTATGATATTTTTAAAAGTCAAGTAGTGAATATTGTTAAAACTGACATTAAAGATATTTTAAAATTTAAAATATTTTATTAAATGATATAAAATTTATAAAAATATAATATTTGTAAAAATTATTGGGATAAGGTTTAAAATTTCATAAATTACTCATTTATTTTTCATTTTAAAATTAATGGTAATTATATTAACCCTCAAAATGTTAATTACATGATATCATAGTAAGAGTAAAAAGGGTAAAATAAGGGTTAAAATAAAAATATAGGGTCTAAAAAATAATTAGAACATGTATAATTATCATTGTATGAATGTATTTATACCCATAACCATCCTATATTTTTAATAAGTTAGTTTATAGGCATTTGGATTAAAAATTTATGTATATTAATTTAATATTTTGAATAATTCCAAGAGTGCCCCACGCTTCTTTTATAAAGGGGCCCCTCTTCTTCTCTATTACTTACACCTCATAACCTATCTGGATATGAAAATATCTTCCAAAATACCTTCCAAAAATACCTCCCCGTATTTTAAACCACTCATTTTTGTTATAAAACTCACCTTAGAGGTGTTAAGGTGATAATCAAAAGAGATTATCTGAATAAAAGTTTCATTTTTAATTAAGTGTTTTTATTTTGTTTCTTCTTCCACTTCCTTAAAATATTTTTCCACCATGAATAAATAATAAATAAAATATTATAAATATAATAAGATGTTATTATGTTAATATCATCACCTAAATATGTCAACATTTTCATTAAATGAGAAAATAAATAATCATTCATTTGTACGAAAGACTACCACCTCACGAATCGATATATTTATTTTTCCATCACCATCTCTCAATACTGATTATAAGGATGAAATTAATGTATATATATGAAATTAATGACATATTTATCATTATGAAATAATAATATAAAATTTATTTTCTTACCTTCCCATGTACATTAAAATGATAAGTTCGTTCGTGCGTACGTGTGAATTATCACCTCCGCGAACCGATGTGATTTTTTTATCACCATAACACATGGATGATATATATAAGTTTATTTAAATTACCAATATGATATTAGTTCTATTTTTATCATTATTTCAATATAAAATAATACTTATCTTATTTCCATAATGATCATCTTAAAATGGAAACTTTACTCATACGTACGTTCAGATTACCGTATCCATGATTTTAATATAGTTCATTTTTTATATTAATATGTAGGGGATGTATTTAAAAATATAATTTATGTATAAATGTGATTATTATGTCATGAATATTATTCTAGATATTATGTAATATTAATATTTTTATTATTTAAATCATACCAAAGTATTTTTGACTCAATTACTGAATAACGACAAAATGTTGGACATTAACATAAATAATTAATTATCATTATTATACGATAATAAGGGATATAAAATGAATAATAATAATTGAAAATTCTTAAGAAATTAAATATTTAACCTAATTTTATTATTCATTAAGATAAATATTGTATGCGATGAATCATACTTAGGGTAAAATAATTTTAACTAAAAACCTTCTTTTAAATGTTTTAAAGATATATTTTTGAAAATTTTCTATTTTATGTGCATGTTTTATGTAACGATTTTTGTGAAATTATTAATATGGACATGAACTTTTTAGAAATTGGAATTTTTTAATTTCTCTCAATTGTTTTAAAAGTAGAATCTTTTTAATGATTTATGTAAAATAATTTCTTTTAAAAACCATTAACTACTAGAAAATAACCCTATACACATGGTTTGGCACCATGGGTATAGCCCAAAAAACCTTGGGTATAGGTTATACCCACAGTTCGGAAACCATGGGAGCTTAAGGCATTGATACAAATCTGAGATAGACCCATGGTTTTAAAAATTCTATACCCATGATTATGAACCATATGAATAGGTGTATGGGAAATTTTCCACCATGTCAAAAACATTATACCCTCGATTCTCAAACTATGGTTATAAGAGTTTAAAAAACCCCACAGTCAGATTCAAACCCTCAACCACCACATCTTAACTGACATGCCAAACCACTACCCCACATAAGCTTATGTGTAAATAAATATATATTTACTATATATTTTTTTATAAACCACGGATATAAGTAGAAAATGATGGGTATATGTTTTCCCATGGAAATATGTTTGTTCTTGTGGATTTGTTTCCTTGTTCTTACGTGGGAATGTTATACCCATGGTTCTCAAAAACTGTGCTTATATGTATTTAATGACAACCTATACCCATAGTTTACTTGAAACATGGGTATAAGTTCCAAACCCATCTCTAAAACCATTAGTTTTTAGAAAAAAGTGGCTATAGGTGTTTCATATACCCACAGTTTTATCCAAAACCATGGGTATAGGGTCATTTTATAGTAGTGACTTTTTAAATTTCTTTTTTCAACTCTTTTTACAAGAGTCAAAGAAAACATTTTTTTTAACTTATACATCATGAGCGGTTTCTCCCAATTTCATGAAACTTTATTAATTTAATGGTTTCTTTATAAGTTTTCACAGTTATTTTAAAATAAATTGGATTCATTTTTATTTTAGTTGTTTTTATATTAAAAAAAATTACAAGAAAAGAGTATTTTTATATCGAAAGTGTTCTTAATATGGGTATAAAAGTGTTTTCAAATGTTTTATCCATGATATGTTCCTTAGAAATTGTTTATTATGGGTTGATACCATTATAGCTCAAGATATGATGGGTTGATCCCCATTATATCTCATGATATGACGGTTGACCCCTATTATAGCTCTTGATATTCCCACTAGAGCTCAAAAAAACAACTAAACATTATTATTTACATGTTACTATAGTAAACTAGTCGTTAGAATATATGGAATGAATATTACTAAATGAGTTATAAAAATATGGCTTAAACATGTGTATATAATTAATTTTTTGGTGACTAATTAATTATAAATTAAAACAAAACCCTTTTTAAAATAAAAGGAAATGTTTTTCTAAAAAATGATTTAAATGTGTCACGTGTGTTTTATACTAAAAAATAAATAAATAAATTTTTTATTGTATTATTTAAATATATATAATATATTTATTTTAATTTTTATAAACATCTTATGTTTTTTCTATACATTACATACAAACAAATCTAATCTTGCCATAAAAGAAGTATTTCTCTAAAAAGATGATTTTACATCTTTTTGAGGGCGTTATTATTTTAAATTTATCTATTGTTACATGTATAAATTATATTTGGAAAACTAAACTTATTATTTTAAATTTATATTTAAAATTTTTAATTTATTTAATTTTTTATATTTTTCTGAGAAGTTTCATGTTTTGATGAATAACGAGAAATACAAAATTTTAATTGAAAACTGTTTTTTCATCTAAATTATTTATAGTATTAATTTATATTTTTTATTTATTTTAAAGTTTAATTAGATCAATTATATATCATGTAATTTAATTTACATCATTGGAATAAATTTCACATTGTATTTGGTATAAAAACATTTGAATATTTTGAACTTTTTTAATTTAAAACCCTATTTTCTCATTCCATCAATGGGATGATTTTTAAATTAGTTTTATTAAATTATATGTTTTAAATTTTAAAAAATGGATTTGAAATTTTTAATCATAAGGTAAAAATTTATTTAATTGGTTTCTATTATTTATTTATGAAATATGAACAACAACTTCAGTAATTTTTATGACCACAATTATGGGTAAATCTGTTAATTAAGAGTAAAAATAATATTATAAATATTAGTAAAATTACCCAAAAACTTATTATAATACTATTGGATACATTATTATCGACTAAAATCATCCTTGGGATTATTTTGGAGCTCTTGGATTGACATGGATAAATTTAAGACGTTTATAGTATTTTATTAAAAAAGTCAATTGTTTCTTACTTTTTTAAATAGGAGAAGTATTTTTAATATGGGTTTATATAAAGAATATATTAGAATATAAATATTATTTTTAAATATGAAATTTTTATCTAAATATTTTAATTTTTCTAATTATTAGGCGATCAATAATTACCTTAAAGGCTTATATAATGATGATAGAGTAATTGTTTAATGAAAGACAATATAAAAGAAAATATATTAAAAATACTAAAATAATTATAATTTGATATAATTAATTTTATCCATGAATTTTATAGATTTATTATACATTATAGTGATGTTTTAGAATATTTCTTTGTTGTATATATAGTTTTTATGATATTTTTTAAAAGTCAAGTAATGAATAGTGTCAAAATTTATATTAATGATACTTTAAAATATAGAACATTTTATAAAATGATATAAAATTCATAAAAATTAAAATATTTTTAAAATCATTTTTATTAAGTTTAAAATTTAATAAATGATAAATTTATGGTTCTTTGGGAATTTTATAGTTACTATATTAACCTTCAATGAGAAAAAAACACACCTTATCATTGGAAGAGTTGAATCGGTTAAATAAGGGTTAACACTAAAATATAAGGATTAAAAATAGTAAAAAGTTATATAATTTTATTTGGATTATGGGATTTTTACCCAAAATCATCATATATTCTAGATAAATTAGTTCAGAGAGATTTTTAATAGAATAGTAATGTATATTTGTTTAATATTTTGAAAAATTTCATGAGTTCCCCTCCCTTATCTTATAAAAGGGAACCTTTTCCTATTTATTCCTCACAGTTAAAACCCTGTTTAGTTTGTTCCATTTCTTCCAAAAATACCTCCCTATAATCCATCCCCATATTTTAGATCTCTTATTTTTGGTAGAACACTCACCATATAGGTGTTAAGATGTTTATCAAAGGAGATTGTCCAAAGAAAAAGTGTCATTTTTAATTAAGCATTTCTATTTTATTTCTTCTTGCAGTTCCTTAAAATATTTTTAAACCATTATAAAATAATAAATATATTATCATTAATATAATGATATGTTATTATGTTAATATCCTCAACAAAACCAATCTCTACTTCAATCAAATCAGAAAACAATTAATCTTTCATGTATACGTAAGACTGCCACCTCATGAACTGATATAATTCATTTTCCTTCTCTATCTCTCAAGTCTGGTAATAATGATAAATTTAATTTTTATATATAATATTAATTAAATATTTATAATTATTAAATATTAATATATCATTTACATTATTACCTTTCCATGCACATAAAAATGATAACATCGTTTGTGCGTACATGTGAAATATCACCTCCATGAAGCGATGTGATTCATTTTTATCACCATATCACATGGATGATATATATATATAAGTATATTTAAATGATTAATATGATATTATTATCATTCTATAAAGGATAAATAATACTTAATTTCTTTCCATAATGATCATTGAATTTTGGAAATGTCAGTCATGCGTACGTACAACTTACCATCTCTATGATTTTAATGTAGTTAATTTCTCATATCTACATATAATGGAATGATTTAAAAGTATAATTGATGTATAAATTTGATTATTATTTCATTAATATTATTCTATATATTATTTAATAATCACCACTTTGACTATTGACATCATACCAAAGTCATTTTGGACCTAATTATTGAATATCGAAAAATCGTCTGACATTAACTTAAATAATTAAGTAATTATTATAATATGATAATAAGTGATTTAAAAGGAATAATAAACATTGAAATTATCTAATGAAAGTAAATAATTAACATAATTTTATTATTCAGGAATATATATATTGTCTGTTATGAGTCGAACTTAGGGTAAGGAACTTTTTAACTAAATAAACCTTACTTAAAATATTTTGAAGATTTATTTTCTAAATATATTTTTTTCTAGTCCATGCTTTTAAAATATTTTTTATGAATGTATTAATATGAACATTAACTTATTAAAAAAAATTCCAATTTTTATATGTTTTTCTCAAAATGGAATCTTTTTGAGGTTTCATGTAAGGGAGTTTCGTTTAAAAAATCCTTATTTAAAGTTAATTTTCATCTCTTTTTAATAATTTAAAATGGATTATTTTTTTAACCTATATGGAATTATTATTTTATCATAGTTAGGTTCTATATCACTCTCTATCATAACTTTATAATTATTTTCCCTTTCAATTCCATGTTTTTCAATATGTAAACCTAGTAATGTGTTATTCTAGATGGCCTTTATATTTCCCTTTCATTCTTATAAAGTGTATGTTTTATTAATCCTTTTTACAATGATGGATTTAAAAAATGTTATTTTGAAAATTAAAAGCCCTATATTTCAATCTTGAGTTTAAATTTTGAGGGAATAATATTTTTTAAAGGGGGATGTAACATCTAGAGATTTTAATGAATAAACATTATGTTTGATAGCGTACATGGTATGCCACATCAAGCTTAAATGAACATCTAAATATTATTACTTAAATGTTACTATTATAATCTATACATTAGAATAGAGGATATGAACATGATTAACTAAATTATGAAAATTTTATCTACACATGTATATATAATTAATTATTTAACCAATCAATTATAAATGATTATAAAACCAATTTTAAAATAAAAGAAATTTTTTTTTTGAAAAATTATTAAATGTGCGCAGGGTTTTTTATAGAAATCAATAATGAAATCAATATTTTTGGATTATATTAGTAATATTTATAATAAATTAAATATAATTTTTAACATTCATCCTATTAGTTTTTTAGACATGATATAAGACAAATCCAATTTTATACATAAAAGAAGTATTTTTTTAAAAAGGAAATTGTTTCACCTTTTGATGGAACTCTTATTTTAAATCTAGTTTTTGAAACTTTTATAAAATATATTTGACAAAATAAAATTTATATTTGAAATAGTAATATCAATATTTAATTTGGTTTAATTTTTGGAATTTATTCCTGATAAGTTTCATATTTTGATGAATAATGAAAAATACTAGATTTTAATTGAAAACATCTTTTTCTTTTAAATAATATATATTGTAAAATTATAATTATAATTTTTTTTAAAGTATAATTTGATAAATATTATATAATATAATCTATTTTTGGTCATTGTAATCAATTTCACAATGAAATAGGATATAAAAACATTGTTAACTTTTGAATGTTTTTACTTTAAAAACTCAATTTCTCGGTCCGTCAAAAAGATTAATTATAAATTAATTTTAGCTAATTATGTGTTTTTAATTTTGAGAAATTGATTCCATATTTGTAATCATAAGTTCAAAATTTATTAAAAAGTACTTTTTATTTCTGGACAAAATTTTAATTGAAACATTGGTAATTTTTATTACCCTGGTTAAGGGTAAATCATGTAATGGGTAAAAATAATATTATAAATATTAGAAAAGTACCCTAAAACATGTCCTAATTTTATATAATGAGTTATTATCTATAAAAACCCATCATTGGGAATATTGTATGAGCTCTTTAAGACACTTGGATGACTTTAATCTATTTATAGTATTTTATTCAATGAGAAGTCAATTTTCTGATACTTTTGTTTTTAACAACAGAAATGTTTTTAATATATGGTTTTATAAGGTATATATTCAAATATAAATATTATTATGAAATATATAATATTAATATTGATCATTTTAATTTTTTTAATTTTTAGGAGAGAAGTAATTTCCTTAAAGGCTTACACAATGATGATTCAGTAATTGTTTAATTAAATGAAATATAAAATAAATGACATTAAAAATATTAAAAATATTATAATTTGATATAATTAATGTAATAAAATAATTTTATAGATTAATTTAATATGTTAGTGATATTTTTGAATTTTTTTTGAATATATATTGTTATTATATTTTTAAAAAGTCATGTAATGAATAATGTTAAAATTAACATCAATGATATTTTAAAATATACAATATTTTATTGAATGATATTAAATTTATAAAAATCTAAGATCCATAAAAATGATTTGGATAAATATTATGATGAAATAAATGTCTCATTTATTAGTTGTTTGATATTTTATAGTAATTATATTAACCCTCAAATTTGAAATTACATGATATAACGTTAAGGGTTAAAAGGGTAAAATAAGAGTTATAACAAAAATATAAGGATTAAAAAAATAAGAACATTATAATTTTCATTGGATAAATGTATTTAAACTAATAGTAATACTATATTCTTAATATCTTAGTTTTAATCCATTTTTATTATGAAATTAATGTATTTTAATTTAATATTTTATAGAATTCCAAGGGTGCCCCTCCCTTCTCTTATAGATGGGAACCTATTCCATTATATTCCTTACACCTTAAAGCCAATTTGTTTCAGCAAATATCTGACATAATACCTTATTATAATCCCACCCTACTTTTTAGTTCTTTTATTTTAGGCATAACACTCACCTTATAGGTGTTAAGTTGATAATCCTGTGAGATTTTCCAAAGAAAATGTATCATATTCAATTAAGTGTTTTTGTTTAGTTTCTTATTTAAATTATTTAAAATATTATTTCACCATGATTAAATAATAAATATAGCACCCTAAATATACTTACATGTCAATATGTTAATATTATCACCTAAATCCATCCCTTATTTCTATCAAATGGGAAAAGAATTAATCATTCGTGCATATGTTGGACTACCACCTCAAAAACACATATAATTTTTTTCCATCACCATCTATAAGGAATGGGTATAATGATGGAGTTAATTTTTATACACTACAATAAATATATATCTATCATTATTTAATAATTATATATCATTTACAATCTTACCTTTCCATCCACATGAAAATGATAACGCAGTTCGTGCATACATGTGAACTGTCACTTCCACGAAGCGGTGTGATTCTTTTTTCATAACCATGTAATATGGATAATATATCTAAATATATATAAATTATTTATATTATATTCATGATATTATATTCAGTCTTTAAATATGAAATAATACTGACCCTTTTTCTATAATGATCATTGAAAAATGGAAATGATACTCATGCGTAAGTGCTACTTACCATCTCCAGTATTGTAACGTAGTTAATTTTTCATATCCATATGTAATGGATGGATTTAAAAGTATAAATGATATAAAAATATTATTATTATTTTATGATTATTATTTTAGAGATAATGTGCTAATTACCACTTTGACTATTGATATCATAACAAAGTCATTTTGGTATCAAGTACGGAATATTGACAAAACATCTAACATTAACTTAAATAATTAAGTAATTGGTATAACATAAAAATAAGTGATATAAAAGGAATAATAAACATTTAAATGTTCTAAATAAAGTAAATAATTAACCTATGTTTATTATTTAGTAAGATAAATACTATACGGGATTCGTTGGACTCAAGGTATGAGAATTTCCTCTAAAAACCGCTGCATAATGCTTCTTTTACAAAAGTCAAAGGGAATGTTTTTTTACTTATATAGAAAGAGTTTTTTCTACCAATTTCATGATGATATATTACTTTAATTTTATCTTTATATGTTTTCATAGTTTTTTTTGAAGAAAATTTCTTCATTGTTATGTAAACGATTTATATATTTTTAAAATGACTTTAAAAAAAGTGTATTTTAATTTCCTGAAGTGTCTTGCTCGTGGGTTTAAAATATTTTTCAAGGTTTATATCCATTATATTTTACTTAAAAATAATATCCACTATCTAGGATAAACCATTCCTACAAATTATTAATAAAAAATTTAAAACATAAAATTTTTGGCAATACAATGGATTTTACAAAGGCGTGAATGAATCAACCCATGCATATCATCATCCACCAGCGAATTACAGTACTATGGTCCCCTAAAATTACACATTTTTCTTGTCTCCATAATCACCCTCTTTGAAAGAGCATCTACCACCTAGTTCACTTCTCTATAATCATGGGTGGTAATATTATTGTAATGAGAATCATAATGAATGCATTCAATCCACTTGGGTAGGAGTCTCCATGGGACATTTCTTATTCTGGCTTGGAGGTCCATGACAAAATTTGTAGAATCTAATTCAATACATAGGTTCACCCATCGATGTTGGAAAACATGCTTTATGTAAAAAATCATTTACCAGAGTTCAGATTCATAAGCTGTTCTAATACCAAAATAATAATAAAATAATCCCTTTACAAAGTCATGATATGTTTGGAAAATACCTCTGCATTCTGAAGGTTTAGACATTCCAGAGGCCACACCGTCAATATTAAATTTTAACTGATGGCCAATCAGGGGAATCCACCATACTTATTTATGGACCAAATATTGTTTGGGTCTTCCTATCACACCTAGAAGTATAATATTTCTTAGATATTGAATACTGTTATACCTATACCAAAGTTGTACTCTTGCAGCAGCATGAACTTCACTATGTAGAGTAGCAATTCCAATGTGAAAAGAGGTGTCCTTCTCCAAAAATAGATTCTCATTACATTCACACGAAATAGAAGAGGAGTCCAAAGCTACTACCTCTAACATAAAGTTTTCACTAATTTTGGTTCTATTGAGAGAAGAAATCAAATCCTCAAGCTTACAATCTACATTAAAATCATTGTCAAAGACATTGGTAGCATATTTCCATAATTCCCTTGAAAAAACATAGTTGATAAAAAATTCCGGATGTTTTCTTCATCTTTATGATAGATATGGTAGGATGAGATAATTTATTGGCCCGCCCTCTTCATCTGATCAAGTTTTGGTAAAATAATTTTTTTCATATTAACCATAGGAGAGTAAACCATTAATTTTGTGTGTAATTGGCCTTAAAAGTGGACAAAAAAGATGAAATAATAAAGTCAATTTCAGTTTTGATCATGTAATAACTGTTAACATTAAAATTCACATTATAGTTTGTCTTCCACATAAAAACATTTGTGTCATTATACATGTATAATTGTACATCACATACAACCTACAATGGTATAAAATCAATGCAGTTAAAATGTGAAATAAACTCCCCAATGGTCATTTTCATTATCTTACGAGTAATAGTTATCCTATCATTGAGTGGTTGATCAACCCATTAGGTAGTCTAGTAGTTTAAATCAGATTTATTACTAACCAAACATAATATATTTTTCATGATTCCATGAAAAACAAGCTTAATTAATGACCAAGCTGATGATCCCATATGATAATAACACCACAATATGTTCATTATGGATTTTTTATTATGGTTTTATCCAATTATAGCTTGGTATGTGTTGGGTGTACCCCACTATAACTCAATATATGATGGGTTGGGTCCCATTATAGCACCAGATATGATGAGTGATCTCCATTATAGCTATCTAATGCATTAAGTACTCTAGTGATGGAATTCGATGATAATATTATTATATTTTCAAGGGTGATGTAAGAGTTATATGGTAATTATTCCTCAAGGAACCTACAAGATCTTTCTATGCATGCTAATGAATTTTTAAGGAAATGGATTTAATGTGTTTTTATGTTTTCACTAGACAATTTATTTTCTCCCGTATTCATGACACTTTGTTACTTTATTATTTTCATTATAAGTATTCATAGTTCTTTTCAAAGAAAAGTATTTCATTATTATGTGAAATTTTTTATATTTTAACATATATTTTTAAAATAAAAGGTTATTTTAACATTTTTATGTGTTTTGTGCTTGGGTTTAAAATATTTTTTCAAGGGGTTTATTAATGATATATTCTCTGAACATTTTTTATTATGGGTTGATCCCATTATAGCTTAAGATATGATTATTGGATCCCCATTATTGCCAATGATTTGATGGTTTGAGCCCCATTATCACTCAATATATAATGGGTGAGCCCCATTATAGCCCTCAAATGCATTGGGTACTCTAAATATGGAAGTCAATTGTAATGTTATTCATTTTTTAAGGGTGAATGTAAGAGTGATATGATAATGATGTCCCAGGTCACCAAAATGATTTTTCTATACATTAAATTTTGTTTTTAAGGAAATGATTTTTAATTTGTGTTCATGTTTTCACTGGACTAATGGTTTTCTTTCCTTATTTCCCCTATTGATCTCTATGTTCTCCTCTCAGGTTTTAAAATTTGTTTTCACAGGGTATAAGGATGAGTAATAGAAAGAATGAAGTCACATTGAAAGTTATAAATATTTTTTAGAAAATAGTATCCATATTTTATTTTAAAAGGTTTTTAAAACAAGTAAAAAATATAATTTAAGACTATATATTATTTATATGAAAAAGAAGTTTCATTAAAAATGTAGTATTTTTTTACTATTCATCAAAATATATAACTTCTCAGAAAAATAAAAAAAAATACAATCAAAGTAAAATTTGATATTCTTCATTCAAAGAAGAAGTTTATTTTGGAAATTATAATTTATAAAATCATTAAAAACTAGATTTAAATCAAGTGTTCCATAAAAAGGAGGTAAAACTATTTTTTAGAATAATACAATTTGGAACCATAAAACTAAGTTTATCGTATATGTTATTGAACATAGTTTCCCTTTTTATTTAAAAAAGTAATATCAATTTCATAAATATTAATAAATTAGAAAATTAATTATTCATTTATTACCAAGGTCTTTACATCCCCCACTATGGAAATTACACCCTCACAATTTTATTCACTTATTAAGTAAGTTGGGATATCTTTCCCTCATATCATTTTTTCATTCCCACATTGCCTCTTCCACCATATGATTTTTCCATAAACCATTACCTAATGAATCGCCTTATTATAAAACATTTTCTCTATGTGTTCATGAACCTGAGATGGATGTTCCTCATTATAAATATTCTCTTCCAACTAAACTACTACTTAAATCATGATATGAATCTAGCACATATTTACTTAAAATTGAAACATAAAATATGTTGTGTACCTGGGATAAAATCTGAGGCAAAGACACTAAGTAAGAAATTTATCCAACTTTCTATAAAAATTTATATTATCCAATGAACCATGGAATTATCTTACACTTCTTAAAAAACAACACACATTTAAAGGGAGAAATATTAAGAAAGACATTATCACCTTCCTCAAAAGAAATATACTTCCTCTGGTTATCTGCATAACTTTTCTGCTTGTTCTGAGCTGTCATCAAATGTCACTAAATAAATTAAACATTATATTCCATTTCCTCTACCAATCATGGTCCCATAAACTTCCTTTAACAAAATTCATCCCAAAATGTTAGAGTTTGACAACACATTCCATATAATGCCTCAAATGGTGTCATCTATATACAAGAATTGAAAATATTATACTAAGAAAACTCAACCAAAGAAATATATTGATCCCATCATCCATAATAATACATTGAATAAGAACATATCATATCCAACAAGGTGTAATTTGTTTTTTCTTCTTGTCCATTAGAATAAGGATGAAAGGCTATGCTGTAATTTAATTCAGTTCCCAATGAATTCTAAAGGCCTTTCCAAAAGTTATAAGTGAACCTGGGACCATGATCAGATGCAATGGAAAAAAGTTAAATATTGCTTTTTCTTTATAGAATTATCAAAATATCATTAATATAATATTAATACTTTAAATATAATTATTTGTATTATCTATGTGATGTGATGATAAAGAACAAATCGCATTGCTTTGTGGAGGTGATAGTTCACACGTATGCATGAATGACATTATCATTTTAATGTGCATGGAATGGTAGGAATGAAAATAATATATGATTCATTTATAATGATAAATATGTAATGAATATCATATATAAAATTTAATTCCATCATTATAACAAGTCTTGATAAGTGGTGATAGAAAATGTATTTCATGGATCGCGAGGTGGTATTCTGCCGTACACATGGTCGATGAATTCTTTTCCAATTAGATAAAAAATGAGATGGGTATAGGTGGTGATTTTAAAAAAAACATATCGTTACATTGAGGACAATATATTTATTGTATTTTAATGTTTGAAGTGTATTTTAAGGTAGTGTAAGAATAAATAAAATAGAAACAGTTAATTAAAAACAATACTTCTTCTTCAGATGATTTCCTTTGATTAACACCTTAACACCTCTATGTTGGGTGTTATGCCTAAAATATGACCTATATAATTTAGAGAGGTACTATACAAAGGTATTTGGGTTTATTTTGTTCAAACTAAATATTTTATGAAGTGTGAAGAGAAGAGAAGACAAGGTTCTCTTTTATAACAGAAGGGAGAGCCACTCTTGGAATTTGTCAAAATATTAAATTAATATAAATTAATTTTAGATTAAAAATATCTCCAAAATGATTTATTTAGAATATAGGAAAATTATGGGTCAAAATATATTCATAAAAATAAAATTAAAAAGTTTTTATTATTTTTTTAATCCTTAACTTTTAGTTTTAACCCTTATTTAACTCCATTAACTCTTACCGTGATATCATTTAATTTACACTTTGTGGGATTATATAATTAATATGATATTCAAAAAAACCAATAATTGAGCAATTTAAAAAAAATTATTCCTTATAGAATTAATTTTAAAAAAATTTAGATGTTTATAAATTTTTTATCATTTAATAAAATATTATTTATTCTAAAATATCATTTGTGTCAATTTCAACGCTATTCATTACTCAACTTTTTAAAAATATCATAAAAAATGATAAATTGGGTAACATTATTCTAAAACATATTAAACATGTTAAATTATACTATAAAATTAATATATGACATTAATTATCTAAAATTATATTTATTTTAAAATTTTTAATATCACTTATTTGATATTTTAATTAATTAAACAGTTACTGCATCATCATTGTGTAAGCTTCAAAGGTGATTATTTCTATCATAAAAATTAATATGAATTCAAATAATGAATAGAAAAAATTTATAATTGAAATTAATATTTACAGTCGAACATATCACATATGTAATCCCATATTAAAAATATATCACATGTTAAAAATAAAAGTATGATAAGATTGACTTTTCTTTGAATAAAATGCTACAAATGGCTCGAAGATATCTAAGTGAATCCAAAAGATCATAAAACGAACCCAATGATACTTTTGGTCGAAAAAAATCCCAAATAAAATTACTAAATGTTTTATGACAATTTTTGATATTTTTACTATTTTCTTACTCTTAATTACACGATTTACCTTTAACCTTGGTAAGAAAAATTAATAAAGTTACTATTCATATTTTCCAAAGATAATATTGACCAATTTACTAAATTTGTAACTTATGATTCCAAATATGGAATTATTTTTTCCAAATTCAAAACAAATAATTGGATAAAATTATATTATAATTAATATCATTGAAAAAATGAGAAAACATGTTTTTAAAGTGAGAATGTTCATAAGATTGAAATGTTTTTCTATACAAATTCAATGTGAGATTTATTCCAATGAGAGAAATTTGATTAAATTATAAAAAATTTATCTAATTATAAATTTAAACCAGTTAAAAATATAATATATCAATTTAAATTATTTAGATGAAAAATCGGTTTTCAATTAAAATATAGTATTCTTCACTATTCATCAAAACATGAAACTTACCCTAAAAATACAAGAAATTAAACCAAATTAAATTTTTGTATTATGATTTAAAATAAGAAGTTTATTTTTTAAAATATAATGTATAAAATTTTCAAAATCTATATTTAAAGCAAGTGCGTCATCAAAAGTCCAAAAAACTGCCTTTTTAGAAAAATACTTCTTTTATTCGTAAAATTGGATTTATTATTATGTCATGTTTATAAAAAAATAGCATAAATTTCAAAAAAAAATTAATATATTATTATTTATTCTATTAATATAATTCATTTAAGTGTTATTTTCTCATTTATTGGTCTAAGACACATGTGTGCTAATTTAAATAGTTTTTCAAAAAAACACATTCTTTTATTTTAAAAAGAGTTTTATTTTCATTTATAATTAATTTATCAAAGAATTATTTATATATACATGTGAAAATAATATTTTATTAAGTCATTTAATCGTATTCTTAGTTTCCATTCTAATGGCTTGGTTATAATGATAATATTTAAATAATAATATTTTTTTGTTCATTTAAGATCGATGTGACATTTCTTTTATGCAATCGAACATAATATTTCCTTTAAAAATATTAGGATGTCACATTATCCCCCCATTCAATAAAATTTTCCTCTAAATTTGGACTTTTTCTTGGTAACTGGGTCTTGACTTTTCAAATTACCTTTATTGAAATCGGACATTAGAAAAATGATTAATAAAACTTACACTTTAATATAAAGAAATGGATATATGAAGGTCACCTGAGATAACACATACTTAGATTCTATGTTATAAAACATGGAAATTTAAGAGAGAATATACTATCTTGTTTTGATGGATAGTGATAGATAACATGTCCACAAGAAAGTTAACAATCACAAAACCATAAATATGTGATGGGATAAAAAGGTCATTGATTTCTCAGTATAAAAAGTAAAAAGATAAAAAAAATTCAAGATTATTTTTATTGAGTTAAGGAATTATTTTTCTATCCATATAAATAATATATAGAAATATAATTACTTGAAAACTGTAGTTTCATCCTTTAATCAATTTCCACAAAAAACTCATCTTTTTCTCCAAATGACGAGTATTTAAGATGTAGTTTTCACACCTGAAGCACTATAATAAACTAATATAGAATGAAATAATCAACAAAATTTCAACTTTATATATCTCATATTCTGAAAAATTAACCAAAACCAAAATGGTGAGGATTATATAAGATAATTCCTTAAAAATAATAAACCATTATATGATGAAAAAGTACATTAATATTTAAGATTAAAAAGTAATACCCAAGGTTTACCAAAAAAACATTTAGTAAATAACTCTCCTTTAAATTACTCAAAAATAATCTAACTAATTTTAAAACCCAAAAATTATTTTATCACATTATCTTCCAAGATAAATTTAAGATTTATCTCCAAATAACATTAATCACTCTTAATGTCTCATACAACAAATGTAATTTCTCCAATCACATAATATCCATGTATGAAAAAACATTTATATAAATAAATATAAAGAAAAAATAATGTCATATTTTCTCAAAATAGGAGTATAAAATTTTAATTTGGCTTATTCATTGTTATTTTTCTGATAATTTTCAGGTTTTGATGAATATTGAAAAATTACATCATTTTAATTGAAAAAACTTTTTCGTCTAAATAATTTTTGGTTTTAAATTATATTTTTGATTGGTTTTAAAGTATTGTTAAATAAATTTTCTATTATTTAATCCAATTAATTTATTGTAATCAATTTCACATAGAAATTGGATATAAAAACATTCTTAACTTTTTAACATTTTTACTTTAAAAACGAATTTGAATGATTTGTCGATATGATTAATTTTAAAATAATCTTAGGCAATTATGTGTTTTGATTTCTGAAAAATGAATCCCATATTTGGATTCAAAATTTAAAAATTTATTAAATTGGTCCCTTTTATTTTGGACAAAATATGAATAGTAACTTTGGTAATTTTTATTACCATAGTTAAGGGTAAATCAAGTAATTAAGGGTAAAAATAATATTATAAATATTAGAAAATTACCATAACACTTATAATAATTTTATTGGATGAGTTATTTTCAACCAAAATCATTATTGGGATAGTATTTTGAGCTCCTAGAGCCACTTATAACAATTTAAGACAGTTATAGTGTTTTATTCAAAGAAAAGTATATTTTGTTGTATTTTTTTATTAATAAGAGAAATATTTTAAATGGGGGTTTATTTAACTGATATGTTTGAATATAAATAGTATTATGAAATCTAAAATTCTTATAATTATCACGATAATTAATTTTAAATTTTTATGAGAAAACTTTTTATTTTAAAAGCTTATATAATGATGATCCAGTAATATTTAATTAAAGGAAATATAATATAAATGATATTAAAAATATGGAAATAATTATAATTTAATATAATTATTTTCATCCAATAATTTTATATATTACTTTAATTTTTTTATTTTTAGAGGAATTGTTTTGAATATATAATGTTGTTGTGATATTTGTAAAAAGTTAAATATTGTGCAGTATCAAAATTGACATTAATGATATTTTAAAATATAAATTATTTTATTAAATGATATAAATATTTTAAAAATAAAATATTTTTCAAAATAATTTGGATAAGGCTCAAAATATCCTAAATGAGTCATTTATTGTTAATTTATTATTTTATAGTGATTATATTAACCCACAAAGTGTAAATTACATCATATCACGGAAAGAGTTAAAGGGGTAAAATAAGGTTTAAAAAAAAGATACAGATAAAAAATATCAAAATAGTATAATTTTCATTGGATGAATTTATTTTAATCCATAATCATCAAATATTTTAAATAAGTCAGTTTGGATTCATTTGAATGATAAAATTAATTTATATTAATTTAATATTTTGAATAATTTCAAGAGTGCCCCACCATTCTTTTATAAAAAGGGAACCTCTTCTTCTATATTACATACATCTCAAAACCTATTCGGTTTGGAAAATACCATCCTAGATACCTTTCTAGAATCCGTCCCCAAATTTTAGTTCTATTATTTTTGGCATAACACTCATCTTAGAGGTGTTAAGGTGATAATCAAATGAGATTTTTAGAAAAAAAGGTATCGTTTTTAATTAAGTTTTTTGGTTTATTCTTCCACTTCCTTAAAATAGTATTACACCATTATATAATAATAACTATAGTAACCTCAACATATTTAGATTTTATCATGTTAATATCATTACCTAAATCCATATGCACTTCCATCAAATGGTAAAATAAATAATCATTCATGCATATGACAGACTACCACCTGGCGAACAGATATAATTTTATTTCCATAAATATCTCTCCAGAGTAGTTATAATGATGAAATTAATGTTTATATATGATACTCATGAAGTATTTTCATTAGAAAAACATAATATATAATTTATATTCATACCTTTCCATGAACATAAAAATTATAACAACATTCGTGTGTATGTGTGAACTATCACCTCCATAAAACAATGTGATTCATTTTTATCACTATAACACATGGATGATTTTTTAAAGATGATAACTTTCCTAGAAAATCATGTATATTATATAATTAAAAGAGATTAAAAATTAAAAAGTCTAAAAATAAAAAATTTACACTTATCCCTCTAAAAATTGGAAAAAGATCATGAAGAACCTGATTAGACCAAGCCAAATTATCATGATCAACAGCCTTGTTGGAAATACCATCTTCAAGAGAGTTGGTCTCCCTATATACATGAGTAACAATGTAATAAATGGAAGAAACACTGTCCAGGAAAATAATCCATCAAGAGGATAACATCCATAAAATATTTTCTAAACCTTCTTTGATAGTATGAACAATAATATAAGAGTCTCATTCCAACCAAGGTTTATTCCAACCAAAAAGTAATCCTTATTCAATGTCCTCAATGACACCCAAAATTTATACCTCAATAGAGGGGGAAAACAATAAGAAGCATAAAGGCATCCTAAATCATCCCCATGATGGTTTCTAGAAATAGCACCATAACCCGAAGGACCAGGGTTACCCATTAAAGAACTATTCGTGTTAATTTTAATCAAAACAAAAAAAGGTGTCTTCCAAAAAAACAATCATTCCATGAGGAGTATGTAAGCTACCAATAATACAAATCCTCCTTAAAACTAAAAAAAATATTAACTGAGTTAATTTAGAAATTGTTTTGGGAGGGATTGGCTTCTCTGATAACCATGAATAATTGAGATAGTGTAGATTGAGGAACAAACAAAACATGATCATTTAACCATTTATTTTCATCATGTCAGATGATGTAAATTAACTCCATATAAGAAACCCAAAAAATGTTGAGGAGTTGAGGGGAAAACACGATCAATTAACAGATTTTGATAAACTTTAAAATGGAGCATGTTCGAAGTAAGAGGATCTCAAAAATATCAAGGATGGTACACCACATCGATGAGGAAGTGGTGCAGGTCAAGAACATGTGCTTGATATCATCTCTATATTAATGGATGAGGTAACATGATGAACATAGAGAAATTCCATAGAATTGTAAAAAAACTAGTTAGTAATTCTCCATGCACAACATGCCGGATGAAAACTGACTGAGAGGGATGAATAAAACCACAATTAATTTTACAAAGCAACAAAAACTAGAATATGATTCGACAAGAAGTGAATGGAAGAAATTTTAGGTTAAAATATCATCAGATGCTGGTTCCCAATCCCAGAAATTAGATATAGGTGAGAAATGATACCTTTTGGCATCAAGTCTAATAGTATCTTGAAGAGAATCCAAATTGTTCAGTTGATCTGAAATTGAAAAATAATAGTCATGAATAATTTCATTATCCAAGAGGAAATCCACTAGAGGTGTTGTAGTCTAATTTTTAGTCCAAAAATTTAACAAATAATCTTTAGAAACCAGCCACCTTGAATGAAAATCAATTACAAAAAGGTGGAATTGAGGTCAGACCAAATAAAGGAGGATATATAAGGAAGATTCCCATTTTTAATATTGGGTAGTAATATGGCATGAAGGTATTTAAGTGTTGAATATTTTCCATTCAATAATCTCTATATGAAATGATCTTGTAATTATTGATTAAAAAACTGAAGGGTTTTTATACGAAGAACCCCAGAGTCATAAGACATGCAATATTTTTTTCCAGGCCACAGTATCCAACTTTCTTTAAAGAATACTACCAATCCCAATAAAATTTTTAATGTATATAAAAATATTCTTAATAACTGAAATATGCTATTCATATACCATAAATGAATAAAAAAAACTTTGATGTGATAATGGATTTCAGTAAAAAAAGAAACCAGCCTTAGAAATAAACTTACCTTTCCATGAAGCAAGATTTTTTCTAATCTAACTAATGATACTAGAAAAATATAAAGCATTTGGCCTACCCTAAAACCTTGGAACACCGAGTTAAACAAAAGGAAATACCCCCTATATGATTCCCAAATTCCCAATAATTTCAATATTTCTTGTAGCATCGATCTCCCCACCAAAGTACACAAAATATTTGTTCTAACTAAAAACCTCTCTAAAGACTTCTTTATAATGTAATAAATCTTTCATGATGTTATTAACATTTTAATTATCTCATTTAGTGAATATAATAATATCATTTTCATCTAATATATAGACAGGAGAAAAATTCCTCTACCAATATAAATAGATTTTAGCTTCGCATTACCAAACATGATGGAAAAAATCCTATGAGATAATCATACGTAATAGAGAAAAGAATGGAAGAGAGGGGATCACCATGTCTTACACCTCTAGATAATTCAAAGTAACCTTCTATGGATCCATTGATAATAACTGATATATGAGTTGAGACTAAGATTCTTTTAATTCAGTTGATGAAAGGACTATCAATATAAAAATATGCAAGAACCTTGAAAATTGATTGGAAGAAATTATTCTATTTGAGATAGAGACCAACCTATTATAAATCACTTTTATATTGATTTTATAAATGGTATTAACCAAAAAAACTGGCCTGAAGAGATGAATTTAATTGGAATTTTCCACTTTAAGAATCAAGGAATGAAATTGAGAATTCAAACACCAGGGAAGAGATCCAACCTTAAAAAATTAATGATAATTTGGAAAACATCCACATGATTATATAATAATAAACATTTAAAAAATTATTAGTAAATTTTAAAAATAAAAATGAAAAAATCAGATAAGATATTTTAGGAGGGGGTGTCAGTCACATTTTTTGAGGGGTTAAGGAGGAGTCAAGGCCGAGTGCCTTCAAGATAAATATGAGAAAAGAAACTAGGATATTTGTCATGCTTCATTCATGATGGATTCACCGACCCTAGATAATTAAGGAGAGTAGAAACCAGTGAGAGTGTACTGAGAGATGTGGATGTGATTTGAACATGGTTACAGATCAACCATAATAAAGGTTTGATTCATTCTTTGTCTTCTGAAAATTTATTGCAGATGTATTATAGGTATGTGTGTTTGTTTTTTGGATAGTGTCTGACTATTCTTGAAATTGGATCAAAAGTTCCCTGATTTGTAGTTTTCATCCATTTTCCTCTTCCATCGACACTTGTTGTCCCTTTTGGTCGATGTTTATAATTTTATTTATTTTGATGTCAATGTTTGTTATAGTGTTTATTTTAAATGAATATATTAAATTGTAAATGGAATATATCAATGATTTAGGCTATCCATTTTCATCAAGTTATTCTGGTAACATATTTTATAGATTTCCTTATCTTCTTATCAAATATGTCTACACCTAACAATGGACATATTCAAGGCCGATATTAATTCAAATTTGATTTTTTTTCAAAAATCTTTATTTTATTTGTCTCGTTTAATTGAATCTTATTGAAGAATATTGAGTAATCTAATAGAATTTAAACATCCAATTTAATATAGATCATCTTTATGGTTCTCCTAATACATGTTTATTTTGTATAAAATACATACAATTTAATAGTTAGGGAAAAAATCACTTAGTTTCCATGATAATACAATGAAATAACGTGCTTAAGGGACTATTAAGAATTATGAATGATAAATATGTATACATACAAGTATTTCAAGAGTCACATTAGATCAACGGATGATGAAAGGTTTAAAACTATTAAAACTATTTTGATTATTGGAGTACACTGGAATAATTTTTTAGTTTGTGTTATATGTAACACTAAATTTTTTATGTGAAAATGTTATCTCGGTAAGAAATCAATTTTATTTTATGGAAATAATTATAAAGGTATGGATAAACTTTAGGGTTAATATGATATTTTTTTGAGTTAATTATGGAGTGTTACTTTTTTTGATACAAGATAAGAGGTATAAGATAACCTTTGAGGTTAAAACATGTTATGATTATTTTTAAAAATTTTAACATATTTTGTGAATGTTATAAGAATTATATAGTTTTTGAAAAAAGGAATACCCATAGGATGGGTGAAAACCCATCATAGTTTTAGGGTCACAGGAATCAAACCCACAACCAAATGGTAAAAATGGTGTATCTCAAACCACTGTCCTATGTGAAGTATCAGTTATTATGACTTTTTTTAGTTAAATGATTTGATAAATGAAGAATAATTTGATTTTGGGAACCCTTTTATGATTGAGGAAAATAGATTACTATAATATTTTTTGTAATGAATAAGGGTTGAATTATATTTTGGAATCATATATGATTTTATTTTATGTTTATGCTGATTCAGGTTATATATGGAAATGGTTATCATATCTTGGGGAATATTAAGACAATTAATTTTTTGTATAAGATTTCATGAGTACTTAATGTTATTTGGATATAATTATTAAAATATATCTTGGAAGGATATGTGATCAAATCCTTAAGGATTTTGGGATTCAAACTTAGTTTGGATTATTTTGAGTAATTTTAAGGGAAATTATTTATCAAATGGTCTTTTTTGAACTTGGGGAATTACCATTCAATTTTAGAGATTAATATAGTTTTCTAGGATATAAAGGATTATTATTTTGGGGTAAATTATCCTATTTTTATCCCAATCATTTTAGTTTTGGTCAATGATTCGAGAGAAAAAAAATAGATAGTTAATGTTTTTTTGATTAAGTGATGTTAATTACAGGGTTTCAGGCATGAAAAATTCATCTTGAATGCTCATGGTTTGGAGAAAAAAATTATTTTTTGGTGAAAATTGATTAATGGATGAAACTATAGTTTTGAAGTGAATATATTTTATTTTTTTTACTCCCGGTAGTAAAATAATTCCCCAACTCTATGAAAATAATCTTGAAAAAAAACTTTATCTATTTAATTTTCTTAATAAGTAATCAATAAAAATTTAACTCATCACAGATTTAGGGCTTTGTGATCATTAACTATCTCATGAACATGTTCTATATAACTATCCATCAGAACATGATAATTATTTTTCTCTTCTGTGACCATTTCTTCATATATGGATCTGTAATATGTGTTATCTTGGATGACCTTCGTACTTCCCTTTCTTTGTTTTAATGTGGAAATTTTTTAATCCTTTTTACGAGGTGTGATTTCAAAGAAGTTATTTTGAAATGAAAAACCCTAGTTTTCGATCTCAAGTTAGAATTTTGAGGATGATTTTTTTTAATGGGGTGGAGAGTGTAATGTTGCATTATGTTAAGAAATAAACACTATGTTCAATAGAATACATGATATGTCACATCGAGTTTAAACAAACAACTAAATATTATTATTTAAATGATACCATTATAATCTATCCATTAGAAGAGTGGATAAGAAATATATTAACTAAATTATGAAAATATTGTTTACACATTTATATATATTTAATTATTTGAACAATTAATTTTAAATGATTATAAAACCTCTTTAAAAATAAAAGGAAATAATTGTTGAAAAAACTATTTAATTGAATTCAAGTGTGTTTTATACTAATAAATAAATAAATAAATCTTGTTGGATTATATTAATGAAATTAATAATATATTAAATCTAATTTTTGACTTTCATCCTATGTGTTTTTTAGATATTATATAAGAGCAAATCCAATTTTACTCATAAAAGATATATTTTTCCAGGAAAGCAGTTTTATAGCCTATTAATGGCGTACTTGTGTTAAATATTTTTTTGGAAAATTTATAAATTATATTTGAAAAAATAAAATTTCTATTTGATAGGTAAATATGGAAATTTACTTTGGATGAATTTTTGGTATTTTTCTGATAAGTTTCCTGTTTTGATGAATAGTGAAAAATACTACACTTTTATTTAAAATAAAATTTTCATCTAAATAATTTATAGTCTTAAATTTTATTTTTGTTTAGTTTTAAAGTACAATTAGATCCATTTTAAATCAATTAATCCAATTTAGGTAATTTTAATTAATTTTACATTGAAATTGGATATAAAATCATGGTGAACTTTTGAATGTTTTTACTTTAATAACCTGTTTTCTCAGCCCAACAACGGGAATAACTTCAAATTAATTTTATCCACTTATGTGTTTTGAATTTTATAAAATTAATTCCATATTTTTAATTATGAGGTTAAAATTTAGTAAATACAACCATTTTTTTGGGAAATATGAATAGTAAATTTAAAATGTTTTATTACCACGGTTAAGGGTAAATCAGGTAATTAATGGTAAAAATAATATTATAAATATTATAAAATTATCCTAATAGTTATAATAATTTTATTTAATTATTTATTTTCAACATAAATAATATTTGGTATTATTTTTTGAGATCTTGGTTCCACTTGGATGAATTTAATTCATTTATAATATTTTTTTAAAGAAAAGTCAATTTTATCATACTTTTATGTTTAATATGTGAAATATTGTTAATATTTGGTTATATAAGAGATACATTCAAAAATAAATATTATTTTTAAATATAAAAGTTTATATTCATCATGATAATTTATTTTTAATTTTTAGGGAATAAATAATTAAATTAAGGGCTTAAAAATGATGATGCAATAATTGTTTAAATAAAACAGAATAATAAATAAATAATATTACAAATATTAAAATATATATAATTTGAGATAATTAATATCATACACAAATTTTATAAATCCCTTTGACATTTTATTTATGTGTTAAAA
Organism: Viscum album; assembly: GCA_963277665.1. Taxonomy (NCBI): domain Eukaryota; kingdom Viridiplantae; phylum Streptophyta; class Magnoliopsida; order Santalales; family Viscaceae; genus Viscum; species Viscum album. The sequence continues at coordinate 786,793,518 of OY728164.1, forward strand.
TATCTGGTTTAAATATATCATGTTTTTATTATATTTTTAGAAAGTCTAGTAATGAATAGTGTCAAAATTGATATTAACGATATTTTTAAAAAAATAACATTTTATTAAATCATATAAAATTTATAAAATTATAATATTCATCAAAATTTTTGGGATAAGTCTTAATATGTCATAAATGACTCATTTATTCCTGATTTATAATTTTATGGTAATAATATTAACCCTCAAGTTATGAATTACTTGATATCACGGTAAGAGTTAAATGGGTAAAATAAGGGATAAAATAAAAATATAAAGATTAAAAAATAATAATAAAATGTATAATTTTCATTAAATTAATATTTTTATACCAATAATCATCATATATTATAAATAAGTAATTTTCTAGTCATTTGTAATAAAAAATTAATGTACATTAAATTGGTATTTTGAAGAATTCTTTGAGTGGCCCTCCCTTCTCTTATAAGTGGGAACCTATTATTCTCTATTCCTCACATATCAAAACCTATTTATTTCCAAAAATATCTTCCAAAATACCTTTCTAGAATCCCTACCCAAATCCTAGGCCTCTTATTTAAAGTGTAACACTCACTTAATAAGTATTAAGGTGTCAATCAATGGAGACTGTCTGAAGAAAAGGTTTTGTCTTTAATTAAGTGTTTTTGTTTCATTCCCTCTTCCACATCCTTAAAATATTTTTCCACCATGATGAAATAATAAATCCAACATCATCAATATAATAAGATTTTATTATGTTAATATCATCACCTAAATCCATCTCCACTGCCATTAAATGGGAAAAGAATTAATCATTCATGTGTACAACGAACTACGTTATCATTTTTATGTTCATGGAAAGGTAAGAACATAAATAATATATTATTATTTTTTAATGATAAGTATGTAATTAATATAATAAATAAATATTAAATCCATAATTATAAAAAGTCTTTATAGATAGTGATGGAAAATGAATTTCATCGATCCACGAGGCGGTAGTCCGCTGAACACAAGAACAATGAATTTTTTTTCCATTTAAGGGAAAAAGAAAGAGGTAAAGGGGATTATATTAACAAAATAACATCTTATTATATTTAGAAAACTAGTGTTATTATTTAATAATGGTTGGAAAATATTTTAAGGAAGTGAAATAAGAAATAATATAGAAACAGTTTATTAAAAATGATACATCTTCTTCGGATAAAATCTTTTTATTACCACCTTATGTCAACTAAATAGAGTTTTATGCATAAACTAAGGCTTTTAGAATGTGATGAGGGACTAAAATAATGGATTTGGGTAGATCTTGTCCAAAATAAATATGTTTTGATGTCCGAGGAAAAGAGAATAAGGGGTTCCCTTTTATAAGAGATGGGATGACTACTCTTCGAATTCTTCACAATGTTAAATTTATATAAATTAATTCTAAATCAGAAAGGGATAAAACATGTTTATTTAAATTATAGGATGATTATGGGTCAAAATAAATTCATAAAATAAAAATTATAAAATATTTTATTCTTTTTAATACTTATATTTTTGTTTTAACTCATATTTTACTCATTTGAATGTTATAGTGATATCATTTAATTTACACTTTGAGATATAATATAATTACAATAAATTTTCAAACGACCAATAAATGAGTAATTGATAAAATTTTATGTCGTATCCCAATCAGTTGGATGAATTTTATATATTTATAAATTTCATATCATTTAATAAAATATTATTAATTCTAAAATATCTTTTATGTCAATTTTGAAATTATTCATTACTTGACTTTTTAAAAAAATCATAACAACATAATAAAATTAAGAAAATTATACAAATACATAAATAACATGTAAATTTCATATATAAAGTTCATGAGTGACATTAATTATCAAAAATTATATTAATTTAAATATATTTAATATTAATTATTTGATTTTTCCATCAATTAAATAAATATTACATCATCATTGTGTAAGCCACTAATGTAATTATTTCACTCCTAAAAATATAAAATAAATTAACATAGTGAATATAAAAATTTTATATTTAAAAATAATATTTATAGTTGAATTTATCATATATAAAACCCCATATTATAAATATTTCACTTGTTAAAAACAAAACATGAAAATATTAACTTTTATTTGAATAAAATGCTATAAATTGAAAAAAGTCATCTAGGAGGCTCAAAGAGCCCAGAAAATTGTACCATGGATACTTTTACTCAATAATAACTCATGGAATAAATTTATAATAGGTTTTATGATAATTTTATAATATTTATAATATTACTTTTACCCATAATTACCATGTTTACCTTTAACTATGGTAATAAAAAGTAATATAGTTACTATTCATATTGTTGAAAGATAAAATGAACTTATTTACTAAATTTTGAACATATAATTCCAAATATTGAATCCTTTTTTAAAAATTCAATTAAAATAAGTGGAAACAACTAATTTAAAATTAATATCATTAAAGGAATGAGAAAACATGTTTTTAAAGTGAAAACGTTCAAAAGATTAAAATGTTTCTATATCCAAATTCAATGTGAAATTGAGTCTTATCAAATAAATTAGATTACCTTATAAAAAAATTGAAATAATTATACTTCAAAATATATTAAAAATATAATTTAACACAATAAATTATTTATATGAAAAAACCTTTTTCAATTAAAATGCATTAACATTTACTATTCATCAAAACATGAATCTTACCAGAAAAATATCAAAAATTCATCCAAATGAATTTTTGGGATTCTTATTTAAAACAAGAAGTTTATTTCCTAAAATATAATATATAAATGTTCAAAAAACTATATTTGGGGCACGTTCACCATCAAAAGGCATAAAAACTGTCTTTTTAGAAAAAATGCTCCTTTAATGAGTAAAATTTTATTTGTTCTTATGTCACATCTAAAAAATACACAAGATGGATGTGACATATCTTATTTTCTATCGAACATAGAATTTCTTTTTAAAAAAATATCAGGATACTAAATTATCCCCCCCTTTAATAAATTTCATCCACGCAATTTAAACTCAATCTTGGTAACTAGGGTTTGAATTTTCAAAGTACCATTATTGAAATCCCACTTTAGAAAAGGGATTAATAAAGTTTCCACTTTAATTGAATGAAATGGAAATACTATGGTTGCTTAAGAAAACACATACTACAATTTTGTGTTGTAAAACAAGGATATGGAAGAGAAAATAAACTATGAAGTTATGATGGAGAGAGATAGAGAACATAGTAATGAGAAAGTTAACAATCACAAAACCATAAATATGTGATGGGTTAAAAAGGTCCTTGATTTTTCAGTATGAAAATTAGAAGGATATTTGTTTCAATATTATTTTCATAGAGTTCAGTTACACCTTTACTACCTATACTAAGAAACATATGGAAATATACTTTCATGACAAGTATAAATTTATCTTTTAATCAATTTTCACCATAAACACATCTTCTTTCCCAAACGACTAGTATTTAAGTTGATTGTTCATGCCAGAAGCACTAGAATAAACTTTTAGAGAATGAAATTATACATATATGATCAGCTATATATTTCTAAAATCATGAAAAATTAACAAAAACTCAAATGGTTTAGATAATATAAGATAATACCCCAAAAACAATAAACCATTATAAGATGAAAAAAATACTTTAATCTATAAGATTCAATAGTAATACCCATAGTTCAACATAGACCATTCAAAAAATAACTCTCCTTAAAATTAATAAAAAATAATCTAACTATGAAAAAATCCCAAAAATCATTTTTTAACATAATCTTCCAAGATAAATTTAACATTTATCTTTAATTAACATCAATCACTATTAATATGTCACACTAAAAATGTAATTTTTTAAATCACATAATCTAGAAGTATTCTAACCATTTCCTTAAGCCAAAATAAAACCACAATGATTTCATATTTTACTCAAAAAGTGGAATGTAAAAAAATTTAAATTTGTTGAATTTTTGGTATTTTTATAATAGGTTTCATGATTTTATGAATAGTTAAAAATACTACATTTAAATTGAAAACAAGTTTTTCTCATAACTAATTTATAGTATTAAATTATATTTTTGATTGGTTATAATGAATAATTAGATACATTTTATATCATTTAATCCAATTTAGGTTATTGGAATCAATTTTTCATTTAATTTTGATATATAATCTTTGTGAATTTTTGAACATTTTTACTTTAAAAACATTTTTCTCCATCTGTTAACGAGATTAATTTTAAATTTATTTTAACCAATTATGTGTTTTGAATTACAAAAAATTGGATTCCATATTTTGAATAAGAATTTATAAATTTAGTAAATATGACCCTTTTATTTTTTGACAAAATATGAATAGTAACATTAGTAATTTTTATTACCATGTTTAAGGGTAAATCAGGTAATTAAGGGTGAAAATATTATTATAAATATTATAATATTTCCCTAAAACATATCATAATTTTATATAATGAGTGATTTTAGTTCAAAATCAACCTTTTTCAAATTTTTTGTGGTATTGGAGACCCCTGGATGACTTTAATCCGTTTATAATATTTTATTCAAGAAAATCCAATTTTTTCATAATTTGGTTTTTAATAAGACAAATATTTTTAATATGGGGTTATATAAGTGATGTGGTCGAATATAAAGATTATTTTGAAATAATTTTTTTAAAATTGATTGTGGTAATTTATTTTAAATTTTTAGGAGATAAATAATTACTTTAAAGGCTTACACAATGATGATGAATCAATTATTTAATTAAAGTAAATATCAAATGAATGATATTAAAAAAATTTAAAAAATTATAAATTGAAATAATTAATATATCCATGAATTTTATAGATTAATTTAACATATTTTCATGTTTTACATGATTTTATTAATATATCATGTTGTTATAATATTTGTAAAAAGTAAGGTAATGAATAGTGTCAAAAATTTACATTAATGATATTTTAAAACATACCATATTTTTTTAAGTGATATAATATTTTAAAAAATATAATATTTTAAAAAATTATGGGGATAAGGATTAAAATTTCATTAATAACTCATTTATTAGTTGTTCGGAATTTCATAGCAATTACATTAACCCTCAAATTTTAAATTACATGGTGTCATAGTGAAGGTTTAAAGGGTAAAATATGGGTTAAAACAACAAGATAAGCATTAAAAAAATAACAAAACCTATAAAATTTTCATTTTATGAATTTATTTCGACCCATAATCATTCTATATTAGAAACAAGTCATCTTTGATCCATTTTTATTATAAAATTAATTTATATTAATTTAATATGTTGAATAATTTAAAGAGTTCCCCTCCCATATTTTAAAAAGGCCACCTTTTCTTCTTTATTCCATACATGTAAAAAACTATTTGGCTCATAAAATATCTGTAAAGACCCAGAAATTTCAAGGAAATTTCTTTCCTAATTTCTTTGGAATTTTATGAGTCTGTGGCTTTTGACGAAACTTGATTCCGAGGCCTGGTGTGCCCGGAATCAATTTCTAAAGTTTAGCTCGGGTACGTTCATTAAACGAATGAGCGGGTTTTTCTATCTTTTGAACCGGTGCTTGGTATTGAAATTTTCGGGCACCGATGAATTCACAGAACCGGTAATTGCTTAAGGGGACCTTTACCATAATTTCATTTTGACAGGAGAAGAGGTTAATTTTTGGTTTTTTAAGGAATAAATAAAAATATGTGTTTGATATTTTTATTTGTGGAGGGTGGTTATTATCCTATAAAGGGGGAGTTAGATGTGGGGCCCACACCCACCTAACCTCCCATGGGAGAGTTTAGTGTGGTGGGGCCCATACAAGACCCTAACTCATTATCTCTCCCATAACCCCCTTGACCTCCCCATAACTCACCCCTTGTTTAATACATGACAACTCCACTCATTTATTGGAGTGGAGCCTCTCCACTTTCCTTCTCTCTCTCATCATTTAATTTTTTTCCAACTATTCAATTAATTAATGAGTTTGAATTAAATTGAATTGAGATGGAATGTTGTTAAGATGTGGGAAAATCCCATTTTAATATTTGGCTGGGAAAATTTTGTGTGAAGAATCCCTGGAGAAATAGAAGAGTTCCCACCCTCCACGAAGAACGGTTCTCCTTCTGACGGATCTCCAACGAATGGCGCTCGAGTCTAGATCGAAGGCCTTTACAGAAGCGATGAATGCCAACGATCATCGTCACCTTCATCTCCTCCCTTGCGATGACGTCAATGAGCCGACGTCCACCCTTTCGCGATATGGTCAACGAACGACGATCCTTGAGGTAGGGGTTTTTATGTTCAAGCTTTAATACCGTTCATCATCGCTCTTCAATTCTGGACTTTCGTTTGGCCGCATGATACCATCTTGATGAGGAAGGGCTCGGACCACACGAACACAGTCCGAAACTTCCCCTCTCTTTTGTTGTTTGTGGACGATGGAGGCGAACTGCGAAGAACTGGCCGGAATCGAGCCGACCACGAGGGGATCGTCAGCGCATGATTGCCAGGTCGCCGCAAAGGCACAACACCGTCATCCCGTGTGGAGTAGAGCTGGAGCACGTCCTAGCTGGGCCACGACGGAGGGGTGTGGCGCTGTTGCGTCTCATTGAAGCTACAGGGTCCGCGGCCGCGGTGGGCCGTGGCGGTGGGGTGCAGCGTCGGCGCGTCGTTCCGGTTGAACAAATCCATGGCCTAAGGTCGTGGAAGATCTGGAAGGTTGGCCAGCTGTATAGGCCGTTGGCACCTCCAAGAGGCAGGACCCGAGGGGGTCCTACGGTTACCCAAGGGCCGACCATCATGGCTGGCTGTTTCTAAGAAACCGGGGGGTGTAACCCCCCCAACCAATGGCTAGGGTGGGCCCCACTAGGTGCCGCCAGCCCCCCTGGTTGGCCAGCCACGCGGCCAGCTGCGTGGGCCATGTGCGTCGGGCCATACTAGCCGGGCCGGGCCATGCCCAACTGGGTCGAACCCTAACCCAAGTCAGGTCGACCCGGTCCGGGCCGACCCAGGGGGTGTTGGGTCGGGTCGGACCGGTCCCAGACCCCCTATTTTCGCACCGTTTTCAGTTAAACGGCCATATCTTAAGCTACGGACCTCTGATCGATGCACCATCAGTTGTGTAGGATTCCTTGAATTGAGACAGTCAACTCAGAATATTACACTCAAGGTTTCAGATAAGTTTTTCTATGACCAGGTTGTTTCGAACTCGAAACCAACCGGGCCTTTAGAGCGGAAATGCTTATAACTTGAGGACCAGACGTCCGATTGACGTGACATTGACTATGTTGTTTTCTATTAATGATATGGTTCTTTTGGAATACTTCACCTGAGCTTTGGACGTAGTTGGAGTATGGCCGGGTTGGATTGTACCCGAAATCCAACTGGGCCCCTGCAACAGAAATGCTAATAACTCACAGACCGGGCGTCCGATTGACGCACCGTCTGTTGCGTTGTGATCCCTATGACGTGGTGGTCCTTTGAGATACTTCCACATGAGATTATGTGACACTTGGAAGTATCAACCAGTAGCTCGTGGAGTGGATCCTCCCAGATATGAGAATACGGAGTACGCTGACCTTGTAGCTGGCTGGGACCTGATGACTGCTTGTCTGATTCGATTCGGAGTGACTTTTATAGCCCATTGGGGAGCACTACTTTGTGAGGTGGCAGACCCATAGTGGAGGAGAACTACTTTGTGAGGTGCCATCCTGTGGTACTTTGTAACAGCCTGAGATTTTATGAAAAATATTCTTTTTAATTTCATTAATGTCTTGTGTTATACGCTACACCAAATGGAGCTTTCACAACACACATCCTTGACTTGCCTTGCATTACATGCAATCACGACCTTCCTCGATAGCGTGTGTAGTACGCAATACCGAGTTTCACTAAACAACGATATACTATTAAAATATTATTAAAACTAGCCGTTATGAAGAGTAATAACCACCTTTTAAAATTTTATAAATTTTATTTTTCAAAATGGACTTCATTTTTGGATTCGAAATATCGAAATTATCTTAGGGTTAAATTTTGGTACTTTTCGGATAACTTTCATATTCTGATGAATAGTGAAAATTACAAAATTTTAATTAAAAAGAACTTTTTTAATAGAAATAATTAATATTGATAAATTATTAATTTTAGTGGTTTAAAAGTATATTTAGAATATATTTTTACAATCTAATACAATGTTGGTCATTGGATGTAATTTCACATTTAAACCAGTCATAAACAAGTGTCAATCTTTTGATAATTATTATCTCTTAAAAACACGCTATTTGTTTTGACGACGGGAACTAATTTTTAAATTAATTAATGCAACTGATATTTTCTGAATTTGGTAAAATAGACATCATTTTTGAATTCTTAATATCAAATATAGCTTAGGCCTAATTTTTGGTATTTTTCTGAAAACTTTCATTTTTTGATGAATAGTGAAACCACTAAGTGGTAGTTAAAAAACTGAATTTTTCATAAAACTTAATTTTACCGCTTCTGTGAGTAGAATTTCAAAAATCCGAGAGACACAGTTAATATCAAGGACTAAAATTTGGTTAAATGAGTTGAAAATAATTTTTGGTGAATAGTAACTTTTTACTTTTTTTTACCACGGTTAAAAGTAAATTGGGTAATTAAGGGTAAAAATGATATTATTATTACCCTAACACATGTCCTAATTCTATTGTACAAGTGTAATTCGACCAAAAACAACCTTATGAATAAAATATGACCCTTTAGGCCCACTTGGATTAGATTAGGACATTTATTATTAATTTATTTAAAGAAGGGTTAAAATAGTTAAAATCAAAGTTTAATAAGTAAATAATTTTTAATATGGGGTTATACATAAGATAAATTCGACTATAAATATTCATTAGAAACATAAAACAATTTTCTACATAATGGTATTTTATTTGTAATTTTTAGACATTAAATAATATATTGTATTTATGACCCAACAATGATGCAGTAATTATCTTATTAATGAAATATTGACATAATTGATGTTATAAATACACAAATAAATACTAAGTGGTAGTTAAAAAACTGAATTTTTCATAAAACTTAATTTTACTGCTTCTGTGAGTAGAATTTCAAAAATCCGAGAGACACAGTTAATATCAAGGACTAAAATTTGGTTAAATGAGTTGAAAATAATTTTTGGTGAATAGTAACTTTTTACTTTTTTTTACCACGGTTAAAAGTAAATTGGGTAATTAAGGGTAAAAATGATATTATTATTACCCTAACACATGTCCTAATTCTATTGTACAAGTGTAATTCGACCAAAAACAACCTTATGAATAAAATATGACCCTTTAGGCCCACTTGGATTAGATTAGGACATTTATTATTAATTTATTTAAAGAAGGGTTAAAATAGTTAAAATCAAAGTTTAATAAGTAAATAATTTTTAATATGGGGTTATACATAAGATAAATTCGACTATAAATATTCATTAGAAACAGAAAACAATTTTCTACATAATGGTATTTTATTTGTAATTTTTAGACATTAAATAATATAATGTATTTATGACCCAACAATGATGCAGTAATTATCTTATTAATGAAATATTGACATAATTGATGTTATAAATACACAAATAAATATAATTTGAGACTTTTTATGAACTAAACTAATTTTCTAGGTTAATATGAAATGTTAGGATTAATTTAATTAACTTTGGTAGAAGTAATCATTCTGTTATGAGTTTCAAAAAAATCAACTATTGAATAGTGTAAAAATTGACATAAAATAGTTTTTAAAACAAATATTATATTATTAATTGTTATTTTATTCCTAAAAATATAAGGTTCGGCCAAATGACTTATATAAGGTTATATATATTAATAAAACACAACTTGTGGGTCTCTTGGATGTATATGGTAAGTTTATTAACTATATAATATAAAAATACAAAGTGACATGGTAAATGTCAATCTAATTAACTAAGAGTTAAAACTAAATGATAAGGTTAATATAATGACCTAAACTTGTCTAAATTATATTGGATGAGATAATTTCGACCCATCCCCACCTTATATTCTAAATAACTCAATTGGAGCTATTTAAAACCTAAAATGACTTTATAATAAAATAATATTTTTAGTTATTTCAAAGGTGCCCCTCTCCTCCCTTATAAAAGGGCACCTCGTCCCCCTCTTCCTCACACTACTTTGAGCCTTCAAGCTCAGAAAAACCCTGCCATTTTCTCCTCTCCACTTCCCTAGAGACATACTAGAGGTACTATACTTCTTCAAAGACCAATTTTAGTGCCCTAAAAGGAGGTCTCAAAGAATCACTTCAAAGAAGAGGTAATATCCATTACTGATCCTTTCCAATTTATTTCTTCTTCAACTTCTTCTTATTTAGTTGTTTAATTATGAAGTAATTAAATAAGTATCACTCATATACTGATATGTTATTATAAGTATGAAACAACCCTATTTAACCATCTATCCATCCTACGGAAAATGAAATCATCGCGCGTGCGTACATACGGAATACCGTCTCCACGCTGTGGTGTAATCTATTTTCCACCACCACCTTACTTGGATGGGTATAATGGTGTAAATAATGACTATATATGACTATTATAAAGTGATATTGATTCTGAAATAGTATACATACACTCCAATACAATTCCACGATCATAGGAACGATATCATCACTCGTGCGTACGTACGGAATACCGTCTCCACGATGTGATGCGACTCGTTCTACATGATCTTCATTTCATAATGATTATATAAATGAATTTAATGAATGAATATGATATATATTACACTAATACCATTCTGGAAATGAGTTATCTATAACCTAAAGAGAATAATAAGAATCTATTCGACAAAACACGCATAAGAACAAAAAGTTATAAACACTCGAATAACAAGTAGCAATGAAATATTACTACTAAGAAGCTAAGAATATGAACATATATGATATCATAAAAATAAGTATGATTCTGGAATAAGTCAATAAAATTATTTAAATCATTATACAAGAGGTTCGGACACGTACAAAGCATATCGGACCTAAGGTAAGGGAAATATCACAATCTCATTTTTATCCGAGATTGTTTATACTTTGAAATTTACTGGGGTGTATTTTATCATCCACATCCATGTTTCCTCAATATGTAATTTTATTTCCATTCACCTACAATTTTTTAAATCCAATTTTACCCTTTGGTGAGTTTTTATTAAAATATATGAATGGAATCTTTTGTCTTTTTTCGTATGAGGTACTTTTTGACTTTTCCGACAAAAGTATGAGAAGAATGTTTTTTTTAACTTATACGGCATGAATGGATTTTTAAAACATTATTTCCAAGAAGATTCCTTTACAAGTTTTCAAGTTTATTTTTAATAAACTTCTTTTAGTTTAAAATTGTATTACATGTTAAGAAAGGAAAAATGTTTTTGAAGTAGAAAGGATATTTTCCTCAAGAATGGAGTTCAAGTGTTTTATCAAAATTATTTTCCATCTAAGATAAAAAAGGGTTTTGTTTCTAACACTATTATTTAATTTATTTGATAACGTTGTGATGGAATTATTTTTATGAATTCCTTTATCTTATATGAATTGTTTTATTATGTCATGATGTTTAAGAATCCCATTTTTATTACATGGGTTATGCAATGATGTATGATTTATGATTTTGTGTTACACATAAGAGTGGTATCATTATGAGATGGGTGGGACCTATATCTCCCTCCAATGAATTGGGTAAAGATTTTATATCTCATGAGATAGACATGGCTGGAATGGTAGTTTATCCCGGTTCAGTGAAACAGGACAGAAATGAGGGTGACTCGGTTCAGAAATGGACTTTGTCCACTAAGTTAGTCTTGGCAATGAGTCTTGACTAATAAGAAATGATTCTGTATGATTATGTGTGTATGACATAATGTTTCATGTTTTATGTTATGATTATTGGAATTACATTTCACTTCTATGATTTATCCCATGTTATGATATTATGATCTCTTTTGCAGGTTAAGATTTCCAAAAGTTATGTTCTTATGTATATGATGTGATTGATATTTCTTTTGTTTACCCTTACTGAGCATTTGAGCTCACCCTTTTATGTTTTCATTTCCCCAGGATATAAAGAGAGGTTTTAGGTAAAAAAAAGGAAGATCTTAATGGGAGATGTTGAAGATCTTTCACCACGATTAGAAGATTATATTCCGAGTTTCCAAAGACACTAAACTATTACGATCCTTGTGTGTGTGTTTCTGTTATGTACTAAGTATTCTGCAAAAGTAATGTAATGTCCATGTACATCAAGCTTCGGGTCTCTACAGTTGGTATCAGAGGAAAGGTTTAGTCAACCTTTGGAAACTATGATGCGAAAACGTTAGTGAGATCCCTAGAGATATTTCTAAGGTATGTTTAGGGATGTCCCTAAGGTTAAGTATACGTATAGGTTATAGTACTAGAATTACGCTAACGATCATATAATTAAACCTAAGATGTTAGATATTGAAGGTAATCCCCCTTTATTATGTTGTTTTCCATAGCAAGATTTTTGCCTCTCACACTATTTTTTTTGGGTTTTAGACGATGGCTGGAACCCGAAGGAACCATGTTGATCAATGCAATGGACAATGCAATGATTGTCCTCCTGAATAAACAAATGTTATGGGAGATGGAGTGAAAATTCTTATTGCTATACTTACACAAGCTATGAATCATTATGGACTTCCAAATGAGAAGAGAAGGGAACAATATTCTATTGAGTCCTTCATGAGGCAACGTCCACCTTCTTTCAGTGGGTCTTCTGATCCACTTGTTGCTGAACAATGGATCAGTACCACTGAAAAGATATTTTCAGTTCTTCAATGTTCTGAACATGATAAAGTCATCTTAGCAGTATATCGTTTGGAAGGTGAAGCTGATCAATGGTGGAATCTTATCAAGAATATGAGGCAAAGAGATGAAATTGAGTCCAATGAATGGGACGAGTTCAAGAACTTATTTTTCAATAAGTACATCCCCCGTATTCTTCGAACAAAGATGAAGAAGGAGATTCTTGAACTAAATCAAAAGGATGATGAATCTATTGTTATATACGAAGCGAATTTTACAAGGCTTGCAAGGTATGCATCTGGATTTATCATCCAACCTGAAAGTAAAGTTGATCGAATCTTCAGTGGATTAAAACCAAATCTTCAAAGGGCATTAGTTATAAGAGACTTCAGTAGCTATGAAGAAATTGTGCGTTGTGCTATCAAGGTAGAAATGGAATTTGGTGTTACTTATCCATCTCATAGTTTTGACAAGAAACGAAAGATGGAGTTCATGGAGAAATCTCAGAATAATGGTGAAAAGAAGATGAATGTTTCCTTATGCTCAATGTGTGGAAAGAAGCATGGTAGAGATTGTCTTAAAAGGGAAAAGTAAATGTTTCAAATGTGAAAAAGAAGGTCATCGGGCATTTGAATGCCGCAATGATGGGAAGAAGATGTCTAATTATGTAAAAAAGGAAGGGATACACAGAATGAACCTACTACACTTCAATGCTTCAAGTGAAAGGAAATGGGGAATTCTTCTAATAAATGCCCTAATCCAAGGGTTAGTGATGATTGACATGAGCAACCACTTAAGTCAAAGGACAAAGGGAAGTCACATGCGATCATCATTGGCGATGTTGAATATGACAACAATTTGGTGGAATGATTAAGTGTTTATGTAATGGGATTCCAAAATAATGTTGTATATAGTATCGTGGAATATTGGAATATTTATGTTTTTGTCAATTGTGGTTTTCAATAATTTTATGGCATCGGTAACCATGAAAAGTGATTGAAATATTTTTGGAAAGCAGATGATATGCACATAATGAAGGGATAAAGAGAATCTAATATGTTTGATAGTACTCATGAGCTCATGATTGATATAAGGACTAAGTGATATCATGGTTTCAGTATATAGAATTTTGAGGATTTTGGTATGTGTAAAGTGTTAACTTTTAACTACATTCATGTTTTCACTAAGGTTCAATGGGTATTCAAGAGAAAACATGATTAAGGCCTTTGAATGTTTGGAATGTGACCAACAAGACATATCTTATGATATATGGGGATCAATGATGGTATTAAATCTCTGGTAATCATTTTAACTATATTATGAAAGTGGACTGCAGTATTATGGATAAGCCTAAAGATTAGAATGGATTATGTTAGACATAAGTTAGTATTGTTTAAGGATAGAAGTTTTTTGATATTATTGATGGGATGTTATAGTAATATTGTTTTAGAAAAAGGACAACCTGCAGGATGGGCGATAACCCATCGCGTCGGACAAGGCTGTGGGAATCGAACCCACAACCGAAGTGTGACTGGCCTTTATCACCTACCATGGCCTACAGGAAGTCCCTGTTTAGTAGAAACTAGTTTTATTAAGCAGTATGATATATGAAGTATAAGTCCATTTTAGGAACCATATATGATTAATATCACTATAGATGGACTTATATATTTTTTGATAACTTTTCTAACCTTTTGTTTGAAACAGATGGAATGACCCATCATTCTATCACATGATCAGTTAACACTTCATGAATAAAAAATTCAACTTCATTTCTTTAAGAGATGAAGTGGAAATTGTCCAAAGAACGGAAAACGGTGAGACTATACCAAAATCACGAAAGTATTTCTTCTAATTCCAATTTCATCAACTTTAGGGAAATGATCTTGAAAACCAAAAATGTTGTCCTAGTGCTCTTATATCTGATGAATCAGATGGTACCTTAGATCGTCACAAATTTATGGCTCTGTGATTACTGGCATTTCCATAGCCAAGTTCTCCACCACTCTCCATCAGAACATGATGGTTAGATTTCTCTTCCATATCCATATTTTCACCTATGTGGAAACCCAGTGATTAGTTTAATTGGGTAATCGTTACATTTCATACTTTAGTTTTTAAAGCCATGTTTTGGTATTCCTTTTTACGATGTGGGTTTCTATTAAAGAAACTTTCGAGTAGTAAACCATTTATAACCTCGACGAATTTCGAGGGCGAAATTCATTTTAAGGGGGGTAGAATGTAACAGCCCGAGATTTTATGAAAAATATTCTTTTTAATTTCATTAATGTCTTGTGTTGTACGCTACACCAAAAGGAACTTTCACAACACGCATCCTTGACTTGTCTTTCATTACACGCAATCGCGTCCTTCCTCGATAGCGTGTGTAGTACACAATACCGAGTTTCACTAAACAACGATATGCTATTAAAATATTATTAAAACTAGCCGTTATGAATAGTAATAACCACCTTTTAAAATTTTAGAAATATTATTTTTCAAAATGGACTTCATTTTTGGATTCGGAATATCGAAATTATCTTAGGGTGAAATTTTGGTACTTTTCGGATAACTTTCATATTCTGATGAATAGTGAAAATTACTAAATTTTAATTAAAAAGAACTTTTTTAATAGAAATAATTAATAGTGATAAATTATTAATTTGAGTGGTTGTAAAGTATATTTAGAATATATTTTTACAATCTAATATAATGTTGGTCATTGGATGTAATTTCACATTTAAACCAGTCATAAACAAGTGTCAATCTTTTGATAGTTATTATCTCTTAAAAACACGCTATTTGTTTTCACGACGGGAACTAATTTTTAAATTAATTAATGCAACTGATATGTTCTGAATTTGGTAAAATAGAAATCATTTTTGAATTCTTAATATCAAATACAGCTTAGGCCTAATTTTTGGTATTTTTCTGAAAACTTTCATTTTTTGATGAATAGTGAAACCACTAAGTGGTAGTTAAAAAACTGAATTTTTCATAAAACATAATTTTTCCGCTTCTGTGAGTGGAATTTTTAAAAATCTGAGAGACACGGTTAATATCAAGGACTAAAATGTGGTTCAATGAGATGAAAATAATTTTTGGTGAATAGTAACTTTTTACTTTTTTTACCACGGTTAAAAGTAAATAGGGTAATTAAGGGTAAAAATGATATTAGTATTACCCTAACACATGTCCTAATTTTATTGGACAAGTGTAATTCGACCAAAAAAATCCTTAGGAATAAAATATGACCATTTAGGCCCACTTGGATTAGATTAGGACATTTATTATTAATTTATTTAAAGAAGGGTTAAAATAGTTAAAATCAAAGTTTAATAAGTAAATCATTTTTAATATGGGGTTATACATAAGATAAATTCGACTATAAATATTCATTAGAAATATAAAAAGACTTTCTACATAATGGTATTTTATTTGTAATTTTTAGACATTAAATAATTTAATTTATTTATGACACAACGATGATGTAGTAATTATCTTATTAATGAAATATTGACATAATTGATGTTATAAATACCCAAATAAATATAATTTGAGACTTTTTATGAACTAAACTAATTTTCTAGGTTAATATGACATGTTAGGATTAATTTAATTAAATTTTGTTGAAGTAATCATTCTGTTATGAGTTTCAAAAAAATCAACTATTGAATAGTGTCAAAATTGACATAAAATAGTTTTTAAAACAAATATTATATTATTAATTGTTATTTTATTCATAAAAATCTAAGTTTCGTCCAAATGACTTAGATACGGTTATATATATTAATAAAACACAACTTGGGGGTCTCTTGGATGTATATGGTAAGTTTATTAACTATATAATATAAAAATAAAAAGTGACATGGTAAATGTCAATCTAATTAACTAAGAGTAAAAACTAAAAGATAAGGTTAATATAATGACCTAAACTTGTCTAAATTCTTTTGGATGAGAGGATTTAAACCCATCCCCACCTTATCTTCTAAATAACTCAATTTGGAGCTATTTAAAACCGAACTTGACTTTATAAGAAAATAATATTTTTATTTATTCCAAAGGTGCCCATCTCCTCCCTTATAAAAGGGCACCTCCTCCCCCTCTTCCTCACACTACTTTGAGCCTTCAAGCTCAGCAAAACCCTTACATTTTCTCCTCTCCACTTCCCTAAAGACATCCTAGAGGTTCTGGTATTCTTCAAAAACCAATTTTAGTTCCCTAAAAGGAGGTCTCAAAGAAGCACTTCAAAGAAGAGGTAATATCCATTACCGATCCTTTCCAATTTCTTTCTTCTTCAACTTATTATTCTTTAGATGTTTCATTATGAAGTAATAACATCAATATCACTCATATACTTATATGCTATTATAAGTATGAAATAACCCTATTTAACCATCTATCCATCCTAAGGAAAATGAAATCACCGCGCGTGCGTACGTACGGAATACCGTCTCCACGCCATGGTGTAATATATTTTCCACCACCACCTTACTTGGATGGGTATAATGGTGTAAATAATGACTATATATGACTATTATAAAGTGATATTGATTCTGAAATAGTATACATACACTCCAATACAATTCCACAATCATAGGAAAGATATCATCACTCGTGCGTACGTACGGAATACCGTCTCCACGATGTGATGTGACTGGTTCTAAATGATCTTCATTTCATAATGATTATATAAATGAATTGAATGAATTAATATGATATATATTACAGTAATACCATTCTGTAAATGAGGTATCTATAACCTAAAGAGAAGAATAAGAATCTATTCGACAAAACACGCATAAGAACAAAAAATTATAAACACCCAAATAACAAGTAGCAATGAAATATTACTACTAAGAAGCTAATAATATGACCATATATGATATCATAAAAATAAGTATGATTATGTAATAAGTCAATAAAATTATTTAAATCATTATACAGGAGGTTCAGACACGTACAAAGCATATCGAACCTAAGGTAAGGGAAATATCACAATCTCATTTTTATCTGAGATTGTTTATACTTTGAAATTTACAAGGGTGTATTTTATCATCCACATCCATGTTTCCTCAATATGTAATATTATTTCCATTCACCTACAATTTTTTAAATCCAATTTTACCCTTTGTTGAGTTTTAGTAAAAGATATTAATGGAATCTTTTGTCTTTTTTCGTACGAGGTACTTTTTGACTTTTCTGACAAAAGTACGAGAAGAATGTTTTTTTAACTTATACGGCATGAATGTATTTTTAAATCATTATTTCCAAGAAGATTCATTTACAAGTTTTCATGTTTATTTTTAATAAACTTCTTTTAGTTTAAAATTGTATGACATGTTAAGAAAGGAAAAATGTTTTTGAAGTAGAAAGGATATTTTCCTCAAGAATGGAGTTCAAGTGTTTTATCAAAATTATTTTCCATCTAAGATAAAATAGGGTTATGTTTCTATCCCTATTATTAAATTTATTTGATAATGTTGTGATGGGATTATTTTTATGAATTCATTTATCTTATATGAATTGTTTTATGATGTCATGATGCTTAAGAATCCCATTTTTATTACATGGGTTATGCAATGATGTATGATTTATGATTTTGTGGCACACATAAGAGTGGTATCATTATGAGATGGGTGGGACCTATATCTCCCTCCAATGCATTGGGTAATGATTTTATATCTCATGAGATTGACATGGCTGGAATGGTAGGTTATACCAGTTCAGTGAAACAGGACTGAAACGAGGGTGACTTGGTTCAGAAATGGACTTTGTCCACTAAGATAGTCTTGGCAATGAGTCTTGACTAATAAGAAATGATTCTCTATGATTATTTGTGTATGACACAATGTTTCATGTTTTAAGTTATGATTATTGGAATTACATTTCACTTCTATGATTTATCCCATGTTATGATATTATGATCTCTTTAGTAGGTTAAGATTTCCAAAAGTTATGTTCTTATGTATATGATGTGATTGATATTTCTTTTTGTTACCCTTACTGGGCATTTGAGCTCACCCTTTTATGTTTTCTTTTCCCCAGGATATAAAGAAAGGTTTTAGGTAAAAAAAGGAAGATCTTTATGGGAGATGTTGAAGATATTTCACCACGATTAGAAGATTATATTCCGAGTTTCCAAAGACACTAAACTATTACGACCCTTGTGTGTGTGTTTCTGTTATGTACTAAGTATTCCGCAAAAGTAATGTAATGTCCATTTACGTCAAGCCTTGGGTCTCTACATACTTGATAGGAGGAGTACCTCTGTAGGCTATGAGGGGGATCTCTACTTTGTGAGGTGGCAAACCCATGGCAGAGTAGCACTACATTTTGAGGTGGCAGACCCGCGGTACTCGACTGGAGTAGTAGCTCAGCAGTCTATGGTTAGTGAGTGACACCTCGGAGTTGTGGCAGGACTACTGTGCTCGAAAGAGGAGGAGTTCTCCAGTAGCCGTGTTTTCGCCATCGTGAATAAAAATCCTGGTTTGAGCTGAGTCATTGTCCTTTGTGTTTTTCCTCATGATTGAGATGGGTTACTTCATAACATAGATATGTGTGTGGGTATATACCTAAGTAAGGGTTATCTTTTGAGATTCTTCTTTGTGGTTATCCTTGTTGGATTTAGTGATACCTTAAGGATCTCGGGGTCCCTACTGAGTATCGTTATACTCACCCCTGCATGGGCTATGCCCACACCTCATTGTGTTAGATGTAGATGACAGACAGCGCTGACAGAGACCATGTGTACGAGGACTAGACGGCACCTGGTGGTGGACCTCACGATGATTCGGTACTCGGAGGTGGACCTCACGACGAGTCGGTACCCAGAGGAGGTTGATGGATGAGGATGCTGAGGAGGCTATCTGTACCTACCCTTCAAGTAGGATTCGTGGTGGATGATCCAGGAGCTGCTTTCCACCTTCTAGCTGTTTTGTCTTTTAACTTGTACTTTATAGTTGGGCTTGTATTTCCAGCCCCTTTCTTTCAGAACTACTTTTGTTTTTAGTTTTACTTAGTTTTTTCTTCCACTTGTACTCTGGGTGTGTGTGTGTGTGTGTTTTTACATTTCATAAATGCAATGTCTTCCATTTTATCGGGATTTACGCCTTTGGTTCTAGTCGCCAGCTCTTGGCCTATGGAAGGCGGGCTTGGGGTAGTCATGGAATGGGCCCCGAGGACGGGTCGTGACAAATTGGTATCAGAGGAGTCGGTTCTACTACAAAACTTAGGACTCTGAAATTTTCTTTTTGTGAATCAATAGTGTTAAGGGTACTAAGTGTGGTTTTCTGTTCTGGGAGTCCAGTTTTGGTGCGGGCGGCCGACGTATCCATACACCAGGACCCTGAATTCTGATTTCTGACTCAATAAATGAAAACACTGATTGTGTGTGTGTTTTCAAAAGTTCCTTTTTAAATCAGCTCAAACAAAGTCAGTTCACCAGGTATAGTCTTTTGACCGTGTCACATCTGTTTCTTTTAGGATGTCTTCACCCGGTCGGTCAGCGTGGGTACCAAGTGGAGAGCGTGATGATAGCCCACCAAGAATCGAGGCCTCAGTACAGGGCCCTCTTCTAGTTGAGACACCAGTGGAAAGTGCACGCCGCTTGAGTGTGTTTCACAAGTTCTAGCGACATAGGCCTCCAACGTTTCGAGGAGAGTCAGATTTTCAGATAGCTAGAAACTGGCTGGAGTTTGTAGCAAGAGCATTCCACACGACTGGGACACCCGCTGACTTGATGGTGTACCTACCTGTTAGTCTCTTTCAGGGAGTAGCCGAGAGGTGGTGGAGCCATATGCTCCAGTTTTTCGATGAAATGACCTTCACCTGGGAAGACTTCGAGACCTTCTTCACGGGGGAGTTTATACTAGTGACTCTACACTCTGAGCGAGATCTAGAGCTGCTGCCTTTGTCGCAGGGTTTTCTGTCAGTAGCCGGGTCATCTGTAGGTAGTAGATGGATGATGCAAAGGTCCAAGAGGACCAGACCAATAGGTGGTCGACCTCGAGTTATATGTTCGGTAGTGCGGGGCACCCAGTGTGGAGTCAGAGCTAGGCATACCATGAATGCACAATGTTTCTCCTACAGCGGGATTTGTCACATGGCACGTGACCGTCCGACACCCCGCAGAGTTCATCCATAGGCGTTGAAGGAGCCACCGAGATCGAAGCAGTGGCGGGAGCTTGAGCAACAGTTGAGCGGTGGACTAGATAGTGGAATTCCGGAAGCAGGTGGACAGGAGCGAGACTTGTTCCAAGCATGGAGGCCTTTGTTCTTGGTGAATCTATTTTCCATTTTGTTCTTGTTTGTGGTTTTTGTGTGTCATTGTACTTGAGCTACAGTAATAAAAGACACTTATCTTTGTTATGTTTACTTTCCTGTCCTTTTTTTTTGGTTGATACTATGAGGTTTTGATTAAAACTATGGACTTGACCCTCACTTGCGAGATTCCTACTAGAGGTGACCCAGTAACCATGCACTGATACCGACAGTGTGACTCAACCTTTGGTGGTTAGAGTAATGGATGGATCTCTTAGTAGTAGCGTCGAGGCCTTACGATGTCATTCAAGACATGAATTGTACCGTTCATGTCAGGATTGACTGTATTAGAAAAAGAAAGTGGTTCATCCCGGGGATGAGACCAGATTTTTCTTTTCGGTTGAGGAGAAATCTCAGCAGCTCTTTGGAAGAATGTAGACAAATAATGGTGGACATTAGTTCATACTTTTGGCTAGTCTCACCCATTGTTCATTGAACGAATGGTTTACAGTTCTCTCCAACTCAATAGTCTCAAGTGTATCTTCTCTCAGAAAGACCTGAACCTGAGATAGCAGTGATGGCTTTAATTCCCCTAAGACTATGACTTCGAGATAGTTTATACTCCTGGGGAGGGGAACGTTGTAGCATATGCTCTTAGTAGGAGATCAGGCATTCAGTTGTTTGGAGTGGAGAGATAGTAGCTGGATGCATTTCTCATATCCTTTGTGGATAGTGATGGAGTCAGCATGTGTAAAACCAGAGATGGATCATGCTATAATTGAGAAGGTGCAAATCATCCAGGAGAGGATGAAGACTGCACAGAGTAGACAGATTTCCTATGATGATAGGATATGAGCCCATTGGAGTTAGAGGGTGACGACCACATCTTCTTACGGGTCTCACCTCGATGGGGACTACGGAATTTTGGTAGGGGCGACAAGTTAACTTTGTGTTTCATCTGGCCTTTCAACCTCAGATGCATGGGATGCATGACGTCATCCATGTATCTCAGCTGAGGAGATGTGTGCATGACCTATCCGTCATCGTCGACCACAGAGAGCTGGACATCGATGATGGGGAGACTTTCATGAGGTTCTAGTAGAGGTTGAGGATCGATAGGAGCGGGTCCTATGAGGACGGTCAATTCCTCTTGTGCACTTTCACTGGAAGCACAGGAACCACCAGGAGAGCACATGGAAGTGGGAGGCTCAGATGTGTGCTCGGTACCTCCTTTAGTTTCCCTAGTTTGTGTTGTAGCTTTATGGGGATTTAAATCCTTGATGTGGGAGTAATGTAAAGACCCGGAAATTTCAAGGAATTTTTTTTCTTAATTTCTTTGGAATTTTATGAGTTTGTGGCTTTTGATTGCACTTGATTCTGAGGCCTGGTGTGCCCAGAAACAATTTCCGAAGTTTAGCATGGGTACGTTCAGTAAACGAAAGAGCAAGTTTTTCTATCTTTTGAACCGATGCTCAGAATTGAAATCTGAGGGAACTGATGAACTTGCATTGCCGGTAATTTCTTAAGGGGACCTTTACCGTAATTGCATTTTTACTGGAGAAGAGGTTAATTTTCGGTTTGTTTTTTTAAGGAATAAATAAAAATATGTGTTTGATATTTTTATTTGTGGAGGGTGGTTATTATCCTACAAAGGGGTAATTAGATGTGGAGCCCACACCCACCTAAACTCCCATGGGAGAGTTTAGTGTGGTGCGGTCCACACGAGACTCTAACTCCTCACCTCCCCCACAACCCTCGTGACCTCCCCATAACTGACCCCTTGTTTAATACATGACAAATCCATTCATTTATTGGAGTGGAGTCTCTCCACTCTCCATCTATCTCTCATCATTTAATTTTTTTCCAACTATTCAATTAATTAATTAGTTTGAATTAATTTGAATTGAGATGGAAAGTTGTTAAGATGGGGGAAAATCCCATTTTAATATTTGGCTGGGAAAATTTTGTGTGTAGAATCCTTGGAGAAATAGAAGAGCTCTGACCCTCCATGAAGAACGGTTCTCCTTCTGACAGAATCTCCAAAAAACGACGCTCAAGTCGCGGTCGAAGGCTTTTACGGAAGCGATGAACGCCAATGATCATCTTCACCATCATATCCTCCCTTGCGACGACATTAATGAGCCGACGTCCACCCTTTCGCGATATCGTCAACGAACAACGAACATTGAGGTAGGGGTTGTTATGTTCAATCTTTAATACCGTTCATAATCGTTTTTCAATTCTTGAGTTTCTTTTGGCCGCATGATACCATCTTGATGAGGAAGGTCTCAGACTGCACAAACATGGTCTGACCCTTCCCCTCTCATTTTTTATTTGTGGACGACGGAGGAAGACTGCGAAGAACCGGCCGACGTCGGGCTGACCATGAGCGGATCGATAACACATGATTGTCGAGTTGCCACACGGAGTAGAGCTGAAGCGCGGCCTAGCTGGTCCGTGACAGAGGGGCGTGGTGTCGTCGCGCCGTGCTGGAGCTATAGGGTCCACGGCCTGGGCGGGCATAGGTGGTGGGGCGCGGTGCAGACACGCGGCGCCGGTTGAACAAATCTGCGACCTAAGGCCGCATCAGATCTGGAAGGGTGGCCGGATGTGCCGGCTGCAGGTGCCACAAAGAGGCAGGACCCAAGGGGGTCCCACATTTACCCAAGGGTTGACCATCATGGCCGGACGTTTCGATGAAACTGGGGTGTGTAACCCCCTTGACCAGCGGTTAGGGCGGGCCCCACTGGGCGCCGCCAAACCCCTTGTTTGGCCAGCCACGCGGCCAGCCGTGTGGGCCACGTGCGTCGGGCCGGGCCGCGCCAGTCACGGACCAGGCTGCACCAGCTGGGCCAGACCCCAACTAGATTCGGGTCGAACCGGTTCGGGCCGACCTAGTGGGTGTTGGGCTGGGTCGGACCGAGCCCAGACCCCCTATTTTCGGACCATTTTTAGTTAAACGACCATATCATGAGCTACAGACCTCTGATCGACGCACCTTCAGTTGTGTAGGATTCATTGGATTGAGAAGGTAGATTTTTTATGTTACACTCAAGGTTTAGGTGAAGTTTCTGTATGTCCGAGTTAGTTCGAAGTCAAATCTAACTCGGCCCTTAGAGCAGAAACGCTTATAACTTGAGTACCGAATGTCCGATTGACGTTCCATCGACTATGTTGGTTTTCTCATAATGAGACGGTTATTTTGGAATACTTCACCAAAGGTTTGGATGTAGTTGTAGTATGGATGAGTTGGATTGTACCTGAAATCAAATCGGGCCCCTGGAACGGAAATGCTAATAACTCACAGGTCGGGCGTCCGATTGACGCGTCATCTGTTGCGTTGTGACCACTATGGCGAGGTGGTCCTTTGAGATACTTCCACGTGAGATTACGTGATACTTGAAAGTATCGACCAGTAGCTCGTGGAGCGGATCCTCCTGGAGATGAGCATACGGAGTATGGTGACCTTGTAGCTGGCTGAGACCTGGTGACTGCTTGTCCGATTCGATTCGGAGTGACTTGTATAGCCTAGTGGGGAGAACTACTTTGTGAGGTGGCAGAACCATAGTGAAGGAGCACTACTTTGTGAGGTGGCAGACCCGCGGTACTCAACCAGAGGAGTACCTTTGTAGGCTATGAGGGGGAACACTACTTTGTGAGGTGGCAGACCCATGGTGTAGGAGCACTACTTTGTGAGGTGGCAGTCCCACGGTACTCAACTGGAGGAGTACCTCAGTAGTCTAAGGTTAGTGAGTGACACCTCGGAGTTGTGGCAGGACTACTATGCTTGACAGAGGAGGAGTTCTTCAGTAGCCATGTTTTTGTCATCGTGAATAAAAATCCTGGTTTGAGCTGAGTCATTGACCTTTGTGTTTTTCCTCATGATTGATATGGGTTACTTGATAACATAGGTATATGTTTGGGCATATACCTAAGTAGGGGTTATCTATTCAGATCCTTCTTTGTGGTTATCCTTGCTGGATTTAGTGATACCTTGAGGGTCTCGGGGTCCCTATTGAGTATCGTTATACTCACCCCTGCATGGGCTATGCCCGCACCTCGTTGTGTTGGATGTAGACAACAGACATCGCTAACAGAGACTATGTGTACGAGGACTGGACGACACCTGGTGGTAGACCTCACGACGAGTCGGTACCCAGAGGTGGGCCTCACGATGAGTCGGTACCCAGAGGAGGTTGACCGAAGAGGACGCTGAGTAGGCTATCTATACCTACCCATTAGGTACGATCTGTGGTGGATGATCCAGGAGATTCTTGTCACCTTCCAGTTGTTTTGACTTTACCTTGTACTTTACAGTTGGGGTTGTATTTCCGGACCCTTTATTTCAGCACTACTTTTTTTTAGTTTTACTTAGTTTTTTCTTCCACTTGTACTCTGGGTGTGTGTGTGTGTGTGTATGTTTCATAAAGGCAATGACTTCTCTTTTTATCAGGATTTAAGCCTTTGGTGCTAGTCGCCAGCCCCTAGCCTATGAAAGGCGGGCTTGGGGTAGTCACGGCACGGGCCCCAAGTATGTGTCATGACAATATCTACCAAAATACATTCTTAGAATCCATCCCCACATTCTATATCTCTTTTTTAGGCAGAAAACCATCTTTATTGGTCTTAAGTTTTTAAGCAAAAAATATTGTTCAAAGAAAATGTATTGTTCTAATTAAAGGTTTCTATTTAATTTCTTCTTCCACTACCTTAAAATATTATTCAACCATGATAAAATAATAACTAAAATATACTAAATATATTGAGCCATTATTATGTTAATATAATCACCAAAATCCATCTCCACTTCCCTAAATGGATAAAATAATTAATTTTTTGTGCCTATAGCAGACTATCACATCATGAACTGATATAATTCATTTTCCATAACCATCTCTCTAAAGTGGTTGTAATGATGGAATTAATTTTTTTATATGATATTAATGATGTATTTATCATTATTAAATAATAATATATGATTTTTTTCTTACCTTTTCATGCACAGAAAAAAGATAACGTCATACATGTGTACGTGTGAATTATCACCTCCATGAAGCGATGTGATTTGTTTTTTATCTCCATAACATATGGATGATATATATAAGTATATTTAACTTATTAATTTTATATTAATTTTATTTTTATCATTATATAAAAATAAAATAATAATTACCATATTTTCTTAATGCTCTTTGGAAAATGTAAATGTTACTCATGCGTACGTACAACATTCCATCTCCATGATTATAACTTTGTTCATTTTTCATATCCCTATATAATGGATTGATTTAAAAGTATAATTTTTGTTTAAAATTTATTGTTATGTCATGTATATTATTATGGATATGATGTAGTAATTAACACATTGGCTATTGAAATCAAACCAAATTAAGTTTTTGATCTGGAGAAGTTCAAGCATGAAAGATTCTTCTTGAATACTTATTGTTTAGAGAAAATGATGAGTTTTGTTGGAAATTGATTAAAATATCAAAAAATAGTTGTGAAGTAAGTATATTTACTTATGGTATTATTCCAGGTACTAAAATGATTCATAATCTCTATTAAAATATTCTTTACAAAATAATGTTACTTGTTTAATTTTTTTACTAAGTAATCAATGACCTTTAAACCGATCACTGATTTCTGTTTTTAGGTTTTTAAATTTCTCATGACCAGGTTCTCTATCACTCTTCATCAGAACTATATTATTAGTTTTTTCTTCCATTTCCATTTTTCCTACATGTAAACTTAGTTATGTGTTATTTTAGAGGAACTTTGAACTTCACTTTCTTTCTTTTAAAGTTGATGTTTTATTCACCCCTTTTTCTGATGTGCGGTTTGAAGAAACGTATTTTGAAAAGTTCAACCCATAGTTTTTTATATGGAGTTGAAACTGCGAGTAATCTATTTAATAAAGGGGGGATAATTTAACATCCTGAGTTTTTAAAAGGAAACACTATGTTCTATATCACACATGATACACCACATTGAGCTTAAACAAACAACTAAATATTATTATTTAATATGTCTGTTACCACATAGAATTAAAATGGAGGGTTTGAAAAAGATTAATTGAATTATAAAAATATGTTTTACACAAGTATATATAATTAATTATTTGGTGACCAATTAATTATAAATTGAAATAAAACCCTTTTCAAAATAAAATGAAATGTTTATCTAAAAAACAATTTAAATGTGTACAAGTTTGATTTTTACCAATAAATAAACAAATCGCTCTTATTGGATTATATTTATGAAATAAATATATAATATATATTTAATATAATTTTTAACATTCATATTATTTTTTTCCATACATTATATGAGAACAAATCTAATTTTACACATAAACAAAGACTTTTTTTTAAAAAAAAGTCCCCCCTTTTGATGGTGCACTTATTTTAAATCTAGTTTTTAAAAAATTTATAAATTATATTTGATAAAATATATTTCTTAGTTGAAATAGGAATATAAAAATTTATTTGGTTGATTTTTTTGTATTTTTCTAATATATTTTATATTTTGATGAATAGGGAAAAATATCGCACTTTATTTGAATTTTTTTCATCTAAATATCTTTTAGTGTAAAATTATATTTCTAATTGGTTTTAAATTATAATTAGATAAATTTTATATCATTTAATATAATTTAGGTAATTGGATTACATTTCACATTGAAATTGTATATAAATAATTTTTGAACTTTTGAATGTTTTTTACTTTAAAAACTCGTTTTCCCAATCCTTCAAAGAGATTAATTTTAAATTAATTTTATCCAATTATGGGTTTTTAATTTTTAAAAATGGAATAAATATTATAAATAATAGTATAAAAAATTAGTAAATTGGTACCTTTTAATTTTGGATAAAATATAAAAACTAACTTTGGTATTTTTTAATACCACATTTATGGTTAAGTCGGGTAATTAAGGTTTAAAATAATATTATAAATATTAGAAAATAACCCTAACACTTATAAGGATTTTATTTGATGAGTTATTTTCAACAAAAAGAATCCTTGAGATAATTTTTTGAGCTCTTTGATCCACTTGGATTCCTTTAATCCATTTATAGTGTTTTATTCAAAGAAAGGTCAATTTTATCATACTTTTGTTTTTTTAAGAAACATTTTTAAAATGTGTTATATAAAGGATATGTTTGAATATTAATCGTATTTTGAAATATAAAATTTTTATATTGATCATGGTAAATTATTTTTAAATTTTAGGAATGAAATAATTAACATAAAGGCTTATAGAATGATAATGCAATAATTGTTTAATTAAAGGAAATATCAAATGAATGATATTTAAAATAATAAAATAATTATAATTTGATAAAATTAAGGTCATAGAAAAAACTTATATGTGTATATTAAATTTTAGTGATTTTTTAGAGTAATTGGTTCAAATATATCATGTTGTTATGACATTTTTAAAAAGTCATGTAATGAATAGTGTCAAAATTGCCATTAATGATAATTTAAAATATAAAATATTTTATTAAATGATATAAAATTTATAAGAATCTAAGATTCATCAAAATGATTTAGATAAGGATTAAAATTTTATAAAAAAATAATTTATTTGTAATTTTTCATTTTAGAGTAATTATATTAACCCTCAAATTTTAAATTACATGATATCACAGTAATAGTTAAAAGGGTAAAATTAGGGTTAAATAAAGACAAAATAAAATAATAGAAACCAGTCTAATTTTCATTGAATGAATGTATTTTGAACCACAATCATACTATCATCTACATCAATCAGTTTGGATCCATTTTTAATAAAAAATTAATTTATTTTAATTTAATATTTTCAAAAATTCCAAGAGTGCCCCTCTATTCACTTATAAAAGGGAACATCTTCTTTTCTATTACGTACTCCAAAAAATTTATTTGGTTCAAAAAATATCTACCAAAATACATTTCTATAATCTCTCTTTGCATTGTAGTCCTATTAGTTTGGGCATAACACTCACCTTAAGAATGTTAAAGTGATAATAAAAGGAGATTGTTCGATGAAAATGTATTGTTTTTAATTACGTATTTTTGATTTGTTTATTCTTACCCTTCTTTCAAATAGTATTCCACAATGATAAAATAATAGCTCCATTATCCTCATTATAACTAGATTTTATTATCTTTATATCATCGCCTAAATCCATCTACACTTCCATAAAATGGGAAAATAATTAATTGTTCGTGCATATGACATAATACCACATCGCAAACCGATATAATTTCTTACTTTTCCATACACATAAAAATGATAATGTTTTTCATGCGTACGTGTTAACTATCACCTCCACATAGCGATATGATTTTTTTTATAACTATAACACATGGATGATATATTTAAAATATTAATATTAAATTAATGATATTTTTACCATTATTGAATTTTAAAATAATATTTAACTTCTTTCCATAAGGATCACTAAAAAATGGAAATGTTACTCATGTGTACGTATGAATTACCATCTCCATGACTGTAATGTAGTTCATTTTTCTAATACATATTTAATGGAGTGATTTAAAAGTATAATTGATGTGTAAATTTGATTGTTATTCTATTAATATTATTTTGGAGATGATGGATTAATGACCACTTCTACTATTGACATCATACCAAATTCATTTTGGACTCAAGTACCAAATATCAACAAAACGTTTGAAATTAACATAAATATTTAATTAATTTTTATAACTAGAAAATAATTGATATAAAATGAGTAATAAATATAGAAATATTCTTAAGAAATTTAATATTTAAGCATGGTTTATTATTCAGGAGGATAAATATCATACATGACTAGTTAGACTCAGGGTAAAATACTTTCTTCTAAAAACAATCATTTGAAGTTTCTTTTACAAAAGTCAAATGGAATGTTTTTTAAATTATACATAATGAGTTGTCTCCCAAACATTCATGATGCTTTATTAGTTTAATTTTTGTATTTATAACTTTTCATAGTTATTTTTGAAAAAAATGATATCATTATTATGTACATGGTTTTTATATTTTAAAATTGATTTTTTCAAAAGGAAGGGGTATTTTGATATCTGAAAGTTTTTTGTTTATGTGTTTAAAAGGGATTTCAAGTGTTTAACTCATTCCATGTTCCTTTCAAAATTATTTATTATCGTTTTTTACAATTATAGATCAATATATGATGGTTTGAGCCCCATTATAACTCAATATATGATGGGTTAAGCCCCATTATAGCTTAAGATATGATTAGTGATCCCCATTATATCTCTCCAATGCATTAAGAACTTTGGAGATAGAATTATACCATATGGTTATTCTATTTTTAAGGGTGAATGTAAGAGTGATATGGTAATTATGTGTCAATTCACATGCATGATTTTTATATGAATGCTAATGAGTTTTTAATGGAAGGGTTTTAATGGGTTTCATGTTTTCACAAAACTAATAGTTTTCCTTCATTCAATATCCCATACTGATCATTTTATTCTCATCACAGGTTATAAAATGTTTTTTATAGGGTATAAGGTTGGGTAAGAGGAATAAAGAATTCAAGTTGATTGTTATGATGATTTTTATAAAAATGAATCCATGTTTTTAAAGGCGTTTGGTTAGTGTAAAAAATATATACTGAGTATAAGTGTCCACTTATAATGTATGGGTTTAATTTTTAAGAGTTTTTACAAATTATCTAAAACTCTAAACTAAAATTATCCCTAGAATTTTAATAATATGAATTCTAGTTCAAAAATACTGTAATTTTTAATTTTTATGTTAGGATCCTTACATTTTCTATTAGAGAAATGGTCTAGACAAATTTTAATATTAGGTGTTGTTTTTTTAGGAAAAAAACATACATGATAGAATTTTCTTTTTATATTTATGTTCAGTTATAAATTCTAGTTTGTATTAATTCTGAAGATAGAAATTCAAATTTTTCCCGAGTCTGATTAATGAGTTGTGAGGGAGCAATTCAGTGTAAGGGGTGGTGTAGTTTCCTAAGGTTTAGTAAATATATATTTATTTTTAGTAATTTTGTTTTATAAATTAACTCAATGTTTTTAATATTAATATTAATGAAACAAAATTTTAAGTTCATTGTAAAGACCCGAAATTTCCATATAAATTTTTTAAATAAATAGGAATTTTACGAGTCATCAAAACTTTATGGTGCGTGATTCTGAGGCCCGTTGTGCCAAGAATAAATTTCTAGAGTTTTTTTGGGTACGTTCAGTAAACGTACAAGTGGGTTTTTATAACTTCTGAACCGGTACTCAGATTTGAAATCTGAGGGCATTATTGAACTCGTAGCATCGATATTCACTTAAGGATACTTCCACCTCCCAGCCAATGTGCCTCTCGTGCCCCTCACAGCGCCCTCCTGAGCCCCGGACATGCCGACCTCAGCGTGCACCCCATGTGCCCCGCAGCTTCACCATCCACACACCCAGTGCACTCCGTGCGCCCCCCCCCCCCCCCCCCCCCCGCACCCTGCGTTGCCGCTGGATGAACCAGCCACCGGCCTCCACGCACCCCGCGCACCCAATGCGCCCCGCGGCGCCCCGACCGAGCCGGCATCCCGGCCCCGACCATGCCACCCTAGCCTTGGGATGAGCTGCCTCAAGTTGGCCCCTCGCGGCTATCTCCGGGCTGAGCCGCGCCATCACGGTGCCCTCTGGGCCGGGCCACCCACAAGGCACCCTCTGGGATGAACCGCCCTCATTCTGACTCGCAGCCGGTCCGCGCCATCGAGACCGGTTAGCGCTCTCCGGCCATCCACGACCCCTCGCGACATGCTGGTATGGGCCCTGTGGGCCGGTCCGAACCTAACGTGTTGCCCCGCCTAATAGGGCGGGCCAGACCCATCAGGTCAGGCTGGGTCGGACCGCACCTAAGCCCACTACAACCCTTTACTTTCTTTTTGGCCATATCTTTGGAACCAGGCATCCGTTTGATGAACCATCAGTGACCCTGGTAATCTTGGAGCATGAAGATCCCTTTGAGTATACCCCACTAGAGTTTGGGGTATAGTTGAGATACGATCAGGTTGGATCGCGCACGAATCCAACCGGCCCCCTTGGTCTAAAAGGTTAATAACTCACAGACCGGGTGTCCGATTGACGCATTGTCTGTTGCATTGAGACCTCTATGACATGGCAGACTTTTGAGATACTTTTTCATGGGAATTAGTGATAGTTAAAGTGTTGAATAGTAGCTCGTGGAATGGATTCTTTCAGAGACAAGCAGACAGAGTACGGAGACCTAGTAGCTGGCTGAGATTTGATGACTGCTGACCGATTAACTCAGAGTGACTCGACTAGCCCAGTGGGGAGCGCCTGGTTGTGGCGGCAGACCCACGGTGGAAGAGTGATCTGTTGTAGATAAAGACCCTCCATACTCGATAGGAGTATTACCTCTGCATGCTATTGGGGGGAGCGCATGGTTGTAGTAGCAGACACACGGTGGGGAGAATTTTGGGGACACAGCATACCCACGGTTGTCACGACCCGTCCTCGGGCCCATGCCGTGACTACCCCAAGCCCGCCTTCCATAGGCCAGGGGCTGGCAACTAGCACCAAGGAGTAATTCCAGGTAAAAAGGGAAGGCATTGCCTTTGTAAAGTAAACAAACACCATAGAGCAAGCAAGCAGTAGAAGTAAACACTAAGTAAAAACTGGGTACAACAGTAAGTGCGGAAAAGTAAGTGGGCCAGAATACAAACCAAAACTGAGAGTAAAGTACAACTCGAAAGGGAAAACAAAAACTGAAAGTAAAGCCGCAATGTCGAGCTGCCCACTAGAAGTCCCACCTGAAGGGTGAGCACAGATAGCCTCCACAGCTCCTCGGGTCCAACCGTCCGCTCCGAGTACGTCCCGCCTAGTGGTCCACCTCCAGGTACCATCCTGCTCCGCAAGCCTCAACCACGATCAGCGTTGTCTGTCTTCTGCAACCAACACAACGTAGTGTGGGCATAGCCCGTGCATGGGTGAGTATAAGCTACTCAGTAGGGACCCCGAGACCCCCGAAGGTCTCCCAGAATCCACAAAGGATAATACACAAAGTAAAGATACAATCACGAAGTAACGTCTGACACTACTTAGGTATATTCCCATACATATAACTAATTTATCAATTCCAAGTTCGGCTCCAACATCCGAGCCCAAGTACAACCCAGTCCACACAGGAAGGCAAAACGTAATCCACACAGGATAGCACAACACAATCTACAAAGGAAAGTAAAACATGATTTAGCTCACACAGGTATACTTCTTTGTATGATGATAGAGATGATCAGATATATCCACTGATTCATCTATGCCGTCAGACCCACAAAGGATCGATAGGTACTGACCCCTGCAATGACCCACAAAGTATCTGACACACACAGTATTGATAGGTAACTAACCCCCGCAATGACCCACAAAGGATCTGACCCACACATGATTGATAGGTAACTAACCCCCGCAATGAACCACAAAGGATCTGACCCACACAGGATCGATAGGTAACTAACTCCCGCAATGATCCACACAGGATCGGACCCACACAGGTTCTGTAGCACTGATCCATGTAGGATCGCTGAGTGTTGTAGTCGTCGCCATCGAATCCACTGAGGATCTCTGCACAGTCGTCATCGTCGTCACAGTCGCATCCAACCCTAGGGTTCCCGCACACAGCAAGCTCGTTCGTGAGGGTCCGCTCCATGAGGCGAGAGGCTGATACATCAACTAACACATAGTCCAAAGTTTATGTATCCAAAAGTTCTGTATCGTCAACAGGAACTCAACGTCATAGAAGGCACGTCAATTGGACGCCCGGTCTGAGAGTTATTTGTTTTTTCGTCCCAGGGGCCCGGTTGGTTTTTAAGTCAAAACCAACCCGACCGTACTCCACCTGCGTCCAAACCTTAGGCGGAGTAATCCAAAAGATCAGTCTCACTTAGAGGAAACCATCAAAGTCGATGGC
This sequence comes from Viscum album, assembly GCA_963277665.1. NCBI lineage: Eukaryota > Viridiplantae > Streptophyta > Magnoliopsida > Santalales > Viscaceae > Viscum > Viscum album. The sequence continues at coordinate 786,827,589 of OY728164.1, forward strand.
ACGTCAATCGGACGTCCAGAGCTTAAGTTATGAGCGTTTCTGCTCCGAGGGCCCGATTGGTTTCGTGTACGAACCAACCCGGCCAAACCCAAAGTACCCCGAAACATTGAGTGCAATATATCGAAATGACCGCCTCGATTGAACGATCGCATCGGCACTGACGGTGCATCAATCGAAGGTCTGTAGCCCAAGATATGGGAAAATGACCGAAAAGGGTCCAGAAACGGGGGGTCTGGGCCCGGACTGACCCAGCCCAACCCCCCCCCCCCCCCCCCGGGTCAGCCCGAACCGGGTCGACCCGAGCCGGGTCCGGGTCCGACCTGGCTGGGCGCGACACGGCCCGACCTGCGTGCCAGGACCCGGCCTGGGCACGACCCTGCTGGCGCTGGCCGGGTGGCCAGCGGGTCGGCTCAGCCGTTACGGCCGAGCCACGGGCGGGGGGCACGCTGCCCCCATGTGAAGGAGTCGTGGCCCCGCGTGGGGCCGCCCTTGCCAGCGGACACGGCAGCCGGCCGCGTCCCGTCCCCCTCCGGTCCCGCACGGTCCCGGGACAGCACCTTGCCGCGGCGGCTTCAGCCGCGGCGGCTCCTCCCTGTGGCGCGCCGGGCGGCGCCACCACCTGCTGCCGGCACCGCCGTGCCGGCGAGGCGCACCGGTGGGCTACTCCGCGGACCACCGGACGAGTTTCGGTGGTTGGAAAAATGCACTGTCTTCGCCAATGGCCCTCCCGGGGCCCGTCCTTCACTGCGAGGACCTCACATTGCTCGTGCGGCTTACTTTGTCGTCGTCCTCCGTTCCGAACACCTAGAACGAAAAGGGCGGTGGGTTCGGACTTGTTCCTTGGTCCGCACCCACCGCGTTAGCGGTTTTAAAAGTCTCACAACAAATATTTAATCATACGCCACAGTTATAAATCACAAAGATTTATATGAACAAGAACCCCTACCTCAAAAATATTGTCGAACGTGAGTTCGTCGCGGATTAAACCGTTGCGAAAGAAGAGGATCGTCGCGTCACGGAAGGGGCGTCTCTGTCGTCGCAGGGAAGGAACATCGCCGAAGAAATGTTGCGGAAGGAGAATCGTCGGCGTTGTGGTACACGGCGTCGCTTCGTCGATCTCTGAGGGTTCGGTGTTCTTCGTCGGCGACGATGCGTTCTTCACGTTCTTCGCGAAGGAGGATGAAGATCTTCAGGCCATAGAGTTTTCTCCAAATCCTCTCAACAAGACACCCCTCAAAAGACAAGTGTTGGTCTTATTTTATTCCAATGCCAACAATTAGAAATTCAAAGTTAAGAAACGAACCACTAATTCAATGAATTAATGGTAACGACTTAACTGCCCAATTAAATGGCGCGTTTCTTAACCAGAAAAACGCACGGTTGACTTTCATTAAAGAGGGTTTTTGCGGGTGCGTTACTTTGGAGGGAAGAAAAGGTGGAGCTCGTGAGGGCCCTACCACACAAATATCCTACCAAGTGGGTAGGATATTTTGGGTTCCACCCTATCCGCTTAACTTATCTTAAGTGGCTTTAAGTGGCTTTAAGTGAAATAAAATAAAATTGTCGCACCACTTTATTTTATTTATTAACTTAATCCCAAAAATTAAAAACCACATTCGAGTAAACGCAACTCTGAAAAATGAGTTTCTAAGCAAATACCGGCGCTGCGATTCCATCGGTGCACTCTGAATTTGATTCTGAGCATCGGTTCAAAAGTTAAAAAATCATGCTCGTTCATTCACTAAACGTACCCGAGCCAAACTTCGGAAAATGATTCCGGGCACATCGGGCCTCCGAATCAGGTGCCATTAGAAACTGCGTTCTTGTAAAATTCCAATGAAAATAAGAAAAAAATTTCCTTGAATTTTAAAGGTTTTCACATCACTCCCACCTCAGGGATTTACGTCCCCATAAAGATACATCATAAACTAAGGAAACAAAAGTGGGTACTAAGCACGAATCTGAGCCTCCCGCTCCCAAGTGCTCTCCGGGAGGTTCCCGTGCTGCCATCTGATGCGCACTAGAGGGCTCGATCGTCCACATAGGACCCACTTCTGTCGATCCTCAATCTCCACTAGGACCTCCGCAAAAGTCTCCCCATCATCAACGTCCAGCTTTCCATGGTCAATGATATGCATCGGGTCGTGCACGTATCTCCTCAGCTAAGATATGTGGAAGACATCGTGCACCCGGTGCAAATGAGGTGGTAAAGCCAAGCGATAAGCAACCTCGCCAATCCTACAGAGGACCTGGAATGGTCTAATGAAGCGCAGAGATAACTTTCCACCTCGACCAAATCTCTGTAATTCGCATCGAGGTGAGACCCGCAAGAAGACGTGGTCACCATCCTCGAACTCTAGTGGCCTCCGCCTCCTGTCAGCATAAGACTTCTGCCGGATCTGAGCTGTCCTCATCCACTCCTGGATGACCTGGACCTTCTCTGTCGTGGCCTGGAACATCTCCGGTCCCATGAGTTTTGACTCCCCAGGGTTTGTCCAGCACAAAGGAGATCTGTAAGGTCGGCCGTACAACGCCTCGTATGGTGCCATCCCGATGGTGGAGTGGTAGTTTTTGTTGTACGCGAACTCCACCAAGGGTAGGTGGTCCTCCCAGCTGCGACAAAAGTCGAGAACACATGCGCGGAGCATGTCCTCAAGAGTCTAAATGGTCCTCTCCATCTGACCATCCGCCTGAGGGTGAAAGGCAGTGCTCAGACATAGCTACGTCCCGAACGCCTCCTAAAACCCCTTCCAAAGCCAAGAAGTAAAGCGAGCATCTCGATCGGAGACGATAGATGATGGCACACCGTGAATCCATACAATCTCCTGAACGTAGAGACTCCCCAAGCTCTCCTCTGAGCCCTGCTCTCTGATGGGTAAGAAGTGAGCCGACTTGGTGAGTCGGTCGACAATTACCCAAATGGATTCGTGACCTCTGGAAGTGCGCAGAAGTCCAGTCACGAAGTCTATAGATATCCCGTCCCACTTCCACTCCGGGACCTCCAAGGGCTGTACCAAGCCTGCTGGTACTTGATGCTCTGCCTTCACCTACTGGCAGGTGAGGCATCGAGAAACGAACTCTGCCACAACCTTCTTCATGCCCAGCCACCAGTGCTATTGTCTGAGATCCTGGTACATCTTCGCCACTCTAGGATGTACCGCCAAGGGAGAAGTGTGAAACTCTCTCAGCACCTCCTCCCGTAATGCAACTGGTACCAAGGTACGTCCTCTGAAAAGGACGTCTTGCTCTGCTCCAAAGGAGAAACCATTAGGTGCCTGTCCTGAGGATATCTGCGCACGCCGCGTCTCACAGTCGGCGTCCCCATGTGGTTCCTCTCTGACCCGCTGTAGTAGTGGAGGAGTGACTGTGAGTGACTGAAGGAAGGCTGCTCCATCTCTATCCATGAAGGATATCTGCAAAGCGGATAGCTGCTCCATCGCCTCCTCAAGCAGCTGAATGCCCGTCCTCCTACTGAGAGCATCGGCTACTACATTCCCCTTCCTAGGAGTATAGACTATCTCAGAGTCATAGTCCTGGAAGAACTCGAGTCATCATCACTGTCTCAGGTTCAAGTCCTTCTGAGAGAAGATGTACCTGAGACTCTGATGGCCAGAAAAGACTGTAAATCGCTCGCTCATCAGATAGTGTCACCATGTCTTCAGAGTGAAGACCACTGCTGCTAACTCCAGGTCATGGGTGGCGTAGTTCTGCTCATGCGGCCTCAACTGACGTGATCCATAGGCGATCACTGCCCGATCCTGCATCAGGACACATCCGAGTCCGGTCCTTGATGCATCGCAGTAGACTACATACCCTACTCCCTCCTCCGGCAACCGCAAGATAGGTGTGCTGGTCAATCTCTGTCTCAACTCCTGGAAGTTCTGTTGGCATCTTTCTGACCACACAAAAGGTTTCCCCTTCTTCGTAAGAGCTGAGAGTTTTGTCGCGACTCTGGAGAAGTCTGGCACAAATCTATGATAGTATCCAGCTAGTCCGAAGAAACTCTGTACCTCCGTCACGCTCCTAGGTGGCTCCCAAGCTAACACTGCCTCGATCTTCAGAGGATCCACCGCAACTCCCACCTCACAGATGACGTTCCCCAAGAAGTGGACCTCACGTAACCAGATTTGACACTTCGAGAGATTAACATAAATCTGGTGCTCTCGGAGTGTGTCTAGTACAACCCGTAAGTGGTAGGCGTGCTCCTCCTCAGTCGTCGAGTAAATCAAAATGTCGTCGATGAAGACTATGACAAATCGATCGAGGTATGGCTAAAATATCCTGTTCATGAGGCCCATGAACACCGCTGGAGCATTGGTTATGCCAAAGGGCATAACCAAGAACACATAGTGTCCATACCGACATCTGAAGTCCGCCTTCTGCACGTCCTCGTCACAAACTCTGAGCTGATGATAGGCTGACCAGAGGTTTATCTTCGAGAACCACCGTGCTCCCTTGAGCTGATCGAAGAGGTAATCAATCCTCAATAGCTGATACTTGTTCCTCACTGTCACCTGGTTCAGGCGACGATAGTCGACACAAAGTTGCAAGCTTCCGTCCGCCTTCTTGGCGAACAATATCGGGGAAGCCTAGGGTGAAACACTGGGTCGGATGAATCCCTTGCCTTGCAAGTCCTCCAACTGTACCTGTAGTTTCCAAAGCTCGGTGAGAGCCATCCGATATGCTGGAGTGGATATCGGGGTTGTCCTGGGGTACATATCAATATAAAAGTCTACCTCTCTGCGAGGAGGTAGTCCTGGAACGTCGTCGGGAAAGACGTCCGCATACTGATTCGCCACTGCAGAAAAACTAGGACTCTACATGTCAACTACTCCTAGGATGAGGCTAGCCAACTGATGAGTGATGGGATGTACTCTCCTCTACGAGAGTCTATCCTGTGCTGCGAAGGCTCCCTTCTCGCCAGTAAAGGTGAACCTGCTCCCATCGGTGCGTACACATCGCACCTTGCGCCTAATACAGTCAATATGAGCATGGACTGTAGATAACCAATCCATGCCCAAGATGACTTTGTAAGGCCTCGATGATGCTACAAGAAGATCCCAGCCGAAGATCTCGCTTCCTAGAGTAAGCTCACACTGACGGCACCAGTGTGTAATCGTCGAGTCTGCTCCCATAAGAGTCTCTAATCGTAAGGATCGAGCCAACGGCTCCGTCAGAATCTCTAAGCTCCGAACAAAGACAGCGGCTATGAAAGAATGACTCGCTCCTGTGTCTATAAGAACTGCAGCAAGGGAGGAATAGACACAGATAGTACCTAGAATCATCTCGGGCACGCCGTGGTCATAGGCCTCCACTGCCTGGAGTTGTGCATGTCTCTGCCCGCCAGCTCCATGTGGTCGGGGTGGACCTCCTGGTGGTGGTGGTGGTAGAACCTCAAAGCATCGCCCACCGCCTGCTGCTCAGCCAGCACCTCTAACTCGTCCTCCTGCTCCTTGCAGGCCGCCACGGTCGACCCTCTGCCTCTGCCTCAGTGGCCCCTCAACCGTCTGTTGCTCCTTGGCATGGCGGGTCGGGCAGTCACGAGCCATGTGGCCCTGCCCGCCACATGCGTAGCACTGTCTGCCTCTCGAAAGACTGGCCCCACGCTGTGTTCCCCACACAGCTGAGCTAGTGTCCTAAGGTTGTATGCCTGAGGGTCTGGCCTGCCTGGACCCATGAGTCATCCGTCAACTGCCTACTGCAGAAGAATCTGCTACATGCCGCCCTGCGGTGGGTCTCGGTGCTGATTAAGGCTCAGCAAGAAAGCTCTCGATCAGAAGGGCTTGCTCCAGTACTCCAGCCTAGGTCGGAATGCTAAGGGAGATCAGAGATGCCCTGATCTCATGCCTCAATCCCTACTCAAAGGTCCAGGACCAGAAGAATGGGTCACGTACCATGTCTGTCAGGTAGCACGAGAGATCGGTAAATCTCATCGTGTACTAGGCGACCGTCAAGCTGCCCTGCCGCAGCTGAAGAAAATCATGGATGCGCACCGCACGGAGGGTGGATGGGACGAACTCTGAGCGGAAGAGGCTCTCAAAGTCTGACCAAATAAGAGATGCCTCATCGTGCACCTGGAGCATCAAGCTTCACCATCGGCCCGCTTCCACGTGTAGTAGGCTCGCTGCGAGGATCACCATGAGATCTGTTGGTGTCCTTACTAACCTGAAAATTCGTACAACTACCTCTAGCCAGTCCTCGGCTGCTTGTGGGTCCGTCTCCCCGCGAAACCTTGGCGGTCACTGGCGCTGAAACTCGTGCAGTGCACTAAGGCGACGTGCATCGTCAGCGGGTGGGGCTGGTAGCATCGGTGGATCGGCAGGTAGAGGTACTGCCGGTGCCTCTGCTGTCAAAGGGCCCTGTACCGAGGCCTCGTCACTCGGTGGGCTGTCGTCATGTACAACTCTCGGAACCCTAGCTGGCTACCGTCGTGGGGCCATCCAGAAAATAAATAGGTGTTCCACGGTCAAACAGTATACCCGGTGAGCTGACATATAGTAATCACAAAGAAAACATTAAACACACATGCAATCAATGTTTTCGTGCATTAAGTCGGAAATCAGAAGTCAGGGTCCTGGTGTACGGATATGTCGGCCCCCACACCAAAAATGGATTCCCTGGACTAATAACCACTCCCAATACGCTTAACACTATTGATTCACATAGAAGAAAGATCAGAGTCAAAAGTTCTGCGGTAGAACCGAACTCCTCTAATACCAATTTCTCACGACCCATCCTCGGGCCCGTGCCGTGACTACCCCATGTCCGCCTTCCATATGCTAGGGGCTGGCGACTAGCACCAAGGCGTAATTCTCAGTAAAAAGGGAAGGCATTGCCTTTGTAAAGTAAACAAACACCATAGAGCAAGCAAGCAGTAGAAGTAAACACTAAGTAAAAACTGGGTACAACAGTAAGTGCGGAAAAGTAAGTGGGCCAGAATACAAACCCAAACTGAAAGTAAAGTACAACTCGAAAGGGAAATCAGAAACTGAAAGTTAAGCCACAACGTCAAGCTGCCTACTGGAAGTCCCACCTGAAGGGTGATCACAGATAGCCTCCACAACTCCTCGGGTCCAATCGTCCACTCCGAGTACGTCCCGCCTAGTGGTCCACCTCCAGGTACCACCCTGCTCCGCAAGCCTCAACCACGATCAGAGCTGTCCGTCGTCTGCAACCAACACAACGTAGTGTGGGCCAAGCCCGTGCATGGGTGAGTATAAGCTACTCAGTAGGGACCTTGAGACCCCCGAAGGTCTCCCAGAATCCACAAAGGATAATCCACAAAGGAAAGATACAATCACGAAGTAACGTCTGACACTACTTAGGTATATGACCATACATATAACTAAGTCATCAATTATAAGTTCGACTCCAACATCTGAGACCAAGTACAAACCATTCCACACAGGAAGGCAAAACGTAATCCACAAAGGATAGCACAACACAATCTACAAAGTAAAGCAAAACAGGATTTATCTCACACAGGTATACTTCTTTGTATGACGATAGAGATGATCAGATATATCCACTGATTCATCTATGCCGTCGGACCCACAAAGGATCGATAGGCACTGACCCCCGCAATGACCCACAAAGGATCTGACCCACAGAGGATCGATACGTAACTGACCCCCGCAATGACCCACAAAGGATCTGACCCACACAGGATCGATAGGTAACTAACCCCCGCAATGACACACACAGGATCGGACCCACAGAGGATCTGTAGCACTGATGCACGTAGTATCGTTGAGTGTTGTAGTCATCGTTGTCGAGTCTACTGATGATCTCTGCACATTCGTCGTCGTCATCATAGTCGCAGCCAGCCCTAGGGTTCCCGCACACAGCAAGCTCGTTCGGGAGGGTCCGCTCCACTAGCCGAGAGGTTGATACATCAACTAACACATAGTCCAGAGTTGATGTATCCAAAATTTCTGTATCATCAACAGGAACTCAACGTCGCAGACGGTGCGTCAATCGGACGCTCGGTCTGAGAGTTATTGGCTTTTTCGTCCCAGAGGCCCAGTTGGTTTGTAAGTCAAAACCAACCTGACCGTACTCCACCTGCATCCAAACCTCGGGCGGAGTAAGCCAAAAGATCCATCTCACTTAGAGGAAACCATCAAGGTCGACGACACGTCAATCAGACATCTGGAGCTTAAGTTATGAGTGTTTCCGATCCAAGGGCCCGGTTGGTTTCGTGTACGAACCAACCCGGCCGAACCCAAAGTACTCTGAAACCTTGAGTGCGATATACCTAAATGACTGTCTCGATCCAAAGATCGCATCGAAACTGACGGTGCATCAATCGGAGGTCCGTAGCCCAAGATATGGGCAAAAGACCAAAAAGGGTCCGGAAATGGGGGGTCTGGGCCCGGACCGACCCAGCCCAACCCCCTGGGTCGGCCCGAACCGGGTCGACCCGACCTGGGTCCGGGTCCGACCTGTCTGGGCGCGACCCGGCCCGGCCGGCATGGCGCGGCGCGGCCTTGGCGCGACCCGGCTAGCGCTGGCAGGGTGGCCAGCGAGTCGGCACAGCCGTTACGGCTAAGCCGCAGGCGGGGGGCGCACTGCCCCCGCGTAAAGGAGTCACGACCCCGCGTGGGGCCGCCCTTGCCAGCGGACGCGGCAGCCGGCCGCGTCCCGTCCCCCTCTAGTCCTACGCGGTTGCGGGACCGCGCCTTGCCGCGGTGGCTCCTCCCAGCGGCGCGCCGGGCGCCGCCGCCCCCTACCGCCGATGCCGCCGTGCCGACGAGGCACGCCGGTGGGCTGCTCCGTAACCACCTGACAAGTTCTGGTGGTCGGAAAAACGAACCGTCTTCGCCAATGGCCCTCCCGGGGCCCGTCCTTCACTACGAGGACCTCACATCGCCCGTGCGGCTTACTTTGTCATCGTCCGCCGTTCCGCACACCAAGAACGAAAAGGGAGGTGGGTTCGGACTTGCTCCTTGGTCTGCACCCACCGCGTTAGCGGTTTGAAAAGCCTCACAATAAATATTTAATCATACACCGTGGTTATAAATCACAAAGATTTAGATGAACAAGAACCCCTACCTCAACGTTATCGTCGAACGTGAGTTCGTCGCGGATTCAACCGTCGCGGAAGAAGAGGATCGTCACGTCGTGTAAGGGGCGTCGCTGTCCTCGCGGGGAAGGAACGTCGCGGAAGAAATGTTGAGGAAGGAGAATCGTCGGAGTCGTGGTACACGGCGTCACGTCGTCGATCTCCGAGGGTTTGGCGTTCTTCGTCGGTGACGATGCGTTCTTCGCGTTCTTCACGTTTTTCGTGTTCTTCGCGTTCGTCACGAAGGAGGATGAAGATCTTCAGGCCTTAGAGTTTTCTCCAAATCCTCCAACAAGCCACCCCTTAAAAGACAAGTGTTGGTCTTATTTTATTCCCATGCCAACAATTAGAAATTCAAAGTTAAGAAACGAACCACTAATTCGATGAATTAATGGTAACGACTTAACTGCCCAATTAAATGGGGCATTTCTTAACCAGAAAAACGCACTGTTGACTTTCATTAAAGAGGGGTTCTGCAGGTGCGTTACTTTGGAGGGAAGAAACGGTGGGGATCATGCGGGCCCCACCACACAAATATCCTACCAAGTGGGTAGGATATTTTGGGTTCCACCCTATCCGCTTAACTTAGCTTAAGTGGCTTTAAGTGGCTTTAAGTGAAATAAAATAAAATTGTCGCAGCACTTTATTTTATTTCTTAACTTAACCCCAAAAATTAAAAACCACACCTGATCAAACACAACTCCGGAAAAGGCATTTCTAAGAAAATACCGGCTCTGCAATTCCATCGGTGCCCTCGGAATTTGATTCCGAGCACCGGTTCAAAAGTTAGAAAAGCATGCTCGTTCGTTCACTGAACGTACCCGAGCCAAACTTCGGAAAATGATTCCGGGCACACCGGGCCTCAGAATCTGGTGCCGTCAGAAACTGCGTTCTTGTAAAATTCCAAAGAAAATTAAGAAAAAAATTTCCTTGAATTTTACGGGTCTTTACATGTAATGGGACAACTGGGTCCCCGTGACAGCACAACCACCTCGCCTTAACATGGTCGTCGTGTCCTGGCATACCAGGTACCACCAGTTGCCCCCCACAGACATGTGGGGCCCACCCTAGGGTCCACTCACATGCTCGAATGTGTCGTCTGACTAATGATTGTCCCTACAGGCCAACACATGTCCTTTCTAGTGTGTTTTGTCCTCACTCACACACACCCTGAGAAACTTCCCAGGAGGTCACCCATCCTGATCACTACTCTAGGCCAAGCACGCTTAACTGTGGAGTTCTAATCAGACAGGCTCCCGAAAAGGAAGGTGCACCTTGTTGACATGAGTCATATCATTTAATCATTTAACCCATTATCATTTGGGGATGTTACAATCACCCGCCCTTTAGAGCACAACGCCCTCGTTGTGGGCCCTACATCTCAACCCAGGCAGTGCACGACACCTAAGGCCGGGTTCCTCCTCTGATACCAAATGTGAAAACTGGGTCCTCGGGACAGCACAGCCACCCCGCCTTAACATGGTCGTCGGGTCCTGGCCTACCAGGTACCACCAGTTGCCCCCACAGACATGTGGGGCCCACCCCAGGGTCCACCCACATGCTCAAACGGTTCATCTGACTAATGATTGTTCCTACAGGCCAACCCATGTCCTTTCCAGTGTGTTTTGTCCTCACTCACACACACCCTGAGAAACTTCCCAGGAGGTCACCCATCCTGATCACTACTCCAGGCCAAGCATGCTTAACTGTGGAGTTCTAATCAGACAGGCTCCCAAAAAGTAAGGTGCACCTTGTTGACATGAGTCATATCATTTACTCATTTAACCCTTTTTCATTTGGGGATGTTACAACGGTACTTGACATGAAGAGTACCTCAGCAGTCCAAGGTTAGTGGGAAGCACCTTGCTATCGTGGCAGACCCACTGTACTCAACAGAGGAGGAGTTCTACAGTAGCCGTGGTTTTGATAATGTGAATAAAAATCTTGGTTGAGCTGAGTTAGTAAATTTTGTGTTTTCCTCAGGATTGGGATGTATTACTTGATATCTTAGGTATATGTATGGGAATATACCTAAGTGGGGTTATTTTTTGATTTCATAATTAGTGGTTTATCCTTATTGGTTTTTGTGAGACCTTGAGGGACTCGATGTCCCTACTAAGTATCATTATACTCACCCCTGCACGGGCTATGCCCGTATCTCATTGGGTTGGAAACAGATGATGGACATCACTGACTGAGGCTAAGAGCACCAGGACCGAACAGTACCCGGAGGTGGACCATACAAAGTGACGGTACACAGAGGAGTCAGACGGACTTTGAGTGTTGTGGAGGAAATCTGTACTTACCCTTCAGTTAAGAACCTCGGAGGACAACCCAGTGGTAGTTTTTCTTTTCTTCAGTTGTACTTTCAGTTTTTTGTGATTTACAGTTGGGCTTGTATTTCCGGCCCCTTTTACTTTCAACACACTTTTGTTATACAGTTTTATTTAGTGTTTTGTTTCAAGCTTGCGCTATGTTGTGTGTGTTTATAGGTTATAAAGGCAATTCCTTCCATTTTTTAGGGAATTACACCTTTGGTGCTTATCACCAGCCCCTGGCCTATGGAAGGTGGGATTGGGGTAGTCACAGCATGGGCCCTGGGGGACGGGTCATGAAACATTGGTATTAGAGGAGTCCGTTCTACCGAAGAACTTAGTACTCTGATATTTTCTTGTGAAGAAATAGTGTTAAGTGTACTAACTGTGTTTTTCAGTTTAGGGAGTCCAGTGTTGGTGCAGCGGCCGACGTATACATACACCGAGACCCTGACCTCTGATTTCCAACTTAGTGCATGGAAACACTGATTGCGTGTGTGTTTTCAAAATTTTTCTTTAAGTTAGCTCAACCAGGTCAGCTCACTAGGTATAATCATTTGACCGTGTCACATTTGTTTCTTTTAGGATGCCTCCCCATGGACGATCAACTATTTTCCTGAGATTTGTATGCATAGATAGCCCACCGAGAGATGAGGCCTTGGTGCAGGTCCCTTTTTCAGCAAAGGCACTAGCGGTACCACTCCCTGTTGGGCCACCAATGCCACTAGCCCTAGTAGGAGATGATGCACACCACTTGAGCACTTTTCATGAGTTCGAGCACTAGAGGCCACCCAGGTTCATGGGAGAGACAGACCCATAGGCGGTTGAGAATTGGCTGGAGGCTGTGGTGAGAGCTTTTCAACTGGTAGAGACACCAACCGATTTCATGGTGATTCTTATTTCCAACCTTCTACAGGAAGAAATAGGAAGAAGGTGGAGCTTGATGGTCCAGGTTCATGATGAGATTATGCTTCTCTGGGAAGACATCGAGAGCCTGTTTCAGGTGGAGTTTGTTCAAGCGACTCTCCACGCAGTGTGCATACAGGAGCTACTTCATCTGCCGTAGGGTAGCATGACTGTAGCTCAGTACTCAGTGGGGTTCTCTAACCTCTCATGCTACTCCACTGATATGGTTCATGACCCATTTGTCAGGGCCCTGACCTTTGAGCAGGGGCTTAAATAGGAGATCAGAGCTCTGATGATCTCACTCAGCATCCCGACGTAGGCAGGGGTGCTAGAGAGAGCCCTCTTAGTGGAGATTTTCCTTACCAAGTAGTCTATAGAAGAGAGATCCACCACCAGTCGACACATAGAGGAGTCTTCTATAGCTGGCAGTAGACAGATTTTTCATAGGTCTAAGAGGACCAGACCTACAGGTGGATGACCGCATGACTCCAGATTTGTTGTGTGGGGAACCTGGAGCAGATACATACATGCCAAGAGCAGGCAGTGCTTCACATGCGGTGGGTAGGGTCACATGGCTCCTGATTGTCCAACCCAGCCTTCGGATGCTCAGCAGACTATTGAAGGACCGCCCAGGAAGAGACAAATATTCGATCGAGGCGGTCCGCATGGAGCAGGCGGACGTGGCAGAGGAGTTGGTCGTGCAGATGGTAGAGGATGATGTTTTGAGGTGTTACTGCCACCACCACCAGGAGGTCCACCCCGACCGCAGGGAGCAGGTGGACTGGGGAAAACCTAGCTCTAAGAAGTTTAGACCTACAGTCACGACACTCTAGAGATGATAGGAGGTACAATCTGTGTCTATTACACCTTAGTTGTGGTTCTTATAGACATAGGTGCCAGTCACTCTTTGATTGCCACTACCCTCGTTCAGAGCTCAAAGATTCCAAAAGATCAGTTGGCTTGATCCTTACGGCTAGAGACTCCTCAGAAAGCATACTTTATGATTAAACACTAGTTCTGGAAGTGTGAGCTTACTCTAGGAGGCGAGAGCTTTGGCTAGGATCTCCTAGTAGCGGCGTCGTGGCCTTACGATGTCATCCCGGGTATGGACTGGTTATCTACATTCCATGCTCAGATTGACTATATTAGGCGCAAAGTACGGTGTATCCGCAGGGATGGGGCCGGTTTTAGCTTCACCGGTGTGAAGGTAGCCTTTGCAGCGCAAGATGGACTTGTCCAGAGGAGAGTGCAGCCGATCAATAATCAATTGGCTACCCTTACCCTCAGAGAAGTTAATGTGGGGAGTCTGAGCTATCATGCAATGGAGGACCAGTCCACATATGTTTTCCCTGATGCTATCATAGGTCTACCTCCTTGTAGAGAGGTGGACTTTTACATTGAATTGTACCCCAGGATGACACCGATATCTACACCAGCATATCAGATGGCTCACGTAGAGCTTTGTGAGATGCGGGTACAGCTAGACGACTAGCAGGGGAAGGGATTCATCTAGCCCAGTATTTCTCCCTAGGCTACCTCGATTCTATTTTCCAAGAATTTTGATGGGAGATTGAAGCTTTGTGTTGACTATCGGTGCCTAATCAAGGTGACCGTGAAGAACAAGTACCCACTTTCTAGGATTGACTACCTCTTTGATCAGCTGAAGGGAGAAGGATGGTTCTCAAAGATAGAACTCAAATCAGGCTATCACCAACTCAGATTTCAAGATGAGGATGTTCTAAAGACGGCCTTCAGATGTCGGTATGGCCACTATGAGTTCTTGGTTATGCCTTTTGGCATAACCAATGCTCCAATAGTGTTCATGGGACTCATTAACAGGATTTTCCAGCCATACCTCGATTACATTGTCGTAGTCTTCATCGACGACATTCTCATCTACTCGACTACTGAAGAGGAGCATGCCTACCATTTGCAGGTAGTACTGGACATACTCTGAGAACAGTAGATTTATGGTAAGCTCTCAATGTTCCAGTTCTGTACCTGAGAGGTTCACTTTCTTGGACATGTCATCTTGGAGGCTAGAGTTGTAGTAGATCCAACAAATATTAAGGCGGTACTTTCTTGGGAGCCACCCAAGAGTGTGACATAGGTACGAAGTTTCCTAGGTTTGGCTAGATACTACTGGAGATTTGTTCCAAATTTCTCTAAAGTTATAGCACCACTATCAGCCTTGAAGAAGAAGGGGAAACCCATTGTGTGGTCAGAGAGATGCTAGCAGAGCTTTCAGGAGATGAGGTGGAGGCTGAGTAGTGCCCCCATCTTGAGGCTTCCAAAGGAATGAGTTGGGTACGTAGTCTACTGTGATGCATCAGGAATAGGACTCAGATGTTTCATGATGCAGGATCGAGCAGTGATCGCTTGTGGTTCACGAAAACTGAGACAACATGAGCAGAACTATGCTACCCATGACCTGGAGTTAGCAGCAGTGGTCTTCACCTTAAAGATGTCGTGACACTGTCTGATGGGAAAGCGTTTTACCATGTACTCTAATCACAAGAGTCTTAGGTATATCTTCTCCCAGAAGGACCTAAACTTGAGATAGTGATGTTGGATTGAGTTCCTCCAGGAATATGAATTCAAAATAGTCTATATAACGGGGAATGTTGTTGCAGATGCACTCAGCCCGAGATCTAGTATACAGCTGCTAGGTGAGGCGATAGAGAAACTGGCTTATTTACAGATATCCTTTGTGGATAGGGATGGGGAAACCTTCCTTCAGTCTCTTACAGTCACTCCTCCACTTATTTACCATGTCAGGGAGGCAAAACATAGGGACGTTGACTGTGAGACACAACATGCTCAGATATCCACAGGTTTAGCACCTGATGGATTTTCTGAAGGTGGGGAGCACTTCATCCTCTTTAGAGGATGTACTATGGTACCAGTGTCACTTTAGGAGAAAGTGTTGAGGGAGTTCCACCCATCCCCTCTAGCGGTATATCCAGGAGTGGAGAAGATATACCGGGATCTCCGACGACAACACTGGTGGCCGGGAATGAAGAAAGAAGTTGTAGAGAATGTTTCTCGGTGCCTCACTTGTTAGCAAGTGAAGGCAAAGCATCAGGTATCGGTAGTCTTGGTTTATCCTTTAGAGGTCCCAGAGTGGAAGTGGGATGGGAAATCCCTAGATTTTGTGAGAGGACATCCACGTACATCCAGAGGCCACGACTCGATATGGGTGATCGTCGATCGACTCACCAAGTCGGACCACTTCCTACCGATTAGAGAGTAGGGTTTAGTAGATATCTTGGGATGAATCTATGTAAAAGAGATTATGCGGATACATGGATTACCTTTCAGGATTGTCTCTGATCGTGATGCACAATTTACATCCTGGATATGAAAGGGGTTGCAGGAAACTTTCGAAATGCGACTTTGTTTGAGCACCGTCTTCCATCCTCAGACGGATGGCCAGACTAGGCGGACCATTTAGACCCTTGAGGAAATGCTATGTGCTTTTGTTCTCGACTTCAGTCATAGCTGGGAGGATCAATTTCCTTTGGTGGAGTTTTCAATCAAAAAACCTATCACTCCACCATTGGGATGACACCTTTTGAGGCGTTGTACGGGTGACCATGCAGATCACTTTTGTGCTAGACTGGCCCAGGGGAGTCAACACCAGTGAGACCAGAGATTGTATGGGCTACCACAGAGAAGGTTCAGATCATCTAGGAGCGGATAAAGACTTCAAAGAGTAGGCATAATTCGTATGTTTAGAGGATACGGATAGCCCTAGAGTTCGAGGATGGCGACCACGTCTTTCTACGGGTCTCACATCGATGAGGTCTACGAAGATTTGGCGGATGTGGAAATTTATCTCTGAGATTCATCATAAATTTTTAGGTCCTCAGCAGATTTGGAGAGGTGACTTACCTCTAAGCTCTTCCACCTCAGTTTCATCGGGTGAACGACGACTTATACGTATCCCAGCTGAGGAAATATGTTCATGACCCTTCCCACATCATCGACCATGGCGAGCTGCAAGTCGACGATGGGGTGACTTTTATGGAGGTTCCAGTAGAGATTGAGGATCGATAGGAGTGGGTCCTTCATGGATGGTTGATACCTCTGGTGCAAGTTCGCTGGCAGCACGGGAACCTCCAGGAGAGCACATGGGAGTGGGAGGCTCAGATGCGTGCTTAGTACCCCCACTTGTTCCCTTAGTTTGAGTTATGGCTTATAAAGACGTAAGGCCTGAGGTGGGGAGAATGTAAAGACCCTAAATTTCCATGTAATTTTTTTTAAATAAATGGGAATTTTACATGTCCAAAAAACTTTACGAAGAATGATTCTGAGGCCCAGTGTGCCTAGTATCAATTTCTGAAGTACTGTTCTGGTATGTTATGTAAACATACAAGAAGGTTTTTATAACTTTTGAACTGGTGCTCGGATTTGAAACCCAAGGGCACCATTGAACTCACAACGCCGGTATTCTCTTAAGGAGACTTTCACCTTGACGGAAGTGGGTCTAGAATTAAAGATAGTTTTTGGGTTTTTTTTGGAAAATAATAAAATAAAATAAAATACACTTTAATTTATTTTTGAGCCACCATGTGGATGTTGGAGGTGGGTTCCACCAGAACTAATCCTCCTTGTGGGAGTTGAAATTTGGGGACCACCCAACCATAACCTCCCAGGAGATGTTATGGTGGTGGGGCCCACCCTAACCTTACCTCCCGTGAGAGGTTACAGTGGTGGGGAACACCCGGGGCTAATCCCCCATTTTAATTATGGAAAACCTCTCAACTCCCCACATTAATGAGGGAGAGTCTCTAACCCCATCCTTTAATGGTTTCAACCCTTCTTCTCTTTTAATTGTGCCAACCTCATGAATTAATTATGTGGAGCCAACTTAATTAATTCACCCAATTTGAATTCTTATTACAATAACTTAATAGATTTTATAATCTATTTTTCTTGGCTGTATTTTCTTTTTTTGGAAAAGGAGGAAAGAGTTTTTTAGATAAAATCTCTCGTCAATGAAGAACGAGGAAAGAGTTCTTCAAACGAAGAACGATGGAATGGATCATCATTGAATTCCTCCTTGCAGAAGCAACCAACGTAGGACATCTTTGATGACCGACCCACCCTCCTCTTCTTCATCAACAAATTGACGCACGAGCTCGGGATTGGAAGTGCGTGGCAGACGCGACGAACGATGAAAACTCCATCTTCTTCCCCACGACTCCGTTAGCGAACAACGAACAATGGTGGGAGATTTTTGTGATTGATTTTATTCCCTTTTTGATTTACTTCCAAAACAAAGAACACGGACCAAATTATTATCAAGTTCATCGGTGGATTTTTTTCCTTGCGGGTTGGGAATATTTTGTTTAGGAGGGATTATCGGGAATTTATGTTTTTAAGATATCTTTCATGTTCGTTCTATGTTTATGTTATTGATGAACCAATTGCTACCACCATAAATGCGGAGGGTGTGGGGCCAAAATAACATGGCCCGAACCCCCTCCACCGTTCTTCTTTCTGATGTTCTTTGGCATGGTGATGAGTAGACGAGATGACGAAGGTAACGATGTCAACCTACGCCTTCCCCGTGCCGCCCCGGCCGCGCCACCCGTCGGCCGAACCGGCCCGAGCCACGCCGTACCACAGCCGAGCCGTGCTCCGGCCACACCGTTCCCCAGATCCCGGCCACTGCACCTCCCAAACCCCTCATGGAGCCCTCCTGAGTCCTGGCCGAGCCAGCCTCCTCACGCAACCCACACCCCCTGCGGCTCCGCCGTCTGTGCACCCCTCGCACTCCGCGTTCCCCATGCACCACGTGTTCCCTCTAGCCGAACCGGTCACCAGCCTCCGTATGCGTCGGGCACCCCATACGCCCCACGCATCCCGCGTCGTCGCTGGCCAAAACAGCCACTGGCCTCTGGGCACCCAGCAACGCCCCTGCCGAGCCGACATCCCAGCCCCGGCCGTGCCACCCCAAACCCGGGCTGAGTCGCGCCCTCATAGTGCCTTCCGGGTCGAGCCAACCACGCGGAACCCTCCGAGCTGAACCACCATCACGCTGACCCGCGGTCGGTCCATGCCCTCGCGGCCGGTCTGTGCTCTCACGGCCTGCTGGGCTGGGCTGAACCTAATGGGCTGGCCCACCTAACGGGCCAGGCCAGGCCCCTCTGGTCAGGCTGGGTCAACCCGGACTAGGTCAGCCCATGCTGGGTCGGGCAGGGTCGGATCAGACCCATGCCCACTACAACCCTTTACTTTATTTTGGCCATATCATTGGCACCAGCATCCGTTTGATGAACCGTCAGTGGCCCTGGTAATCTTAGAGCATGACAATATCTTTGAGTATACCAAAATAGAGTTTGGGGTATAGTTGAGATATACTCAGGTTGGATCGTGCACAAATCCAAGCAAACCCCTAGGACTAAAAGGCTAATAACTCATAGATCGAGCGTTTGATTGATGTGTTGTCTCTTGCGTTGAAACCTCTATGACATGGCAGACCTTTGAGATACTTCTTCGTGAGACTTCATGATAGTTGGTGTATTGACCAGTAGCTTGTGGAACAGATCCTACCAGAGACGAGTAGACAGAGTGCGAAGACATAGTAGCTGGATGAGACATGACGACTACTGACCGATTAACTCGGAGTGACTCGACTAGCCCAGTGAGGAGTTCCAGATTGTGGTGGTAGACCCATGGCGGAGGAGTTCTTGGTTGTGGTGGCAGACCCACGGTACTCGACATAAGGAGTACCTATGCAGGATATTAGGGGGAGCGCCTGTTTGTGGCGGAAGACCCACGGTGGGGAGCGCCTTGGTGATGCATCAAACCCACGGTACTCGATAAGAGGAGTACCTATGTAGTCCAAGGTTATTGGGAAGCGCCTTGGTGTCACGACAAGCACACTATACTCGAGAGAGGAGGAGTTCTCTAGCAGCCATGGTTTCGATAATGTGAATAAAAATCTGGGTTGAGCTGAGTCAGTAGCTTTTGTGTTTTCCTCAAGATTGAGATGGATTACTTGATAACTTAGGTATATGTGTGGGCATATAACTAAGTGAGGTTATATGTTGATTTCATACTTTTTGGTTTATCCTTGTCGGTTTTTATGAGACCTTGAGGGTCTTGGGGTCCCTACTAAGTATCGTTATACTCACCCCTGCACGGGCTATGCCTGCACCTCGTTGTGTTGGTTGCATACGAGGAAAATGCTGACTGAGGCTGAGAGCACCAGGACCGGATGGTACCCAGAGGTGGACCATACAGCGTGACGTTACATGGAGGAGACAAAAAGACCTAGAGTCTTGTGGAGGCGATCTGTATCTACCCATTAGGTAGGAACCTCAGAGGACGACCAAGCGACGGTTTTTCTTTTCTTCAGTTGTACTTTCAGTTTCTTGTACTTTATAATTGGGCTTGTATTTATAGTCCCTTTTACTTTCAACACACTTTTGCTATACAGTTTTACTTAGTGTTTTGTTTCCATCTTATGATCTGTTGTGTGTGTTTACATGTTATAAAGGCAATACCTTCTCAGTTTTAGGGGATTACTCGTTTGGTGTCAGTCGTCAGCCCCTGGCCTATGGAAGGCGGGCTTAGGGTAGTCACGGCACGGGCCCCGGGAGATGGGTCATTACATGCATATTAAATTATCAATTAATAAAAAAATAAATTAAAAATTTATCTTTTTAAAATTTCCTTGTTAAAATATTTTTAATACAAAATAATATTTTCAAGGAATAAGATTTGAATTTAAATTGGTATTCATAATTTTGAACAGACACTAAATTATATAAATATTTTATTATTTTATTTTAAATCTAATTTGATTATTTTGGAATAACTAAAATTATAGAAAATTTTATTAAAAAGGTTTGATTGAAAATTAAAATAATTATTTGAGAATTATATGAGATTAAATGAATATATATATTTATATTTTTAATTTAAAATTTAAGATAATAAATATAATTAAAATTTTATATTTGAAATAAATGAAATATAAATAAATAAATATTTCAATATTAAATACAATAAATTTGGTAATATATTTTTATGTTTACAAATTAGGATTAAATTGTATATAAATACATTTTTATTAAATAAATAATATGAAATAAATTATAATAAGTCTTTTAAAAATGATGACTAGATTTTAAAATGGAAAACAAGAAATGAAATAAGAGATTTTGGGAGGGGGAATTGGTCATATTTTTCAAGGGGTTCAGGAGGAGACAAGGATGAGCGCCTTCGAGCCAAAGTTGAGATTGATAATGGGAATCTCAGCTAAGCTTCATCCATGATGGATATCTTGACCCCAGATGAGGAAGGATGATGAATACCATTGATAGGGGACCGAGAAATTTTTATGAGGTTTGAAACGTAGTTTGGGTTCAAACATGTTAGAGGTGAGAGTTGTTCTTCATATTCTATAAATTTATTGCAGATCTATGCCTCGTAGGTGTATTTTTTTTAATAAAGTATCTAAATCTTCCAAAAATAATCTCCAAAATTCCCTAATTTGTTTATTTTTTCCATTTTATTCTTTCATCGATGTTTGTTTTCCCTTTTGGTCGATGTTTGGAATTTTCTTCATTATGATGTCAGTGTTTGTTAATGTTTTTATTTTAAATGCATGTAATAAATTAAAAATGGTTTGTGTCAATGATTTTAGCTATCCCTTTTCATCTAGTTATTTAGATATCATATTATATATATTTTCTTATCTACATGTCAAATACATCTACACCTATCGTTAGATATATTCAATGATGATATTAATTTGAATTTGAATTTGTCAACAATCTCTACTGTTTTGGTCTTGTTTCATTTTAGCCTCTTGAATAAGATATATTAATCTAATAGAATATAACCATCTAATTTAATACAATTCATTTTTATGGTTCTTCTAATACACATTTTTTGTGTATCAAAATATATAATTTAATCATTTTGAAAAAATGTCACTCGACATTCACAGTAAGCCAATGTAAAATCATTGTTAAGGGAATACAAATAATGCTAAATCATTAAGATGTTTACATAAAAGGAATTAAAGAGTTATGTTAGATCTAATAATGATGAAATATTTAAATGTATTAGTAATATTTTAATTATGAGAGTAAATTGAATGATTTTTTTTGTTTGTGTTGTATTTAGCCATTAATTTTATTACGTGAAAATGTTATTTGAGGAAGAATTATCTTTTCTATTATGAACATAATTATAAAGGTAAAGATAAACATTGGGGTTTATACGATCTTTGATTTTGATGTAATTATGGGATATTTCATTTTTTGATACAAAATGAGAGGTATAATATAACCTTTGAGGTTAAAACATGTCATGATTATTTTTTTGAATTTTATCATATTTTTGAATGTTATAAGATTTATATAGTTTTAGAAAAAGGGAGACCCAAAGGATGGGTGCCAACTCATTATGTCCAGAAAGGCGATCGGAATCGAACCCACAACCGTAGGGTGATAAGGGTGCATCACCTACCACTGTCCTATGTGAAATCCTGGTTATTATGGGTTTTTATTTGTAGTTAAACAATTTGATGTATGATGAATAAGTTGATTTTGGAAACCTTTATATGATTTAGGTAAATAAGTAATAATGGGATCTTATTTGATGAATAAATATAGAATTATATTTTGGAAGCATATAAGATTTTATTGTGGATTTATGGTGATTCATGTCATATATAGAAATGGTTAGTCTGACATGAAGATTATTAGGTCAATTACTTTTTGGTATAAGACTTAAAGATTATTGGATGTTATTTGGACATAATTATTTAAATATATCTTAGAATACTTTGTGATCAAATCCTTTTAGATTTTGAGTTTCAAACATAGTATGGATTATTTTTGGGAATTTTAAGGATAGTTATTTATCATATGGTCTATGTTTGACTTTGGGTATTACAGTTATAATTTGGAGATTAATGTAGTTTTTCATCATATAATGTTTTATAATTTTTGGAGAATTATACTATTTTTATTCTAACCATTTTATCTTTGGTAAATAATTTAAGACAGGATAAAAAGATTATATTTTTGGAGAATGTGACATTAGTTATAGTGCTTTAGGCATGGAAAATTCCTCTTGAATACTCATTATTTATAGAAAAAGATGAGTTTGTGGTGGAAATGGATTAATCAATGAAACTCTACCTATCAAGTAAGTATATTTACTTATTTTCTTAGTCTAGTTAGTAAAATAATTCCTCAAATATATGAAAATAATATTGAAGAAAAATCAATATAAGTTTAGTTTTCTAACTATGTAATCAATGACCTTTTAACCCAACATAGATTTATGTTTTTCTAATTATTAACTTTCTCATGACCAATTTATCTATCACTCTACATTAGAACATAATAGTTAGTTTTTATTTAATAAACATGTTTTCCTACATGTAATTATAGTATGTGTTATCTTAGGTGACCTTTATACATCCCTTTATTTCTTTTAAAGTGGAAGTTTTATTAATCCTTTTTCGATGTAGGATTTCAATAAAGGTATTTTTAAAAGTCAAACCCCAAGTTTTTTATCCCATATTAAAATTGTAAGAATGAATTTTTGTAAAGGTGGTATAATGTAACATGCCATTATATTAATAAATAAATAATATATTTTATTGTGTACATGATACGCCACATCGAGCTTAAACGAATAACTAAATATTACTATTTAAATGTCACTATTATAAACTAGCCACTAGAATGGAAGGTAGAAACAAGATTAATTAAATTATAAAAATATGGTTTACACATTAATATATAATTAATTCTTTTACCAATTAATTATAAATGAAAATAAAACCCTTTTAACATAAATGGACTTGTTTTTATGTAAAACCATTTAATTGCGAAATGGTGTGCTTTATACCAATAAATAAAAAAATCACCTTTGTTGGACTATATTAAATAAATTAATAACATATTAAATCTAATGTTTAAAATTAATACTATTTTCCTTTTAAAAATGATATAATAATAAATCTAATTTTACTCATAAAAGATGTATTTTTTAAAAAAAATGAGGCTTTGGCACCTTTTGATAGTGCACTTATTTTAGATCCAGTTTTTAAAACTTTTATAAATTATATATGAAAAAATAAACTTCTTTTGAAATATTAATATCAAAATTTACTTTTTTTTAACTTTTTGGTTTTTTTTGTTATGTTTCATGTTTAGATGAATAATGAAAAAATACTATATTTTAATTTTAAATAGTTTTTTTATCGAAATAATTAATAGTGGTAAATTATATTTCTGATCGGTTTTAAGTTATAATTAGATTAATTTTGTATCATTTAAAACAATTTAGGGCATCATATTTAATCTAAAATTTAAATTGGATATACAAACTTTGTGAACTTTTGAACATTTTTACTTTAATAACCCATTTTCTCAATCCGGGAATGGGAATTATTTTTATTTAATCTTAGAACCTTTTATGTTTTTAATTTGAAAATTATATTGCATAATTTTAATAAAAAGGTCAAAATTTATTTAATAGACCCCTTTAATTTTGGATAATATGAATAGTAACTGTAGTAATTTTTATTACAACAGATAAGGATAAATTGGGCAATTAAGGGTAAAAATATTATTAAAAATATTATAAAAATACCATTAAAATTTTCAAAAATTTATCATATGAGTTATTTTCTACCAAAATAATCCTTAGTGTGATTTTATGAGCTCTTGGTTTCACTTAGATGAATTTAATCCATTAATAGTATTTAATTCAATGAAAAGTCAATTTTATCATACTTTTGTTTTTAACAAGTGAGATATTTTTAATATGGGGTAATATAAAAGATATGCTCCACTATAAAAATAACATCTAAATATAAAATTTTATATTCATCATGATAGTTTATTTGTAATTTTTAGGGTAGTAATTTTTAAATTAAGGTCTTACACAATGATGGTGCAATAATTGTCTAATTAAAGGAAATATAAAATAAATGGTATTAAAAATATTAAAATAAATATAATTTGGGAAAACTAATGTCATCCCTGATTTTTTTGGATTACTTTGACATGTTATTAATGAGTTAAAATTGTTTTTTTGAAGAATTAATGTTGTTATGATATTTTTAGAAATTCAATAAATTAATTATGTTAAAATTGACATTAATGATATTTTATAATAAATAATATTTTATTAAATGATATAAATTTTATAAAAATCTAAAATTCATCCAAATTATTGAGATAGATATTAATTTTTCATCAAATAATCATTTATTGGTCCTTTTTAATTTTTTTGTAATTATATTAACAATTAATGTGTAAATTACATGGTATCATAGTAAGAGTTAAAGGGGTTAAATAAGATTTAAATAAAAAATATAAGGATTGATAAAATAATAAAAACAATAATAATTTTTTTAATGAATTTATGTTGACACATAATCATACTATCTTCTAAATAAGTCTATTTGTATCCATTTTTTATACAAAATTAGTTTATATTTATTTAATATTTTAAAAAATTCCAAGAGTGCCTATCCTTTCTCTTATAAAATAGAACCTATTCTTATCTATTTATCATACTACAAACCCTATTTAGTTCTACCAATATCTATAAAACTACATTCTTATAATCTTTTCCCGCATTATAGAGTTCATATTTTTTACATAACACTCACCTTATAGGTTTTAAGTTGTTAATCAATGGAGATTGTCTGAAGAAAAGGCATCGTTTTTAATTAAGTGTTTTTAATTTTTTTCATCCTCCAATTCTTTAAAATAATTTTCCACCTTGATTGAATAATAAAAACAATATATTAAATATAAAGATATGTTATTATGTTAATATCATCTCCAAAATCTGTAATGAATTAGTTTTGGACCCTAAAGACTTAGTAATATTTTGGAGAATATTTCTGAATGTAGTTGATGAATCGGAACGGGAAGCCAGTTCCCCAAGAGCCTCGGTGTGGTGATATAGAAAATATTAAAAATATTTTGTTTTAGAAACTTGGTTTCTCTTAAAACATAAATATCTCCTACTCAGAGTTTTATATCAGATTTCTAAGACCACGCTTGAGTCAGGATTGTCGTGTTTACCCTAGGCGCGACCTAAGGTCATCTGTGCTTGAAGTTTTAATCGGGGGATGTTTTAGTGACATGGTGTTAAAGGGTAATTAATGGGTTTAATGTAATTAAACCAATTTTCATCACCCAAAATCTCATACGTGCATGACACAACCAAGGTATGTCACACCTCTCCTCCCCTCTCCTCTCCTCCCTTTGGTGAGGATGAAACCAATGCCGATTTGAAGCAACCAAGTGCTGACGATCACCATTTTCATCATAGATCGTTATCAGATTGAGAACTAGAATGATCCAAGCTCCTTTCTTCAATCTAAGCATCGTCTTTTCACCATAGAGGAATGAAGATTTTACTTTTGGTGTCTATCCCTATCATTCTGTGTTGTTATATAGTTGTAGATCCCTATTGTAATTGTTGTTAATCCCTATTGGGTAGATTAATGGGTTTTGGGATGAATTAGGGTGAATCAGGTGATTTTTAGGTGATTCTTGACTAAAATCACTGTCTACATATCATGTAGTTTAGTGACATCTGATGTACAACTCTTCCTATTTGGGGAATATAAACATTTGGGACTATATGTCGTGTATAGGGGTTATACGCTATGTTGTTCCCTAAACCATGTGACTATGGAACATGTGCTGGGATAGCCATGTAAAAACACATGGTCATGTACTAAGACACCACCAAGATACATAGACATGGGGTCTGAAACACATACATGGGAAAAATACACTGGAAGGTGGCCATTTATCCGAACATGCTATGTAGTATGAGATATATGACCTGTGAGGGACACAGTCGGCTTATCTGTGCAGAAGAGGAATGCAACCAGGGGCCAAGGGATGAGGAACACATCATCTACCTCCTCTACATGCCATGTACCATCATATGGGTTGGAACCTATGTAGACCAGATACATGGACAGGTGCTTGGGTAGGATCACACACCGTGTGTGCCTTGGTGCACACCATGTACTATTAGGAGATCCTCTAGGGATCTTTTGCATTCTACATCTTCTTCTCTGGGACTCATATTCATCTTGTGACTATTCCACCATGAGCGTTTTTCCACATAGAATTATATGGGGACCTTTATTAGAGCTTATGAGATATGAGGTGGTTTTAATCGAGGAAGAAAATTTTGGAGCAATATTGAGCCAATGTTAGAGATTGGTGCGGTTCATAGAGGGATAATCTAGGACTGTTACTCCCAAGATGGAATAGGGAAATAGTTTTCCATATCTCTCTTACAAGGTAGATATGGGACCCCCACAGCATTGGCATGGGTTTGTTACATTATTTAGTTTCCTGTGGGGGTGTTTCTCCCTGATGAACTACGTGCAGGTTTCCCCGCGATGTTTGTGAAGATGGATAGTACTCCTTTATTGTTCCAGGGCATGATTCCTCCATACATTTTGTTTCAGTAGATTCATTACTTCAATACCATTTCAGGGACGGGGTAATCTATCTATGGTTAAGTACTCATCTATAGTGTTTGGGTGTGGCTCCCCCATAGTGAACGAGCTAGCAGAGTTGGTACTCCCCTCTCCTACCAAGGTGTGGGGCCTCTAGCCACTGAGTGGTACTCCACTACCAAGTTAGGGTGTGGATCCCTGATCTATGAAGTGGTAATCCCCTATCATATCAGGTAATGGGTCCTTCATGTGTAGTAGTCCCCTATTAGATTAGGGTGAGGGTCCTCAGTGATGGAGTAGTACTCCCCCATATCTGTGTATCAGCAGGGAGTGGGTCCTGCATTAGAGTATGAGCTCCCTGGACTATGAGATACAGTCATGAGGAGTGGGCACCTCTTCTTGATATGAATGATATGTAGATAGGAGTTAGTTCTCCCTCCATGGATTGAGGTTTGGGACATTCCTTACAGAAGTGACAAAGGCTACACGGGTTAGTTAGGATTAATACTCCCTTGACTACATGGTAGTGGAAAGGTGTGAGTCCCTCCATTCACTCTTGTTAGAGAGGATGTACATGGAGTATAGTCTAGAGCAGTGATCCCTCAACTATGTGAAGATGTGAGGGTTGGGCCCCTTCACTTGGGTTTTCTTAATTTGCGTTTTGTGCAATGTAATGATGATAGTACCTCTGCTGGTGAGCACTAGAGATGGACCTATTAAGATGATCCCTATGGAGCATGTTCTCTTGGACATACCATTAAGAGTGGTAGAGTTTTTCCGATGGAGTGTATCTCTTAGATGGGTTTTATCTGGGATGGCTGAGCTCATGGAGTGTGTTCTCCTGGTTTTATGTAACGGTTAGAGCCTATGAAGAGAAACTTATTGCTATCTATGAGGTTGGAACCTCATGATACATTGAGTCTGAGATGAGTATATTTGGGTGATTTTGGGGAGTCCTTATGGTGTGGTCTCATGTTGGGGTTGACCCCCCACATAGACCGATTTGACATGTCATGTACAACCTAGGGTGGTTCGAGATGGAGTTTCTCTACCATTTGGGTTTTCCTCTTTCTTAGTCGAGTGGAATGTTTCTTTTCAGTTTCTCACATTCTTTTCTGGGTATTTGGGTCTCTCCGAATTATTTTATACTCACCCTTTCACGGGCTTTTTACGCACATATTTTGTCTCTTGTACAAACCAAAATCCTTTTTACAGAGTCAATAGAGGAACTGAGGAAAACAAATCTTAGTGACCTAGAAAGTTCAAGGTGTTTACCAGATCTTTGATGAGGAGCTTTATGGAAGTTTTAGTTGACAGTGATCCCCTTCAGCTAGTCATGATGGATTCTTTTATAGTTTTATTTTGTGGATGTTTTTTTCCTTCTTTCTTTTTTGTACTTCTTTGGTACTACGGTTGTGGGATGTAGATGTATTCATGCATCATTTTCTTTTGTTTTTTTAAATTTCATCATTTTTTGAGCTTGGAGATGTGTGTGTTCATACATGTACGTAGGAAATTCCTCCAATGTTAGTGATATGCTTTCTCACCTTTAGTCGCCAACACCTTGCCTATTAGAGGTGGACTTAGGAAGTTGTGGCATGGGCCTGGTCGGGTTAGGGCCTGACAGAGTGGTATCAATGGTATCTGGTTCTACTTTAGTACAGTAGTGTCTAGATCTTGGTTTCGGTTTCATAGATAAAGTGTTAGGATATATTGAGTTTGGCTCTCAGGCCATAGGTTATATTTTTGGTGTGGCTGCTGACTTATCCACTCACCAGGACTCTGATAACCTGCTTTTCAACTCTGTACATTAGGATACAAGTCTCTAGGAAATAAATTGTACATTCATCATATAAGATTGAGTTTTGGGTTTTCTTACCTATCTTGAGTTATCTCCCCATATATACGCTTTGACCGTGGTACATCATGATCTTATTTCAAGATACCTCCATGAAGATAGTTGGAGAGGATTCTATAGCATGATCATGATAAATATTCTTCTGAAGATGATGCTTTAGTATTGGGGACTGATTCTTAGGTGTTAACTCTAGGTTTTCTTCCAATAGTACCACCACCTGTTGGACTGTATGTTTTACCTGCAGCACAGCAAGAAGATGCGTGTAGGCTGAGTGTGCTACACAAGTTCTAGAGGCAGTGACCTCTGAGGTACTGGGGTGATCCTGACCACCGGGTGGCATGTTACTGGATCTAGGTAATTGTGTGAGTTCTTCTCTTAGTGAGAACACCTCCCGAATAGATGGCGAATCTAGTAGTGACCCTTCTATAGAGTTCAGAATGGTGATGGTGGTGTCCGGTGATACAGACTCATCGTGAGGTGATTTTCACATGGTAGGAGTTAAAATGACTCATTAGGGTAGTGTTTTACCCATCCACATTGAGATCAATGTGTATCTAGGAGCTTCTTCAACATCAATAGTGTATCCTAATAGTGGATGAGTTTTCAGTGATATTTACAAACATGTCACAATACACCATGGATATGGTTTGGGATCCATTTTTCGTAGCACGAACCTTCGAGTCGGGATTTTTTTAGATATCAGAGCCTCTATGATTTGTCTATGAATTCTCATCTACGTTAGAGTGGTAGATTGAGCTTTGTTGGTGGAATGGTTCCTGGTTGAGGAATAGGTGGATGTGACCCACAATAGAGGTCATGAGGCCATGGTGTCTGCAGGATTGGGAAGACGACAGGTAATAGGATCACATAATAAGAGGAATACACATTCCTATACCTAGATGTGTGGGTGTATTGTGTATGAGCACCATCAAGGATTAGATCAGCCATAAGAGAGGCGATGTTACACTTGTGATGGTCTGGGGAATCTGGCTAGAGATTGTCTGACCCGCAGTGTTGCTGAGAGGGAGCCGGGTGATGAGGCACATTGATAGAGATAATGCTTTGATCAGGAAGTTCCACAAGGCAGCGGGAGATAAGGAGGAGCTGGATGGGTGTCTATAGGTGGCAGGTAGTTCAGGGTGTTGCCACCACCACACCTAGGCGGTCCACACTAGGCTCAGGGAGCTGGAGGACATGGATGAGGACCACTACAGGCCATGGAGGTCTTTAATCTGGATGCTCTGAGGATGAATATAGGTATTCTTTATGTAATTTTTACTTTTTGAAGTAGAAATTATTATACATTGTTGTGGGTACTCTTTTCTTTCCTCTCTAGATTGAGGTTTAACCAGGTTGATGTGGGGAGTCAGTATAACCCCATGTTGGTTGTTGTGATAGAGGGCCTGATAAGACTTAGAGAATTTTTGAGAAGCCCTTTGTTTTTCATGATTACCCTCATGAGTTTAGATTCATTTTTTATACGACAACTCAAGGCGGATATGGTGCCGTTTTACATAGCCTTGAACTCATGAGGAAGGGTGACACATTCCCCAATAAGATACATTTCTGTGACATGATTAGAATTGTGCGGTCGAGTTAGTGCCGCCCAATGTGAATAGTATTGATGTGTGGTGGAAAAGGTACTTAGAAATTCATGTTTAGGGTGAGGTTATGCGATGAAGTGTTGGAGCAGGTCATGGCCATTTCAGCGAAGTTTTTCTGCTCGACCTATTTCTTCTTAGCAGCCCTGGGAGAGGGAGAGCCTTTCTTAAAATCATTCCATAGAGGAAGAGTTAGTTCCTATGATATTTAAAAATTATTTATTGGTTTTATACAATCTATACTAAGCTAGGATGCCATTAGTGGGTGTGGATGTGTTACTATTTTGGTTATATGTGTTATATCCAGAGGTTTGGAGACGAAGGGTCGGGTAAGAACCAATGTTTACTCTTAGGCATCCCTATTTTGTTCGTGAATACCCTTATCTGTTCAGTTCCAACATTTAATGAAAAAAACATGAGGAGGTTTTTGTACAGTCCATCTAGGGGTGGACATGAACTATGGTGTTCTGTTAGTTTCTTCATCAATTTAGCGATGTGGTGTACCATAAGACCCCATGACTATAGATGGACCGTGTTGTCTGGTTCTTTCCCTCTTGTCATAGCTAAGGAGACATGTTCCCATTGGTTTCATGATGGTTTCCTGGTAGAAGATGGAAATAAGAGTGGTTTGATCAAGGTGGTCCCCCTATGTGCATGCTTGTAAGCCGTGCAGGAACACTTGGTGATCTTGTTGGTTTGGGAGTTTAGTGAGGAGCTTAATTTCATCCCTTTTACATAGGATTTCACTTTTTGAGGACAAAAATCCCTAATGTGAGGAGAATGTAATAACTCAGGTTTTGACCCAAAGGACTTAGGAATATTTTGAAGTATATTTTTGGAGCTAGGCTCAGAGTTGGCATGGGAAGCTGGGGCCCAAGGTGCCTCGGTGCGACGATATTGAAAATATTATATATATGTTATCGCGCATTCGCAGTTTAAAATAAAATGTAAATAAATCCTACTTAGACTCTAAAATAGGATTTATGAGACCAAATTTGAGTCCAGAACATCATTTTTACCCTAGGTGTGACCTAATTTCATATGTGTCATAATTTTTAATTTGGTTCCATTTTGGTGATGTGGCATTAAAGGGGAATTAATGGGTTTAATTTATTTAAACCCAATTTCCTCCCCTAACCCTCACACATGCATGACATAACCAAGGAGGGACATGCCTCTTCTCCCCTTTCATCTCCTCCCTTTGGTGATGAAGAAACCAAAACCAATTTGAATCCACAAAGTGTCGTTGATCCCCATTTTCATCATAGATCATCATCAGATTGAGAACTAGAATGATTCAGGAACCATTCTTCAACTAAAGATTCAGTGTCTCACTATCGAGGTAGGGGGATTTTTTTTTGGTCTAGATCCTTTTTTTTTTGAATTTTTATAATTTTCTAAACCCCTATTACAATAGTTTTTTATCCTTGTTTGGTAGATCAAAGGGTTTTGGGATGAATCTGGGTGAATCATGTGATTTTGTAGGTGATTACCAACTATAATAACTACCTACAAGTCATTTAGTTTAGTGACACATATCATGTATCTATTCTTGTTTTGGGAAGATGAACATTTTGGACTACACACTGTGTACAGGGGTTACAGGCTATATAGTTCCCTAAACCGTGTGACCCTGGGACAAGGATTGGTATAGCCATTTGAAAACACAAGTCCATGTACTAACACAAGCCCAAGATACATGAACATGGGTTCTAGTACACATACATGAAAAAACTACATAGGAAGGAGGACATTTATCCAAACACACCATGTACTATCGGGTACATGACATGTGAGGGACATGGTCAGTCGGTCTATGTAGAAGAGGAACATGGCTAGGGGCTGAGGTATGAGGGTTAGGGTGTGTATGTACTATACACACTATTTTCCTCTACATGGGTTGTAACCCATGTGGAATAGATACACATGCAAGTGCTCGGGCTGGCTCACACGCCATGAGTGCCCTGGTGTATGCCGGGTACTACTAAGAGATCCTCTAGGGATCTTCCGCCTTCTATATCATCTTCTCTAGGACTCAGGTTTAGGCTTGTGAGTAGTCCATCCTGAGAGTTTTTTCACGTAGAACGTTATAGGGACCTCTGTTATGTATTACAAGATTCATGGTGGAGTGGATCAAGGAAGATTCTTGTTGAGAAATATTCAGTCAATTTTGGAGATTGGTGTGGTTCGTATAGAGAGATGCTAGGATTTTTACTCCCTGATTCACTAGGGAATGTGTTTTTCTTATCACCCTACTTAGGTATATATGGGACTCCTAGAATTGTGGGTC
This sequence comes from Viscum album, assembly GCA_963277665.1. Taxonomy (NCBI): domain Eukaryota; kingdom Viridiplantae; phylum Streptophyta; class Magnoliopsida; order Santalales; family Viscaceae; genus Viscum; species Viscum album. The sequence continues at coordinate 786,860,108 of OY728164.1, forward strand.
TGAGTTTTTTTCCTTTGGGTAGATTCGTCCATGGGTGTTACTCCTCTGATCGACTATGGTACAGGTTTTTTTGGGATGTTTGTGTAGATGGATAGTATTCCGCTGCCATTCCAAGATGTGAGTCCTCCATAAAATATGTATATGTAAGGTTGGTACTCCCCTTCCATGTTAGAGAGTGGGTCCTATATCCTATGTGTGGGTACTCTTCTATTATATCAGGGCACGATTCATCCATAAATGTTGTTTCGACAGAGTCTGTGCTCCCCTATCTTGACAAGGAGAGGGTCCCCTAGTCTAGGTTCGATACTCTCCTACCATGTTAGGGTGGGGATTCCCCATAGTGAATTATCTAGAAGAGTTGGTAGTCCCCTATCCTACTAGGGTGCAGGTCCTCTTGCCACTGAGTGGTACTCCCCAACCGAGATAGGGTGTGAGTCCTCGATCTATAAAGTGGTACCCCCTATCGTATTAGGGCATGATTATTTCATGGTTAGTACTCCCTTGATGGATCATGGTTTGGTTCATCACATATAGAGTAGTACTCCCCTTTCTCCAAGTAGAAGTGGGGAGATGGTCCTCTATTATTTTTGGAGCTCCCTCAACTATGGGATACAATCACCAGGATCAGGCCCCTCTACTTTATGTGAACAGTATATAGATAGGAGTTTGTTCTCCCTCGATAGACCGAGGTGTGGGACACTCCTTAAAGGAGAAAAAAATTTCAGGTTAGTTTGGAGTTGTACTCCCTTGACTATGGGGTAGTGGTGAGGTGTGAGACCCTCCATTCTCTATTGTTAGAGGGGATGTTTATAGTTCATAGTAAATAGAAGTGGTCCCTCAATTGTCTGTTGTGGAAAGGGGTGTTCCTCTTGACTTGGCTTTCCTTAGTTTATGATGGGTGCAAGGTAAAGATGACAGGACCACTAGTTTGGAGAATTAGAGTTAGAACTAGTAAGATGTTCTTGATAGAGAACATTCTCTCAGACGTACCATTAGGAATGTTAGAGTTTCTCTTAATGGATTGAATCACTTGATGTGTTTTAAATAGGATGGTTGATATCATGGAGTGTGTTCTTTTTGTTTTATGTTATAGTTATAGCCTATAAAGAGAATCTTGTTGCTAGCTATAAGGATTGAACCTCATGAGACATAAAGTCTGAGACGAGTATAAATGGGTGATTTGTGGGAGTCTTTATAGTGTTTTCACATGTCGGGGTTAACACCTTGGGTATAATAAACTGACTTTTCATGTATAGCTGAGGATGGATCGAGAAGGATTTTCTCTCTTGACTGGGTTTCCATCTATCTAGGTTGAGCAGAATGTTGCCTTTTAGTTGGTGCCTTTTTCTTTTGGGGTTTTTGGGGTGCCTACTATGTATTTTATACTCACCCCTGCATAAGATTTTCCCACACATGTTTTTTGTCTTGTGCAGACCACATGCCTTTCGATTGAGTCTACATAGGACACTAGGAATGTTGAGATTAGTGAACTAGATAGACTGAGGTGTTTGCCAGATCATGTATGAGGTTCTTTCTAGTATTTGTGGTTGATAGTGATCCCCTCCTTCTGAGTAGGTTGGATGCTTCTATCGTTTTCTTTGGTGGGTGTTGTTTTCCCTTCATTCACTTTCATTACTTCTGTGGTACTTTGGTTTTGTTATGTATATGTATCCATTAATTAGTTACTTTTGGTTTTTTCCATTTTAGCATTTTGTGAGCTTGGAGATGTGTTCATGCATATAGGTTCATAGGAAATTCCTTCCATGTTAGTGATATACCTTTATGGTTCTAGTCTCTAGCCCCTAGCCTCTTGGTAGTAGACCTGGGTAGTTGCAGCCTAGGACCTATCCGGTCGGGGAGAAACAAATTGGTATCAGAGGTGGTCGGTTCCACTTTGGGATTGTGTTGTTGAGATCTTGGTTGGGTTGTATAGAAACAATTTTAGGATGTTTTGAGTTTGGATCTCAGGCGATAGGTTCTAGTGCTGGTGCGATAGTTGATGTATCCACTCACCAGGACTCTGATAACTTACTTTTTGACTATGTACATTGGGATAATGGTCATTTGGAATTCAATGGTACATGAATAACATAGAACCGAGTTTTGGTTTTTCCTATCCTTCTTGAGTTAGTTCCCTAGATATATTCTTTGACCATGGTAAATCTTGATTCTATTATAGGATGCCTATTCAAAGATATCCAAACATGATTCAATATAATGATCATGATGGAGATCCACCCCATGATGAGGATTATGTTTTGGGAAATGATTTTGAGGTGTTATCTCCAGGTGGTCTGTTGGTAGTGACACCACCTATTGAGTAGTAGGTTTTTCACGTTTTTCATTCCTAAGATGTGCAAAGGCTGAGTGATCTTTATGATTTCCACAGGCAGATACATTTGAGGTACTCGGGTGATATAAAACCCTAGGTGGAAGATGACTGGATCGAGGACATCACATGAGTTTTTCTCTTAGTGCGGACACCTCCCAATAAGATGGTGATCCTAGAAATAAGCCTTCCATAGGGTTTAGCAAAGTGATGGTGGATTCTAGTGATACAAACTCATGGAGAGGAAACACTCACTTGGTAGGAGTTTGATCAAATATTTAGGGAAGATTTTACCCATCCACATTGAGATAAATGTGTATCCAGGAGCTTCTTATGCTTTGGAAGGGTATCGTGATAGTGGAAGAGTTTTCAGTGAGGTTTAAAGAATTTTCATGATACTCCTTGGATATGGTTTGGGATACTCTCTTTAGAGGAAAAACCTTCATGAAGTTCTTGTTTTGGGAGATTATGGAATCTGTAATTCCACTATGCATTCCCACCTACATTGGAGTGTGTGAGTGAGCTCTTGTGGTGGAAAGTTTCCTAGATGAGGAACTGGTGGATGTGACCCACAACAATGGTCATGAGGTCGAGGAATCTATAATAAGTGGTAGATGACATGTAACAAGATCATGAAATAGGATGAATAAACATTCCTAGACATAGATTCATGGGTCTGCAGTGAATGAGTAACACCAAGGATTAGATCAGCTGCAGGAGATACAGTGTTATGCTTACGATAGCCAGGGGAATCTCGCTAGAGATTTTCTGACCCACTGTGCTACCGAGAGAGAACTGTATGACATGCCACCTTAGAAGAGACAAATCTTCAGGCAGGGTGTTCTGAAATGTGGTAGAAGAGGCAGAGGAGCTATAAGGGTGGCTGGAGGTGGTTGTTAGTTCAGGGTGTTTCCACCACCACCACCAAGTGGTCCACAACAGGATCAGGGAGCGGGAGATTGTTGGCGAGGATAGTTTTAGGCCATAGAGGCCTTTGATCTAGAATATACAAGGGTTAATAGAGGTATACCTTATGGATTTTTTCTATAGAAATTGTTATACACTATTGTGGGTACTCTTTTCTTTCTGCTCTTGCTTGAGGTTTAACCAGGGTGACACGGGGTTTCAGTAGAACCCCATGTTGGTGGTTGCGATAGAGGGCCTAGTAGGAACTAGTGCATGTTCGAAAAGAAAATTGTTTTTCATGAGTAACATAATGTGTTTGGCATCATATTTGTACATGACATGCGTGTGGAGGATATGGTTCAATTTTACATAGCTTTGAACTCATGAAGAAGGGGGACACTTTCCCCACCAAGACACATTTTTGTGATGCGATTAAAACCATGCAAGCAAGTCAGTGCCTCCAAAAGAAGACAGTATTGAGATATGGTGGATGAGTTCCTTATACTTTCATGTTCAAGTCAGGTTTATACGATTAAGTGTCAGAGTAGGTTATGGTCGTGCTAGTATAGTTTTTATACTCAACCCTTTTTTTTTGGCAGCCCTAGGAGAGAGATATCCTTTATAAGAATCATTCCATAGTGGTATAGATAGACCCTAGAATGATTTCATAGTGTGGATTGGTTTCCTAAAATCTTTATTCAACTGTGATGCAACTAGTGGGTGTGGCAGTGTTACTGTTTTGGTGAGATGTGTTACAACCAGAGGTTTGTAGAAGAAGAGCCTGGTAAGGCTGAGTGATTACTCTTAGGTTGCCCTATTTTGTTTGTGAATACCCTCATGTGTGCAGTGTTCACAACGAATTAAAATTATTTAGGATTCTATTTTACAGTCTATCCAGGGGTAGATATGAACTATGGGGATCCATTATTATCTATGCCAAGTTAGAGAGGTGGTGTATTTCTAGACTCCATGACTTCAAATGGACTATGGTGTTTGGTGTTTTCCCACCTATCGTAGCTAAGGAGACATGTTACCATTTGTTTCATGATGTTTTCTTAGTAGAATCTAGATATATTAGTGGTTTGATTAAGGTGTTTCCTCTATGTGTGTGGTTGTAAGTAGCATAGAAACTGTTGGTGAGCTCATTGGTGTGGGCGTCTAGTAGGGAGCTTAATTTCATCCCTTATGATTAGCATTTTTCTTTTCCGGGATGAAAATACCTTAGTTGGGGAGAATGTAATGACTCAGTTTTTGAACAAAAGGACTTCAAAATATTTTGGAGAATATTTTTAGAGTGGTTTGCTGAGTTAGTGCAGGAAGCCGGGGCCTAAGGAGCCTCAGTGCAGTGATATTGATAATATTAAATGTATTTTTTGTGAACATAGTTTCACTTAAAATGCAAATAACTATTGGTTGAAGTCTTATATCGAATTTCTGAGACCACCGTTGAGTGTGGAACATCAGGTTTACCCTAGGCACGGTCTATGGTTGTCTGCGCCAGATATTTTAATTAGGGGTCGTTTTGGTGACATGGCATTAAAGGGGAATTAACGAGTTTAATTTAATTAAACCTAATTTCCTCATCCCCAACCCTCATATGAAAAAAACTCAAATAATGAGATTTGTTCCTCTCCTCCCCTTTCCTCTCATCCCTTTGGCAATAATGAAACAAATTCCGATTTGAAGCAACAAAGTGCCACAAATACCCATTTTCTTCACAAGTCATTATCAGATCATGAAAAAGAAGGATATTGGCACTATTATTCAACCAAATATTCTTAATTTATCCCTTGAGGTAGGTTTATTTTATTTTTTTTCCTGATCTCTTTTATTTTGCATTGTTCTATGGTTCTAAATCCCTATTTCAATTGGTTATTGATCTCTACTAGGTAGATCTATGGGTTTTGGCATGAATCGAGGAGAATCAGATGATTTTTTAGGTGATTCAGGACTGAAACCATTAGCTACATGACATTTAGTTCAGTTACACATTCCGTGAAGCTCTTCTAGTTTAGAGAAGATAATCATTTGGGACTACAAGCCATGTATAAGGGTTACACTCTATGTAGTTCCCTAAACCATGTGACCATGGGACATGGCTTGGGATAGCTGTGTGAAAACACATTGTTGTGTACTAACACATATCCAAGATAAATTGAAATGTGGTTTAATAAATGGAAATCAAAATAATACACTGGTAGGTGGCCATTTATCTAAACATGCGGTGTATTATGGGATACATGGTGTGGGAGGGACACATTCAGCTGGTTTGTATAAATGAGGAACATGGACAGGGGATGAGGGATGAGGGACACAACATGTACCTCCTCTACACATTGTATACCCCTATATGGGTTGGAACCCACGTGGACCAAATACATATTCAGGTGCTCGAGTGGGATCACACACCGTGTGTGCCCGAGTACACACAGTTTACTACTAGGAGATCATGTGGGGATCTTCAGCCTTCCATATCTTCTTCTTGAGGACTCTGATTCAGGCTTGTGAGTAGTCCATCCTGAACAATTTTCTATATAGTACATGATGGGTTTTGTTATGTCTTATGAGATAAGAGTTATCATGAATCCAGAAAGATTATTGTGGACTGGTACTGAGCTAATGTTGGAGAATTATGTGGTCCTTATAGAGAGATTCTACGACTGTTACTCCCCTGATGGACTAGGGTATGAGTTTTCCTTATCACTCTTCCTAGGCAGATACAGGACTCCCCCCGTTGTGGGAACGAGTTTCTTACCTTTGGTAGTTTCTGCCGGGGGTTTTACTCCCCTACTGAAGTAGGGTGTGGGTTACCCCATTATGTTCATGACGATAAAAAGCACTCCCATGTCATTCTAGTGTGAGGTTCCTCCATACAATATGTATAGGTAGGGTCGGTAATCCAATTACATGTCAGGGAGTGGTTCCTATATCCTAGTAGTCGCTAATCCCCTATTGGATCAGGGTTCGGGTCATCTATACGTGTTGTTCCGGCATATTCAATACCACCTACTATGTTTGGGAGTGGTTTCTCTAGACTAGGGTTGGTAATCCTCTACCATGTTAGGGAAAAATTCCCCCATAGTGAATGAGCTTGCAGATTTGGAACTCCCCTATCCTACAAGGGTGCATGTCCTCTAGCCACTGAGTTGTACTCCCATACTGAGTTAGGGTGTGGGTCCTCAATCTATGATGTGGTACTCCCCTATCGTATTAGGGCATAGCTCCTTCATTAGTATTACTCCCCTATTGGATTAAGGTGAGATTCATCACTTACTAAGTAGTAATCCCCCATATTCAAGTAGTAGTGGGGAGAGGTTACTCCAATGGAGTTGGATCTCCCTCAACTATGGGATACAGTCATAAAGAGAAGGGCCCTCCAATTGATGTGAATGATATCAAGATAGGAATTAGTGGTCCCTCGATGGATTAAGGTGTGGGACACTCCTTATAGGAGTGATAAAATTTTCAAGGGTTATTTAGGAGTAGTGCTCCCTTGACTTTGGGGCAGTAGTGAGGAGATAAACCTTATATGTTTCGGGCACAGTGGAAGCATGTTGGTGGGTGTACCCAACTTTAATTTTTTCCATTAACGACATTTAATCCAAGATTTATCAATATAATAAAATGCAAGATCTTCAGAATATAATGAAGAATAAAAGGAAAGAATGGAGTCCTATAACCATAGAGAGGATCATCATATGTTGGTTATAATTAGTTTATTTAAAAGATGAGAATTACCTTGATGGAATTATCTCTTCGTTGATTTTTCCGGTCACGATTTTATGTGATCCATCATTGCATCATAGAATCAATTTATACGATTCCTCTAGCAGTGATCCACACATGCTCTATGTATTTCTGGATGTTTCTGAATGGATATCAGGGTGCTAGTGCGGAAGTGACTTCGCTTGTGATGTCCGCATTCGATCGCTCTGATCCGGTGGAGGATGATCTCTCTCTCGTATCATGAGGGCATTCTTAGAAGAAAAAAAAGTTATCTCTTGGCTTGAGATATTTCTCTATATCTTTTGTACACAACCCCAAAAAATGGATTGGCTAATGACAATTATATAATTGGGATTTTTAATTACTTAGAATAATAAAATGTATTAATTACCTGAAAGAATTTATTCATATCATTTAATTCTAAGTAATTCCCCATGTCTAATAATAACAGTTGACTATTATTATTACATAACATGCACCCAGCGAATTACACTTAGTATTATTTAATTAAATAAATAATATTATTTCTCAAAAATTCCTAGAAAAAAATATATGGAGTATATATTAATATACACGGCATGTACTTTTGTTTTTCCATTCTCTTTATTTCCTTCACAACATTTATTAGACCATGAATAATGACTATTTATTTCTCAAATAAATATCACTACATTACTCGCTAATAAATATATTATTTCACCCATAATATATTCTCTCGAATAACTAGTGTTGAAATAAATGCGACCATGCATCCTTGAATAATTATTAAACCACAATCGGGAATAATCTTTATTCAACTTGTTAAATTAATATATAACTGAGATACTTGGACACACTTAGTGTGTGACCCTCTTGAACTCTTTCTCATTGGTATTAAGCAGAGCCTGCCTAAAGTCCAAGGTTAACATATAAAAACACATCAAGGCACCCATAGAGAAAGAATATAAAGCCGTAGTGACGTGTCACCTCTTATAAATGTTTACCGTGTAATGTAATCCCTTTGTCTCAATATCTCAAATAAAGAGGGTTGCATGCTAGTGTCATCAACCCAAGTGATCTATTATTCTTTCTTTGAATTTCTAGAATTGAACTTTCCCATTCATCACCATGGCCATAGATTTATTTAGGCTATATCAATTCCATCAAATGTCTTGAGGAAACTACTTCTGTTATGGATTAGAAGGGACAAATCCTTTCTCGTATTATCTATTAATGCAGTATTACTCGTGATACACCCAATATATCCTACCTCGCTTTGAATAATTTGTCATCACATTTTTTGTCAATACATATTAGTGCACTAGTTGTAATACACATTAATAATAATCTTAAAGTATAAGGACCAATACACGCATCCACGGATAGGAACATCCAACGACACTATGAAATGTGGATTTTCTACTGGTGGGTCTCATTCTCATAATATATTCCTGGATATTACCAAGGGCACTCACCATGAGAGGGTTCCTCGAAGTTTTATGAGTCCTCACCCCTAATGGCCTGTATTATTTGTGTCCATAAAATAACATCATCCGCCCATAGAACATATATTCAAGAACAGTGTTATGGCACTTAGGGTTCTCATCGTAGTAGGGATTCATTATGACCCTTTAATGCAACAGATATCCTTAGGATATCATCACATGCATTTTCACATAGAAGAACAATCAAGATGTGATAAGATATTTATTAATGAATAAAGTACAAATTAGTTGGTTCTGGGCCACCAACTCCAACGGACTCCCACTTGGACTAGAGACAACTGCTAACAACCTTTATCCCGCTAGCTCTCACATGATATTCATGCTTCTATTGAGATATGACTTTTGTCATAGGGTCTACCACATTCTCTTCTATATACACTCTTCTCACTAAAAATTCACCCATTTGATATAAATCCATCATAGGTGATACTTCCAAAGTATATTCTTTTTCCGTTGATGTAACCTTGGTTCTTTTGCAAGAGCCACTACTGCAGTATTATCACTATACAATTTGATAGGATATTTATTTCTAGGCACCACATCATTATCCTGGAAAAAGTTCCAAATCTAGAAAAAAAATTGGCTGCATCAGAAGCTGCTACATATTCAGACTCCGCTATAGAATCGGAAACAACTGGCTGCTTTGAACTCTTCTAGCTCACAACTCATCCATTGATATAGAAAACATATCCCGATTGCAACTTCAGATAGTTATGATCTGTCTAAAAACCAGAATCATCATACCCTCTGATGACAAGATCCTCATCTCCTCCATATATTAGGAACATATCCTTAGTTCTTCTTAGATACTTAAGGATAGTCTTAACAGCAGTCCAAAGTTGTTCTCCTGGATATGCTTGAAATCTGCCTACCATGCTCAGTCCATAGGCAACATCAAGCCCGATATATAACATTGAATACATGATGGATCCTATAGCTAAGGATTATGGTATCTTACTCATTCTATATTTCTCTTGTTGTGTTTGAGGACACATTTTCTTAGAAGGATGTAGGCCATGTGACATTGGAACCAAAACCCTCTTGGATTGTTCCACACTAAATCACTTTAGTATCTGGTCAATATAAGTACCCTGACATAGTCCAAGAATCTTCTTGGACCTATCAAGAATGATTTTGATCCCTATAATGTAGGATACTTCACGTAAGTCCTTCATGGAGAAATACTTTTTCATCCAGTCTTTAACTAACTGTAAGACTGGTACATCGTTTCCAATAAGCAATATGTCATCAACACATACTACTAGGATAATGACCACATTCCCATTAAACCACTTATAAACACATGAATCACATTCATTCTTAATGAAATAAAATTCATTTATTGCTTCATAACATCGAATGTTCCATGACCTAGATGATTTCTTTAATATATAAATGGATTTATGAAACTTGAAAACCCATTTGGATTCACCTGGTGTCACAAACCCTTCTGTTTGTGTCATATAGATATATTCCCAAAGGTTCCTATTAAGGAATGCTATTTTGACATCCATATTCCAAATCACGTAGTCATGGTAAGATGCTATGGTAAGTATGATTCTAATGTATTTAAAAATGAAAACTGGCGAGAAGGTTTCATCATAGTCAATTCCATGACACTTTCTGAATTCTTTATCCACTAGACTTTATTTATAGGTTCTAACTTGACCTTCCAGGTATAACTTTTTCTTGCATACCCATTTAAATACAATCGTCTTTACATCAATTGAATCATCGACCAGAATCTAGACTTAGTTCTGATACATGGAATCTATCTCAAAATTCGTAACTTCTAGCCATCTTGCAGCTTTTGGGCTTTCTACTGCTTCCTTGTTGGAGAGAGGTTCAATATTTTCCAACAATAATTATTCCCCATCCTTGGTGACAAGGAAACCAAATCTCTTTAGTTGCCTTACCTCTCTTGAGCTCTTACGCGGTACTTATGTTTCTGGAACCTCTTCCATAGGTACATGTGGAACATATTTCTATACCAACTCCTGTATATCTTGACCATCAACTTCATCATTTTCAATCTTTCTCCCACTATACGTTTCTAGGATGTGATCCCTCTCAAGAAAGATGGATTTTCTAGTTACAATAACTTTCTTGTTTGAAGGGTTATATAGGTAATATCAATTAGTTTTCTTGGGATATCCTATAGAGATACACCTCATGCTCCTAGGTGCTAGTTTGTATCCTGATAAGGCTTGAACAAATTCCTTGCATCCCCATAAACATGTGTGCGCCAAAATGGGTTTTTTTACATTTCATAACTAAGAGGGAATTCCATTTTCTTCCTTATTTGGTACTCGGTTTAATTTTTATGTTGTAGTTTGTAATGAATATCCCTAAAAGGATAATGTAATATCTACCTGACCGATCATCTACCTCACCATGTCCAAGAAGGTGTGGTTCATCCTTTCACTAACACCATTCTACTATGGTGTATAAGGAGGAGTGAGCTGAGATAGAATACCAAAATCCCATAGAATATTGATGATCTCTTGGTTCAAATATTCTTCACCTCAATAAAATCGAAGCTTCTTTATCTTCATACCAAGATGATTCTCTACCTCGGTAAGTGAGTCAGAGGAAAAAGACTCCTGACAATTTATTAAATGAAAGAAAAAGTATAATAAAGAATGAAAAAGGATGCAAATGAACATCTTGCCGGCTTCTAGACACCAGTTCCAATAGAATTGAGACAATTAAAAATCATAGTAGTCATATCCTTCACCACCTCTATAGTAAGGTGTTTACTCTACATTATTTGATTCCCACTCTGAATTTGTTTCATATTTCTTCAAAAAATTAATTTACTTCTCTCTTAGCTTCAACTATTACAATGATAAAGACTCTTAATTGGATTGTCCATAACCTTTTTTAGAAGCAGGGATAGCCCCTTTTTCCCTATTAGATGAAGACCTTGTGGTCACCAGCTTTGGTAGGTAAGAATAATCATTCCTTGCTATCCTCCTTGGTGGCGCAGTCCTAATTCCATCACTTTTAGACATCCTGCTTCATCCACCTTGAACAATGTCACTGTAAGAAGGTTTAACAAGGTCGTTGTTTTCTCTGTCACTATCTGAACAACTTCCCAATTTTCAAGTGATTTTCACAGAAGAAAAATTATAGACTCCATAATCCTTCTTCACTAGAATACTCTCTCCAACATCCAGACTCCCTCTTAGTTCATATTTCTTGTTATGTTCAATTGGGGCATGTAATTGATGATTCTTCTTGTCGCCACGACCATCATGTAACTCCATCTTAGAGTCATTCATACAATCTTCCACTTGATTGTTGGGAGCCATCTGAATAACATCAGACAATTGAGGTCCCTCAATCACAAGAAGAACCTCCTCATGTTCCAGAAATGAAAACCAATTGACTATCAAACTATGGCCTTGCACCTCATCATTTTCACAATCCAATCTGCCCAAAGGCTTCTCATGCCTAACACCCAAATCCATATGAGATAAATCAGCATCATTCTCTATCGCAGATAGCTTCCCAAGGCCAATATCACTTAACACCCTATCAAACACTCGCTTCACTATTTGGTTAGTGAGCACCTATATCTCTTTCACTTTGAAAACACTCACAGGATCCTATATTTGGTCACCCTACAACATCTCCGGCACCACCACTACAGCTAAAGGTTATTCAACTACTGCATCTCTAGTTCAATCCACTCCCACACAAATGCCCTCATTGCTACCCTCAACCACTAATTTAACTGGCCCATTATCCTCAAGGCCATCAATAATCTTCCATTCCATCACCAGTGGTCTTTGAATCATCTTTCTATTACAAAAAACTAGCAATGTATGACCAAAGAAGAAACAGTTCATGTTGTACTGCAACTTGGATTCAAACACAACTTCTTTCTTCCAACAAAACTCCTTACCATTAGTGATCCAAATGCAGTTCACCAAAGACCGTGCAATATTGTCCTTGGCACAAATTTTTGGATAAATTGGATGACACATGACCATAGTGTGATGATCAAAACACAAGAACTGCCCCACCATATTCCCAATTTCACAAATAATGGATGGGTTATGAAAGGAAACGAGTAAACCAGGAAAGCTTACCTATGTCACTATCATTGAAGGGTCACACATCATGTGAAAATAAAAAATCCAGTGGAAGAGATAGAAGGATGATCCACTACATCGTCGAAGTTCCCTAGACCAGGCATCGATCAAGTCCTCTTTGAAACCAAACTGGATCATGAAGTGATTTTGGTCAAGAAAACCAACAACAATGCATGTCCTCAAAGTCCAATCATCATCAAAGAACTGATCAAACACTTCCACCAATGGCTGATTAAGTTGGAAGTAAGCTACCAAGGTGACACGACACAGATCTGAGGAACTGTTGAGATCCACCAGAAGAAGTGACAGAATGGGCACCTTGTGAAAAAGACTTGGAACCTTCTTAGAGAGTCAAATACTCGAGAAGGGAGGATAGAAAGCAAAAGATGACAAAAAGGACCTAACCTTCATAAGTGAAGGAGGACATGAAGCTCCCCCCTCCGATAGGGATGGGGGAGCAAGCTCTAGTCACATGCGGGCTAGGGAATCAGCGCAATAGAGAAGTAGAAGTGTCTCTCTCCTCCATCCATTTAGTTGATTCTCTAATTCATTCTTTAATTCCTTAAATTTATCTAAGGCTTATGAATAATACCTCATTATGTAGACATATCCATATCTACTCAAATCCTCAGTAAAAGTCATGAAGTAAGAATATCTACCTCTAGCTTCTACTGGAAATGGTTTGCACACATTTGTGTGCACCAATCCTAAAGGATCTATGGACCTTTCACCCTATCCACTGAAAGGTGGCTTGGTCATTTTACCTTGTAAACAAGCATGACATCTATCACGTGGTTTTATCTCAGTATAGTCTAAATAAACATCTTGGCAGAGCTTTGTCGAGCACTTCTCGTTTACATGACCGAGACAGTGATGCCAAAACTGGGTGATGTATGAGTCATGTGAGTTTTCTTCGTTATCGATTTCCAACACTTGGTTTTTGTAATTTAATACATACAAACTGTTATTTAAATGCACCATACCCTAACATATGTTGTTCTTATAAAATAAACAAACCTTATTTCCAAACATGAAAATAAATCCATCCATATCCAAAAAAGATACAAAAATTATGTTCTTGGTAATAGTTGGCACATAATAATGGTTATGTAACCAAAAGCATACAAGTTTTCAATGAGAGATAGTAATCGCCAATGGCCAGTGTATCCAGCCTCATACCATTGGCAGCTCAAAGATCCACCTCTCCTTTGGTAATCTTTCTAAATCTACTTGGTTCCTAAATTTTAATACATATTTGATCCCCCCTAGTTGTATATAATACCTAATGTGTAGAAATAGAAAGATTACACTCGATAACGAACACACCTTTAGCATCCCCATGCTTCTGGGTGCAGTTCGTCTTCGAGTGGCCTTTCTTGACACATGAAAAACATACCGCCACTCGTTCCTTTCCCTACCTATAGATCTTCCCCTTCATGGAGGGATGGTGCTTGGCTGCTTCAGACTGTTTATAAGTCCATAGATCCTTTTCATTATCCTTCTTTTTCTTATTCACCATAAGTACTATGGGTTTGTCACACCCCATTTCCTTATCTACCATGATAATTAAGGTTAAAAGTTCTGATATAATATTATCATTGTTTGTCATTTTATAGTTGACAATAAATATTGATATGGTCTTGAGAAATGTTGATAGGATGAGATCTGTACGCAACTCATCCAGGAACATAATACCTAATATGTCCAAGCATTCAATGTAGCTAATAAGCTTGACCACATGAGGCCCATATGACAGAAACTCTCCATGATTAGTTGTAAATAAAGTGCTGGAGATCTCATATCTCTCATGTCTCGCCTTCTCTTTGTAGAGATCCTTTAGGCGAGACATCATGATATGCACGTCTATGTTTTCATTTTGCTTCAAGATCTCATTAGATATGGCTGATAGCATGAAACATTAGACATCTGTGGCATCATTCATATGTTTCATATAGAGAGATAGTTCCTCATCACTGGCCTCTTTTTAAGGGGAAACTAAAATAGGCTCTTCTAGCACAAACAATTTCCCCTCGTGGTGAAGGATGAATCGTAAATGCCTCTGCCATTCTTGAAAAATGGTGTCAGTGAGAAGGTTTTCCTAATCGAGTATGGTTTGTAATGATATGTTTGAATTCATTTTTCTTGTCATTTCTAAAAATTAATATGATGGAAGCATTAGTATATTATTATGATAAAAACTAAGACAAATAAATAAATTAATACTTATTAGCCTCCCACTATTTTATCAAAATCTAATATCCCTCACCATTGAGTTCAGAATATTTTGTTGCCTATATATTCCAGTGAAAAGGATCCATATTTCCCTTCACATTACTGCAAATAGGGTTGTTCAATTAACTTGAAGGGTTTTAGGTAGGCATTAGAAATGCCAACTGCATTAACTCACAGCTCCTTGATCCGCTGAGTGGACTCCCCAATCCAGAAACCCATTTATTTTGGATTTCCTAAACCTTTTCCTCTTGGTCACACCAAGTACTACCATGGTAGTCAAACCTTGATGTGAATAAATTAAAGTCAACCCAAAACCTTGAATTAGATATCCCTGATAATTTAATGAACCCCAACTAGGGTTGGTCAATCACTTTGAACTATGGTTCGATTCTAACCAAGATTATGGAAGGCTATACCAACTTAATATTTTCTTTGAGGGATTTTATCCTTATACATAAATTTCTATTTTATTATATTTGATTACATGGTTGTTAATATTAAGTGGGATATAATTGAGTTATTAACCATGTCTTAATAATATTTACGCATAATCCGGTCTTATTTTAGTTTCATCTTACATGCTTGTTTTATTCATTAATTGTGTGATCTTGACAACACACCCACAAAAAATAAACTATGAAATTGATAGAAATATAATAAATGGAATGATCATGATATTTTTCTGTTGGTTAGTTTATCTAAATGTTGATAAACTAACCCAAGACCTAGGGGAGAACCACCTTGAACCTTTTGGGTTCATGTTTACAACTTTCCACCTGTCCACCTTTGTATCTCATTGGATTGGTTTTACCTTGGCTCTTAAATTGGGCTGCCTCCACTAGCTTGGGAGATCCATTCATTACATATGCTTTTATCTCACATGCAGGTGAGGGGTAAAATGGGGTTTTACATAAAATAAACCTTGGGCATGCATGCCCTACAAATTAATGAGGAGAAGGCTCGTAGGCCAATATACTTTATTTAAATAAATAAATTAAAATAAAATATTCACATACAAAGGTCTTGGTCTAGCTCATGATAATCTATACATGAAATGATATTTATGAATAAATAAAACTAGCATTCAATTCATTAATCATTCTGGTTTAAGATAAATCATGCTTGAATCAATTAATTATATTTAATTAATCAATCCTTTTATCTTAAACCCTTTTCTGAATTTCCTTGAGATTCTCATCCATAATAATTTTAAACAAATAAATTCATTTAAAATTATCTTTTTATGTAACTTGTACCTTGGAGTAAACCCGATGAATTCCCATTCATAACATCCCAATGATTAAAAATGAACACCACACAGATGTTAAATTAAACACACATATATATAACACCTATCACGTATTGTTACTCATATTTATACCTACACTATGGTACAAGTCTTATGAGTTGGTATAATATAATAATAAATTTTAATAAATATGTTTAATTTGGATGGGTACACAGTGTGTACTTTTGTTCACCATCGATTCGAAGTACACACTCAGGGACATGGCGTGTAAATGTACTTCAGAAATCTTATGAGTACATGGCATGTTCAGTGGGATAAACACCATGTAGTATTAATAAAATACTATTTTGTTGAATATTTTATTGATAATAAATTAAATATTTGGGATTAGATCATTCATTTGAAAATTTGGTGAAAATTCCAGTTTTATCCTTTTAAAATGTACTGTAGTATTTTGAAGATACATATTTTAATATTTATTATTTGAACTTAATATTTTTTAAAATTGTTCCTAACATAATTTTCTAAAACATTTATTCAGGAAACTAGAGCTAAAGAGTGCATTTGGATAAAGTAAATGGGTCATTAATTCAATGGTGGGATGGACTCAGCAGAATGGACATGGGTTCTGTATTTGGGCCACAACTTCTTCATATATGCTTGGATTAGGTCCAAATTTTGAGTGTAGCTACATGACCCATTTTCGAGAGTATAATACTTCTAGAAGGACAGCGGATTCATGTGTTTTGGTGGTCAAATGGGTGTTTTAATTTGAAATAAAATATTTGGCCTAGATTCCCCATTCACACTTAAAACCACTTTGAACCTATCCTCCCCACCACTCTATAAATTGGTGTTTCCCTCATTTTGTGGGGGTTTGGACGTGCATTGGGAAGTTTAAGGCATAATAAAAGAGGTTTCACTCTAATTATCCAACCATTGTAAGAGGTGTAGCTCTTGAAGCAAGAATCCCATCATCAAGCCTTCATATTTTCCTTCTTCTTCTTCTTCATGTTGTAATGCTTTTCTTCTTTCAATAAACTCTTAGTTTGTCTTCCATTTATTATGTTATTTTAAATTTTCTTATTCTATTAATCTTCTTATTTGGGTTGGAAATAAAGATTGGAAACGAGATTGGGTTATACCCTTTCTAAATCGTTGCAAATGCAAAACGTTTCTACGATGACTACACCACTCATGGAAGAGTAGTTTTTTATGTAATTGATCTAATTATCACCTCCTTAATTCATTTATTTTAAATAAATGAGATACTATAATTATAATAATATGGTATATTAATTTAGTTTTAATTTAAATGAAATTAAGCAAGCAATTGAAAAATTTACACAAAAACACGCGAGCTCGAGATTTTGTGTAAATTATGAGAGCGCAAATTTAATCTGTGAAACCAAGTCACACGGGATAAATTTCAAGAGTTCAAATATCATCCATTAAATCAATTAATCCTCATTTCCATAGTGGATTTGTGCCATAATTAACCACTGACTGTAAGCTAGACTTAGAACATTAATCAAAGCAGGGTGCTACGATTGCATGTTCTGAAACTAGCGTAAGGTTTAATTCATTTCATCTTTGTGGTTAAGTTAACTCATATAGGGTTAAATGGTTAACAAATTAGGGGATAATAATTAATTAGATGTTAATTTAAATGATAATGATTAATAAGTAAATGAATAGGTAGAGTTATATCGATTAAATATTTTAAATATTTTCTAAAAAACATCTTCTTGTGGTGTCATTTTAAAATAAATTCATTTCAAAACTAAAAACAAAAAAAAAATAAAATCTTCTTCCAGAAAATTTCTTCTAGATTTATAAACTATAACCAAACCCCATCCTTTAATTTAGCGTTTTCATTCAATTTTATTTTATTTTTAGAAAACCTCTTAAAATTTGTTTTAATTCACTTCCTCCTTTGAGAGACGACCTTGGTCAACCACTCTACTGCACCAAAGTACCCCAAAATCACACTATTCATTTGAGGGTGCCCACGTCAGTGCTATTTAAAATTTGAAATGTTTCTGGGGAGGCAAGTAATTTATCCAACTATTTAGAGGTATTTCTTTGATTATTTTCTTCACCTCTTTCATCTTTCCCCTTTCTCAAGTTTTCATTTTTTTTAATCCTCTTCTTTTCTTTTTGGACCATCAACTCAAACTTCTCATTTTTATTATGGTCCAATATTCCTATTTTCATTTTTTTAATTTATGACATGAACTAATCTCGAGGATATCTTAGATCTTTACCCTAATACTGAACGTAGCCTTCGATCTCAAATCAGACAGTCTCAGTCTACAGGAAGTTTCAATATTAAACCAGTTGGTGAATTCCTCTCTTCTAGAAACATTGAAATTTGAAGCAATTCAAATTCCAACATAAAAGAAGAACTGATGACTGTAAATAATAACAATTAGCTATATAGAACCATTCAAGAATTGGATGTACCTGATATTAATTATCAACTAAATTGTATTGCATACCCAAATATCGAATCAGACTTTGAACTAAAATATGGGTTAATTCAGTTACTTCCAAAGTTTCATGGCATCTCTGGTGAGGATCCCAATAAACATTTGAAAGAATTTAATGTTGTTTTATCAACCCTAAAACCTATAAATGTATTTGAAGATCAAATAAAATTAAGACCATTTCTATTTTTACTTGATGGAGATGCAAAATATTGAATGTACTATTTTCAACCTGAAGATGTAACATGTTAGAACGATTTGAAACGTCTTTTATTGTAGATATTTTTTCCAGTATATAGGACCACTTCCATTCATAAAGAGATCTTTGGGATCAAGCAAGCATAATGGGAGTCAATGTATGAGTACTGAGAATGATTCAAGAAGTTGTGTGCAATCTTTCCACATCACCCAATCAGTGAGAAACTCCTCATTTAGTACTTCTATAAAGGAATCACACCTATGGAGAGGAGCATGGTGGATGTCGCACCAAGAGGGGAATTGGTGGAAAATACACCAGTAGCTGCATGTGCATTGATCAATAAGATGACCCAAAACCCCCAATAATTTGGCGATAGAGGTACAACACATGTCAAGGGAGTACATCAGGTAAGTCCTTCTCTTTAAAGTCATTTTATTAATACCAAGTTGGAAGAATTGACCACTATGGTGAGGAAGATTTCTTTGGCTCAAAAGAAATCCCAACCCACTCCTTCAAGGCCTTATGGAATTTTCGTTGAGACAAGCCACCCAACTGACTGTTGCCCCAAACTACAAGAAACAAAATATTGTGCAGCAGTATTCCCTGGGAGACCATATCAGCAACAACAACAACCACATCCCCAAAAGAAGTATGACTCCTTTGCACTAAAATTCAACCAAGTGTTGGAGAATCAATTAGACATGAGGTATGGCTCTGCGAAACAACAAATTCCCCCTTTTCAACCAAACATCCAGCAGCCTCCACCTTACCAACAGGGTTTCCAACAACCTCAAAGGAGATTAGAATCTCAAACATCAACAAGTCAGCAACAATGAAATCTACAACACAAAGTAGACTTTAACACTGATGATCTTTTAAAAAACATTGTTCTTAATAAATAGAATGAGATAAAGAGTCAAGGTTCGGAGTTGAGGGAGTTGAAGACTAAAATGAGCCAGATTGCCACTACCCTCCATGAACTGGTATGTAAGAATTCTGCAAATATTTTTTCCCAACCTACTCCCAATCCAAAGGGGAATGTCAGTTCCATTACATTGAGAAGTGGGAAGAAAACAACTGATGCTTCTCCACCTATCATTCCACTGGGATTCACCTCAACTCCCAAAAATACCAATTCCACATCAACTGATGAGCAACCCAAGGAGAAAGATAAAGGTAAGAAAAATATTAATGATGTTCCTCATAAATCGCTTCCTTTTCCAAATAGGGTTGTTCAAACCAAGATGATGGCTGAAGAGGTGATGCGAAAAGAGGTTTTAGACACATTAAAGTATGTTGAGATCAACATACCTCTACTTGAAGCCATCAATAAAATCCCAAGGTATACCAAATTTTTAAAAGAACTCTGCACCAATTGAAGAGGGCTCAAGGAAAATGAGAGGATCAAACTTCGAATGAATGTATCAGAACTCATTACACCAACTCTAGTAACACCAACAAAGTGAAAGGACCCTGGGACATTCACCATTCCATGTACCATATGGGAGTTGCACTTCTCTGAAGCTCTTTGTGATTTAGGATCTTCAATTAATGCGATGCCTCACTCTATATTCTCTTCTTTACAGGTTGGTGAGTTGAAGTCGATGAGAGTAGTGGTGCAATTGGAAAATAATGCTATGGCATATCCAGTGGGAGTCCTTGAGGATGTACTTGTCCGGGTAAGAGACATGATATTTACAGTAGACTTCTATGTGCTCAAAATGGAGGATGATCAGGTAAGTTCTCGTGCTCCCATTATCTTATGTAGACCCTTCCTTAAAACTGAAAAAACTATCATAAATGTTCATGAATGTACACTTTCCATAGAGTTTGGAGATGAAGTTGTAATTTTTAATGTTATGGACTCCATGAAGTACCCCTCTGAGGACCATTCTTCTTTTGTTATCTCCCATTTTGAACCACAAATAAAAACTCCATGGATTTTGATTGTCCTATGCTTAGGGAGATTATGAGTATTGGTTCTAGTTTGATTTCTAAGAATACTTCCACACCTATTTTTGATGTAAAAACCTCTCTTGGATTTGATTTTGATGTGGATTAAAATTCTTATCATATAAACTATCATTATGACATGGATGTTGAGTATGCTGATGGATTTGATGCATTATTTTCTAATTTTGATGATTTTTATTCTGATATTGATGTTCATTGTGCAGATATGTCTGTTGCATCAATTTCTCCATCCATACATCACCCCTACATTGGAACTAAATCCGTAGTCCCCAAATCTTAAATATGCATACTTGATGAGTGGTGATAGATTACCTATTATCATTGCTAACAATCTCTCTTTTGAACATGAAGAAAAACTTTTGAATCTTTTAAAATATAACATTAAGGAAATTGGTTGGAACTTGGCTGAAATATCTAGTATTTTCCCCTCCATTTGAATGCATAGGATTATTTTGGAGCATGGGGATAAACCGGTGAGGAAACCACAATGGAGACTCAATCCCACCCTTCTTGAGGTTGTTAAAAAAGAGGTTGAAAAATTGCTTGAGGCAGGTATAATCTATCCCATTTCAGATTCTCAGTGGGTAAGTCCTATTCAGGTTGTGCCTAAGAAAAGTGTTTTTACTATTGTTAAAAACAAGAAAGATTAGTTAGTTCCAATGAGGGTGCAAAATAGTTGGCGCGTGTGTATTGATTATAGGAAACTAAATCAATCTACTCACAAGGACCATTTCCCCCTTCCATCTATTGATCAGATGCTTGAGAGACTTGCTGGAAAAACACATTATTGTTTCTTGGATGGATTTCTAGATATTTTTACGTTCCTATTGCTCCATAGAATCATGAGAAGACAACATTCACCTGTCCTTTCGATACGTTTTCCTACCAAAGGATGCCATTTGGACTTTGCAATGCCCCATGTACCTTCTAGAGATGCATGGTGAGTATTTTTATAATTTTATTGATACCTGCATGGAGGTATTTATGGATGATTATATAGTGTATGGGTCTTCATTTGATGAATGTCTATGTAGTTTGGGAAAGGTGTTGAATCGTTGTATTGAGAATAATCTGGTCCTGAACTTTTAAAAGTGTCATTTTATGGTAGAGCATGGCATTGTCTTTCGGCTTGTAGTGTCAAAACATGGGATAGAGGTTGATATATATAAGGTAGATATTATTTCATCCTTACCATATTTTTCATGTGTGTGTGATGTTAGATCTTTCCCAGGGCATGCAGAATTTTATCAGTGCTTCATCAATGATTTTAGTAAGATTGCTCTTTCTATGTCACGATTACTTCAAAAGGATTCTGATTTTGTGTTTGATGATTCTTTAAGGACTTCCTTTGATGAGATAAAGAAGTTTCTGACCACTCCACCGATCATACAGCCCCCACAGTGGGAGATTCCTTTTGATCTTATGTGTGACGCCTCCAACTATGCGGTTGGAGCCATCTTATCACAGAGGGTGGAGGGACGTTCACATGTGATAGCCTATGCATTTAGGACACTGGATTCAACCCAATCAAATTACCCAACCACGGAAAAGGAGCTTCTTGCTGTCATATTTTCTTTAGATAAATTCTGTTCATATTTATTGGGCTCTAAAGTAGTTGTTTTTTGACCATACAGCTCTGAGGTACCTCTTTAAGAAGCCAGATGCAAAGCCCAGGCTGATCCGATGGATTCTCCTTCTTCAGGAATATTATATTGAGATAAAGGGAAAAAAGGGGTCAGAGAATTTGGTGGCAGACCACATGAGTAGGCTTACTCACACACCAGAGGGTGACACCTTGGACCAGATACCACTTCGAGACACTTTCCACGATAAACATCTCTATACCATCTCCAGTATGCATCCTTGGTATGCTGATTTAGTTAATTACATTGTTACCTCTGAAATCCTATTAAATTTGAAGAAGCATCAAGTCCAAAAATTAAAAAGTGAGCCTAGGTTTTATGTGTGGGATGATCCTTACCTATGGTGCATGTGTAGTGACCAAGTCATTAGTAGGTGTGTTCCCGATCATGAGTTTCAGTATGTTTTGCATTTCTATCATACACTTTCTTGTGGTGGAAACTTTGGACCCCAACGTACTATAAGAAAATTCTTAGACTCTGGATTATATTGGCCTAGATTATTCCATGATTCCCATGTGTTTTGTATGTCATGCTCTCATTTCCAAAAAATTGGAAACATTTCAAGGAGACATGAGATGCCCCAACAACCCATTTTATTCTGTGAGATTTTTGATGTTTGGGGAATTGATTTTATGGGCCCTTTTCCTAGTTCATTTGGTTTCATGTATATCCTTGTTGTTGTCGATTATGTGAGTAAATGGGTAGAGGCTAAGGCCACCGTTACTGATTATTCTCATGTTGTTGTGGACTTTGTTAAATCACAAATTTTTTGCAGGTTTTGAGTACCGAAGGCCATCATCAGTGACCAAGGGACACACTTCTACAATCAGAATTTTTCTCCCCTTATTTAGAAGTATGGGGTGAAACCCAAAACATCAACACCCTACCACCCTCTAACAAATTGTAAGGTTGAGGTTTCAAATAGGAAATTGAAACAAATTTTAGAGAAAACTGTGCATCCAAATAGGAATGATTGGAGAAAACGCTTGGATGATGCATTGTGGCCTTATAGGATGACATACAAGACACCCAGTGGTATTTACCCATTTTCGATTGTTTTTGGGAAAGCATGTCATCTCCCCGTGGAGTTTGAGCATTGAGATTATTGGTCTATAATGAAATGAAAAATGGATTTGGCCCAAGCTAGAATCCAAAAGAAGCTGTAAATTCAAGATCTTGAGGAGATTCGATTGTCTTCATATGAGAACTCAAGGATCTATAAGGAAAAATCAAAAGCAACTCATGATAGAATGATCCAACAAAAGGAGTTTCATGTTGGAGAGAAAGTCCTACTCTATAGTTCACGACTAAAGATGATGCCCGGTAGGTTGCATTCATGATGGTTAGGTCCTTATGTTTTGACTAATGTTTTTCCTTATGGTGCAGTGGAGATCACACAAGAAGACACGGTAAGGAGCTTTACAGTCAATGGGAAACGTTTTAAGAGATGCATTGAGTGACTTCCTACTGATGCAATGGATTTTATCACACTGCATGACCCCATCATCACTTGAGCACATCAGGATGTTCCTAACCCTTTATCTTTTTTATTCTTTGTCCTATTTAAAATTATACATTTCATGTGCATATATAATCTCATGGGTTCAAATTGAGGACAATGAAATATTTTAAGTGTGGTGGAGGGAACCATTTAGATTAGTGATTTCCATTGTTTTCCTGTAAAAAAAACACAAAACAAAATTGGGTATTTTTCAAATTTTGTATGTTTTTTTAAATTTCAGTGTGTGTTTTGAAACTTTTGAGCTGAAATGATTCTCATCGCTATTTTTATATCCATATCAATAAGTGAAACAATTTATCCCTTGAAACTAAGCTTAAATAAATTCTGAAATGACTTTGTTTCAAGTTCAAATATTTTGTAATTTTATGAAAAATACACTGAATTTTGAATCCCATGCCACATATCACTGTCTTCATATTTCAAACCACTTTCCTGTGAGGCTTCTAAACCATTATTTTCATATTATTTACATTCAACTTACTTATTTAGAGAACCAAACCGTTCTTGATTTAACCATAATTTGATTTATTCCTGTCAAAACTTGAGGGTTTGAGGTACTTATGTTTAAATGATTGAGGCATTTGTTTGGTATTAAAGACCCTATTTCAAATAATCCTATTTTATAATGTCCTAACTTGAATATTTAATCCTTTTATCCCTTATAATACATGCACATCCTATTAGGTTAGCCATATTACAAGCCAATTTTCCCTATCCAACCAAATCTTGAAGTGAAATTGCATAATCTATTTGAGCTTAAGTGTGGGGGAAACTGTCTTGTGTTGTGATACCACATTTTGTGACACTTCGGGTGAAAAATTAAATTCTAAAGAGATGTGTTTGATGCTAAAGAAAAACATTATTTTGAAAGATGTGCCTTTCGGGAGCTTTCATGATAAAAGAAGCTGTGTCTTTCTGGAACTTCTAATAGATGGAGAAAGTTGTGCCTATCTGGAGCTTTTAAGAAAATCATGTTCGAGAAGATTGAAATTTTTACTGCTGAAATGTTGAATGGTGTGCACATTCCTCTATTTTTAATGATGATGAACATGAATAAATGCTATGTCGATTGAGGAGGAGACCATATTTAAGTGAAATTAGATTAATGCAATTTTTCTTCAAAATGAGTCAAGCCCTCCTCATTCATCCTTTGAATTTTTCACTTCTAATTCCTACCAAACAAAAGCCACAGAACAACCCTGAAATGTCCTCATGATAAACATATGTCCTTGACTCACATCGGGTAGTGACGTAATAATTTATCAAGCCTATGGTGACCCTTTTATGAGTTTGAATGAGAAAGACATTGCAAAGAAAATTGACATTTGTGTGATAAGAGAAAATTCAAGTGAGGTAAGTGTTTTGTGCATGGGAGGATAAATAAAGTGGACATATATTGAAATATATAAATAAAGAACTTGAAATAATGGTTTTTTATGATGCATGATAACTCTTTTTCTTGTTGTGGAATTGTTGAATCTCAAGGATATGTGTTTTAAAATTGGTTTTGATTTGATATTGATGTTTACTTGATATGATGTTTTGCCCAGGATTGCAAAAGGGTAAGCATGGAGGAGTTGATAAAACACTATTTTGTTGAATATTTTATTGATAATAAATGATATAATTTCCTCACATTGTTCTAAATATATTCATTTATGAAATATTTGGGATTAGATCATTCATTTGAAAATTTGATGAAAATTTCAGTTTTACCATTTTAAAATGTACTGTAGTATTTTGAATATAAATATTTTAATATTTATTATTTGAACTTAATATTTAGT
Source organism: Viscum album (assembly GCA_963277665.1). Classification (NCBI taxonomy): domain Eukaryota; kingdom Viridiplantae; phylum Streptophyta; class Magnoliopsida; order Santalales; family Viscaceae; genus Viscum; species Viscum album. The sequence continues at coordinate 786,885,748 of OY728164.1, forward strand.
AACAGTGTTCCTAACTTAATTTACTACAACTTTTATTCAGGACAGTAGAGCTAAAGAGTGCATTTAGATGGAGTAAATGGGTCATTATGTCAATGGTTGTCTGGACTCGGTGGAATGAACATGGGTTCTGTATTTGGACCATAACGTCTTTATACATGCTTGTATCAGGACAAAATTTTGAGAGGAGCTACATGACTCATTTTCACGTGGATTATCTTGCTGTAAGGAAAGCTGATTCATGTGTTTCTATGGTCAAATGGGTGGTGAAAGTTGGCATAAAATATTTGGCCAAGATTCCCCATTCACACTTGAAACCACTTTGAACCTAGCCTCCCCACCACTCAATAAATTGGTGTTTTTCTCATTTTTTGGGGTTGAGACGTGCATTGGGAATTTAAAGGCAGAATAGAAGAGGTTTCAGTACAATTATCCAACCATTGTAATAGGGGTAGCTCTTGAAGCAAGGATCCCCTCATCAAGCCTTCCTCTTCTCCATCTTCTTATTCTTCATGTTGTAATGATTTTCTTCTTTCAATAAACTCTTGGTTTGTCTTCCATTTATTTTGTTATTTTGAATTTTCTTCTTCTCTTAATCATCCTATTTGGGATGGAAATCAAGAGTGGAAAGGATATTGGGTTATACCCTTTCTAAACCGTTGGAAATGAAAAACGTTTCTAGGATGACTACACCCCTCACGGAAGAGTAGTTCATTTTATGTAATTGATCTAATTCTCACCTCCTTCATTCATTTATTTTGAATCAATGAGATACTATAATTATAATAATATGTTCGATTAATTGTGTTTTAATTTAATTGAAATTAATAAAGCAATTGAACAATTTACACAAAAACACACGAGGTTGAGATTTTGTGTAAATTATGAGAGCGCAAACTTAATCTGTGAAACCAAGTCACACAGGATAAATTTCAAGAGTTCAAATATCATCCCTAAACTCAATTAATCCTCATTTACAGAGTGGATTTGTGCCCTAATTAACCACTAACCATATGCTATAATTATAATATTAATCAAATTAGGGTGATACAATTGCATGTTCTGAAACTAGCCTAGGGTTTAATTCATTTCATCTTTGTGGTTAAGTTAATTCCCATAGGGTTATAGGGTTAAAAAATTAGGGGATGATAATAAATTGGATGTTAATTTAAATGATAATTATTAATAAGTAAATGAAGAGTTAGATTTATATCGATTACGTCTTTTAAATATTTTATAAAAAACATCTTCTTGTTGTGTCATTTTAATCGAAATTAATTTCAAAACTAAAAAAAAATCTTCTTCTAGAAAATTTCTTCTAGATTTATAAACTATAACCAACCCCCATCCTTTAAAGTAGTTTTTTCATTAACTTTTATTTTATTTTTATAATACCTCTAAAAATTTGTTTTAATTCACTTCCTCCTTTGAGAGACAACCTTGGTCATCCACTCGGTTGTACCTAAGTACCCCAAAATCACATTAATCATTTGAGGGCACCCACGACAGTGCTCTTTCAAGTATCTATGTTACACAGTTTCCAGCCAGGCGAGCTGTATATGGGGTACACGGTCTCACCCTAACCTAAAGGGAATACACTTCGTGTTTAGTGGGACACACAGTGTGTAATCTTGAAACTGTGTTCCACCTGTTCTTGGTCAACACACGGAGTCTTAAAGACTTAGATAGGATCCAATGACACATCCTAGTTCCACGGACTATCCCAGTGCATAGAACCTATACTACACAGTGTGTACTACCGAATACTACCTTGTATTCTGGTGTTGTATTTCCAGGAAGATTTGGCACCTCCGGATGAGATCCTCAGTTTTATTTCAATCAAAATTAAAAAAAATTGTTTCTTTAAGGTGAATGAGAAATGAAAGAGGAGGAATTGATCTTGAGATTCAGATTTGTAGAATGAATAACTTGAATTTAAACAAATAAATTATTAAATGCATAAATCATCTATGAAAAACTAAATAATTATAATCAATGATATGACCCCTCTAATACCACTTTTACATTTTGGGCGTAGCAAAAGCACGTTGGTGGGTGTACCCAAATTTAATTTTTGCCGTTAATGATGTTTAATCTGAGATCCATCATGAAAATAAATCACCAGATCTTCAGAATATAATGAATAATGAAAGGAAAGAATTGAGTCCTAGAACCATAGATAGGATCATCATATGTTGGTTATAATTAATTTAATTAAAAGATGAGAATTACCTTGATGGAATTCTCTCTTCGTTGATGTTTCTGGTCATAATCTGATATGATCCATCATTGCGTCATGGAATCCAGGTGTAGGATTCTTCAAGTAGTGATCCACACATGCTCCATGTATCTTTGGACATTGTCGAAGGGATCTTTTGGTGCTATCACGGAAGAGCCTTTGCTTGCGATGTCCGCCTTCGATCGCTTTGATCCGGTGGAGGAGGATCTCTCTCTCATAGCTTGAGAGAATTCTTAGAAGAAAAGAATCCTCTCTTGGATTGAGATATTTATCTAGATCCATTGTGCACAACACCACAAAATTTCTAGGCTAATGAGAATTATATAATTAGGATATTTAATTACTTAGAATAATAAAATTAATTAATTACCCAAAATCATTTATTCATTTAATTTAATTATTAATAATACCCCAGGTCTAATAATAACAGTTGACTATTATTATTACTTGACATACAACCACAAATTGCACTTAATATTATTTAATTAAAGAAATAATATTATTTCTCATAAATTCCTAGAAACAAATTCACGGTGTGTATATTAATATACAAGGAGTGTACTTTTGTTTTTCTATTCTCTTTATTTCCTCCACCAAATTTATTATACATTGAATAATGGATTTTTATTTCTCAAATAAATATCACTAAATTACTCACTAATAAATATATTATTTCACCCACAATTTATTCTCTCAAATAACTAGTGTCGAAATAAATGTGACCAGGAATCCTTGAATAATTATTAAAAGAAAATCGGGAATAATCTTTATTCAACTTGTTAAATTAATATTTAACTAAGATACTTGTACAAACATAGTGTGTGACCCTCTAGTACTCTTTCTCAATGGAATTAGGAAGATCCTACCTAAATTCCAAGGTTACCATCTAGCAACATGACAAGTCACCCATAGAGAAAGAAGATAATGCTGGAATTAAGTTTCACCTCCTTCGAACACTTACTGTGTAATGTAATCCCTTTGTCTCGATATCTCGAATCGAGCGGGTTCCATGCTAGTGCCATCAACCCATGTGCTCGATTATTATTTCTTTGACTTTCCAAATTGATCATTACCATTCCTCACCATGGCCATGTATTTATTCAGGCTATGTAAATTCCATCAATGGGCCTGAGATATCTACTTATTTATGGAACATAAGGGACAAATCCTTTCTCTCATTATCTCTTATTGCAATATTACTCATGAAACATCCAATATATACTACCTCACTGAAAACAATGTGTCATCCTAGTTTTCATCAATACATCTTATTACGTGAGTTGTAGTACCCATTAATAATAATCATAAAGTCTAAGGAAAAATACACACATCCGTGGATAGGAAAATATAATGACACTAGGAAATCTGGATTTCCTACTGGAGGGTCTCGCTCTCATAATATCCCCCTGAATATTAATAAGCATGCACACCATGAAAAGGTTCCTCAATGTTTTATGAGTTCTCACCCCTAATGGCCTGCATTATTTGTGTCCCTCAAATAACTTTATCCAACTATAAAACTTATATTCAAGATCAGTGTTATAGAACATCCAGGTTATCATCATAGTAGGGATCTGCTACGACCCTTTAATGAAACAACTATCCATAGGACATTATAACATGAATTTTCATGTATAAGAACAGTCAAGATATGATAAGGTATTTATTAATGAATAAATTAAAAAGTAGTTGGTTCTAGGCAACCAACTCCAACAGTCCCTCCATTCTCTCCTCTTAGAGAGGATGCATGCAATGCATAGTCCGTATCATTGATCCCTAAACTGTATTTAGTGGTGTGGGGTGGGACTCTTCACTTGGGTTTCCTTAGTGTGTTCTGGGTGAAAGTAAATGATGACCTGACATCTAGTGTTGAGAACTAGAGTAGGACCTAATAAGGTGTTCGTGATGGAGCACGTTCTCTCAGACCTACCATTAAGAATGGTGGAGTTGTTCTCAATGGATTGTAGCTATCAAACAGGTTCCATCTAGGATGGATGAGCTAATGGAGTGTGTTCTCTTGGTTTTATTATACATTTAGAGCCTAAAAAGATAATTTTGTTTCTATCTATGAGGTTTGAACCTCATGAGTCTTAGATTTTGAGACCAGTTTATCTGGGTGATTTATAGGAATCCTTGTGGTGTTGTCACATGTCAGGGTTGACACCCAAGGTAGATTAAGATTACTTTTCATATACATTAGGGGATTATTTGATTTTGAATTTCACTATAAATTGGGTTTCCCTCAGGCTAGGTTGAGAGGAATTTTTCCTTTCGGTTGATTCATTTTTCTTTTGGGGTTTTTGGGGGTACCTACTGAGTATTTTATACTCACCCCTATATGGGATTTTCCTGCACATGTTTTGTGTTTTTTTCAGACCACCGGACTTTCAAAAAAGTCTATAGAGGACCTAAGGTAGGCATAACTTAGTGAGCTGGACCAACCTAGGTGTTTACCAGAGCTTGGCTAAGGAGCTTTCCAAAAGTTATAGTTGACAGCGATACCCTTCTTCTGAGAAGGTTGGATGCTTTTACAGTTTTCCTTGGTGGGTGTTGTTTTTCCCCTATTTTTCTATAAGTACATATGTGGTACTCTGGTTGTGGGATTTATATGTATTAATGCATCAGTTTCTTTTGGTTTTTTTATATTTTGGCATTTTGTAGTCTTGGATATATGTGTGTGTGTGTGTCTAGGTACATAATAAATTCCTACAATGTTAATGATATTACAACTTGGGGATAGATGGTAGCCCTTGGATTATTAGAGGTGGGCTTTCGGAGTTGTGTCCGGGGCCCCATTGGGCCAGGTTGTGAAAAAATTCCATATCCACTTCCATCAAATTGGAATATAATTAATTGTTCGTGTGTATGTCAGAATACCACCTCGTGAACAAATATAATTCATTTTTCATCACCATCTCCCAAGACTAGTTTTAATGACTATATTAATGTTTATATATGATATTAATAACATATTTATCATTATAAACTATTAATATTTCATTTTTATTCTTACCTCTACATGCACATGAAAATGATAATGTCATTCATGCATATGTGTGAACTATCACCTCCACAAAGCGATGTGATTTTGTTTTCATCACCAAATCATATGGATGATATATATAAGTATATTTAAATTATTAATATTATATTAATGATATTATGGTAATTCTATTAAGATAAAATAATTCTTTCCCGCTTTCTATAATGATCATTGAAAAATGGAAACGTTACTCATGCGTATGTATAACTTACTGTCTCCATGGTTGCAATATAGTTAATTTTTTCATATCCATATGTAATGGATGTATTTAAAAGTATAATTTATTTATAAAATTGATTATTAATTCATTAATATTATTCTTTATATGATGGAATAATGACCTCTTTGACTATTTACATCATACCAAAGCCATTTTTGACTCAAGTACCGAATATCGACTAAATGTCTAACACTAATTTAAATAATAAAGTAATTATTATAACATGATAATAGGTGATAGAAAAGGAATAACAAACATTTATATGTTCTCAAAGAAATTTAATTACTAATATATGTTTATTATTTAGTAAGATAATGAATATCTGATATGAGTCATACTCGGGGTAAGGTACTTTCATTTAAAACCTCTCATTTAAAGTTTCATTAACAAAAGTAAAATGGAATGTTTTTTAACTTATATGGAATGAGTGGTTTATACTAATTTAATGATGCAATATTAATTTATTTTTTTCTTTATAAGTTTTCTTCAAACCCTATAAAAAATATTTTATAACATGAGATGAGCATAAAAATATCATTATGGGGTATAAAGAATGTAAATCATTAGTCCAGTGAAAACCTGAAAACCCATTAAAAACCTTTTCATGGAAAATAATTATCAAGAAAAGAAAAATAAATTAAGTTACTTGAGAAATAATTACCATATCACTATTAAAAATAGAATTACCATATGTTTGAATTTCATATCTAGAGTACCCAAGACATTGGAAAGCTATAATGAGGCCCGCCCTTCGTATAAGCTATACCGGGCACACCTATTTTTCATGAAATATAATGGGGCACAACCCTTCATATAAGCTATATAGGGATCATATGTGAGCTGTAATGGTTCTAAACTCTTCTTATATATTTTTCAAGAAAAAATCAATGATAAAACTCTTGAAAAATCTTTTATAACCATGGGTAAAGCAATTTGAAATATCAGAATACCCATTTATTTTAAAAATAATTTATGAAATCTAAAATGTACGTATATAACAATGAAACCATTTTATTTGGAAAAATCATTAAAAACTAATAAAAAAATATTAAATAATTATACTTTCATGAAATAACGAAATTAAATTCATGCCATGTGTATTTTACATTCTAATAAATACAAATGATACCACCAGATGATTAAATAAAAAAACAATAATGACTAATTCCAAATCAGGTGTTGGGTAATTTAACTCATGAGGTTTCAACTAACGTAAATAATAAGCAATTAACTAATCATTTTTCATTAAGGAAAAACCATTTCATTTTAATGAATCATCACTATAAATGGATAATTCACCTTTTTTGCAAGGCATGTCCAAAACTGGAGCATTCACCAATCTTCTTTTCAATTCATGAAAACAATCATCACATTATTTTTTCAGATAAGCTTAAATAATTTTCAAGTTAACTTATTTATTGTTCTATATAATTGTTAAAAGTTTTAAACAAACCTCTAGTAATAGCTTGCTAAACTAGAAAAACTTTAAATCTGAGTTATATTTGTTGGCCTTTTCCATTCATCAACAACATTCATTTTACTAGGATCCATGATTATTCCATCTTTAGAAACAATGTGACTAAGAAATGAAATTTTTTTGTAACCAAAATTCACACTTTCTAAATTTTCCATATATTTTATTTTATTTTAAGGAATAAGAAAAAACCCATAGAATCCTTTCAAGATGCTCTTAACTTTTAGAATATACTAAAATTTCATTAATAAACATAATAAAAAATTATCCAATAACTCATGAAATATTCTATTCATATGATCCACGAATACATCTAGTTTATTAGTTAAGCTAAAATACATAAATAAAAAAATCATAATTCCTATGTGTTGTATGAAACACAGTCTTTGTAATGTATATTCCCTTTACATTCAATTTATTGTACCCCAACCTCGAGTCAACTTTGGAAAAATATTTCCCTCCCTAGAGCTGATAAAACAAATAACTGATATGAGGAAAACTATATTTTTTATTAATAATTATGTTATTCAAGGATGCATAATCAATGAAAAGTTTCATTGAACCATATTTCTTCTTAATAAACAAGGTAGGTGATCCCCTTATCGAAGTGCTAGATTTGATTAAACCATTATATAGAAACTCCCATAACTAGTTTCTAAATTATAAAAATCATAATTCAGATATTCGATAAGGGGGTTTAGAAATAGGCTTAACATCAAGTACTAATTCAATAATAAATTCAACTTATTGATTATGAATAAAACTATGAAAATCATCCAAAACTATCAAGATACTCATTTACCACTGGAACATCAATAATATGAAAAGTTCCTATTTTTCGACAATTTGTATCAGATTACTTTCATTTCCATAGTTTAACAGTTTCATGGATTCCTGATATGTTATAAATAGTATGAGTTCATTATTTTATGCAAACTGAAACTCTTTTAAAAAATAAAATTCTGTATATCTACAATTTAACTTAGCATGGTAAACAAAAATCAAATACATACCCAAAAATAACATCAAACACTACTAGAGGAAAAACAATAAGGTTTGTAAGTAAATTCCTTCCAAATAAAATGATATGAAGATTCTTGTAAATTATTTTTTCCTTAATATTTCCCCCATGTGTTTTTAACATAAGATATATTTTCATTTCTTGATATGGAATTTAAAATTTATAAGAAAAGTTCAAAGAAATGAATGAATGTGTGATCTCGAATCAAAGAATACATTGGAATAATCTATAAAAATATGAAATTTACTTGATAACACATCTCCTTATGGATCAACATATACTAAAGTAGTTTCAATGGATTTTCCCACACCCTTATATTTCCAATCTTGTTGATTCCTCCCCTAAGTGACTAACTTTGGAGAGAAATTAGAAAATTGACCAAACTCTTTACAGTTAAATAATCTTGCCATCAACTTTTCATTATTTTTCTGATCATTTTTCATTCACTCAAGAGACATGTGTACAAAAATTCCACATTTGTAGAACTTCTCATAATTTACAAGACATTCTCGAGGATTCTTTTTACCACATATTTCATAGTAAGGGAATTTGATTTTCTTAAATCCAAATTTCATTGATGAATTGTTCCCTAAATAATTACAACTTAACTACTTATTATTCTTACTATAATGAGCCACATATGTGTCAAAAAACTACATCTCATATTTTTTAGAACGATGAACAAGTTTTTTATAGATTTTAAACTATCAAAAAGACAAATATCTTCATAAAATTGTTTTTAAAACAAATAAAAATCTATTAATATAACTATAAAAGTCCCAAATAAAATCTTTTATGTACCCGTATAGTATGGTAAAACTAGTTTCATACACAACCATAGAATCATCATATTTCTACATAATTTCCCAGAATCATTTCTCCATTTTAGTTTGAATAGTTTTACGGAAATATATTTTCATAAAAAAGACTCTTAAAATCATACCATTCTAGAGTGTAAATATTTTATTTTTCTTTGGTATTCTTAAACAGAGACCACCATTGATTGGATTCACCTTAAAAATGATAAAAATATAGGCTTACCTTTTGGAATTCTGAACATCCCATGACTTTAAATATATTTTCCATAATGATGATCCATAATTTGGCTACCACAAGATCTGAGGTTCCTTTGAAAGTTGGCAAAGGTTGCCCTATAAAATATTCTATTACTAACAAATTACTTTGTGGTTGATCTCATACATGGATTAAAATTCCATTTATAACCTATGTCATCTATGCCATCACAGAAAAAACTCTTTAGTTTCAATTTTGACCATATTATGTTACAAATTTGGAAGGATTTTTTCCTCTTTATGCCTTCCCACTACATCTGCTTTGTTTCTTATATGGAAAACCATTCTTAACATACATATCATAGATGAATCAAGATGGTAATATTTAAATGCTATATCATTTCAACATAACCACAACGTAAAAATAATTTATATATAGTATATTAAAAATTTCCTAACTGATAAAGTTAGCTAAACCAGCCTTTGATACCAACTATAAGGACTCATCTATAAACATTGCATATTTTAGTGTTTTTGAACTATAATTCACATTTGAGGATATTTTTAGTTTAGAGTTTTATAAAATTAGGTCATAACTAATACATAACATCCCACATTCAAACAAAGTGGAAAGTACAAAAGTGGAATCCATTTTATCCAATATAAACCCTTTTTAAAATAAAACATTGATTCTTTTTCATGAAAAATATTTATAGCATTCAACTTGAATTCATTCTTTCTCTGACCCATCCTTATACCCTATGAATATTTTTAATACATGGTATGAGTACAAAAATATCATTATGGAAAATAAATAATGAAAATAGTTAGTCCAGGGAAAACATAAAACCCCCTTAAAAACCTTTCCTTAAAAACTTATTAGCATGCATAAAAAATATGTAGTTTCCTTGGGAAATCATTACCATATCACTCTTACATTCGCCCTTACAAATGGAATAACCTAGCAGTGGAATTCCATCTCTGGAATACCCAATGAATTGGAGAGCTATAATGGGGCTCATACTATCATATATTGAGCTATAATGGGATCAACACATAATAAACAATGTAAAATCAACCTATCATGAATAAAACCCTTGAAAAATCTTATAAACCCCTGAGTAAACCACTTTTCGATATCAAAATACCTTTTTTTGTAAAAAAAATTTCAATATAAAAACCACGTACATAATAATGAAATAATATTATTAAAAAATAAATATGAAAAATTATTAATTATTAATTTTTTATGAAATTTTGAGAAACTACTCATTCTATATAAGTTAAAAAATCATTCCCTTTGACCTTTTTAAAAGAAAATTTAAATGAGGGGTTTTAAAATAAATTCTATTACCATGAGTCCAAATAGTCACGAAAAGTATTTATATTACTGAATAATAATCTTAGGTTAATTATTTAATTTCTTTTGAAAATTTCAATGTTTATTATTCATTTTATATCACATATTATCATTTTATAATAATCAATTAATTATTTAAGTTAATGTTCATCGTTTTGTTGATATTTAGTAATTGAGTCCAAAATGACTTCGGTATGATGTTAATAGTCCAACTGATAATTATTCGATCATCTCCATAATAATATTAATGAAATAATAATCATCTTTATACATCAATTATAATTTTAAATTCATTTATTACATATGGATATGAAAAATTAACCATGTTACAATCTTGGAGACGGTAAGTCGTACGTACGCATGAGTAACGTTTTGTTTTTTCAATGATAATCATGGAAAGAAGCTAAATATTATTTTATCTTTAAAAAATGATCAAAATATCATTAATATAATATAAATATACTTATATACATCATCTATGTGTGATGGTGATAAAAATAAATCACATCGCTTCATGGAGGTGATAGTTCACACGTACGTACGAACGATGTTATCATTTTTATGTGTGTGGAAAGGCAAGAAATAATATGATATATTATTATTGAATAATTTTAAATATTCATGAGTATAATATATAAACATTAATTCTATCATTATCACCATTCGTGAGAGATAGTGATAGAAAACATGTTATATCGGTTTGTGAGGTGGTAGTCTGCCATATGCATGAATGATTAATTATTTTCCCATTTGATGGAAGTGGAGATGAATTTATGTGATGATATTCACATAATAACATATAATAATAGTAAGTATAATGTATTTATTATTTCATTATGGTATACAAATATTTTCATGAAGTGGACGAAGAAACAAAACAAAAACACTTAATTAAAAACAATACCTTTTCTTTAGAGAGTTTCCTTTGATTAACATCTTAACACATCTAAAGTGAGTGTTTTTTCTAAAATATGAGCTCTATAATATGGTGATTGATTCTAGGAAGGGTTTTTGGTAAATATTTTACAAACCAAATAGGTATTTAAGTGTATGTAATAATGATTATGAGGTTCCCTTTTATAACAGAAGCGAGGGTCACTCTACGAATTCTTTAAAGTATTAAATTAATATAAATTAATTTTATATTCCAAATGAATCCAATATGACTTATTTATAATATATGATTATTATTGAAAGAAATAAATTAATAAATTGAAAATTATATGGTTTTTTATTTTTTTTAATCCTTATATTTTTGTTTTACCACTTATTTTAACCTTTTAACTCTTACCATAATATCATGTAATTTGCAATTTGAGAGTTAATATAATTACAATAAAATGTTAAAATACCCATAAATGAGTAATTTATGACTTCTAAAAATAATTTCAAATTAATTTTATATTTTTATGAATTTTATATCGTTTAATAAATTATTATTTATTTTAAAATATCTGTAATTTCAATCTTGATAATATTCATAACTTGACTATTTAACAATATCATAACAACATGATATATTTGATCCAAATATTTTAAATCATCAATAAAATTTCAAATTCATCCATTAAATTCTTTAATTACATTAGTTCTCTCAATTTATTTTTAATATAATATTTTTAATATCATTTGTCTGATATTTCTTATAATTAAAAAATTTTCTACATCAAAATTGTGTAAACCGTTAATTTAATTATTTCTTCACTAAAATTTTAAAATAAATTATTATGATTAATATAATAATTTTATCAATAAAAATAATATTTATTATAAAACATATACGTTATTTAAAATCGTTTTAAAAATATTTCACTTATTAGAAAAAAGTATGATAAAATTGAGTTTTTTTTGAATAAAATAATATAAATAGATTATAGTCATACAAGAGGATCCATGAGATAAAAAATAAGCTCATGGATGATTTTTTTCAACAATAACTCATCTAATAAAATTATGATTAGTGTTCGGATAATTTTATAATATTTATAAGATTTGTTTTTAAAATTAATTAAAAGATTTATCCTTAACATGTGGTAAACAATTACCAAAGTTACTACTCCATTTATAAAAAATAAAATAAAAGGGATGTATTTACTAAATTTTTACCTTATGATTTCAAATATTGAATCAATATTTTCCAAATTCAAAACATTGAAGTGGATAAAAATAGTTGATAGGTAATCCCATTGACGGATTGAGAAAACATGTAACAAAAGTAAAAACTTTTAAAACTTTTCAAAGTTTTTATATCCAATTTGAATGTGAAATTGATTTCAATGATATAATTTGGATTAAATCATATTTTTTTTTTATTTTACTTTAAATAAAATCAAAAATATATTTTAAAATTATAAATTATTTAGATGAAACAGATGTTTTCAATTAAAATTCAGTATTATTCAATATTCTTCGAAACCAAAAACGTATTAGAAAAAACTAAAAATTCACCCAAAGTAAATTTTAATATTATTATTTCAAAGAAAAATTTTATTTTTCAAATATCATTTATAAATGTTTCAAAAATTAGATTTAAAATCAGTTCACTATCAAAATGTGTAAAAAATACCTTTTTAGAAAAATACATCTGTCATGTGTTAAATTAGATTTGTTCTTATATAATGTATAAAAAACACATAGGATGAATGTTAAAGAACAATATTGAATATTTTATGTATATGTATATATATATATATATATTTCATTACTATAATTCAACAAGAGTGATTTTTTATTTTATTGGTATAAAACCCACTTGTTCTCTTCTAAATTGTTTTTTTAGAAAACAAATTTCCTTTTAATTTCAAAGGGGTTTTACATGTGAAAACCATACTATAATAATTTAGTTAAACATGTTCATACCTTCCATTCTCACCACTTAGTTATAATGGTAACATTTAAATAATAATATTTTATTGTTTTTTTATTCTCGATGTGGCGTATCATGTATGTTATCAAACAAAATACTTCTTTTTTAAAACACAAGATGTTACATTCCCCCAACCCTTTAATAAAATTTACCCTTCTAATTTGAACATAGGATCAAATTCCAAGATTTTGAATTTTAAAAATATCTTTATTGAAATACGTCATTGGAAGAAGGGGTTAGTAAAACTTCTAATCTAAAATAAAGTAAAAAATTATGAATTTCATATGGAATAACAGATAATGAAGTTTCAATATATAAAAACAAGGAAATTGAAGAGAAAAATAACAATAAAGTTATTATGTATAGTGAAAGAGAACCTGTTCATGAGCAATTTAACAATCACAAAACTATAAATCTATGATGGGTTAAAATTCTATTGATTTATCAGTAATAAAATTAAAAAAGGATAACATTTTTTCTGGATAATTTTCAAATAGTTAAGGAATTATTTTACTAAATTTTCTAAAAACGTAAGTAAATATACTTACTTGAAAAGTATAATTTTATCCTTTAGTAAATTTCCACCACAAAATCATTCTTTTCTCCAAATAATGTGTATTAGAGAAGAATTTTTTATTCTTAAATAAGTATAATAAACTTATATAGGATCACATAATACACAAAAGTATAACAATATTTTCCTCATTTATTGAATCATTAAGAAAAACCAAAATGGTTAGGATAAGATAAGGAAATTTCCCAAAATTGATAAACCATTATATAATGAAAAACTATATTAATCTCAAAATTTTAACAGTAATACCCAAAGTTCAACATAGAACCTACAATAAATAACTATCATTAAAATTCATCCAAATAGTATTGACTAAGATTGAAACCCAAAATTCTAAAGGATTTTAACATATGATCTTCGAAGATAAATAATTAGAATTATATTCAAATAAAATAAATTACTCATTAATATTTATACTAAAAAGTAATTGTCCTAATAACTTTCAAGATTTGTGAAGGACCCCAAAATACTTTGAGAGGGGAGGGGTGAATTAGGGTTTCAAATTTGTCTTTTAAACTGAAGGATCTTGTTCCCAAATTAGTAGAAACCTGTTAAACTCATCTGATAAGAAAGTGCATAAAATAAGCAATCACCTGAAAAGGAAATACACAACAATTTCAGATCATTCACCATAAAGGGATACGTCCCAGGATCATACACTGAAAGTTTGTCAGTCATACCAAAGTCCACTAATATTTACTAGTTTTGGAGTAAGAAAGTTTATCCCAATCACTATATTACAGACACACTGACTTTACAAGATTTTAGGGATAACACACTGTGTCCCTTGGACCACTTCTGGTAACTCCACCTTTCTCAATACATTTTGAGAATCTGAACTTAGTTTATTGACTTGAAGGTCACTTCAATGGGTTGGAATTAAATCATACATCTTCAACTGTAGATGGAAGCTATGTTAAAGTTCAATTTTTACCCACAGATGAAGTTTACTTTTCCACATACTGATAGTTCATGAAATAATCCCTCATGAAATGACCTTCTTCATCTGCATATTTTTATTCTTCCATCACTTATTTCCCTACTCCACAAAATACCCTACTCTGCTATATACTAACTAACTTTGTATACTACCCTGATCTATGTCTTGCGAATGATTCCTTTGCGAACCGTTCTTCCCCATGGACTGTCTTTGTTTCCTCTCTGCATAATGCAATAACTTTGTAGATAGAGTTATTCCTACATGTACCATCTCTATTACATATACACATCTTTTTAAAAATTGGCCTTCTTTTTCGGTGTATTTTCATCCGTGAACTATTCTGGACTTCGCAGAAATCTTATTATATTTTTAAATAGACTCTCTGTGGGGTTTTCTTTCCATGAACTACTTCCAAATTTAACTGACTTTCACTTAAATTTTTAATCTCAGAGAGTTTTTCTAATGAATGGATTAGTGCTCCTTATATAAGAAAATAGATACTCATAATCAAAGAAAATGAGATTTACCAAATCCTCATTGGAGTACCACATTCACCACATACCACACATCTATTGTGAACCATATTCCTTATGTTGTTTTCATACCGCCATTATCCCTACGTGGTAGCACAAATCACCACCTCATTTATACAAATGACACCCTTCATGTTTTCTCGAACTCCACCTCAATTTCATGAATGTCACTTCTTCCTACGAATCATCATGACTTCCATATATAGCGAGACTTCCATCAAACCACAAGTCTTCACTACTAACCTCCTTCACTCCATGAACTATTCCTCTTGTGTGGTCTGTATACCATTTACACTTTATGGTTTGTGGTTTGACTTTCTGCGTACTAAAATTCATGATTGTCAAAGTATTATCGAAACATGGTTCATAATCTACAATTTATTTTCCAAAACTATTTTTTTCTCAAACAACCAAACTCCCTATTTTGAAGCCCAAACATTTAGAAAACACTGGGAAACTTTGCCACCTCTAATACTGCTTTCATCTTCAATTATTTGACCACATTCATTTCAAAATCCTTGATCAACCCAATGTGGATTGAAAAAAAAATAGACCATACTCCATTTCTAGGAAATAATAACCTTGTTTCCAATAATCTCCTCTTTTAGGTTTGTAGGAAATACACATATAAATTTGATGAAGCACCTACAACTAAAAAAACCTGATACGTGAGAAACAACTCAGCTGATAACACTCTATGTCTATGTGAGAAATTCTCATTATAGAAAACAAGTGGGAAAGCATGAATTGGATTCTCATACATTGGAATTCTTTAAATATTTCTAAGTAAGCTCCAATAGTTTTCTCATGACATAGAATTGGTTTTTTCAATATAATTCTCTATACAATTGAATTTATACATTCTTCCCCATTGTCAATAAACCCAAAGAACCAAATTTTGACTTGTATATTTCGAAGATCACACCCCTGGACTGTATATCCCCCATAAAACTGTATCACTGTAACAAACGAATTAAAATTGTTAAATCACTAGGGAGAGGGGACATTTTTAATGTCTTCATGAATGTGGAGGTGTCTAAACATTGAGGTTCAACCAATGGATCTCAAACACATGTGCTGATAATGGCTTGGTTAGTATGCCAATCATTTTATTATCAGTTCCAACATGATCCATTTTAGTCATTCCTTTTTCCACATTTTCCTTGATTATGTGATATGTGATTTCAATTTGTTTTATATGAGAATATTAAACATGATTCTTCGTAAGATCAATCACACACTTGTTATCGTCGAAAATCACCATTGGTGGTTTCACCTCATCACCAATATCATTCCGTTGTTTCCTCATCCAAAGAAGTTGATTGCAAGCCGTTATAGTAGAGATATATTCATATTCATCAGTATTAAG
This sequence comes from Viscum album, assembly GCA_963277665.1. Taxonomy (NCBI): domain Eukaryota; kingdom Viridiplantae; phylum Streptophyta; class Magnoliopsida; order Santalales; family Viscaceae; genus Viscum; species Viscum album. The sequence continues at coordinate 786,902,397 of OY728164.1, forward strand.
AAAAGTTCTTTCTTGTTTCTCACTCATCCAACCAATACATTTCTACAATATATAGAATGTTCCACCACTGGTGAAATTTTTGTCCACTACATCTCTAGCCTAGTCATCATTAGAAAAGGATGATCGTTTACTATCTCTTCCTTCAGAAAAGTTTAACCCATAATTATGAGTACCTTTAATGTACCTGATGATTATTTTAACTTCTACCATATGTTCTTCTTTCATATTACATTGCAATCGAGCCACTAATCGTGTTGCAAAGACAATATCTGGTCGTGTCACATTCATGTACAATAAGCTTTAATTTATTCTCCTCAACATTATGGGATCTACAAATGTCACATCTTCATGATTTTCCAATATTTTCCCAACCATAATCGGAGTCTAAATTAGTTTGGAATCATGCATATTGAATTTCTACTGCAAATATCTTGAATACTTTTCTTGAGAAATGAATGTGTAGTCTTTCAACTGAATAACTTGTATCCCTAAGAATTATGTGAGTTCACCAATCATAGGCATTTAAAATTATGATTTCATGTGATTGTAAATTTTTTCCACTAATCCGTATCTGCTTCCCCAAAATATAATATCATTCACATACACCAGAACCATTAAATGATCTTCTGATAATTATTCACATAGATTTTGTGATCCAATCCTTTTATTTTTAATTTGAGATTATTTAGATAAGAATCCAGCTGTGAGTACCATTCCTATGGTGCATGTTTTAGACCATATAAAGCCTTCTTGGATCTAGAAATCTTCATTTCATCATTACCAAAAAGAAATCCCACTGGTTGTTCAATATAGACTTCTTCTTCAAGAACACCATTTACGAAAGCTATCTTGACATCCATTTGTTACACTTTATATCCTCTTTGAATTTTCAGGGCAAGAAATAGTTTGATTGACTCCAGTCTAGCAACCAGAGAAAATGTTTCTTCAATATCAACACCTTCAATATATGAATATCCTGTATATGCTAGTCATGCATTATTTTTTATCACATTTCCATGATCTTCAAATTTAATTTCGAAAATCCACTTTGTACCAATTACATTGTGGGTTTCATGTCTCTTAAGTAAATTATGTGTTTGGTTCTTATAAATATGATCTAACTCTTTATTCGTGGCTTTAACCCATGATTCATCCTTTGTATCTTCTTTAAATTATAGTGGTTCCACAACTGATAAGAATGCATATTTTTCATTATTCCTCTTTCTCCATGTCTATGTGGGAGATTTCCAAACCCCAATGATGTTGGATTGATCAATTTTTTCTCTTTAATTTCTCCTTTGAGGTTCAGATGAATTTTCTCTAGCTATGGTTTCGTAATCCAATTTTTCTTCTAGGTCAACATCATGATGTGATTTCTGAATGTTTTTCATTCCTTCCTCTACTTTTGTATTTGGATCTATTCTATGTCCACATTCTTCCGCATCTTTTATCACATTAGTAGGTGAATTTATTGAGGCATTTATGGTTTTATCTTAGATGACCTTCACATCACATCTTTCTACAATTTTTTGAAGATGTCTATTGAAACATTTGTATGATTTTCTACTGATTTAATATCCTAGTAATATTCTTTCATCTTCCACAACACCATACTTTCCTTGATTTCCTTATATGTTTTGGATAAAGCATTTACTTCTGAAAAAATGAAAATACTTTAAATAGGGATTTCTTCTATGCTATAATTCACAGGGTGTCTTGGTTTCCCCCATATAAAGGCTTGTTAATTTCTGAATATAAGTTGCAGCTTCAACAGACTCTTTATAATAATGAAAAGAGATATGAATCTCAATCAGCATAGTTTTGTCCATACTATTCACCTATCAATTCTGGTGCTCAACAACTCCATTTTTCTATGGGGTTCTCATAACATCAACCTAATGTTATGTTCCATTTTTCTCTAGGTAATTTTTAAATTAAATGGATGCATAATCACCCTATTGTCAGACTGTAGAACATTTATTGTCTATCCAGTATCATTCTAGGCTATTCAATGATAATTTTTCATACAATCAATCACTTGTCATTTCTTGTGTATAACCATTACTCAAGCTATTCTACAATAATCATCAGTGAAAAAGAAAAATTACCTTTCTACATATGATCCCACAAAAGTTTTCAGACCACATACATCTATATGAATGAGATCAATAAGATTTGATGCTCTTTTCTTCTTTGGGTGATATAAACAACACACTGGATTTCATTACATGCAAGAATGAAAAGTCTTCTCCTATTCATGCATAAATTTGGGATATCCATTACAATATTCAGTTTAGATATCTTTTCCATATATTTTTGATTGATGTAACCTAAAATCTGATGCCACAAGTTGTTCTCTTCTTCAACGATCATGAAACAAATATTCTCTTTTCTATAAACTTGATATATGTTTCCATATATTCTACATTACATTATGAGTGAATTCTATATTCATCGTTTTATAGTGCACCTTATTTAACTTAATGTCACCATAAGTCTCGAATGACAGAGTTGTCTCACACTCTGGTTATTATGATACAATCTGTACACAATAAGAACTCCAGCCTTCTTTTACTCATAATTGGCTAGTTCAGTACTTCCATTACATTTGATCTTCAAAGTTCCATCATTTCTGAATCTTACTATTCCATCAGCCTTTTTCTTGATTTTTGTTAATAGGTTTATACTTACCATCATATGGTATGAGCATCCACTTCTGGTTGGTGAGTATTGACTTGTCTCTGAGTTTTGTATGAATTATTGCTGTTATTCCTCTACCTCCAGTCAATAGCTTTATGGCCAATGTTGGAACACTGAAAAGAATATCCATATAAACTATTTCTTCTATAAGAATTATGATATGAATTCATTATCATTTTTTTGACTTTCTATCTCTTCCCCATTCAAGTATCTCTATTCCTCTTCAAAATATGATATGGTGTGTCTTAGATAGCCACAGAATTGACATTTCATAAGTGGGAATTTCTTTTCACTTATATTCCTTATCATGTCAATTTACTTAGGAGGTTAGTTTGACTTTCTATCATCTCAGGATGCTTGAGAATTGTTTTTTGTTCTCATTTCAGTTTGAATTGAGGGTTTCTTCTTTAGCACTTTAGGTGACCTTCCAACCTGTCAAACTTTTATCTTGCCTTTATTTTGACTCATTTTCTTTCCATCATTCTATGTTTTGGAATCACAACTGATTTCACTATTAACCATACATGTAGGTATTTTTTCATTAAAAACATAATCAAATCCATCAGAATAACTTCTACATCTCTCAAGAAACTTAGCATCTGATAATTTTCTGAGCTATATTTTCTTATTTTTTTCTTTTGAGATTCATTCACTTTCAAGTTTACACATCAGAGTAACAAATTCTTCCCCTATACCTTACAATAGTCTTGAACTTATCTTCTAGTTTGGTGGTAGGATCATTCATGAACTTTCCCTATTCTTCTATTCTGATTTTTAGTTTCACTACATTTTCTGTGCTCTCAAGGATTGATGACTATACTTTCAAAAATTCTTCTAGTCATTCAATTTCATATTCAAGATGATCAACATATTCAGATGATTCTTCCAAAAATTTTCAACACTTATTGGATCTCTTACATTGATTCTCATGATTACAAAAATCATACTTAAGATGCATCTTGAGATCGACATTTGTGGTCAATTGATTATCTCCATAATTACATTTTGATGGTTCTAGTTTTTCAATTGTAGCCATCATCGAAGAATGGTTTTCATACTTAAATTATGCTTATTCTTCCTAAAAAACCATTATCATCATCTTCTTCATCATAGGAAAAACTATTTCATTGTAATTTTATTCCAGATTTGATGTCTGTTGTTTTGAAAAAATTATTTTTTGAGGCTTCTAAATGTCTCTAGTGTTGATTTCTTCATCAACAAACATTCTTGGGCACCAAGAGGCAATGTGTCCAACTCTTCCAAAACAAAAACAAGCCATAGGTAACTTCCCTTCAAAATTTCCCTATTCGATTCTTGAATTTCTTGTCAATTAGAAAATAATTTCATTTTCCTCATTATATTTATCAACAATATCTCTTGAAATTTCTATTTTTTCCATGGATTTGAATGTCATTTACTTGCTTACATGAATTTTTTCATCTTTAGGTTTTCCTATCATTTCATAATTCACCAGAATAATTAGCAGATCATCCAAATAATGGTTAGAGAGATCCCTTTCTTCATGTTCTGACACCTTTTCATTATAAATAGGTGGAAGTATTCTTAGAAATTTCTTTACAATATCAATATCATTGATTTCTTCCCCAATTCCTCATATTTATCCAACCATTTCAGTAATTAAATTAAAAAACATCTTTATTTTCATTTGGATGAATTCTTAGAGTATCGAACATATTGTGAAAAACATGGAGTTTTATCTCCTTTACATTGTTGTCTCCTTCATATATGTTCTCTAGTTTCTCCCATATAAAATTTTCTAATATAAAACTTATCAATATTAGATATATCTGATAAGAAAGAGCTGTAGCGAGGGAATTATGTTCACTGGCATCTGTGTCAAGTATTTTTCTATCTATATCAGTCATAGATTTCCCAATTGGATCAGTGACCTATATTACCTGTGTAGTCGCAAACTAGACTTACATTCCAACAGATCTTAGATGAGATCTCATCCTATTGTTTTCAGATATGAATGTTTCTTCAATTATAGAGGGGTACTCCCCTGAAATTTACTATATTCTCTATTATTGAAATAAAGGGCATATTTAACACCAACAACCTCCCTCTGATACCACTAGATGGACCCTAGAACACCTTGAGAGGGCAGGGGTTAATTTTGGTGTCAAATTTTTCTTTTAAACTAAAGGATCTTGTTCCCATGTTAGTAGGAACCTGTAAAACTTTTGTGATGAGAAAGTGCAGAAAACAAAAAATCACATACAATGAAAAGACACAACAATTTTACTTGGCTCCCTACAAAGGTCTATGTCTAAGTAGAATACACCAAGAGGTTTTTGGTCATACCAAAGTTCAATAATCTTCACTAGTTGTGGAGTACAAAAGTTTAGCACAGTCACTCTATTTCAAGAACACTGCTTTTATAATATTTTAGGGATAGAAAATTATGTCTCTCTGATCAATTTTATTGACTATCCCATGCCCACTATTTTGGGATGAATATGATCTCAGTTCATCAACTTGAAGGTTGCTTTAATGGGTTGTAATTAAATCATGAATCCTCAACTACAAATGGTGGCTCTATAGAAGTTCTATTTTTACCCATAGATGAAGTTTAATTTTTTTTGTATTGATAGTTTGTGAACTAATCTTCCTACAAACTAGCCTTCTTCCTCCATGTATTATCTTCCATGAGCTGATCTGGACTTCTCCAAATTCCTTTTATATTATAAATTAAAATCTTTTTTTGGTTTTCTTCCCGTGAACTACTTCCATATTTCACCAAATTCCTCAATGATTTTTAATCTCAGATCAACTGTCTAATGAAGGGATTAGTGTTCCTTATATAAGAAAATAGATCTACATGATCAACTAAACTGAGATTTACCAAATATGCATTGTAGTACTGCATTCACTGCGTATCACACATCTCTCACGAACCATTTTCCTTACGTGTTCTACATACCGCTATTCTCCCTACTCGACAACAAAAATCACAACCTCATTTCCACAAATGACACCCTGAATGTTTTCTCAAAATGTAACATGATTTAATGAATGAAACACCATGTTGTGAATTTTCATTCCTTCTACATACTTCAATACTTCCCGTGAACCGCATGTATTCACCGTGAACCTCGTTTTCTCCATTAACTGTTCCTCCGAAGTAGTATGCGTACCATTTCCTTTTCATGTTTTGTGGTTCTCCATTACACATACCAAAATTCATGATTCATGAACTATTCCTGGAACATGGTTCATAGTCTGTGATTCCTTTTCCAAAACTATTTCTTTTACAAATAAAAAAACTCCCAATTTTGAGGACCAGAAATTTGGAAAACACTAGGAAACTAAGTTACCTTAAATACTGATTTTAGCCTCCATCGTAATACCACATTCCTTGAAATATCTTTAATTAAACAAATATGGATTAACAAAAATCACAAACAATATTTTATTTATAGTAAATTGTATCATTGTTTCCAATAATATGCTAAACATTTCTATAAATAACCTAAATCACCATAACTCTAAAATAAAATCATATATGCTTCTAAAATATAATTCAATATTTATTTATCAAATAAAATACCATATTATTCTATTTAAATATATCATAAAGTGTTAAAAAAATAGTAAATGTCTTCCAAAATAACATTAACTACTTAATCACCGAATCATTTTCCAATCCCAAGGATATCTATTTGATAAAACACATGTTTGAAAAATAAACATATTCTTCATCCTTAAAATCATTTAACTAAAAATAAAAAGGCATAATAACTGGGACTTCATGTAGGATAGTGGTAGGCAATGCACCCTTGTCTCCCTTCTACTATGGGTTCAATTCTTGCGACCTTGCTAGACACAATGGGTTGTCACCCATCCTGTGGTTTTTCCATTTTTAATAAAACTACATTATTAAAATACTTATAAAATTATAATTTGTATTATTCATTTCCAAATAAATTAATGCATAACAAGTATTTTTAAAACATTTACATTAAAGAGAATGATTTAGAATAATAAATAGTTAAAAAAATGTTTTTAGATAAAAATTTCATTACAAATATCATATCATTGAAGTAAGAATTAATCTAATAAATTGATTATGTGTATTCACTATAAATAAAAAAAGTGTAAATAAAAAATAATATATTCAAAATTAAATTCACACATAATCTTAGTAAGGAATAATCAAGAAGTAAATGTTTAACCCAAAGAATTGAAATTGTGTTAAGAATTCCCTTGCTGCTTTATAATTAGTTTAATTGTATGCCACATGAAATAGTAACATTTAAAAAAACATTAAATATTATTATGAAATAATAATATATTATTTGTGTTACTAACCTTCCATGAACATAAAAATTATAACGCCGCTCGTGCATTTGTGGGAACAATCACCTCCACAAAGCAATGTGATTCGTTTTTATCACCGTACTACATGGATGATATATATAAGATTTTTTAAATTATTAATATTATATTAACAATATTTTCATAATTATGGAATTATAAAACAATACTTACCTTATTTAGCTAATGATCATTAAAAGATAGAAATTTTACTAATACATACATACGGTTTACTATCTTCATGACTGTAACATAGTTCATTTTTCATATAGATATGTAATGTATGGATCTAAAAGTATAATGTATATAAAGAAGTGATTATTATGTCCTGAATATTTTTCTAGATATGAAATACTAATGACCAATTTTACCATTGACATCAAACCAAATTCATTTTGGACTCAGGCACTGAATATCCACAAAACGTCCAACATTAACTTAAACAACTAAGTAATTGTTATAATATGATAATAAGTGATATAAAAGGAATAATAAACATTTATATTCTCTTAATAAAGTAAATATTTTACCTATGTTTATAATTTTGGAAGATAAATATTATCCGTGATGATTTGAACTTAGGGTAAGGGACTTTATTTTAAAAACCCTCATTTAATGGTTCTTTTAAAAGAATCAAAGGAAAGGTTTTTTAACTTATATTAAATGAGTGGTTTACCCATATTTCATGAAACATTATTACTTTAATGGTTACTTTGTAGCTCTTCATAGTTCTTTTCAAATAAAATTTGTTCTTTTTTATGTGAATGATTTTAATATTTTAAAAGTTATTTTTGTAAGAAAATGTTATTTTGATATCTGAAAGTGTTCTAATCCTGGTTTTGAAAGGATTTTCAAGATTTTTATTCATGATATGTTCCTTGTAAATTGTTTATTATGGGTTTATCCAATTATATCTCAAGATATGATGGTTTGATCTTCATTATATCTCAAGATATGATGGTTTGAGCCATATTATAGCTGAAGATATGACCAGTGAGCCCCATTATATATCTTTAATTCATTGGGTACTTCAAAGATGTAATTAAACCATAAGGTTATTCCATTTTTAAGGGTGAATGTAACAGTTATATGATAATGATGTTCTATGTCACCTACATGATTTTTCTATGCATGGAAATTAGTTTTTATGAAAAGGGGTTTTAATTGTTGTTCATGTTTTCACTAGACAATCAATTTTATTTAATTATATCCCTTAATGAGATCTTTGTGATTATCCCAAGCTTTGAAATATTTATCATAGGGTATAAAGATATTTAAGAGAAATAAGGATGTCACATTTAATGTTGTGAATATTTTTCATGAAAGATAACCAATGTATTATTTTAAAAAGTTTTGTTTTGTGAAAAATGGATATTGAGTAGAAGTGTCTACTTTTTAATATTTGAGTTTTTATGTATGAGTTATGGCCTAATTCTATAAAAGTATAAACTAAAAATATCATAATAATTTTAATAATCTGAATTCTAGTTCAAAAATACTAGAAAATGTAATGTTTAAGACGTGATACTTACAGTTGGTATCAAAGGACTCTTTAGAAATATTTGGAGATTAAGATATTTTTTTAAAATATTTGGATATCATTATGCGTTTATAATTTTCAAGATAATCATAAGTTCAATTTATTTGGAAAACATTTTTTGTTTTTATGTTATGAAATTATAAGGTGTCCAATGGTATATTTTTTTGAGACATTAAATTTTGAGGTAATTATTAGTCATTAAATTTTGGCATACCAAATTAAATGTATGATATAACCTTTGATGTTAAAATATATTAAGGATATTTTTGAAGATGTTTCTCAGATTTTCATAATTTTAGATGTATTATAACAATAATGTTTTAGGAAATGTAAAACTATCGGGATGGGTGACAACTCGTCACGTCCAGCAAGGCCATGGGAATTGAACCAACAACAGAAGGAAGATAAGGGGGCATCGCCTACCACTAGACTACGTAAAGTCTCAATTAGTAGGAATTTTACTTTTTAGTAAAATTATTTGATGAAATAAGAATAAGTTTATTTTTTGAACATATGTTATATCAAATAAATAAAAGTTTTATTGGAAAATGATAAACCGATTAATGTTATTTTGGAAGACGTTCAATATTTTAGGAATCCTATAAGATTAAGTTAAATAGAATACTATGAGATTATATTGAAGGAGTAAAATTTAAATTAAATTTTGGGATAATCTATGATTTTATTTCAGACTTATGGTGATTCTGGTAATTTATGGAAATGATTTACCTATATAGGAAAATATGTTATTAGGGAAATAACTATTTGGTATGAGACTTCAAGAGTAATTAATGTTATTTGGATATATTCTTAAAATTTATCTTAGAGGACTAAGTGATCAAATCCATATTATTTTTCGGTTTCAGTCTTAGTAATATTATTGTAGATGAATTTTTAGGATAATTATTGGTTAAATGATCTAAGTTGAACTTTAAGTATCACTGTTGTATTTTGGAGATTGAAGAATTTCTTCGTCATATAAGGTATATTATTTTTAAATAATTTTATTATCTTATAAAATACATTGGTTTTGGTTAATGCCTCATGATAGTATAAGTAGATAGCTAATCATTTTTGGATTATTTAATTCTCTAGAAGTTTATTCTAGTGCATCTTGAGTTAAGGAATAATATTTAATACTCATCATTTGGGAAAAAGGATGATTGTGTGGTGGAAATTGATTAAAGGATGAAATCCTACATGTCAAGTAAGTATGCTTACATATTTTCTTAGTAAAATTAGTAAAATAATTCATCAACTCTCTGAAAAGGATATTAAAACAAAAAGTTTATCCTTTTACTTTTATTATAAAGAAATCAATGACCTTTTAAATCATTATAGATTTATTGTTTTGTGATTGTTAACATACAGATTACTATGATATCTATTACTCTCCATTAGAAATTGATAGTTATTTTTCCCTTTAATTTCCATTATTTTCTACATGTAACCTTATTATGTGTTATCTCAAGTGACATTCATACTTCCTTTTCCTTATTTTAATATGGATGTTTAATTTTTCTTTTTTCCAATATGGGATTTCGAAAAAGAAATTTTGAAAAATAAAACCAATAGCTTTCAATCCTAAGTAAAAATAGTGGGGACACAATTTATTAAGGGGCGGGGGAGAATGTAGCATCATGGGTTTTATAAAAGGAAACACTATATTTGATAGCATACATGATACACCACTTTGAGTTTAATTGAAAAACTAAATACTATTTTTCAAATGTTACCGTTATAAACTAGACATTAGAATACTGGGAATGAAGAATATTAACTGAATTATGAAAATATGATTTACACATGTGTATATAATTCATTATTTTGTGACAAATGATATTCTAAATGAAAATAAAACCATTTTTAAAATAAAATTAAAAGTTTTCTAAAAAACTATTCAAATGTGCACAAGTGCGTTTTATAAAAATAAATAATTAAATATATTTTTTGAATTTTATTAATGAAATATATTTAATATATTCTATATATTGTTTAAAATTCATTTTATGTGTTTTACAGACACGATATAAGAACAAATCCAATTTAACGTAAAAAAGAACATTTTGTTTCTAAAAAGGCACTTTTACCTCCATTTGATGGAGAAGTTGTTTTAAATGTAGTTTTTTTAAATTTTATAAATTTTATTTGAAAAAATAAACTTCTTCATTGAAATATTAATATCAAAATTTACTTTTTTTATATTTTTGGAAATTTTCAGACAAGTTTCGTGTTTATATGAATAGTGAAAATACTAAATTTTAATTGAAAGAAGCATTTTTTATAATTAATTTAAAGTGTTAAATTATATTTTTAATTGGTTTTAAAGTATAATTATATAAATTTTATATCATTTAATCCAATTTATTCCATTTTAATAGATTTCACAATGAATTTGGATATAAAAACCTTTCAATCTTTTGAGCATTTTCACTTTAAAAACTTTTTTTCTCGTTCCATCAATGAGATTAATTTTAAATAAATTTTAACCAATAATGTGTGTTGATTTATTAAAAATGGATTACATATTTTTAATCATAAGGTAAATATTTATTAAATAGTTCCCTTTATGTTTTGGAAAAAATATGAATAGTAACATAGTAATTTTTTACCACTGTTAAGGGTAAACCATGTAAGTAAGGGAAACAATAATATTATAAATATTATATCATTACCCTATCACTCATCCTAATTTTATTATTTGAGTTATTTTCAACCTAATTCATCTTTGGGACTATTTTTGGAGATCTTGGAACCACTTGGTCTACCTTAATATATTTATTGTATCTTATTTAAACAAAAGTCAATTTTATCATACTTTTGTTTTTTTAAAATGAAATATTTTTAATAAGGGGTTATGTAGAGGATATATTATAATATAAGTATAATTTATAAATATAAAATATTTATATTCATCATAGATATTTATTTTTAATTTTTATAAGAGAAATAATATTCTTAAAGTCATATAAATTGATGATGTTGTAATTGTCTAATAAAAGGGAATATACAATAAATGATATTAAAAATAAAAAAATAATTATAATTTGATATAATTAATTTGATACAATAATTTTTTAGATAAATATTACATGTTATTGGTGTGTTTTTAGAATTTGTTCGAATAGATCATGTTGTTATTATATTTTTTAATAGTCTTGTAATGAATAGTGTCAAAATTGCCATTTATGATATTTTAAAATATAAAATATTCTATTAAATGATATAAGATTTATAAAAAAATATAAGATTCATAAAAATTATTTTTATAAGGCTTATAATTTTATCAATAGATCATTTATTTGTATTTTTTAATTTTATAGTAATTATATTAAACCTCAAAGTCTAAATTACATGATAACACGGTAAGAGTTAAAGAGGTTAAATAAGGGTTAAAGATAAAATATAAGTATTAAAAACAGTCAAAACTTATATAATTTTAATTTTATTAAGGTATTTAGACCAATAATAATCCTATTTTTTAAATAAATTAGATTTAAACCATTGGGAATACAAAAGTAATTTATATTAATTTAATATTTTGAAGAATTCCAAGAGTTCTCCTACCCTCTTTTATAAAAAGGTACCCCTTATTATTCCTTCCTCATAGTTAATAACCTATTAGTTTCATAAAATATCTAAAAAAAATAACTTATTATAATCCCTAATCACATTATAGCACTCTTTGTTTAGGAATAACACCATCCTTAGTGGTCTTAATGTCTTAAGCAAAGGAGATTGTCTAAAAAAGATATCATTTTAATTAATTTTTTCTATTTTATTTATTCTTCTAATTACATTAAATATTATTTAAACATGATTAAATAATTAATACATATTTATAAATATACTAATGCTTTATTACGTTAATATTATCACCAAAATCTATCTACACTTCCATCAAATGGGAAAATAATTAATTATTTGGGTGTACAATAGAGTACCACCGTGTGAACCGATAAAATAAATTTTCAAAAACCATCTATCAAAACAAGTTATAATCATAAAATTAATATTTTTATATTAAATTAATGAAATATTTATTATTATGAAAGAATAATATATTATTTACCTTCTTACATTTCTATGCACATAAAAATGATAACGTTGTTCGCGCGTACATGTGAATTGTCACCTCCATGAAATGATATGATTCAGTTTTATCACCATATCAAATGGATTATATATATATATAATTATATTTAAATTATTAATATGATATTATTATAATTATGTAACTATAAAATAATAATTACCTTCTTTCCATAATAATCATTAAAAAATTGAAACGTTACTCATGCATATGTACGACTTACCATATCCATGATTGTAGTGTAGTTCTTTTTTCATATCCATATGTAATGGAAGGATTTAAAATTATAATTTATGTATAAAAGTTATTATTATTTCATGAATATTATTATGTAGATGATTCACTAATTACCACGTTGACTATTGACATCATACCAAACTCATTTTGGACTTAAGTACCAAATATTGACAAAATGTTCGACATTAACATGAGTAATTAAGTAATTATTATAATATCATAATAAGTCATATAAAATAATAATAAAAATTTAAATTTTATCCATAAATTAAATAATTATCAGAATCATATTTATCATGAAGATAAATATTGTTTTTGAGGATTCAGAATCAGGGTAAGAGAGTTTCTTTAAAAAACCATCATTTAATGTTTCTTTTAAAAAAGTCAAAGGGAATGTTTTTTTAACTTATATGGAATGATTGGTTTCTAAATATTTCATGAAACTTTATTAATTTAATAGTTACTTAAGTTTTTACAGTTATTTTAAAGGAAAATGGTTTCATTTTTATATGAGCTATTTTTATATTTAAAAAGTGATTTATAAAATAAATGGTATTTTGATATCTAAAGGTGTTATGGTCATGGGTTTAAAAGAGTATTAAAAGGTTTTATTCGTGATATATTCCATTGAAATTTTTTATTATGGGTTGATTCCATAATATCTCATGATATAATGGGTGGATTTCCATTATAGCTCAAGATATGATGGGTTGAGACCAATTATTACTCAAGATATGTCGGGTGAGCCCCATTATAGCTCTTCAGTGCATTGAGTACTCTCGAGATGGAAGTTTAAAATAAGGGTATTATTTTTTAAGGGTTAATGTAAGTTTGATATCATAAATATGTCCCAATTAACCATCATGATTTTTCTACGCATGAAAATGAGTTTTTAAGAAAAGGTTTTTTAATGGTTGTTCATGTTTTTACTAGACTAACAGTTTTCTTTATTTATGTTCCTTACTGATATTTTTTATTATCATCCCCTGTTTTGATTTTTTTTCATAGGGTATAATTATTACTAAGTGAAATAATGAATTCAAGTTGAATGTTATGAGTATTTTTCATGAAAGAGAATCCATGTTTTATTTTAAAATGTTTTATTTTTTGAAAAAAAGGATATTGAGTAGAAGTTTCTAATTATTAATATTTCAGCTATTATGTATGAGTTATAAGATAATTATATAAAATTATAATCATAAAATTTACTTTTAATTTTATGAATATGAATTATATTTCAAAAACACAAGAATATGTATTGTTTAAGGTCGGGTCCTTAAAGTAAATGATCCCTGATATATTATTATTTAAATATGACCATTATAACATATCCATTAAACTTTTTGGTATAAATATTATTAAATAAATTATTAAATATAATATTCCAAAAAAATGAAAATGCATTGATTAATTTTTATGAAACTTTTACTCTATTTTTAGTAATGTTATTTTATGCTTCATAAATACGTTTTCTTCAAAATTGGGTTTTCATTATTTTTAAGTGTGAATATTATAATCATTTTTTGGAAGTTATATAAATTTTATTTTATATAAATAAAATAATTTTTGAAATTATAATTCCAAATTTATCTTTGTTTGATTTTTTTTTTGTTTTTTCTAAAAGGGCCGATTTTCTAGTGAATTGATAAAAATACTGATTTTTATTAAAAATTGTATTATTGTTACAACCATTTTCAAAGATTCATTTTATTTTAAAATGGTTTAAAATAAAATTTTACATTATTATATTATTAATAATTCAATTAGTTTAATTAGAATAAATTTTATAATTTAATTTGTTATATAATTATTTTTATACAAAAATATGAATTTAAAAAAACTATATTTTCTCTAAAAATAGTTTTCATCATGTTTTACACACTTATTTAAAAATTAATTTTTATCAAATATAGTAATTTCATATCATAAAAAGGAATTTATTTTTATATTAATAAATCCAAATTTATCCTAGGATTATTTTTTTACATTTTTCTACAGAAATTAAATTTTTAGTGAATTGTAAAAACAATGTTGTTTTTATGAAATAAAATATCATTTACGATAACGTAATGAAATATAAATAATATAAAAATTTATGAAACATATTAAAATACCCAATTATTATTAATTAATATAAATATCATTAAAAAATAATTGAAAACATCGGTAAAATAATTATTCCATAATAAATATAAAAATCACTTTCTGTACAGACATAGAGCCTATGCAACACTGGAAAAGTCTAAATTTGTATGTTAAAAATAATAATTTTGATTAAATAAGTCCCTGAAAGAAATTGATATTAAAAATTAATTATAATTTTTTATTTTTAAGGCTATACATGAATCATAGTGTTATATAACAAGTGGATTATACAAATTCTTGTGTAAGGACAAAAAAAAGTCAAAATGACACATTAAATGTGTTCTCATGATATAGATGATATTTATAATAAATTTTTAACTAATATAAATAAATATTTTGATCATAATAAACTTATTTTCAAGATATTGTTTTTTTATAATTTTTAGAAATCATATAATTAATTTATATTCTTGTGCAACACTAATACAATATTAATTTAATTAAACAAAAAATCAAATATATGATATTCAAAATATTAAATGTAATATAATATGAGATATTTATGGTGATAAATGAATTTTATAGATGAAAATAACATTTTCAGGATAAAAAAATATAGTGTTTTTTGAACATAACTAGTTTTCTTGATGGTTTTAAAGACAAAGTAATATATATTGTCAAAATTGAAAATAATGATGTCTTATGGGATTAATTTCTATTAAATTATTTAAAATCATAAAAACCGTAAATAAAAAATGGTGTAATATATGGTCTAAAATTTCATCCCATATGCATTTATAGGCCATTTTTATGCATTTGTATCTATAATAGTCTTATTTTATTTTAATCGTTGAGAAATTAAAAAAGTGTCCCTCACCTCAATTAAAAAAGGAAACCACCTCCCTCACTTCTTCAAATGACTATAAGTATTCTATATTTACCAGGTTCTTCCCATTAATTTTCCAAAATTTCTTATCCAAGTTATTTAGGTCCTAGTCTCCTCAAAATAACAACCATAAGTCCATTTATAGAGGATCTAAAAAAGTTCTCCCAAAGAAGAGATAATTGTCTTGCCAAAATTATTTCGATTTATTTATTCCTCTACTTCCTCTTCATATGTTATTTCCACATTAAATTAATAAATATAGTATCTTAAATATACGTACATATTATTATGATTATGATACAACCATATTCCACCATTTACCAATCCTATAAAAATTGAAAACATCACTCGTGCGTATGTAGGGATTACCACTTCCACAATGTAGTGTAATTCATTTTTCATTACCAATTGACTTGGATAGTAAAAAATATAGAAATAATGAATATATATTATATATATATATATGAAATAATAATGATTATTTTAATTTTAATTATTCTTTTCATTTCTTTCATTCCATCTATCAAAAAATGAAAGTAGTGCTAATGCGTATGTACGATCTACCATCCCCATGAACAGTGTAATTCAATTTTCTATATCTATCTTTACGGATGATTCTAAATAAATATATTTTTTATTTATATTATATTTTCACCATAAATATTATTCTATAGGTGATGGAATAAAATCCTATCCAAAAGAACCAAAACTTACATGGAAAAATATAAATGGGAAAATAAAGCAGTTAATACCAGAAAGAATGGCAGTAAGGACATATTATTAACAAAAATGTCATAAGATGATATAATGGGATCATATATGTAACTCTAAATATGTATATGGTCATATTATAAATTAATAATATATTTAAAAACATTTTACTATAGGTTAAATAGTGTTTAACTAATGGAAATCAAGAGGTAATATATTTTATTATCACTGATATTTTTGTGGGACACATGCCTTATACACTACTTATTTATTTTTTGTGGTGTATATACTTCCCATGAATTTTTTATGATTATTAATAATAAAATTATGATATTTACATATAAATAAATATTTATTTCTTACATGAGGATAATTATTCAAAATAAATCCAAGTGGTAAGGATTTATTTCACAATTAAATCATTATTCACGATTATTTATATTTAAGCCTCTTCTTGGTAATATTTGTCTCTCATTTCCATTTTTTATTAATATATTTAAAAAAATGATTTTAGTATTCACTAATTATTTTTTAATTCATTTTTTCCCTTGTTTTAATTTTTACAAATTGTTTTAAAATGAATCTTCTTATTGTTTTCCAAAAAAGGTTCTTTTTAATATTTTTACAATAGTGTAAAAGGAATATTTTTTGACATATACAACATGAGTGGGTTTTCCAACCTTCATGAAGAATCAATTATTTTAATCTTACTTTACTTGTTTAGAAGTTAATTTTCAAATAAAATGTTTTCATTTATAAGTGCAAAACATTTTTAAATGAGAGTATATTTTAAAATGGAAAATCTGTTTACCTAATAAATTATTCCAAGAGTTCTTCCAAATTTATTTTGCATCTAAGATAACATAATTTGATGTTACTTAATTTTTAATGGGGATATAATCCAAGGATAAAAACCTTATTAATTCAATTGATTGTATATATTTATGATGACATGGTTTTTAATAATCCTATTGCCTTTACATTGGTTATACTTTGATTAAATTAGTTTGTTTCCATGAGTTATGATATGATAAATGAATTAAGATCTAGTGGAACACATATGTATGATTTTCATTATGTGATGTGTGAGATATATATATCCCTCAAATTCATTGGGTAAATAATGATATCTAATGAGAGAATTAGGATTGGAATGGGGAGTGAACCCAGTACAGGAAGTGAGCTTTTCTATTATGATAATCTCAAGAGTGAACCTTGACAACTACCATAGTTTAGGGAGTGAAACCTTTAAACTATGATATTTTTGGGAGTAAACCATGAATATGATGATGGTTTGGGGAGTAAACCCATTAAAATATCATAGTCTTGGGAGAGAACCTCGATTACTTTGATGGTTTGGGGAGTGAACCCATTCCATAATGATAGTTTAGGAAAAAACATCAACTATTAAGGAAATAATTTTCTAGGCTTATGTGTATGGAATAATTCCATGTTTTATTACAATTTTATTCTCTCATGTATTATGTTCCTTTATAATTTTCATCTTATGAACTTCTAATATTTATTCCATGACATAATATTTCGATCTATTATATACAAGGTATAATTCTAAAATGTTAATTTCATGTTATTATTCCCTTATACACATGTTATGCTTATATAATCATTGATATTTCTTTTGTTTACCCTTAATGGGCATCTAAGCTCACTATTTTCTTATGTTTATTTTCATCAATTTGTGAATAATGTTTTTAAGTATCTTTTGTATAATAAGAGTGTTATATGTGATGTAATATTGGGGGATGATATAGGTTCTTATAAACTAGATCTTTATTTTTCCAAGATATGTAAGAGTTTTTATAATTCGACAAATCTATAAAACAAAAAGATACTTCAGTATGAATTAGATCCAATATTTACTTTGATTTTTTATTTTTTGTATGTTTGAAATTGGGTCAAATTTATTGGTATGAATATACATAAATTTAAAGATTATGTCTTTGGAATTGAATTCGGGCACACATGTACTGGGATTTTACAGTTGGTATCAGAGATCAATTTAGAAAACATTGGAAATTAAGATTCTTTCATAGAAAGTTATATTAAGAGTTATGGATACCATCATGGGTATATAAGTTTGAGATCTACCATAATTTCATTATCATAGACACCCATTTTGTGGTTTTATGTGATGGAATTTTCTGGAGTCTAATGATATTTTGGGAGAGGTATATATAACCCTTTGGTTTAATGAGAAGTATTATTTCAGGAAGAATTCCTTTAATTTAGGTGGATATATGCTTAAAGGTATTGGTATCCTTTAAGGTTGATAAGATATCATGTTTTGAGGTATGTATCGTTTATTAAATTTTTAGGATGATCATCATATTTTGAGAATGTTATCAGAATTATATTAATATAGTTTTAGTAAATGGACAACCCACATGTCAGGTGATAACCCGTCACATCTTGCAAGTCCACGAGGCTTGAATCCACAACCGAAGGGCGATAAGGGTGCTTCTCCTACCACTGGCCAACATGATTTCTAGGTTATTATGAAATTATTTTTCATTATTTAAACTATCTAAAAGATAATATTAAATTTCATTTTTAAAACATATGTTTTTTTATATTGATAACCATGGGGTTGGAAATTTATTTTCTATTAAGTGATTTATGTTATTTCGAAAGACATGCACTGTTTTGGGAACCATATATAATTAAGGTAAACTGAATATTATGCAATATGAGGAATAAAGGGTGCATTTTATTTTTGAGTAATATATGATGTTATTGTGGATTTATAGTGATTATGTTATTCATATAAATGGTTAGCATATCAAAGAGATTATATGTTTAGTGAATGTACATTTTTGGAGATAAATGATAAATTCATATTCTAAGATAATGTGATCAAATACTTTAGATTTTTGGGTTTTAATATTAGTCTGGAATATTTTCTAGAATTTTAAGGATATTTATTTTTTAAATGATATATTTTCAACTTTGGTTATTATCGTTGAATTTTATATATTAAATTAGTATTTCTCATATGAAGGTTTATTCTTTTTAGGAATCAAATTATCATATTCTACCAATTTTGGTATTTTTATTCCTTAAATATATTAGGAATTGTTTTTTATTATTTTTGGGATTATGAAATCCTTTAAAATTTGATTTTAGTACATGAAGCATAAAAAATTCATCCTAAATACTCATCATTTGGAGAAAAGGATGATATTGTGTTGGAAATTAATTAAAGAATGGGACTCTACACGTAAAGTAAGTATGTTTCCTCATCTTCATGGACTAGGAAGAAATGGAATTCCTCAAATATTTGAAAAATTATCTTGAAATAAAAACATTATAATTTACTTTTTCTTTTGTGAAATCAATGGACATTTACCCTATCACAAAATTGATATTTTTTTATGGTTATATTTCTCATGATATCATTCTCTATCGCTCTCTATCAGTACTAGGGAGTTAGTTTTATCTTCCATATAAATGTTTTCAATTCCCAAAAATGTTTTACTATATGTAAACCTAGTATGGGTTATTTTAGATGACCTTAGTACTTTTGTTTCTCAATTTTCAAATGGATGTTTTATTGACCATTTTTATGATGCATGATTTCAAAAAAAAGTATTTTAAAAATTCAAAAATTGGTTACCGACACCAAGTTCAAATTGAAAGTAAAGAATTTATTAATGGTCATGGGTATAATATAGCACCATGATATTTTAAAATAACACTATGTTCAATATCTTACGTTGCACGCAACAACGAGTCTAAACAAACCCCAAAATATTATTATTTAATTGTGACCGTTATAACATATCCATTAAATTGGTTGGTATGAATATTAATAAATTAATTATGAACTAAAAATGACCTAATAAATAAAAAATAATTAATTAATTATTATGAAATATGTACACAATTTTTTATATTGTTATATAAGTCTTCAGATATACATTATCTTTAAAAGGGGGTTTCTTGCTTTTTATGAGTGAATATTATAATCAATTTCTAAAAATTATATAAATTTTATTTTATAAAAAAATATCATTTTTCAATTAATTATACCAAAATTATCATAGGGTTAAATCTTCATATTTTTTTGGAAATGATTGATTTTCTAGTGAATAGTGAAAATATCAATTATTATTGAAAATAGCAATTTTTTCTTCAACCATTTGAAAATATTCATTTTATTTTGAAAATGATTTAAAAGAAAAATTGGTAATATTATACTAGGAATAATTCAATTAGGCTAATTTGAATTATTTTTATAATTTAATTTTGTATAAAATTATTTTTGTACATAAATTGGCATTTTTAAGATATATTTTTTTCTTATAAAAAGTTGTTTTTATCGCATTTTGCACACTTTTTTAAAATTAATTTCTATAACTTATAGGAATTTAATTTCATGAAATGAAATTTATTTTTGAATTGGTCAATACAAATTTATCATTGGATGAGATTTTTAAAAAATCTCTATAGAAATTATTTTTTTGTGAATTGTAAAAAATAGTGTTTTTATTAAATACAATATATTTTTGGATAACACCAAGACATATGTGAAATATAATTTTTTTTGAAATATATGGAAAGTATAAATTCTGATAATATAATATAACTATCATTCAATAATAATTTAAAACACATATACAAAAATTTATACCATAACAAATATGTAAATCATTTTCAATGTTGACCCAGCGTCTGCACAACACTCAAAAAGTCATATTTTGTATCTTAAAAATAATAATTTGGATAAGATAAGTCTGATAGAAACATTGATATTAAATATTAAGTATTGTTTATTATTTTTATGCTTATACATGAATTTTAATGTTATATAACGAGTGGTTTATCTAAATTCTTACGCAATGCTTGCGCAAAGCTAAAAAAAATAAAGATAACACATTTAATGTGTTGTAATGATATATATGTGAGTTATAATAAATATTGAAAGAATATAAATTGTTATTATTATCATAATAAAATTATTTTAATGATATTAATTCATTTATAATTATTATAAATTATATAATTACTTTATATTCTTGTGTAACTCTAATACAATATTAATTTAATTAACAAAAACAATTAAATAAATTATATTTAAAATATAAAATGTAATATGATTTGATATATTTAAGGTGATAAATTAATTATATAGATGAAAATTACATTATTATGATATAATAAAATATTTATTTCTAAATCAACTTATTTTCTTGATGTTTTTAATGTCAAAGTTAAGAATAGTATCAAAATTGAATATAATGATATTTTATGGGATTTATATTTTATTAAAATATTTAAATTCATAAAAATATTAAATAATCAAAATGGGGAAAATTTATGTTCTAAAATTTAGTCACTCATTTATTGACCCACCATTTGGAAGCATGTTCATCTAGAATAGTATTATTATATTTTAATACTTTGAGAAATTTCAAAAGTGCCCCTAACCTCTATTATAATGTAGCACCTCCTCTACCACTTATTCAAACCACTTAGATCCTATTAGATAACAAATTTACTTTACCTTACTCTTAATAACTTCTTTATCCATGTTTTTGATGTTCTGGTCTCCTCAAAAGACCATCCTTATGTCCCTTAAGAAAGGATCTAAAGAAGGTTTCATCAAGAATAGGTAATTATCTTACCCAAACTCTTTCAAGTTATTGCTTATTCTACTTCCTATTCATGTGTTGTTTCCTTAATTAATTAATAAATAAAGTATCATATATAAACTTATATGTTATTGTTATTATGATACAACCATATTCCACCTTTGATTCATTCTACAAAAAGAGAAAACATCGCTTGTGCGTACGTACAACTTACCATCTCCACTTAGCAGTCTAATTCACTTTTCATCACCACTTTACTTGGTTGGTCATAAATATGTAAATAATGAATATATATTATATATATGGAATAATAATTAATCTTTTAAAGGTTATTTATTCTTTACCTTTCTTTCATTCCATCCATAAAACAATGAAAACAGTGTTCAAGCGTACGTAAAATCTACTGTCTCCATGAACAATGTGATTTGTTTTTATATATATATCATTATGGATGAATATAAATATATATATTTAAAATATATTATATCTAAAACATAAATAATATTTTATAGATTATGGAACTATTTCCTTTTCAGAAAAATTGGTACTTACATGACAAAATATGCATGAGAAAATAAAGTCTTTAACACAAAAAATAATGGTAATAAGGAAAAATTATTAACAAATGGGTGATTGGATGACATATGATGATCATATAGCAGGAAATATCAGCCAAAGACAACGTCTCTGACCATTTATTAAAATAAAGGAAAAGTACAGCAAGTACACAATACAAACCAGAACAGACAATTACAGATCATAGAAGTCATACCCATCGCCATATCCTTGATCATTTGCTTCATCTGTGGTGGATGATCCCCCCTCCGAACTTTCATACTACTTCAGAGTCTTCACATACCTTCATCTGATATTTAGTTTCTCCAAATATAAAAACTCCTCAGAATAAGTAATACCTTTTCTTTTGATAATATAAGATCTTGTAGGAATCGGCTTAGGCATATAAGAATACCCTTCATCTGTCTTCTCCTTGGTGAAGTAGTCATAGCTCCCTCATTCCCTACCACATCCTTCTTTCCACACTGAACTACATCGCTATAAGAGGTACGAAATCTATCATTAGAATTTTCCTTATCACTGTCATATATATCTCCCCATTTACCAGGGGTAATCACCTCCTCATAGCTGTTATTACCTCCCTCCCCTGCTCACCTTGACTGTTATTTTCAATCAATTCTAAACACTATGGTTGTACCACAATTTCATGAACTTCAGGAACCCCCTTCTGCGATAGACCTTCTCCAAACACAGTATTCTGAGAATTCAATCCAATTGAAATATTTCCACTTTCACTCCTTGGTAGTTCTTCCTCAGCATGAAAGAGTTTCCCATGATTCAGGTCCTTTACAAGATTGCAAGAGCGCTGCCCCTACACCTTCTCAATCTTTATTCCACTCTTATGAAAATTCTATTCTGACCCCAAAACCCCGCTACCATTAGGTTCAACAACTTCAACAAACACCCGACCATGAAACAGGGTAGGGGAAAATTGATCAAGACACACCTCCATATCTTTATTCATGAGACAAGAAAAGCAGTTATTTATTTCAATACTATCTACATGCTTCTCAGACTATGTCTTTAGTCCTCCTGAGGCCCTCACCCAACCACTAGTTGCATCCAAAGAGCCCTCTTCCTGCGACTTATTATCAAGCCTTCCAAATACCTCATTACCCCCAGCGAGTACCACTGCTTGGTTTTCATTCAACACCCCAACAGTTTGAACTACCTACTTTATATTTGCCTTGATACCTTATGAGTTAGCCACTATAAGATCATGCCAAAATCTTCCAAACACCTCATTCACCCTCAGATTCAAAAAAACTTTTTCTACCCCCATTTTTATGCCATTCACTATATAGGTACTAATATGACATGGTTTTGTCCGCATTTCAGTACCTAGGTCTTACTTCCCCTGCTGAGATTTCAAGTCCAACACAACTAAAAACTATTTATTCAAAGACACCTATGAATCCACCCTTCTACCTCTATATGAATCCATAATATGTCCAACCTTGAAACACTTAGAGTAGTAGTCAATTCAGGACTCAAAAACCACATACTATTTATATCAAAACTCCTCACTCATAGCAATGAAGAACAACTTAACCGAAAATTTGGATAGATCAACTTTAAGAAAAATTCTTGGTGAAGCTGGGTGGCAAACAACCCTAGTTATGGTGTCCGAGCATAAATAACGACCAAAAAAATTTACAAGAAAGTGGATGATGAAAGGATTTTGAAATGGAAGAGGTAATTTTGGAAATATTACCCTAATTTCCATGGTCGAAGCATCACGTTTCATATGGAAGTCATATTAACAACAGAAAAGAGTAAAACGGAAGCCACCATAGGTACGAGGGGCATAAGACCAGGATAGGATCAAATCTTCCTCCGACTCAAAGTGAAACATTATTTTTTTGAGTCAAGAAGGCCCACAGTGGCACAATACTTTATATTGCATGAATCAAAGATGAAATGATCAAAGCTATCCATGGACATGCGTTATAGCTTAAAGCGCACTCTCAACGTTAGGTTCAGCAAGGATGAGGCATCGGTAAATTCTCGAGCCATGATTGAGAGCCATGGGATCCCATCATGTAACTCAGGAACTCTAGGGTAGAGAAAAACTTTTTGGAATGAAGGCAAGAATCCAGGGTTTTATAAAGTGAGAAAGTTGTGATCACCAAAGGGCAGCAAAAATCCCTCCTCCACTAAGGGAGGAGGGACCTGCATGGAGGCCATCACCTCCTATGGTGGCAACATCCATTCCCGAACCCTAGCTTCCATCGCCCCAAAATAAGAGGATCATACATGATATTATAATTATTAATATGGTTCTCAAATAAATTAGTTACATGTTTAAAACCATTATAGAAGAGGTAAATTACATTCAACTAAAGGTAAGGGTGAGGTAATGTATTTCCATATAAGTTCTATTTATGTGGGACACACGACTTATAAACTACTTGTTTATTTTTGGGGGTGTATATAATACCAATGAATGTATTCTATGATTATTATCATGAAAATTATGGGATATAAATATCTATTATATTTATTTCTTACATGAGGCTTTTGATTCAAAATAAGCCCATGTGGTATGAGTTTATTTCACAATATCATCATTATTCAAGATTGTTTATGTTTAAGACTCTATAGAAGAATATTTCTCTTCAATTTCAATGATTTCATATAATTTTTTTAAAACTTTTTATAATATTCACCAATGATTTTTTTAAGTCAATTTTACCTTATTATAACCTTTTTAAAAATTTTTTAAAAAGGAATCTTCTTTTAATTTTATAAATAAGGTAATTTTTGATTTTTCTTAAAAAAAATTGAAAGAAATGTTTTTTAACTTATACAACATGAGATTATTTTTCTGCCATCATGACTCCTCAATCATTTGAAGATTAATTTACATGTTTAAAATTTTATTTCCAAATACAATTTTTTCATTTATAAAAGTGTTTTTTTAAAGAAAAGTGATTTTAAAATTGAAATGTTAATTAGCTCAATAATTATTCCAAGTGATCTAAAAACGTAATTTTCCATATAAGATGACATAATTTGATATTACTTAATATTTAATTGTTATATAATAAAATAATACCATCATTATTAATTATATTAACATTTTATCATTATTATGACATGGTGGTTATGAATCCCATTACATTTATAGGAGTTATATTTTGATTAAATTCATTTCTCTTCATGAGTTATGACATGATAAATTATTTATGATCCTTTCTAACAAATGTGCATGGTTTTCATTATGTGATAGTTGAGAAATATATATCTATCCAATTAATTTGATAAGGAATTATATCTCATGAGATAAATAAGAATGGAATGGGACCGAACCATGTTCAGTAGGGGACCTTTTCAACCATGATTGTCTTGGGTGTGAACCTTGACTACTACTATGGTTTGAAGAGTGAACCCATTCCACTATGATAGTCATGAGAGTGAACATGACTCTAATGATGGTTTTGGGAGTGAAAATATTCCAATATTATAGTATTTGGAGTGAACCTTGACTACTACTATGGTTTGGGGAGTGAACCCATTTCACTATGATAGTCAAGGAAAAAATACTTAACAATTAAGGAAATGAATTTTTATGCTTATGTGTATGCCACAATTACACGTTTTATGCCAATGTTATTATCTATTAGCTCATGTTTATTTATTATTATTATTATCTTATGAACTATAAATATTTATTCCATGACTAAATATTTGTATCTATGATTTGTAAGGTATAATTTTCAAATGTTATGTGCGTGTTCTTATTCCATTATGCTCATGTTATGCTTCTATAATCATTAATATCTTTTTTTACCCTTAATGAGAATCTAATATCATCATTTTATTTTTTTTACCTTATCTAGTTTATAAAGAAATATTTTAATTAGATTATTTATAAGATGGTTTCTATATGTGAATAAATTTTGGGTGACTATGTAGATATTTATGAACTAGTTGTTTATTTACCCAGGATATGTAAGAGTTTTTCCTAATTCCGTAAAACTATAAACCTAAAAGACCCTTTAGTATAAAATTTATCCAATATTTAATTTTATTATTTATTTCTTGGATATTTAAATTAGATTAATTTTATTTGAATCAAAGATATAAATTTAAAGATTATGGTTTTAACACTGTATTCGAAAGCGCAGGTTTTGTGCTGTCACACCTTTAGGTTTGCACCAAAATCATTCCTATGATGGATTTATGATTAAAAAACATATTTAGTATTATTGGAGGGGGTTATTAAGTTATTTTGGGAATGTATTTTATAAGATAAAGGTATTTATAATTATGAAGAGGGGAGGAAATGGGGTGACCTTTTATAAGTTGGGGAGAGGACACACCTAGATTTTTAAAAAGAATCAATTACACCCATTATTTTGTCATTAAAAAAGATAAAAAATGGGTCATTATAATCCATTAGAGGTTATACGGCTGAAATATTTCCATTAAATTGGTGTTTTGATTGTTTTTAGGTCATTTTAACCATTATATTTTTAGTTTCACGCCCTGATAAATTGATTTTTACCTTAATTCTGGTAATTAATTTTTACTGCTTTTACTGTTAGTAATGGTCAAAAATAAGTTTAACATATTATATTATATAATTTGTTTTCTATTATAAATATGAAATACATTTTTCAAAATTCTAATCACAAATGTGTCATAATCCAATTTTAAATTATACCTGCAAGCACGATGAAAAAGAGGGTTTCCAATGAGAAAATTCACTTAAGTGGAGAAGGTTTTGATATAAAAGATCAATATTAAAGTGATTAAAAGGACTTCACATGTATTTATGATAATAAAAATAAATAATTTTACTATAAAAAATTGAAAATATAATTTATATTTGTAAATAATTTAAACCGAAGGAAGTTTTTAACACAAATCATTATTTTTACTATTTATTAAAAAATGATATATTTTAGAAAAATAAAAAAACAAATATTCCTAAAATAATTTTGATATTAATATTTAAAAAATTATGTAAATTTTAACAAATAAAATTTCTAAAATTGATAAAAAGTATTTTTAGATTTTGTGCGCAATGTGTGACTAAATCGCCTTTTAGAAAAATAATGTTTTCTAGATAACATTTTTTTCTTTCAAATGATTATTGTTATATTTATAATCAATATATTACTACATTTTTCATAATCTTTTCATTCATATTCATACACACTAACATAATGGTTATGTTAAAATGGGATTTTTTTAAATAATCATATTTTAATAGAGTATTGGTTTTTATTTAAACTCGGTGTTGGGTGCATGACCAGATATTAAGTATATTGAGTTTATTTAAAAATAAATATACCATAAAGAATAAGGGTGTTACATTTTCTTATAATATTTGTGTTTCATGACATATACTCTTTCAAAAATAATGTTCCTCTTCTAAAATATTGGAGTGTTACATTCTCCCCACCTTTAATAAATTGCATCCTCTCAGTTTGAATTATCAAAAAGAAGCCAACATATAAATATTTGAAAATTCATTTCATAAAATCCATATCATAAAAATGGTTAAACAAATCTTAGATAATATTTTAATTTAAATAAAAAGTTAAATTTTAATAAGACATAACTTGTTTTCCAATTATGAGAGAATAAGTGATAGGTGAAGATATGGGCATGGAAGAAAAGAATAAATAATTATAAAGAGTGATAGAGATAATTGATCACAATAAAGTGAAATATCAATGGAATGTTAAGGACCTAAAACCATAATATTTTGATTATTTAAAACACCATTTGATTCATTAGATATTAATGTAATAGGATAACATTTTTTTATGATTAATTTCCTAATGTTGATGAATTATTTTACTCTATAAGAATATAAGGAAATATAAGTGTTTAATATATTTCTATTTCATAATCATAATTTCATCCATTGGTTATTCATTAATAAATTTTCAAATCATCTCTTACTCTAAGAAATTAATATCAAGAAATTGATATTTTATTCCTGAAGCACTAAAATTAACTTTTAACATATCATAAGATATATAAAATAGTGACAAGTATTTTTAAATATTTATAAATATTATACAAAACAAATATGGTTAGTAGTAGTTATTTATCTCTACACTATAAAAATAAAAAAACTATTCCATAATTAATATTTATTCATCAAATAATTTAAGTAAAAACAAGGAAATATTAACCAGAACATCATGTAGGCTAGTGGTAGGTGTTAAACCCTTATCGTCCTTCAGTTGTGGGTTAAATCCCCACAACCATGATGGATGTAATTAGTTTTCACCCTATATATGGATTTTATATTTTATACAACTATATAAATATAATTTCTATAACATTACCAAATTATGATAAACCATAATTACTATAACATCAAACAAAATATAAACCTTAAATTTTATCGATACATTTAATATCATGTCCAAAAAAATGTAAATTCATTCTTCCCAAAATAAAATTTTCATATAATAGACCAATGGGTTATATTCCCATAAATATTTTCCAAAAATATATATAATCATATTATATTCCCATGATACAAATTTTTAAAAGAGTTTTTAAGACTATAAACTCATGATAATCTTTAAACTCACACACTAGTATCCATAACTTTTAAGTTAATGAAGAAATATATTATTCTAATATTTATCACAATCATTAGACGTTTCAGGATTATTATAACCAAAATATCATTTGTAAAGACACTTCACAATTTAATACTTCAATACCAGTACATAAATACTTCAACCATTTTATTTCAACATAGTTCTTTTCTTGTTCTAAGGGTTAAACATTAGAATATGGAATTGACTCAAATAATTCCCAGTTTCCACACATTTAAGACAATATACTATAAATGGATCCCTAGGATTAAACTTATATCCTTCCATCGTACACTTAATTTTACTTGGAAACTCATTTATTTATGCCCTTATTTTCCACACATAAGACATTTTATCATTCATTTTAGGAACTTTACTATGTGTCTCTTTCTACATTTCATACATGAAAGAAATCAATAATTTTTTCCTCCATGGTCTCCACCACTCGATATCTTAGTGAAATCCATCTTTCTTTTATTTGGTGAGTCCAAGATTTGGTTAATGTATAGGTTGTTAATCCAATTTTGGGATAACTAATTAGGCATAAAAATGATATCTTTCACTCCTATCATCATACTAATTGATTATTCATAGCCACCACATTTTCCTTAATGTATAATTTTAACCTAATTCCTTTGAGTTACAAAAATTGACTAAAACCAAAGATTATAGTGTGAGTAAAAATAATAAAAGTGGGAAAACCATGTAATCATTTATAGGATATCTAAATCATAAAACCTTATTTTCAATCTAAGACACCTTATAATTAACCTATGTTATTCATTTTCACCATTATTTTAAATAATATATACTATTTATGAATAAAATTTGAATTATCAAAATCATATCCCCCATAGTGTCAAATCAGCTGCATAGTAAGGCCTGTTTTTGTGTACTAGGAACTCTCAAGTCAATCCTGATGATGTTTTTTAGAATGATTACCCCTAGGTACATGTGTTCCAAAAGCAAATCCATATGTAGTATTTAGTTACTGATGTATTTATAGGAATACCAAATAATCTATTCCTTAACCAAACTTTAGGAAATTTTTGTATACTTTTCCTCATAGTCAATATAAGGCTTATGTTCACTAATATATGTTTTCTTAAATCTAGTTCTCGAGGTTTCTAATAAACTTCATATGATACCAACTGTAAAAATCTTGACCCCAGTAACATAGGGCTAGTCTCAAATTTACTACATTTTCATAAGATACAAGTGATTGCGTCATGAAGGATCGAATAGTTTAGTAGACTTGGTAAACTAGATATATAATAGAGTCTAACAATAAATTTAAAAACAAAAAATATAAGGTAATTTTTTTCAAGAATATCCTTATTCTATCTAGAATATCCTTTCATATCATTCATATTACTCTTATTAGATTCTTAGAAAAAGAAAAAAATAATGGTGATCTCAAATGCTCACTAAGAGTTACATAAAGTGGAAGCTATCATGAATCAAAAAGAATAATCATCATGTAATGATAAATAACTGAACACACATTCTGTTTAAATAATAACTTGTATATCATTATTTGATAAGTCATAATCAATATGCAAAGGTAAATATCAAAAAAATAATTCCATTTAATCAATAACTTGAATATCATTATTAGATAAGGTATAATTAATATGGTGAGGTAAATTTCAAAACACACATTCAATTTAATCAATAATCTAAGAATGAAATGAATCTAGAGATAATATCATTATGAAAATATAATGGATAATAATAAATTAATTCTTCATAAAGTAAATTCTTTATTAATTAAATTATTAATTATTGTATGTCATGATTTTTGGAATCATGATACCTATACTATCAATACCTTTATAAGATAGCTTAAAACGGATGTGTAGGTATACACCAAAAACCCATTTAATTAAGTCTAGCCAACTGATTCATCTCATGATATTACCCATGAATCAAGAAGATATATATAACTAGTCCCATCAATATTTACATTTCTCAATAATTCCTTATATATTTAATTCATGAAGAATATTCCTTATCAATAAATTTAAGTATCGATTAAGGAATGTAGTTAACAATAATTTACCAAGTTAAAAATACAACTTTGAATGTAAAATACCATATGTGTAAATGATATATGATTTATGTAATAAATATATTCATGATAATTAATATATATATTTAGTGGAAATGTAATGTATAATGGTGACAAGAAAAATAATATTTCAAGGGGAAGTTAATGATTACAAAATTAAATCAACAAATAAAATGTCAGTAAATTCCATGGTGAGGACTTGACCATGTGGATCAAGCCCTAGAGGAGGTTCTAGATCTAGTTTTTCATTGTTGTAGAGCTTTATGGATTTGGATGTTGGAGAGGGTATGGTATTTTCCATCGGACCAGGTCGGTGCTTTGACATAGGACACTTGCTTTTCATTCAGCCTTGCACCGGTGGAGAACATTTTCATTATAAATTGCTGGGGAGGGTTAGCTCCATGTTGTTAGTGTGGGTTTTCTCACTTGAACTTTGGGTAATTATTTTTTTAAGTCAATGATATATGTTAGGGTTTTCCACATTCTTCCCTTCAAAGGGGTGTTTGCTTTAAAAAAATTGCAGGCCTCTAGGATGATGGATGGACTAAATTCCATGGTGAAACTAATCATAAACCATCTAGAGAAATAAAAAAATAATATCAATACAACATATAACTAGTGTATCATAATAACAATAAAGGTTTTATTTCATTTATTAATATAGATACATAAAAATTTCATTAAAAACGTAATTAGGGAAAATAAAAGTTTGACGTTGAATTTTTTTTAAACTAAAATTTCACAAAATATTTTTAAAATAATTTTCCTTTAAAATAACCTTTAAAAAATATAATGGAAGCCTAAAGAAATTTATTTTTAATGATGTTGGGATATTTAGTACATGTAATACATGTTAAAACAAAGTTTTATTTCACATTTTTTATAAAATCCAAATGGGAATTTTTTAGAAAAATATGTAAATATTCCTTTCAAAGAATTTTTTGAAAATTCAAACATGGGAAAAAATATCTTTAATAATTAATTTTGATAATTTTAACAATATTTTTGAACAAATTTTTAGAAAAAAATGTTTTAGAAGAAACCTTATTGGAATTATAGCCTATACCAACTCCTATTTCCCAATTGTTCTCTAAAACCATTGGGATAGGGTATATAATACCTTGTTTTCCCAACAGTTTTGAAAATCCATTGGTAAAGGCATGTCTAAGCCAAAAGTTTAGAATAACCTTTGGCATAGGGTTATAAAACTAGTCTATGCCGACATTTTTTATTAATCATTGGTATAGAGTATATATCCAAATGGTTTTTAAAAACCATTGGAATACTTTTCCCCCAAATACAGAGCTTATCCCCGATCCCCTTTTGAAATCTGATTTTTTCCCTAAAATCATCACTGCTCTCTCACAGCCAATGAACACTCTTCCAACATGCGATCCATCATCATTTTAAATTGGGTTATTCTACTTCAAATCTATTTTGTCCTATATTTATCTTCAAATTTTCGAGTTTGTCTTCTTCTATTTATTTTTGATTTCCCCATCGGTCTGTAATATCTCATCATTTAGATGTATTGATTATGGGGCATATATTATATCTGTATACACAAATATTCAATGATTCTATTTCATATACTATATCTATATACTAATAGATACACTAATTATTTATAAATATATTATATTTCATCTATATAGATGCACTACATCTTTATGCACATAGATGTTGATTTTGTTGCATACATTGAATCTGCATATATACATTACATCTATTTTGTATACATATATTGAATCTATATAAATCCATTAGACTTTTTATATATATACTACATTTTTTACTATTACAATTTGAAATAGAAGTCTGTTTCAATATGAACCATACACTATGCAATATGTAATATGTGTATACATTGTGAAATATGTAATATGTTTTTCTATTACATTGTGTATATGTAATATGTTTTAATATGCATCATAAACTATAGATTGTAATAAATGTATACACTATGAAATATGTAATATGTTTTTCTATTATACTATCCAATAGTAATTTGTTTCAATATGCATCATACCCTAAGAAATAAGTAATTTGTGCACACTGTGTAATATGAAATATGGTTTTCTATTTAATCATGCATATGTAATTTGTTACAATATGTGTCACACACTGTGAAATATGTAATATATTATGCTTTTACACTATGTAATTTAATTTATTTAAATAAGTAATTTTGTTATTATATTACATTATGTATAGAATATATAATCTATTTTTCCATTACACTATCCAATAGTAATCTGTTTCAATATGAACTATACATTTTGTAATAGTAATCTATACATAATGTATCATTCATCATGTAATAGTAATTTATTACAATATCCATCAGTATACTATTTGTTTTTTCTATATTTCAACATACAAAATAAATTGTGCAATGGTAATTTTTTTCAGTAAAAAATGTAATTGTAATCTCCAATGAGTGTCTAAAATAAACTTTTATCAGATACCACTCTATATGAAATTAAAATTCAGTATGTAATCTATTCTTCTATTATATATTGAATTGATACTTCATATAATTGTGCATGTAATCTATTTTTGATATATGCAGTACACTATGTATAAAATATTATTATATAAACTATATGCAATACATTACTATTAAAAACAATAAAAAATGAAATAGTTGTTCAATATGTTACCAGTGTGAGGCCTATTGGTGAATTGATCTGTGGGATACACTTGGGAGAAGTGACCTATGTAAGGCACTTGGTAATAATTCATGACTTTTCTAAATTCACATCCAAGGCTACAAAACCCACATGATATGGAATTAAACCAACATTAACCCATGATATCCTTTACTCAATGATACCTTAAAATAATTACACTGGTAGTAATAAAATATTTTATGCCTACTTCCATGCTTCCAATGGCTTAGAAAACTATTTATATTTTAGATGAAGAAGTTGATGCATGCATCTATGAGATATTGGATATTTTTGTACCATGATATTTCTTATTATATGACCCAAACACTTCTGAACCTTGTGAAGCATTTGAAGAGGTTCCATTTTTTTATCTTAAGGGAGATCAATTACTATTATATGACAGTAGAGTTAGAATGAAGTTCTCATCCTAAAGTGTGTCATCCCTTGAAAATAATAGAATGTATTGGAGTTAGGTAAACCTAACACATTGGGAAATACCATGAAGTCTGTCAACCCTTTAATAACTCATCTTTCTAGATTTATTTAATTTTATTTGAGAACCTATATGTTTCTAGTTCATGAAAAAAAGAAGTATAACATTTAAATAACACACCCAATAAAAAATATCATTGATAACCAATACTAAAATGACACTATTGATTATAAATATATCATTAATTGTTAAATACAATGATATCTATAAATTTAGATTTAATTCCAAAAAATTTCTCATAATTATCCTAGAGAGATCATTATTTATACAATGATTTTCCATCACATCCACTATGTTTCAATTCAATATCATTGTTTTATATTTACAGTATTTTTTTATATATATAGTATTTTTTTATTTCATATTATGATTCTCATATAAATTAGTGTGTCAGTTACAGTTTTATATAAAGTGAAAAATTATCATTTAATTGAACATATTTTTTATTTAACTTTAATTTTATTGAATTTATTTCATGAAATTACTTATTATAATTTTTTTATAGAATGTATAGAAGTTGGATGTATGAAATGGATCAAATCTCAAGAGACTTTTAAAAACAAATTGTAGATAATTTTATACATTTCATTTGATAACGCTTCAGATAGTGGTAACATATACTTCCCATGTTATAATTGTGTTAGATGACCTTGGTTGAGCCATAAATAAGTTAAATACCATATAAAAAATAGGGTTTTCAAAAAAAAAACTACTATGTGTGGTATTAAATTGGGGATAAAATGGAATCTTAAAATGTTGATGATCCAAAAGAGGGGATTGGATTAGAGAATTTATTATATAACTAGTTTATATTTATTCATCATCATGATAAGAAAAGGATGTCGACCCAAGAAGACATTGATACAAGCACACATGATGCATCCAATGAAAATAAGTATGATGATAGGGTGAAAAAATTGAATGATGCTACCACGAATCTAGTATATAATCAATGTGGTAAAATTAAAAAACTATAAATTTTAATCTTATTGTTTCATGGGAAAACCATGTATGAGATTTATAAAACCTCCATTGATTACATTCTTACCTTCATGAAGTACTTACTTCCAGATCATGTAGATTTTCCCACAAACCACTATATGGTATAGAAGTTAGTTGAAGAAATTGGATTTTCAAAAAACAAAATTCATTCTTACCTAAAATATTGCAGCTCATTATAGGAGAAAAATTCGGAAAAAAATGATTCTATAAATTGTGGAACATCCAAATATAAGACAAAAGCTATCGTAACACCACCCCATGTGCCACAGAAAATAATGTGGCACTTTCATTAATCCTCATACTTCCGAATCTATTCATTTCGGATGAAATGTCTATAAAAATACAATGGAATCATATCAAGAGAAAGATAAATAATGAAAATTTGGTTCACCCTATATATAGATTTCCATGGTAGAGATTTAATGCTTGATATCCGGATTTTTTAGCTGACGTGTAGAATGTGAGGCTGGGTCTTTCATGTGAAGTTTTTCATTTGGGTAGATGATTACTTCACACAACATGTGGCTAGTTTTCATGCACATTTATAACCTTACCCTATGGTTGTGTATAAAAAACTTACACTTTCATGAGTATATTCATATATGTCCCTTCTAATCCAGGAAATGATATAGATGAATATATGAAACCTTTAATAAAATAGTTTAAACATAGTTAGATGTGGGTGTGTGCACATATGACGCATGTTCAAAAGATATATTCCTTACAAGTGATGCACTTATGTAGATGATAAATTATTTTATAGCTTCTGTAATGATGTCTGGCTGGAGGATAAATGAAAAACTTTCATGTCCTATTTTTATGACGAATAATCAATCCAGAAGACTAAAATATTGTTTCAGTTTTAGTTTTATGGGACATAGAAGATTCTTTCCAATGGACCATCTGTATAGAAATAATCGTCAAAGATATGACAATACCATGGAGACCAATGATCCACCTCAGCATATGTCTAGAAGGGATGTGCTAAATGAATTGAAAGATTTCAATTTTTTCATTTGTGAATGTTCAAATGAAATCTAAAAAGAGGAAGAATGTTTCCAATGATACCTGTTACAATTATAAGAATGTAAGTATATTATTTGAGTTTTATTATTGGTAAACCAATTTTTCACATCATTTCTTAGACTTAATTCACATTTAAAAGAATATTTGTAAAATGTTGACTTCGATTCTTCTAAATTTTAAATGGAAATAAAAAAGATGATTTATGATCTCATCATGACATGATGTATTAGGGGATCAAAACATAATTACATCCTATGTGTATGAGTGAAAATAAATAGAAAGTTCCATGTGCTTCTTATGTGATGACACCTACAGAAAAATATCAATTTGGAGATGTACTAGAGACTATTAATGTTCCTAATGGCTATTCAAGAAATATATAAAAATTGTCCAATAGAAGAGAGTTTAAGTTGAAATCTTTGAAGACTCATTATTATCATATCCTTTTGCATAAGTTTATTCCAATAGTAATACATTATCTTTTGTCCCATAATGTAAGGGTGTTAGTTATTTAGTTGTTTCATTTGTTTAGATATTTTTCTCTAATAAGTTGTCCATGCATTTTTGGAAAAAAAATTTGGTAGAAAACCCATTAATTTTGCGTGAGTTAGAGAAAATATTCCCTCCATCAATTTTCACATGCATGTTGCATCTGACTATCCATCTTCTAACCGAAATACTTCTTGGAGGACTAATTTATTTTAATTGGATGTATCCAACTAAAAGAAATATGTACAAATTTAAATCTTATGTATATAATAGGAATCATCTCAAAGGTTTGATCATGAATGGTTACTTTGATCAATAATGTACAGATTTATACTCATTGTATTGTTTTGATATTACTATAAGAATGAACAGACCAATGAGAAATAAAGAATAATAGTATGAGAAAATTGAACCCATTTTTCTATCACTTCCTCAAATTAATGGAATTCTCGGATCATATATATTGATGACATTAAGCCTTGAAGTGTGGGATATGGCACATTGCACAATGTTATTCAACTGTGATTTGTTTGATGACTACATCATGTAAGTAAATTGAACGTGTATATGTTATCTGATCTCTTGTAATTTTACATATATATTAAACTATTTCTATTTTTATCTATAGGAAACATAAATAAATGATAAAGATAAAGAATATTTCTTTATCTTTGATAAAGAGAGATACTTTTCATAGAGAAGAGTTTTATAATTAGTTGAAATTGAAGGTAGAAATATTTCCGTAAAAAATAAATAAAATAAATATTTAATTAATTTTAATATTTACTTATATTTCATGTATAAAATTTTCTTATAGGCTCTACCTCTGAGGAAATAGGAGCTTTGGATTTTGGTCCAAATACTGTGGTTCGAGAATGTAAATCAATTTTGATCAATGGGTACAGATTTTTTATCACTATAAGGTAAAAGAACATGAGAACACAACATGATGGTGTTATGATATCTCTCACAATAGACTATTATTTATTGTGAATCCGATAATAGACCTCATTTTGAAAATGTATCTTATTATGGAGTCATTAAAATAATAATAATAATAGATTATTAATCTCATAGTCAAGTCAATATGATGATATACCAGTGGTTTGATTAAATAATGAGGCTAAGAAACTTTATTGATGATTTTGGATTTTGAGTTACTGACATGAATTTCACTCTTTCTACTAATGAACCATATATATTAGCATCAATGATGAAATTGGTTTTTTATGTCAAATATCATCTTAGACCTAAATTTGGTGTCATTATTGAAGTAATTCCATAACATTTTTTGATAATAGTGATGATTGAATTGACACCATCCCTAATGCCATTGGAACAAATCAATTTATTGCTTATGAAGACTCGAATAGCTCAATTTTTAGAGATGATTGTGAACCTGATGTTCTGGTGAGAAATATATCGAATCATCCATCAATATTCTCAGTTCTTTTGGTTTATCTCAACTTGGGTTGTTATGGTTGGTACTATTAAAAATGTTTTAATATTGATTATAAATATTTTGTATCCAACTTGACCTTAATGTTAATTTTCAATGTTTATTGGTTTTATTTTTATTTGAGTTTCATAATATAATATTGAATTGAACTGTATTCAAACCTTAAAAACCAAACAAAACTGAAACAATTAATTTTGAATGAAAAACAAGAGGAATTGAATTAGAAATATTACTCTTGTTAATATGAAAAAAATGAAAATGATGACCTAAACAAAGAAATAGCTAAATTACCTAACTGAAAATATGAAACAATGACCTATGACAAATAAGTCATGTCTCGTATTTTTTTGGTCAAACATTAATTATCCTTTTCTAATTACTTCCATATTTTTTTTCAATTGAACGAAATTTAATATGTTGAGGAGCAGTGAAGAAAAAGGATAACATACAACAATCATTGAATGAATAAAATGTGCATTCCTCCATTAGTGCCTATTGTGAGTATTTTATTTCAAATATATATATCAATAACATATAAATCTATGTGAAAAATGTTTTTAAAAAAAATTTATGTAGGATCCACCACTTATGTTCTAGTTATTCGAAGAGTAGCTTAGTAGTGGTACCGATACTCAGGTTGGTGGTACAGGGGGGGTATGAGATCTAGGTGATCCAGTTAGCAAACCCGTTTAGACCCTACCCCTCCCACTGATGCACCATATTCTACACATTCTAATCCCTCTGTATCATTATGGACACACAGGATAATTAGGCCTCCCATGTTTTCATCATCCTTTACATATGAGCCTCCTCACCCATCTTTACCATATCCCATGATGATTCCCACTCCTCATCTATATCATGCATTGGTCCTGATATCCATTCCATCTTCTTTATCATCCACTTCTTTCTATTTGAGATTTTACATTACTTCTTCAAATCCTACTCCAACACAATCTGTGCCTATAGATCATACAATGGGACTCACTCCACCTATACAGGGTGATGTTCCTTCAGTTCTTACGAATCTAGCAGTTCCCATTGATCAGACTGCCAGAGGTATATTTTAGAACCCTAATATATATTTTTTACCATAATGTATATTCATTATAACATGTATTGATATAATATTTGTTTTTATTCTATAATAGCTAAAACTACTGATAGGATGTGGGTGAATAAATGCATGCGTGTGGTGTGGAACCACCACAATTAGTTGATAGTGGACTATAATGAAGAAAACCAAATGGTTGAAAAAATAGGTTAGTAATGTCGGTGTTTTTGGGGATGCTTTCCAAATAGTCCGAAATCATTCCCGTCATCCCTCTCTCATCAAAAACAGTTTCCAAATAAATTTAAGGATAATTCTTGGTCATAGATATGGGTAAAAATATCTATTAGATTAATTTTAATATTTTTTTATTTATATTAATTAATATTTTATTGTTAGCTTAATTTTAATTTTCCCGATGGTGAGGGTGCACAACCAACTTGTCTAATAGAATTAATTGATATTTAAAGAACCTATAAGCACGAGTTGTATATTGGTTGGCATTCTAGAGTTGGCAGAGAGTTATAGGAATCACCTATCATATATAATTTGATGATATAATAGTATGGGAAAATGATTACCCACTAGACAACTACAAAGCTCAAGGTATTAATCACATTTTAGGGTTTTAAATGAAAATTCTCATGTTTTTCATTAATACTATATTTTGTATTATTGAATTTTATTTAGGAATATTTCAAAAAAATAAAATTGATGCTGAAAAATACCTCCAAACTTTGGGGAATACTATGATTTCAAATCATGAGAGGAAGTTGGTACGATAGTAATTTATAATTTTCATTAGCACTTACACTTTCTATTATTTCCTCAATAATTCATTCTATTTTTAAAGTTTTTATATAATTTTAGTAATGTAATTAATTATTTCTAACATATTTTTACTTATTTTTTCCTACATTAAATTTCATTACAGAGGGTAGTATTGAATATTGAAGTTTGTGTGCCTTGAGAAAAATTATTTTACTCGAGTAAGAAGAAAAAAGACAGAAGTACGGTTAACAAACCGACACAACAGTAGATTGTAAATTTTACCTTTTTAATTTAAAATTTTAATATCAATTTTTAAACTTAATATTCTATTTATATTTTTAAATGGATGCTTTGGAGGCCCTTGATTCCCAGGAACCTGACAAGTTTGTGCCGAATTATCACTTAAAATAGGTATTGGGAGATGAGAATCATGGTAGAGTACGCTGCTCACCTGGGAAGTGTATAGTATCAATGTGGTGTTATCCCTATGAAAGTACCAATTGTAGTACCACTAATTTGTAAAAGGTTAAGGTATAAAAAACATTCCGAAAAAGGGTCACATATGTAGAAGAACAACTTCAAAGGGTAAACACTAAATTTATGAAACTGGTGAAAGTTTTATGTTCATCACTTCCACTAAAGACCAACACCACTTGTGATGCATATATTTAATCGATGCGTTCATTATATAGTGCACCAAGTAATATTCCTATTAGTGGTTGAGATGATGTCGTTCTTGTTGATGATGATGGTGAGGATGATGGTGAGGAAGAGGATGAGTACAAGGATGATGCAGAGACTAAGGCCGAGGATGAGGATGTGGTCGAGGTTGATGCTGGGGCAGAGGAAGAGGGTGAGGATGAGGCCAAGGATGAGGATGCAAATGAGGACTAGGATGATTATGGGGAAATTTATGAGAGTGAGGATAAGTCTTATGATGATAGTGATTATAGTGATGGTGATGAGAGATGGATTGATACAATACATTTTTTACTGATATTACTGACATTTTATGTTTGATGATTTGTTGTGACTAAATATATGTGAGATTAGGTAGGTAACATTATTCTTGACTCTGGTATCCTAAATACTATATAGTTTTAATGACAACACCTTTTATCAATGTATTGTCATATTTTTTGGTAAATTAATTTGGGAATTTAGATATTAAATATACAATTCAACATTCAAAGGATCAATTAAGTTAGTGGTATTATTTTATATTTATTTCATTATCTGTAAATAATAAATCATGACCTGATATAGAGGTATGGATTCTTGAAATTCTCTTTTTACATGGTATCAATGATATTTCAAAACCCTACCCATCCTTATCCATGACACCCTACCAAACACACCACCCTCTCTGCCAAAACCACCCATGTCCATGGAACATCCTAGTCTTCCCTACCATGTTATCTCCTTACCACCCTATCCCTTCTTACAGGGTTCACTTACTATCCCACCCCTCTTGATGTCTCAACCTCTGACTGTGTTGTGTGTGACTAACACTATTTTTTAAAACACACCTTCTAAATTTACTTGAACAATTTTTTTAGGAT
Organism: Viscum album; assembly: GCA_963277665.1. Taxonomy (NCBI): domain Eukaryota; kingdom Viridiplantae; phylum Streptophyta; class Magnoliopsida; order Santalales; family Viscaceae; genus Viscum; species Viscum album. The sequence goes on from OY728164.1 coordinate 786,944,343, forward strand.
TCCAGTTATTCCATACAAATATATAATATTAATTAAAATTTCATTTTGTAGTGATTTTAGTATCCTTTAGTTCCATGGGGGATTCGTTTAATCTTATACAACTCATCAAATCCTCCATGTATCTTATGTATGATCATTTGTCCAATGAAATGTTTCTATCTAGACAAAGATAGTAATTATATCTCTCGAGGGTATGGACCTTGATTATCATTTTTTGGAAAATCCTCCATATTTAATCTATACATAGTATAAGGAATGGAAACTAGATGATACTAAAATATTTTTCTTTTTGTTAAATTCTATATAACAGTCGGTTAATGAGGTTACCCACCAATCAATTATGGTATCTTTGATGTACCCTAAGACAAAAAATATGTAGTGTGTTTTATACACTATTCAAAATATTTTACATATTTGTACACAACATAAATCCTTCCTCATGTGCTACACATTATTTAAATCATATTGATATGGGATACTTAAACAATAAACTATTCCTTAGACACTAATAGATTTCATAACCAAATGTAGTTAGACATGCCTCTTTTCTCTTCTTCATAGGCTAACTTCCAATTATGCCACCACTATGATAGATATTCTAGAATTTCCAACCTTAATTGATATATCCTATTTATATAGTTTTATTTTTGAGTCCAATATTATATTGTATCCTACTATAGTTTCTCTATGATAGATCATAGTTCCATGACATCTTTTCAAGGACATGTTGTGGTGCACTATTCCCCTACCCATGGACTTTCTTGTGGAAGTGTCCATAGACAAATTATTTTACAACATTATGGAAAAAATTCCATCACATTGAAATCTATTAAACTATCAATTGGTTCCCAATGTCCCTTAACACCACCTAGACAACATTCAATGAGTCAGAAGATCTACCAAATCATACACTGAAACTCTTGGCTAATGAACTGGAGCTTATTCATTACTATTATACAACTGCATTGCAATCTTACTTTGATTCATTTTCCTTTGATTCTTTACATTATAGGACACCATTTATATTGAGTCTCATTCCCACTTTCCAAATGTGATGGGTATCTCAACATCGGGGTGATGATGATGGCTCCCTTCATCCAAAAATCCATGGATGGTTTTTTCAATCTATCTTTGAGTAAGCATTATAATCAATTTCATTACAACCCTTAATTTAAATAAATTGATAAAAATTAATAAATACCACCAAAAACCGATTCTAAAACATCATTATCGTGTTGTAAATACTAAACACATAAATTAATAATAGAAACACAACAAGGATGGATTTCCATTTCTCAGTCTATCCAGTGTTCTTTTTCCATAGTGTTCACATTAGTGTGGATATCTTCTTTCTTTTTGGTGTGGATACTATCCTTCTGTTTAGATGTATTCAAGTGAAATGTTGTGATTTCCATTGTTGTCCTTTTACCTATCATTGTATTATATATTTATTTATTTTTAGGTGTAATTACAGTGTGGTTTTTTTTATGTTCGGTGTTTTTTAAGGTGGTGTATTTATTTTTTTGTCAGTTGTTGTATTTATCATTATTCTATAGTGTTTTTTTTGTAGATGTTTGTAGAGTATTTTCAAGTGACATGATTTCTAGTGAATTATTATTTATATTTTATACATTAATGTTATTTTAAATTCTATAAAATTTCTTGTCTACAATGTACTTGTTGTTGTGTGTAATTATAGTGCGGGGGCTGTTGTATGCTGTTGTCTGGAATTGGAGTACTCTATACCAATGGTTTCTAAACCATTGGTATAGATCTAAAAACCATATCTATACCAATAGTTCTTATGAATCCATTTGTAAAACTCTATAACAATGGTTTATAAAAAGTTATTATAGATTTAAGGATCAATATATACCAATGGTATAAAACCTTTGGTAAACATCTATTCCAATGGTTACCACAAACCATTGGGATAGTGTAATTTCTAGTGTCATATGCCAATAGTTAATGAATAACAGTTGTTATAGGGATTTCCCCACACCTCAATAGAAAATGGTTTCAAAATCATTGTATTGAGTATACCAATGGTTTTACATAATATACCGATAGTTTAAAACTGTTGTTAGGTCCTAAGTTTCCAAGATTTAGAAAAAATTTTCGACCGAAGAGAGAAATGGTGTTGGATTTTATTAAAAAAATCTCAATCATATTAAGTAAAAAAAGTGGTAAAATGGTAATATTACATGAAAACATCAAGAATAATCATTGGAGAATAAAATTAAGCGGTTTTATTATCCAATGATAAAATAATTTTTTACAATGTAAGTTGAACTATAAACAATCTTCATTAAAATGAGATTTTGTAATAACCCATTACAAAGACCATAATGTTGAAGTGATAATTAAGTATTGAATCGATTATGTGAATAAAATATAAAACCAAATAAAACAATTGTATATAGAACATAAAATATTCAAAACTCATTACTAGTATAATATTTTAATATCAAATACAATGAAGAAATAATATAACCCAATGAAAATAAATTGAGTTATGAAATTCTTTAACACATTGTAACTTTTATTTAAAATACACTAGGTTGAAATAATTAAAATTGAAACTTAAAATACCATTAATTATTAAGGATTAATGATATTACATTTCAAGGGGTAGTATATACACCATATAAAATAAATTTGGTTCATAAAATTTCAATAGGCCTCAATGAAGGGAAATTGAGACGTTGTATCTTACCCCATGCTTTCTTTTGGTAGAAAATTGTTAAATATATTTTAAAATGGGTTTAATCATGTAATTAACTTAATAAATAACCATATTAATATTTATAATAACATATATTATCCCCTTATAACATTTTACCACCCTATTGTCAATAATATTTCATTATGTTCATTGTTTCGAGTGTTAATTGAATTGTTTTATCATGTGTGTTTTTTCATGAAAAATCCATTTACTGAGCATATTATATGGTCACATAATCTACTAAATCATATTAATCTTATAAATTTTAATTTTTTTTCATTATATAATTGTTTTTAATCATTATTGAAATTAAATATTAAGAATTTGTGGGGATTGTTGGTCGCACGTATGCACAAGAAATGTTATCTTTTTCTTAAAGTGTGAAAGGGTAAAGAAGTCGGTTATATATTAGTGTTATAAAATAAATATAATTTAATATATATCATATTTATTCATTAATGTTACCCTTATTTCATTCCATGGAAATTGTAAGTGGAAAACGAATCACATCTCTTTACGAGGTGGTAGTCTGTCGTACACACGAGTGATGCTATCATGTTTTAAACGAAATGGAATATAAGAAAGAATATGTAATATTATAATTCAATAAGTATAATAATATAATAAATATAATATAAATGAGTGAAATCCATCATTATATACATCCTTTAAAGGTAGTTATGGAAAAAAATAACATCGGTTCGCAAGGCGGTAGCTAGCTGTACCCATGATCGACAATTATGTATCCCATTTGATGGAATAAGAAATGGATATAAGTTATTTCATTAACATAACAACATATAAGTATATGGAATATATGAGTTTTATTATACTATAATTTTTGAATAATATTTTTCAAAGGTGGAAGAATAAATAAACTAAAAATGCTCATTTATGAACGCTACATCTTTTTTGGACAACTTATTTAGGTTTGCACGAAAATCCTTCCTAGGATGGATTTATGATCAATACATGGTCTCTATGAGGTTTTTAGTGGATTTAATAAGTTATTTTTTCATGTATTTTCTAATCTAAATGTATTTTTTAGTATGAAGAGGTAAGGATACGGGGCTGCCTTCAATAAGTTGGGGAGAAGACACACATGGAAGTTTTGAAAATAATATATTACAACCACATTTTTATCATGGAAAAAGCCTAAAATGGAGAATTATAATCCATTTTAGGTGAGAAAGTTCAAATATATCCATTAAATAGGTTTTGGACAATTTTAAAGGTCATTTTAAGCCTTATCTTTTTAGTTCAACCCTTAGTAAATTAGTTTTTATCATAACTATATTTGTTAATTTTTACTTGTTTTATTATTCATAATGGTCACAAATAAAGTTGGATTTATTAGATAATATAAATTATGATTATTATAGATATTAAATACCTTTATTAAAATTAAATTCATAGGAGTGGAAGAATATGATTTAAAATTTTACCTTCATAAGTATTGAAAAAAAGGTTTCCAAGACAAAATTATCATAAGTGTAGAATGTATTAATATCAAAATTGAAAATGAAATTGATTAAACTGGCCTAAATTGTATTTAATATAATACAATTAAACTAATTTTACTTTAAAATAAATTTAATATATATTTTATGTTTTTAAATAATTTAAAAGAAAATTTAGTTTTCGATAAAAATCTGTATTTTTCACTATTCATCATAAATTGAAACATTTTAGAAATATCCAAAATATTCTCCATAATATATTTATGATATTATAATTTCAAAAATTAAGTTCATTTTACTAAATATATTTTCTAAAAGTGGTAAAAATAATTTTAAATTATTTTTTCAAAGCATGACGAATCTGCCTTTTATAAGAATACAGTTTTTCAATAAACATTTCTTTTTATTTAAAATGATTATTATTTTATTTATAATAAATAGATAACCATAATTTTCTTAATTTATTTATTCTTATTCGTACCCTCTAACTTAACATTTAGGATATAATTGTCATGTTTTAAATAATAATATTTTAATAGGGTATGGTGTTTCATTTAAACCTGGTGTTGTGCGCATCGCAAGCTATCAAGGATATTGAATTTATTTAAAAATAAATATACCTTAAAGTCTTGGGGTGTTGAATTTTATTATAATATTGGTTTTTTGTTTCATATATTCTATATAAAAATGATTTTACTCTTTAAAAATATCAGGTTGTTACAAGGAAATATACCTCTCACATCTAGAACTTGCATTTGGATAGTTTTCCTTAGAGCCAATGGTGTCAAAGGACCAACAAAACAACTCCTAGAGAATCAAAATTCGGACCCTATAACATTTATTATATTAAGATTTCATCAATTAAAAATAGTATAAAATTTTCTAGAAACCCATGAGACACAAGGTTCACTATCCCCATTAACATAGTTTGTGCATTTGTGATACTGAATGGCATGAACACAAACACAAACTATTGATACCTACACGTGAAGACAATATCAGGGATATACTCATCTTTCCACCTAATCTCTTGATATCTAGATTGAAAATTTATATTTAAAAAAAATTCTACCTTCAAAATTTCAAATATTTCATAAATCCTTAATAGCGGTAACAGTTCTTGACAGTCACTAGATTCAAACTTTGGTAGTCTATGCATGACATCATACTACTATTATCCTTCTTGATGAATAATACTAGAGCAACAAAGTAGTAAACATGGGTTGGATAAACCCCTCTACATTAGATCATGAATTTTCATCCTCAACTCATTTATCTACATAGGTTCTATTCGATAAGGATCCATTTAAATCGAAGACACACCCAGTTGAAACTTTATTCCAAACTAGATGTTACATCAATCAGGTAGGGTCACAACATCATCATGGAAAACATCAAGAAACTCCCCCACAACCCTAGGAACATTATTCACCTTAGCCTATACAAAATATTTTCCAACAAAGATCAAATATTCTATACCTACCTACCTCCCATTTAATTACTCTACTCACCAATAAACATTACTTGTTGGATGTACCATCTAAAAATAAAACTCTCCTCAAAAAATAATCGATGACTATACACATGGAATAAAACCAATATATTATAAGGATAATATTGTACGATTTTATCTATAGTAAGATGAAATACACCCAATAACTATTGTTGGACCAGCACCAGTCCATATCGCAAACACACATAAAAAAGTATCATGGCCTTTAACTAGCATAGATAAAACCAGGAGAACTGGACGTCCCTCTACCTCCATTCCAATATAAAAAACCAGAGAAGTATCAATAAATGACTTTGAGGATTCTGAATCCAACAAGGAAGAAACAACGCAGATAAAAAACTTATCATACCTTGGACAACCTCTGGCCTCACTAGAACTAGAACCTTTATCGTGTGCATCTTCCCATGAATATATCCTATGACTATATAGTAAGAGACTTCATGATTATTATTTAGTGTGGGTCTCTGAGTACTGGTACTATCATGAGTCTACCCACTTCTAAATCCATCATCCCTTGGATAGATAAAATCCCCCTTCTGTAGATTCTAAATGAATATTTGCATCTCCTACTATTGATTCCCCCTCAGAGGAAACTACTGTAGCTTCTGAAAATAGGTAATGATCACCAGACTAATATTTATCCCCTTTTGTTGTTGGAATATGATATTGATAGTGACCACGACCCCCATATATGTAACAAGATAGTGGGATGTCCCTGGTACAAGCTTAGGGACCACTTTCCCCAGAATAACATGAAAAGGATTACTGATATTGGATCCCCGCCGATTGGAGCCTTGACTATCTAGACATCCATGATCCACCACCTAGATCTGTACCTTTCAAGATTCCCTACTAGACACCCTCTCAAGGCTCACCCCTAGGTAAATTATCCACTTGATAACCTTAACCTTCTTTAGATACATAGGAAGCATAAATGGGGTGACTATATATTCTATCACTAAGCGTGACAACTCCTCTAGATGTTATGATATATAATCCTCATATATAAGGACATTTGGAGAAAAAAACAAGAGGACATTTAATTTGATCCCATTCTCTCATACACTCAGGCTCCCTTTCTTAAGGGAGAGTAACTTTTTCATTTATTAAACATTCATTGTTGATAATAACAATTAAAAATGTAACTCCTCCAAGAAATCTGACCACAACACATATTCCTCCTTTTGATCACCATGATATAATATCCACAACTGTCGTATAGCTCCCCGCATATGACTAAACACCAACAACACTAAAACCTTAACCTGATCTCAAATTAGACTAAAATAAATCTCAATATCCTCTAACCATCATTCCATCTCTATTTATGAGACTCTTCCCTTATACTTTCCCAATCCTTATCACTAAAAGTAACATAAATCCCTCTTCTATAACTCATCCTCCTCTATCGGGTCGATCCTCCGATGTTCTACTAGGTCTTCCTACTAAATATATACTACCTTAATTGCACACAGACAGGGACTGGGATCCATTCCTGAAAAATAAAGGAGAAAACCAAAGCTAGATAGCATGGAATCTTATCAAGGTCCGTTTAGTAAATTTAATTTCAATTCCCCAAAATCATCCAACTCAGACATGAATAAAAAAATCATGATGAATGTAACTTTCCAAGTTCGCTACCATAAAAATGGCACCACATCACTTGGTTATTTGGTAGAATCATGGTTCTTATGTCAGATCATGTGGCCCTAAAATCCCATGTCATAGCTGATGTCTGCATCCTAAGTCACATACCAAGATAAATTGGGCATGTATCCTTACTAAACCATGAAATAACCATAGTTACAAACTCTAAACTTCACCATATCTCTCAATAATAACCATTAATACCACTATTTGATGACCCCGACCTCCAAAGGTACCCCTCATGGGATGAAAATGAAGAAAGAGAGATGATTAGCACGAATTCCTACCATTGGTTGGCCATTGGTTGTAGATTATCCCTAAGGGTATAAAAATCTCACACATGGAAGTAATTACACTCAATAACATAAGGATAAATATATATGATAAATCAATCATCAAGAAACATTGATACATAATATAAGTGTAAACCAAAACCATCCAACAAAGTGTGGACATTGTCCATAAATATACATAAAATCCTAGAAATAAATTCCTAAGGTACAAGTATTACCGTAGTGACTAAAAGAATCTCAAATTACCAAGATACGAATATCCACACTGACCCTTAAAATCCTCTTAGAAACATTAAAATAAATAATTGATATACATATGGTGATCAAATCATTCACACTCAATAGGATCATTCCTATGGTCTCTCATGTATATGTGGAAATATCATACTAATGAACCACTAAATAAACAAAAAAATCAACTAGAACCTAAATTGGTCAATTAACCAATCTCATCCTCACCATGGCATGCTCATCAAATAACACATCCAAATCATTAATATAATATAAAAAATGGTTTCATGCATCCAATTCCACCCAATTTTTCTGTTTTCACACCCTAACTTCAAATTTCCTTCGCTTCCATTCATTCTAAGAATATATTATCACATGTCCATCCATCTATGATGTGGGTCAGTTTGCATGCCAACCCATCCCAACATACCACAGGTTCTATCATCTAGTGTTATCATCAGTCATCTCCACATCAAAATATCATCCAAATTCCATAGGAAATAGTGTATCTTGAACACGATGGAAATATACCTCATTCCCCCCATCCTAGCACACATGACCCCACAATATGTCACATCCACATTTTCTTGAGATAATCTTCAACATCATCCCATGTCACTGGCTAGGTAATCTATAATTCTATCTCGTGTTATCACATGGGCGACCTCTAACACCAACCCACATATCCATAGGGTAATCTACAACACCATCCCATTAAATCATCTCTAATGTTGAGGGAAGATTGTGTAAGTGGGGGTAGCTAACCATTAGATGCCCCACTGTCATGGATATTGGGGAAGAAAACCAGAACCCAAAACATTTCGGTGTTATTATGGTTATATAACTAAGGTGGTGTGAGTATAATATTACTTTAAAACATACAAGGTAGATAGATATCTCAGAAAACCAAACATTTGGGTTAACACCAACTATATTAGCATAGTCCATGACACTACCACTATACCTCACAAAACTCATTACTACTACTGCCCCCATTAAATGAATCATACCACATAATCGCTACACAATTCAACTTTGAATTACACGTTCTTCTATTTATCTAAAATTATGTTTTTTTTCACTAACTATCATTTAATAATCCATTTCATTTACCAATCCATGTTAGTTCAGTTTCGACATTATAATTAATTCCACATATAATTGGGAAACTAAAACAAACACACCATATAAAAGCTCATCCATCCCACATAAACAATGAAAACATATGCCAATCCATCACCATAACCTAATTATCTCACAACAATTGACAAAAAATCTACTTTATCAAGGGGATCTAATTAAATCACTTCATTATTTCTCATGGGTATTATCACAAAGCTACATATTTCTATGGGAAAAAATTTACTATTCTTTTATAAGTTTTCATCCTTTCTAATTCAGGTGGAAAAAATAATAAATTATAATAATGGTCTAACAAACATAACCACTACAATAAAAATAAGGTTACCAATAGTTGTGATTTCTTCACTATAATAAATCAAGAATAGTTCCACTTGGAATGACATCAAAATTATTAAAAAAATATGGATACTCACCTTCCCATCAATTTTTGTTAATCTGATTAAAAATCTTATTATGATGACAATTATTATCCACCAAAAGGAAAAAAATCATACAATCCCCATATATGCACATAAAAATGGAGAAAATGAGTATCCCCTACCTCAAAGAATATTTTTGACTCACTATGCACAATAGGGAAAAGAAGGAAAAATTTCAAGACCACAACTGCACTGGGAAACTTGGATCAACCTGAATCTCACCAAAGGCTCATAAAAATCCACTACTAGAATTCTGGGCAGTTGCGTGCGTCAATTTTAGCGGGTGCTAAAAGGGGTATTAGAGACCGCCAAATAGTGGCATCTAATAATAAAATAAAATTTGGCGGGATTTTTCCCGCCTTTTCGTTGCATGTATTAGCATCCGCCATTTGGCAGTGGCTAATACTGAAGTAAAAAATCCGCAGGATTTTTCCCTCATCTTATTCAACAAGACCTGAAACACCACCGCTTCACTGCCCGCCACCGCGCTGCCCCCTGCCGCCCCACCCCTGCCTCACATGCAGCCATCCCAAACACATCAGTGCACCTCTAGTGACCCTATGGTCTCCCCCCGACATCAACCCACCACAAAACGACTCCCCCTAACCGACTCGAACCCTCCCTGGCCGTCATGCATCCACCATGGCTAGTGATCTAAGCTGGTGGACCACATCCGTGTTTCCTACTACATCATAGACTGAAAATCACATTTTTGGGGTTGATCATTAGCGGCCTCCAAATGGTGGTCGCTAAAGCCCTTATTTATAGTAGTGATCATCATCCAAAACACTCTTAAATCAGATCAACATTGCTGATGATAATTCCAAAAGGGAGGAATAAATTAAATCAAATGAGAAAGTGTATTTAATCACTACAGTTTTCTAAAGATAAAACTATGGAAGATATAGAAAAAAGACAGTGGAAAGGTACTAGAAGATCCTTCAAAATCACCTTGGCTTCACCATGTATTGATATAAATTATTAAAGTTAGGAGAGATATGGAATTTATAGATATATTGTAGCTTGAAACATTCACAATGTAAAACATGGATTCACACCATGAGTATTCGTTATGCTCAGTAATTAAGTTTGTGAATGGGGCTCTGTCAAAACCCAATGAACATCCACGAAACATCATGGAACCTCAACCTCAAATTCATTCTTTCAATGAATAATTATTTCAGTTTGTGAACTAATTAGGCATAAAATTCCATTCCAAAACATCAAGTTGTGAATCACCAGCCTCTAAGCCATGAAAAATCATTCACATCACGAACACATAATTAGGTTTTGAACAAATATTTTCTATATAATTTCAGATCCAAATGTTGTCAAACCCTCCTTGATCCTAGTATGAACACCTCCAACTCCCAAATTTACAAATTAATGGGCTAAAAAGAAACAAACCATTACAAAACCTAACACACCTAGCTTAACCAACAAAACCAGACAACCCTACTTCAAGACATGAAATAAAATATAGATTTATTAAACCCATTCCATTGAATCCATTTATTTACTATAGAAGGTTCAATACATTAATTGAAACTCACTCAGTAACATTGATAACCAAAGTATAATAAATTTAGTGAAATACATATACCATATTTCATGAAGAACTATATAAATGCATATATATGACATAACAAAGTACGGAATTTCTACCTTGGGTTTAAGTGAGATCACTCACCAATTCATATAACTAGAGTTAATCCATAACCAAAAATTCCCTAAAATTAACAAAAAAAACCCTAAAATTATGGATTTTATATTGAAAAAAATAAATGGTTTGATAAATAGAAACCTTGGGAATCTATTTCATAATATATAGAAAAATAAAACCATCATGATGAAAAAAAACAAAAATATATAATAGGGGATCTTGGAGGAGATTTATAATCCATGTGAGGCCCCAAAATTCATAGTCATTCATGTTAGGGTCAAGGGAAGAAGAGGGAAATTATTGAAGTTAAAAAAGGATAACATTTTCAAAATACCCCAAAAAAGAACCCAACAAGACACCGAGTACCCAGTGCCCCTATCAGGCACTCATTAAACCCCCATTGGTCATTAATGTGGCTCTTGTACCTATTAGTATTCTATCTAGACCATATGTTACCATATAACCATATGCTATAATTTTTGCATTGATGACTCTTATATGCTTCTAAAAATGCCTTATGAGCTTAACTGCCCCCAAAAAACATACAAAATTATCTAATAATAAAAACATAAAAGGCAAAAGAATTCTTAGATTTCATAACATAAATTTTAATTTTATTATTAACTCGCCCTTTTTATATTATTTTTCCTGAGAAGCATCTCCAGGGATCCTCACCAAACATCTTTGGCAACTAGGCTCATAAGTCCAACTCATACTACCTGGTCTCCTCTTAGATATTATCATGTTTACACAATAATTAGATAAGAATATATTAATTCCTAAAAAATGTTCATGATGGATAGAGGAGTAAAATGACCAAAAAATAAAATTTAGAGTGGAGGGATAACAACTCACCAAAACAATCAACATGTGTGAGTTAATATTCAATGTTGAGATAAAATATTGTGTCACATGAGTTCTCAATTTTAACTTTCACAATATTTTACTTCTATGATCCAGGAGCCTATATACACCCCAACTCACCATTTTAGAAAATGTATATTGTTCAATTAGAATTTGGAACTTTTTAGGTATCTAATGTTTCATTTCTATCACAACACTGATTATAGAATTTCCATGGACTCTTTATGTAAAATATATATATCAATTATCTTAAACAATCCCTTTAGTGTATAGTAAAGTGCTCAACACTCATTCATGAAAATCCATTTCTATGAAGAAATAATATTGTTCAAGGGAATAATGCCTCATCTTTGTCAATGTATCACACAACCCTTATCTTTATTTGACCTTTGTTATAACAACTTTTTTTCTTTCCCCTAGTTAATGAAATACTTCTACAAGAGGAATGACATGTGGTTACTCCATTTCCATACTCTAGATTCACTCATGAAACTCTATATGCATGAAAAAACTATTACCTTTCACCAATTAACACTTTTTCATCAAACATGTTCCATGTAAAATTTGTATAATCCCCACACATATCCTTACTACTTCTAGGAAAGGTACACACAAGATCAAATATTTCCTTATTCCATCTAGGTATCCCTATGCATAATTCTTACTCAATCCATTTTTATTATTCATTTAATGACACAAACATCTATATTGGATGTTGTTAAACTATATAGACCAGTCCTATCATATGACCTTAAACTGTGTAACTGAAACTATGTAGGTTTTGACCCACATTCATAGGATACGTAAGATGCCTCTTTGAGGTTGAATCCCCAAAACAATACCATACCATCCCCCCTTTGAGAGGTAGTGTCCCATAAAAATTATCACCTTATTGGAGAGTATAAAACCTACCATAGTTCCTACCTATGAGGTGTTTTTCTATAGAGGCTCCCCACTGAACTCTAAACCATGAGTGTCTCCACTGTATTTTAACCCATGAGTGTCTCCACTTGACTTTAAACCATCAGTGTCCCCACTATAATCTATACCATGAGTGTATATATTATATTCTAAACGTTGAGTTTCCCCACTCAACTCTAAACCATTTTTGTCCCTACTAGAATCTAAATATTGAGTGTTCCCAGTGGATTCTAAACTACGAGCATCCCTATTGGACTCTAAAACATGTTATCCTTTTTATTTAGCTTTAAAACACATAGTTCCTCCCCCTTCCTAATTTTAGACCTGTAAACCCAATTTACCCTTATGTGATGAGAATAAGATTCCCTATTTTCATAACATGAGTGAGTTAAATTAGTTTCCATGTGTACATAACACATTAATCCATCTGACCATATGGTCTTCACCCTACTAAGGTAGTAAGAAATATAATTAATCATTTTTCACAATGATGGAATTACGATGGGGTTCACAAGAATGTTTAAAATATATGAGGGAGTCATGGACAAGGAAATAAGATCCTTACCGGTATGAGTTGAACTCTTATACCCCTATCTAATAAATTTTGTCATCATCATCACATTTATTGTGAATGAATGCCTGCTATTAGAAAAGGGGATGGGATCAGATCATAGAAAACAACACATCTCGATATCCAAGAATGAAGTGTTGGAAACTGATGTGGTGAACCTAATGGGAATCAATTATTCTTCAACAAATTAATTATGAATAACATTGGGTATCACTTCTATTAAACATACACATGGTTGTATTTGACTGCTACTGTAATATTTCAACAATTAGGCATGTTGGGTGAGGTTCCCCTATCACTCCCAATATATAATAAGAAAAAAGGGATACCCTCAACATTTCTAATACTCTTGGAAATATTCTTGTGTAAAAATAATACATGTATTCCTAAGAATTTACTATTTTTTTCTCCCACAAATATGTGGAACCCTAGTCTTCTTTCCATAATAGTGGTGGTACAAAACGAGTTTATCAATGCCTTAGTCCACTGGTATAGGAAAGCAGGAATCATACCTAATTATTAGATAGATAAAAAGGAATTAAAGTCCATAAAACTATACCATAGTCCCTAAAATACGAGATTGTATCTAAATTCATCACCTCTTATCACTACTAGAAACTACTTCAGGAGTCTATCCCTGTGTACGCTGATGACATCTTCCCCTATGGTGAGGATTAAGGGGTAGTATAGGGTGAACCATTCCTAACTGCCACCCAAGAGTTTCCAAGGATAGATCTCACCATACCAGTGTCATTCCCCAAGAAGAAACACCCAGTTAATAACTGAATAAGTTGATACTACTCTAATCCGAGCTACTTGGGTTCATACTACCTGACTCTCACACTAGGGGTAGGTTGTTATCCCCACTCTAAAGGAGGATTATACCTTAGCCGCGACCACTCCATGAACTAATATTTAATACACTTATATCACAAAAATCGTGTGGGGTAAGTTCTCTATCATAATGGGATTGAGGCCTCAGCCACCCACTAGGCATGCTGAGTTGACTCTCCTAGTCAATAATTTTATCACGTACTATAATGTAGGCATTCCCTTTGATGAAGAGGTTCATCACCCATAATTTTCTCCTAAGGGTATAATATCTACCAATAATAAAAAAGGTGCTTCTTATGATACTAAAAAACACTAATGTGAATGATTCCCATCATAGAAGGAAGCTTGTACTTAAGAAAAATTTATGTCGAAAATGAAAGGATAATACATGGAATCAATGATGTATTACCATAAATCTGTCAAAATCATAGTCTATTGAGGACTTATAAAATTCATTCATGGATCCAACACCACAACTTTAAAAAATAAGTGGTTGAGGATGTCGATTATGGAGGCCAAAGTGCATATAGGCTCAAAGACTCTCTAAAAATTCTTATGGATGGAGGATGTGATATCATCCTTTCAAGGGATATAGATAAAAGTTTCCTCAATTACATTATAATTATTCCCCTATACATCTACAAAAGAGGTGGGATAGTCATTAGGGTCCATACCTGTCTTCTCATATAATGAAAAATGTCATGAGTGGTTTTAGGAATGTAACATGTTCCCTCAAGTAGAAGAAATAGGGTCCCCTACCAATAATGAGATGTTATTAAATCCTAAGCTAAATTATAAAATTATCTCTCCAACTTGAGGTAGGGGTCCTAGATTATAATTCTCATAGCTATAATATTGAAATAATATAGGTCCTCATCATTCCATCATGTGGCTTACCATCCATCCAATATTGAGACCTAAAGTGATTATAACTCTATAGTAATTTCAACTAATAGTTAACCTTTTTATTTGGAATAATATTATACTTTTTAGAAAGATGAGAAGGATTAATAGAACCTATTATAATCCCCATCCATAGATTATATTATATTTATGTTATAACCACATGACAGTCTGCACTTATCCATATTAGATATACTTACTAAAAACCACATATAATACACATGAAAGAATCTACGGGTGATGTTAAACCATATAAATAATTGATATTTTTTGTCTACTAGATTTTCTAATCACTGTTTTGTTGAGACCAAGTTGGTTGAATGTTTTTTTGGATTCTAGATTAATTTTTTGTTGTTGTTTTTTATTTTTTGTTCATTATGATAAATCTCTTCTCATTGTAAGTGTTGGTGATTAGGTGAATGGAGTTCAAGACTAAAATGATCGAATTCATTTTTCTTTATAAAAGTTATCGGTGTCATTTTTTTGTTCTAGAAATTTTTTCGGGGAGAAGTTGTTCTTAGAATCACATTATTTCTAGAATGATGTTTTATATTGGATCAATATGTGTTATTGGATTTGGATATATTTTGAGATATTTGATATTAAACTAGACAGTTATTTGTTTTGGAAAAGGTTATTAATGTAATTAGCTATCTGAAAACTTACGATCCAATTTATGTTAAGAAAAGGGGGAGAACAGGTTTTCAAAGTAAGATGATGCTTTTATGATCTCAATGTTCCAAACATAATGAAAAATTCGTGCTACTTTTAAAGGTTTTTAGAATAAAAGAGTATACAAATTTGATGTCTTTCTGTTGTATATCATCATTTTGAGAATTATGGGATACAAAAAATTTATAAAGTCAAATGTTTTGTAGATGTACTGATCGACAAATCCATTAGAATGGATAATCCATCAGACTGTATGATACAACGAATTAAATTATCTATATGATCAATAATCAGTTGTAGGGAATATAAAATAAGTAATTCACTACAAATATTGGTTCATCAATGAAAGTGTTCCGCCAATCCATCAAAGGAAATTCTAAAATTGACCCCTCAAAAAAATTGTTGGTATCATTAAGGAATCTGATGCAGAATTCTATCAGATGTAGAATAATGTTGTTATGTTGTTGGAACTGATCAACCAAATGATCTCTAGATACTGATCTATCAGATGAGATCATAGAAAGATCAGTCAGAAAAAGAACAAAAATTTATTCAACCATTTTCATAGTGAAAAAAATGTTATTTGTTTTCAATTAGGACAAGAATCATTAGATATGGTCTAACATCAACAAATCATTGGAGGTTGAACTTCATCATATGTAGTCTCATCGGTATTAGTATTTAATGAAAAAATTTAGTAAGTGGTTAAAATAGTGAAACATTTTGAAGTTTTCATTAGACTATTTTTGGATTTTGAAGTCTATATAAGTCGCAACAATGTTTATGGAAGATGAGTTTAAATTGTTTTGGAGCATCAGAATGGGAAGTATCCAATTTTATATATGTTCAATAAAAGTGAAAAATATATTTAGAATGAAATATTTTATCAAAATTTATAATTTTTTGTAAGTTAGAATCCGGATGAAGTTGTGAAAATATTCAAGAATTTTAAATAAGAATTCAAAATATTTGAGAACCGCTGAAGTGGTCAAAGATAAAGTGGAAATGAAAGTGAAATTCAATATTCTAGAATTTTATTTATTGTGGAAATATTTTTAGCTTCCCACCTTTTCTATTTCTATACCACATATAAATAGAGGTCAAAGTACAACATACTATGAAACTATTAACATGTGGGAGATAAATAGAGAGTTCTTAAGTTTTTGGTTGATAGAGGAAGGTTTCTAGATAACAATTATTGAATAATGTTTTCCATATAGAAGAAGTGTTATGGATAAGCAGTGGTTAGGGTTTTTTAGATTTTATTGAGAAATAAGATAAAAAATTTCAGAAAATGAATGAATAGATTGGAAATTTATTTGAACAATCTGTTCATAATTTTTCCCAGACATAAGAATCATATTGACGAATTAGAAAGAGCTATTAGACTGAGTATTCATACAAACTATAGATAACTTTAATCTACCCATTTCTAGGTAAGAAAGTAAAGATTTATTTTTTAAAGATCTAAAATAGTGGAACTTGTTGAATCCATGCAGTGACATGTTCAAAAACAACTATAAAAGGTTTGTAAACTTGTCACAGAAAATATATTACATTTTTCTTTCTATAATAAGATATTTTATTGTTTTATTGATCATAGGTGTACACAACTGTAAGGTTATTTACTACTTGTTTCATCTACACAAAATTATTCATTTCTAATGGATTGTGTGGTAATGGATTATATGAAAAACAGTCCATGGACTAGATACTCATATTGAGTAGTGAACCTTATTAATTATTTTCTTTCTGTGGATGTGTAACAGTTTGGTTTTCAGTAAAGTGGTAATTATTTAATTGGAGGAAAATGTTATTATAAGATAAATACAACCTAAAAATAAAAATATATCAATGATTTGACCCCCCCCCCTCTTTGTGATTGAATTGATCCGGGTTAGGACAGTACAATTGTTATTAGATTGAAGGTTCCTTTTTTTCAATTTGCTGATGGTTTTTAAGAGAAGTTGTTAAGTGAAATTTTAATTGTGTGTATAGTAAGGGGATTCCAATATTTGATTAAAGGAAATATCATATCTAGAAATATATAATTCTTTCATATATTATGTCTCATTGGTATTATGTTCTGGAATATAATACAGATGAATTTCTTCATCTTGTTTAAAATGATCCTCTTACATCCATGGGTAAAAAAAATCTAGAGAAAAATGGAAGAGATAATAATGCATTAATCTCGTCACTTTATGAAATTTAATTCACTAGATTGAAATTATTTTCTATTGCTAAAGGTATCTGGGATAAGTTGAAAAAAATTTATGAAGGCAATATAAAAGTGAAGAAGAAAAATTTACAAATCCAGAGGTTGATGTATGAAGATATCAATATGGGATAATATAAATCTATTGGTGACTTATTAACAAGGGTTAATGATATTATTACCACCATAATATGTCTTGATGATAATTTTTAAGATTCAAAATTTTTTGAAAATATATTGAGATTTCTTCTTGACATGTTTTAAAATAAAGTTTCGTCTTCATAAGATAGAGACCCAAAAACTCTATCTCTAGATGACCTTCATATTACTCTAATTATATATGAAATTACAAGAGAGAATTTTATTAGAAGTAAAGAAAATTTTGATCAATAAATTTCCTTCAAATATTATAATCAAGGAAAATGTAAGAATATGGTCAAAGATGAAGAAGTTGGAAATTGTGAATATAAGAATTATTTTTGTAACAATCTTGATGAATTATTATCCTCATTATATAAAAATATGAAAATAGATACATGAAAATAAAAAAGGTAATCTAACTCTAAAATATTTTGAATGTGGATTCAATGGGACCTCTTTTTAATTTCCCCTAAAAACATAATGATGATGAAAGTGATGAAGATGATAGAATACCAATAATTCCTTGAAATAAATAAGTCTACAAATCAAAATATTATTCCAAGGGAAAAGATAAAAGTTCTCCAAGTCCAAAAAGATAATTTTCTTGTCTAAAGATGATAAAGATGATGATAGTGAAGTTGAAGATGAAAAATTCCCTAAAGTTGCTGGAGAAAATAAATTTATTGCAATTGTTAATGATGAAGTGTTTGAAAGATATAATTATGAAGAAGATGATACTATGTCAAAATCTCATCTGAAAAAATATTTGAATGAAAGTTCTACAAAAAAAGTCAAGAGTCTTTTCTTTATGAAAAATATAAGTTTTTAGATGTGATTGGTTGTTTGAAAAAATATCTAAAAATAAAAAAGAATCAAAATGAACATCTTTAAGAGAAGATAATGGAAAAGGAAGATGAGTTGTAACTTGTTCAAATTTTTTTTCTAAAGTTGATAAGGGGTTACGTGTTTCAAAACTCAATCTATAATGTTGTAAAAAGTTATACGAAGTGTGAAACTAAGAAATATAAACAAAAGTCATCTTCAAATAATGAAAATTAACTTGAATATGTCCTTAGAATAATAATTCTGAGAAATTATTTTTTTTCCAAAACCAAAAATTTTAGAATATATAAATTTCTAAAATTTCAATGTCTAAAACCAATGTTTCTACCATTCCATATTTTGATAAACTAGTAATGAAAATTGAATTAGAGAAGAAAGTTATGGGTGATTATAGGAATTTTGGGGTCCAAAAAGTTCTGATTTGAAATACAATAATTTTTTTGAAAATAAATGTTTATAATTACTGATGATATGAAGGTTATAGAGGAAATTATTCTTTCCATGGGGACTAATAGTATTTTTGTAGATTTGGGAAAATAAAAAATATATATTGGTTCAATTAGAGACAATAAATTTTTCCATGAGTTATAGGAAGAAAATTCCAAGGGTGATTCTATCTTCTCAATGAAATAATTTTGAGAAAGTTGTTTTGAAAGTTTAAAATCTATTCCAACCTTTAGAAAAAAAAAATTGTGAACGATGTGAACAACCTAGAAAACTTACTAAAGTATTTCTTGTTTTGATATCGGTATAACAAAAAATTTACAACATTTCTCAAGATCTTTATGTGTAAGAAGATAAATGGAAAGAAAAAACATCTTGTTATAGTAACTGATCTCAAATCTAGAAAAGAAGAACAACCCTGGATTTTTTATAGTAGGTTCTCTTCCCATATGATAGGTGATTTAAAATTGATAAAAATTGTTATTTATTTTAATGAAGGAACAATGATGTTTGTAAATTATGAATCTATCATAATAGAAGTTTTTGGATCTACTATTATTGGGGAATAAAAGATGAAATCCAAGAAGGTTTTATTTGTTGATGGTATGAAAGAAAATCTCTTAGTTGTTTCACAACTTTGTGATGAAGGTAACAAAGTTTTTTTAGAAAATATGGTTTTATTGTGAATAATAGTTAAAGATGGAATTTTTTTCACAAGAGGCCAAGATACAAAAGGAGAATTTTTTCAAGTCAATAAACTAGAAAATTCATGTTTCCTAAGCATGATTAAAGAAAATCATTTGCGGTGAAAAATATTGGTACATATGTGTCAGATAAATATGTGTAAGTTTTTGAAGTGAGATAGTGTTCATGATGTTCTGTATTTGACAAGAATAATAGGTTGGTGTGATTCAATTTTTTAGAAAGGGTAGATAACAAAATTTTTTCATAATAATGTTGATATTCATTCAGCTCATCCCTTGAAACTAATTAATTATGATATTTGTTGGTCAATTAGTAAATAATAAAATTTTTGAGATTAGTACTTCATTATATTAATTAATTATTTTACTCTCATTACTTGTAATGTGTTTTTGAAACATAAACTTGAAGTTCTAAATATGTTTAAGAGTTTCCAAATAAGGGCTGAAAATGAATGTGGGTATTCTATGAAAAAGTTTAGAACTAATAATGGTGGTGTATAAAATAATTAAGAGTTCAAAAATTATATTTAAAATAAGGAATTCACTATGAATTCAGTGCACCATACACACTGAAAAAAATAGTGTTTCTAAAATACGGAATCAAATTTTTGTAGAGATGGGGCATATGATGTTTATTGATCATGAACATTCACATTAATTCTAGAGGAAAGAAATTAGAACATTAGTTTCTATTCATAATCAATTTTTCTATAGCCCGAGTTTTGTTATAAACTGATATGAAATGTTCTATGATAAAAATCCATGTTTGAAACACATAAGAATTTTTAGGGGACCCTGAATCATAAAGAAAAAATGTAGAAATCTTAAAGTTTTTTATGAGAGTGGTGAAGATTGAATATTTATTGATTATGCTCCAAATGGAAGAGGATATAAAAGTTTCAACAAAGTGACATAAATAATAGTTGATTCTATTGATTTATAAGTTTTTAAAAAAGATGAGGAAGTTTTTTAAAAAACACACGGAGATGAGGAAAATGAAGGCGATGAAATTGTTATTGAAGATAATTCCAACAGTGGAGATCCCACATAATAAATATAATCATACTCATCTATTTTGAGTAATGAGGAAGAACATCATATATCACATCATAAGCTGAGGAAACATGTGAAAACTCAAAACATAATTGTTGATCAGAAAAAATGGTCAAATAAGAAGAACATCAATAGTTGTTAAACATACATATTTTTATTCAATATTTGATAGTTTAAAGATGTTAATGGAGATTTTTAGCATCATGAATGAGTTCATGATATGAATGAATAGTTTGATCAGATTCAAAAGAATGTTACTTGGGAACTCATACCTAAACCAAATAATAGAAATATTATTGGTTCAAAGGTGGTGTTCCAAAAAATATTGAATGAAGATGGTGATGTTATAACAAACAAATTTTGGTTTTCAAAGGTTACTCAAAGGTTAAAGGAATTTATTTTGATGAAACTTTTTCTCCAGTAGAACGATTAAAAATAATTCAAATATTTCTTGCAATTATAGCATAATGAAGTAACAAAAAATTATAGATGGGTATTAATTCATCCTTTTATAATGAATAACATAATAAATAGGTTTATATTTAATAGACATGTGATTTTTTATTGTAAAAGATGAAATTTATGTGTGAAAGTTAAAGAAATATTTGTATGGGATAAATCAAGCTTTGAGATCTTGGTATTCATAATTGGATAACTACTTAAAGAATCTGAATTTTTTGATGGAATGATTTGATAGTATTCTCTAAATCAAATATCATTAGGAGACTTATCTCATTATTATTGTGTATGTTGATGAAATTATCTTTTCTATAAATAATTAATGAACTTGTGAAAATTTTACTAAATAGATGAAGAAGTTTTTTCAAATGTTCAATATTAGTGAAATGAAATAATTTCTTGGTTTATAAACTTTAAAAAATAAGAAATACAATTTTATTTATCAAAAAATTATGTGAAGAAACTTCTTAAAAAAATTCTTGGAGAATTTAAAACTTGTTTCCTAACCAATTTTAGTGAGATCCATTTTATAAAGATGGAGAAGGAAAGGAATTTTATTCTAAAGAGTCTCAAAATATGATTTTTTGTTTATAATATTTGACTACTTCAAGAATAGATATTGTGAATGTTGTTAATTTATTTGAAAGATTCCAATGTAATCCAAAGAAATCACATCTCTTGGCTAGAAAATTAATTATCAGATATATTAAAGGCACAAAAAATTTAAGAATAAAATATGATAGTTTACGAAGAATTGGGTTTTTTAGTTGTTCAGATGTTAATTGGGTAGTAAGTCTAAATGATAAAAGATCCACAAATAGTGTATTTTCCATTATAAGGGTATTTTTTCTAAGCTGGAATACTAAAAAAACTCTATAAATATTAACACAACTCAAGGAGATTATATTTTTTCCACTCCAGCTACAACACAACTTATGTGGATGAAGAATCAATTTAAATATTTTCTTGTTGAAGTGAAGTTACTTCTTCTCATGGGTTGTGATAATCATAGTGATATAAACCTTATAATAAATCCAACACAACATTAACATTCAAAACATATTGATATCAAATATAATTTCATCAAAGAGCATGTGGAGAATAATGGACTCAAGTTGGAGTATGTTCCTATAACATAACATATTGCAGATATTTTCACTAAACCATTCCCAAAGGATGCTTTTTTGAAACTGATATTGACCATGGGTGTCCAATCTCTTTCTCTCCAAGGTTGATGTATGTGTCTCTATCCCCTCTCCCATATTATCTTTGGATTGTTTTTTCAAGGGGGAGAGAAATATTTTTTCATAAATCTATCCATTGGTATGTGATAATAATTTTAAGGAATCGTGTATTTAGGGGGGGGGGGTTGTGGTTATGATGTGAGCTCAACATGTATGTGTGAGAACTATTATAATATTTTGTTGAAGTGATTATAGAAAAATTATTCTAAAAAATGTGAAATAAGTTTTGAATAGGTGAAAAGCTATAAAGATGTGGAAATTTTGGAAATTTTTATGTTTAAGAAGATGTTCCATAAGTCACTATTAATGAAAAAAATTGTTTTTATATCAATGATTCTTGTTTCCTACAAAGAGTTCACTCAAATAGGATTAGAATTTTTTACTATTGATCCATATCTGGAGTTACAAAGATTGATGATTTATGAACCTTGGTTGGCAACAAGATCCAAAGGGGTAAAATATTGGGACCAAGTTGGATTGAATTTGTTTTCAGATATTAGAAGAAGTGTTTTTTTTATTTTTTTAGTCATCATGAGAAATCACTTCACTTTTTAAGTGTTAATGATTGACTGAAAGGAGTACCAGAATAAGATGATCAAATGAAATTTTCTTAAGAAAGTCCATCAGTTTTAGTTTTCTATTCTGGAAAGGTTTTATGGGTGAAGATGTTTACAGACTCACATTGTGTGCAAAATGAGGTTTTAAATTGTATTGAGTAGTTTTATATAATTTCATTGTCTTTCTAGATATTTTATATTAAATTAGATGATTCATTGTTGTGAAAAAAGTTCTCAACATCATAAGTTATCAGAAAACATGTGATCTAAGATTTGTGAAAGAAAGGGGGAAAACGTTTTCAAATTTACAAAATTATTTAATGATATCAATGTTTTAGAAATAATAAAGAATTAATGATACAAGAATGAGTTTTTAGAAGAAATAAGTATAAGAAGTTTAAGCCTTTCATTTCCACATCATCAATGTGAGAATAACATAATGTTGACATTTTATGAAGTCATAGGTTTTATAGAAGTATTGATTGATTGATTCATCGGACTAGAAAATCTATTAGACTATCTAATAAACCTAATGAACCAATACATAGGATCAATAATTATTTTTATAGAATCTAAAAGAAATAATTCACTGCTAAAACTGGTCCATTAGACATAGTGTACCACTGATGCATTGGAGGAGAATCTAACATTGATCCATCAGTAATTTTTTTTGTATAATTAAGGCATCAGATATATAGTTATATAAGAGGTTGATAGAGTTCTTATGTTTTTGGTAATGGTAAACTAAATGAGCTTCAGAGATCCATCCATCAAATGGGATTAGAGACTGATCAATCAGATGAATCATTACAAAGTAGTAAACCATTTTCATAGATTAAAAATGTTATTTGTTTTTAAATTTCTCAAAACTCATTGGAAATAGTTTAATACTAATAAATAATTGCATGATAAACATAATTAGATGAATTTTCCTTTGTCAAAGTATTTAATGAACAAATTCATTAAGTGTTTGAAATTATGGAACATGTTGATATTTATATTATAATTTTTTTGGGTTATGATATTTATTAAAGTTGAAAAAATGTTTATGGAAGATGAGTTTTAGTTAGTTTGGAGCATCAAAATTGGAAGTATCCATTTTTACATGTGTTCAGTCAGAGTGAAAAATAGATTTAGAATGAAAAATTGTACAATACAGAATAATTTTTTGTAATTTTGAAGAAGGATGAAGTTTTGAGAATATTCAAGAAGTTTTGAGAAGAATCTTGAATAGTTGAGAAGTGATTAAGTGGTAAATGAGAAAGTACAAATGAAATTTAAATTTTAGATAACAATATTTTCTTGAGTGGGGAATTTTTTTTTGGTTCATGTCATTTCTATTTCTAGAGAACTTATAAATTAAGGTCAAAGTTCAATGTACTTTGACAGTATTCCCATGTTGGAGAGAGTGAGAGTAGTGACGTTTTTAGTTGGAAGAGGAAGGGTTCTAGACAAAATTTCCTGAATATATTTTCTGTACATAAGAAGTGTGATGAATAAGTAATGTTCATGGATTTATGAATCAAACCATGAAATCAGGATGATAGTTTCGAGAAATGAAATAAAAGATTCAAAATTTTTTATAAACTATGTATTGAGACTTATTTTAAGACTGAAGAATAAAATGATCTATTATACTATGTTTTCATACAATGTCTAGAGAAGTTGTTTCTTCCCACTAGGTAGGAAAGTGAATATTGGTTTCACCGAAGATCTATAAAATTAAATGTTATTGATGTATCAAAGTGACATGTTCATAACCAATTGTTTATGGTTTCTAATAATTTTATAAAAAATATTTCACATCATTTATGCTAGAAGAATCACATGCACTATTTTACTGATCATATTGTTACACATGTGTAAGGGTATTTCCAAGTTATTGTATTCACATAAAGGTTTTTTTTCTAGTGGATTGTGTTTTATTGAATTATTTTAAAATCATGGAAAGGACTAGCTACTCTTATTGAGTTACGAACCATGTAAATACTTGTGTTTCTGTGGATGTATGAATGTTTGTTTTTTAGAATAGTGGGAATTCATTAACATGAGGTAAAGGTTGTTATATAATAAATATAAAAGAAAAAGAAAAATATATCACTGATTCATCCTTCCCCTTCTAAGCTATTACATTGATCCTGGTTGGGACTATTCACTTTCGGCCCTTGTGTAGCAGTGTCGAATGTTGGACCTTGAAACACTTCTAAAGGCTAAACACCCAAACTCTAATGGATGTCATTAGAACTTATAGTGGGTTTTTTCTAAAATCCTTTCTTTAATATGCTAGAACATTAAAGAGGAATCTCCCAATTTTCATGTCTGGGGATGTATGAATCATTCTATCTTATTGTTCATTCCACTCAGACATTAAAAAACAGTTTCCAAAACCCCATAACCAAGTTGTTTCCTAGTGGAGATGTTTGAAAAAATCAATAATGTGATTATAATTGAAGATAGAATAACCCAGAATCATTATTTCCATTCTAGATTCCTTCAATACACTCTCCTATCACTCTCTCATGAATGAAATTTATTGATATTTACATATAACTTACACGAAATTCCTAGGAGTTGTTTATCATATAAAGGATGCATAGTTTCTATAGTCACCCATTGATAGTGATACCTACTAGTATAATCATGTTATCATCCCAAATTATTATTTCACTAGGATACATAAATTTCTAAGGATGATTTAACCTCCTTTGATAGCCCAAGTCCACCAATTTCTCTTTTCACTACTTCTAAGTCCCCAAGCCAATCCATGTTTTACTAATTAGGAGTGGTTCCTCCCATTTTTTTTTGGACAACACTTCCCTAATGATTGGAAGATTGATTTAGTTTATTCACACATGTTCACTAAAAATGTTTTAATAGGTCCAATACCTAGAAGGGATTATATGAGAATGAATTAGAAAGTATATATATCTGTCATAGATCCTTCTAAGATGGTCTATTTAGAGTGTTTAATACGTGGATGTAGTACTATGTAAAGAAATGGTGGGATTATTTTACACTATGATGTCATCATTTAAAACTCACCCTTATACACTACTATAGTGAATGATATCATTGTTAGTCCCCCTAGATACTAGGAACATGAAACCAATAATAAATTGGCATGGAAGATTTTCACTTAGAAGAATCATGATGATTGGTGAATCCCCTTGGACATGTCCACACATTTTAGAAAATGAGGGGCCATGGGACCTGAGAATCCAGTTATCATACCACTCCCTCACACCCATCATAACAATAACAAAGGAAAATATGTGGCTCATACTTATAGTATTCCTAAATCCCATAATAAAATCTCTACAGATTCCCAAATCACTAACTTACCCTAGGATATTGAGAGCTCTCGATATCTTAACACCAAGCCCCTCAAGTGATACCATCCTGGTTTGGTTGGCTTTCAAGGTAATCCTTTTGAACCTCCAATGTAGAAAATATATTCAATAGCCCTTGGAGGATCAACTATGATTGAGTGTGATTTCTCTACCAACTTTAAGGACATGACAATACCTGTGGATCTTCATTGATGGATCAGAATGATTTACCACCTACATACCATGATCACTCTACTTCATATGTTATCTAATAATAAATAGGGTATATGTTTGAGTAATCCTACTATAATGAGATAATTTTTCCATTTCCACTCACATAGTGTCCATTAAAACACAAAGAGACTCAATATAGCATGAAATTAAGCTATACCTATAGTGGGTAGACCACATTCCCCCAACTAATATTTTCATAAATATGAGTTTGGTATAATTTAATTGTATTAGAAACATATAGCACCAACTCACACACTCTACCTCTAGGTGTGGCATGATATTAGGGACTTCAAAGTAGCAAGAGGAATTCAAGATTCATTTATTTAGTCAGATGTTGGAAGGACCTTCCTTTTTTGTGTACAAAAATATATTTCCAGGATCCATTATCAACTAAGAGGATCTTCATCAATATTTACTCTACTATTATATCTTCACCTTATATAGGATGAGTGTTAGTGACCTCTCTAAGTATAAATAATGAGAGAATGAATGTGTCACAAACTTTATTACCTTGTGGATGAGTTAAATGTACTCCATTGAAATTAAATTTAAAAAATTGTAGCTATTAGGAATGTGTATAAAGAATTTATAGGATGGACTTTTCTAGACTATGGTCTCCCAAAATTATCTAGGTGGATTATGATAGTTCATTGAGATGACACAACGTTTAAAGGATTCTATGTAATGGAAACATAAAATATATTATGATCCACATCCCTCACCTATATGGAATTATGAAAGGGTAAAAACAACTAATATGATATATTATCTATCTTCTTAAGTATTTTAGGTTAATGTTTCCCCACAAAAAAAACCTCATCAAACATAGTCTCATATCAAGAATGATTCCCGAGGCTCCCATATAGTGAAAGTAGCTAGACCCTACAAATATTAAATAAATATGGTTAAATTATTCTTGAATAATATAGTTCTTTGATTTTTAATATGTTAAATTTAATATAACATTCTCAATATTTAAAAAATTAAGAATCCATAGGAACCTGAGATAAAAAATCATCCCAACACTTTACATACCATAAGATACTAAGCCACACAATCCCACAATTATTTATCATAGAATATTGCATCGAAAATATGGTTGATCATTTCATAGTGGAATTGGGAAATCCCTAGTAAAATGTCACATTTATTTCAAACTCCACAAATTATAATCAAGGTATTAGGGATTGGAAGATGGTTTTGAGTCAATATGAAATTTTCTTTATAATTGGCTATCTTGATAGATGGGAATGTGAGTCCATTGTATAATTCATGGATGACTAAATTAGATAGAACCCTCCCTAGCCACATCATTCTATACAATGAAAACAATGAAAACATTTGAAGGATAACATTGATCCCCTATCACTGCCAAATATGTTCTACACTCTCAAAGATTTCATGCCCCCATCATTGGGAGGTTGTTCCCTGACATGTTCGGAGATAAAGGAATTATCTAATAGGGAACAACCATTTTTTATCAATATAATAAGAATGGAATACCATTATACTAAGGATAAGGATATATCATGCCGACCACACTCTCCTGAAGTCTCTCTTCAATGCATTTGAACTAGGGTAAGACATTCCTCAGTCATGTATGACACTTTTGTTCTACCATTGAATGAATTTTCTATTCTACCATGAGAAGAGGAAATCATTTCTCAAAGATCAATAAGAAAAACCATCTATGATAGAATTATCTAGTGTAACTCCATGTCCCATTTGAATAATTAACTACCTAGATGAGTAACAACCATGAAACCATATGCATAATTCCATAAGTTCCATCCAATTACATCCACCCTAGTCGGATGGGCTCTTTACACTATTATTTTGGGAAAACCCACACAAGGGAATAAGCATATCCTTGACAAAAAAAATATGATGTGATCATGAAACCCATCCATATCCCAAACAATCTCTCAATACATTATGAAATCTATTTGTTAAAGTCTCTTCCCGTATCCTATGAGATCCCTCGGGATTTTGAGGTGAAA
This sequence comes from Viscum album, assembly GCA_963277665.1. NCBI lineage: Eukaryota > Viridiplantae > Streptophyta > Magnoliopsida > Santalales > Viscaceae > Viscum > Viscum album. Next base: position 786,973,428 of record OY728164.1, read on the forward strand.
GTTGTTTTAACTGAAACATATCACACAGAAGAAGGTGTGTATAGAATTTCAGACCATCATTTCCTTTTATGGGGAGGGTATGGACATAGTAATATAGGTCCATATATACTTCTATATATTTTAGTAAATATAAATGTTGTCTACGTGCACTGATTCGTGGTGGATATTGGCTCTGAGATCATTATTATCCAAACATGGCACTCCACCAACTGGGACAAAATGATATTGATTTGTCCCCATCGAAGATAAAAATTCAAGTATATGACAACTTTGAGAAAACTATACTAATAAATATCCAGTTTGAGACCAATTTTAGTGATATGGTATATAATACCAAGTTTATGGAATCCTCACAAGGCATCAATTTCAACACCTTACAAGGTTGGCCAAGGGAATACTTACATGAAACTATCATATATTAAACCATACTGGGTTGACCTTACCCGTCACATGAGATAGTATGCTACAATAACCAAATTATGTTCTTGATAACCATTGAATAGAGAAAAGAACCATAGAATAACATGTAATCAATTTGGAATGTATCCACCCTTTAAAAAGTAATATGGCCCATTAATGAATTGTATGACCACACCTATCTATAACAGGATCATCAGATATAAATATAAAAATAGAGTAAATACACTAATGACTAATATAAGATGTCATAACATAAAAATTTATCCATAAGATATAGACACATGATATCTACATTCAAATACAAAATATGGAATATGACCAAAATGAAAATAAACCATCCCAATAATACAAAATCCCAAAACTTCTCTAGATGAGCTAACCACGGTAGATTTTGGGTCCACTCTCCCAACCACTAATAACAATAATCAAGAAATGACACTAAACTGCAACCTTCCCTCGCCCCTATATGTGTCCCTCAAAACAAGGTCTATATATTCCCAAAGGAATATCAAAGGCATGAGGTAGAATATAAATTAGGATACCAACATGAAACTATGTAACACATTTCTCCATTAAAATTGATATGTCTATTTTGAAAACACATTTTTCAAATCAAATTTCACTTTTCTAAAAAAAAATAATCTTTTCAAAACAAATAAATCAAAGCTTAAATAATTAATTAAAACAACCATATATAAACATGTTCAACAGACTGAAACATGGTATAAAAAAGACATTTGAATAAGCTCTATCGCACAACCAAATAATGGAACATGGTCATAAGAATAAGATATATCAATCAACCAAGGAACTATCATCATGCACAAATCATATAAAAATAAATTGAGCATAGCTAATGTGAATAATGGGATCTAACCATAAGGGTATAGTGTGACTTAGCCTACAACTAGTTTTTCTAGAAGGTTAATAAATTATAATAATTTTAGAATATCTCTCAGTATTCCTTGGGCCCAACTATAATTCCATGGTCTCTATTAGTCCACATGGGAAAATTTTGGAAGCTCCCTTAGTCTTCCACCCAAAGAATCCCTTATTTCCAAAGAAAATATTTTATATTACTAAGTTATTCACATACACAAACCCAAGGTCACCCATGTGCTACTCAATTCCAAACACAAAAAATACATAACAAGTGACAATCATAAAATCAAACTTAACAAACCAACTTCTATATTATAATATAACACATTATTCAAGGTAAAACATGAATATTTAATTAAAAAACATTCCTTATGAGAAAAACATTTTAAAAACCCCCTTAAAATCCATTCAAATCCATAAATTCTTTTTGATCAATTTTATCAAACACATGGGGTGAATCAAATCCAAGTCCCTTTGAAAACCCAATTTAATCTATTAATTTTCCAATCTAAATCAAAATCACAAAAACAATGGAAAATAAATTACCAATGGGTAAAATAAAATTAATGTAATAAAAAACTGAAGAAAATAATGATTTAATGATAATATTTGGAAAATATGCCTAAGATAGAGACACCAACAAGAGACTGAACTAAAGCATGACGTTGTTGCTGATAAAATCATAAATCATGGAAAACAAAATCACCCACCTAAACAAAAAATAATGAAAAATACAAAACCCTAATTAACAACCAAAGATTCTGGAAGAATGAAATCTAGGGTTTTAATGTTCCATGGAAATGAAAAAAAATGAAAATAATGATGAAGAGGGATAAATCAATAGAAAATCAATCTTACCTTGAAATAAGTCAACATATAAAGTAATAAATCCACTAAAATAAAAGAGAGAAATCACCAAAGACAAGGTGAGAGGCTTTCATGTGATGAGAGAGAAAAATAAGTCAAAGGGGAGATAAATTCATTAAGTTAAAGGGTTTAAATTCTCAATTCCCTCAATAGCCCTCCTGGTTTGGAAGCACCATTTAGAAAATAGTGAGACAACCATGTAGGAGCAACTATCTCCCCAAAACTAAATGAATTTTATTCTTATAGAGTCTCACATGGTTAGATATATTGATCTCGTTCTAGGAAAACTTCCACTATCCACCAAACATCACCCTCACATGTTTATTTGTAGAGTTCAATAATTAGTGTGTTGACCATGGTACATGACCTATTTCATCAAACACTATGATTTTTACCCACCAACCACCCATAAACTATAAAAATAAAAATAAATAAAACTAAAAAATAAAGCATATGTGTGACTTGATGGGTCTCAAAAAATTCCGCACCATGCTATTTTTTTGCCTATAATATTATTAAATCTCCTCAAAAGAAAATAATTGAGGCCACTACTTCCTCACCAAAACATCCTGCATCCAAGTGTCCTAGGAATCGCTAATGTGATGCTAAATCACAAGGACTAATATAATAAACTTAGCATATAACACCTTGTTCTAATTATCCAAAATATGAATAGTCTGCTCTAGTATAGTGGTATCAATATCTGACCCCAAGTCTACCCACTCTATTACATGATATGGGTATAGATGGAATATCTTTAACTATGATAACAAATCATGGATCGAGGTCATCTAATTAGTCAATTACAATCAATAATATACATTACCAAGACACTAAAAAAACAAAAATAAACAATAATGTCATGGTTCTAACTCCCCTCCATTTTTAAGTGATGATTTCCTAGTCAAATAGATTCATGAAGAAACACATGTTCCCAAACCTCAAACTCCAATGATTAATGAAGATGGTTAGTATAGAATTTCTAGTGAATTTGGGATTTTAGTATCCTCTTTTGAATCAATTACACCATCTTCATCTTCGCCTAGATATGTCTTGGTCCCAATAAGAAACACTCATCCATATTAGCTCATCATATTGGGGACCAAAACAACCAACCATACAAAGCCTTAAAGTGGTGATATTTATTGAGTGTTTGTAACTATTATTGTATGATAATTATACCAATTATAAAAACATTTCCCATAAATCCCTAAAGTTAAGAACACATGCCGGGAGAATATCCTCAAGAATCTGTATGGCCTGCTCAAACTAACCATTCATCTACATGTGATAATTTACATGAAAATTTAACCAGGTTCTCATGGATTCTTGAATACTCTTCCAAAATTGAGAAGTAAAATCGGTATCCCAATCAAGAAATATCAATGAATGCACTACATGAATCCTAATTATATCTCACAAATATAGGTTCATGGGATCATATACCTTCATCAACTCTTAATGGTAAGATAGTGGGTTGACTTATTCAAATGATATATAATCACAAAATAGAATCTTTTCCACTAGTATTATAAATTAGGCTGATAAAAAATTCCATGAAGATTCCATTCCACTTCCACACTAGAATGGGAAGAGTCTAAAGAAACCCAATTAGTCTTCAATTCTCTACTTTGATCAACTGTCTGCTAAAACATCATGATATAAAATCAAAAACCATTCATCTTATCCCATATAACCTGAACTAACTCCTCAATGTATTGAACATATTGATATCTCCCAAGTGAGTGAACCAACTAGAATAATGCCCCTTGTGAACCACCTCCTGCCTCATGGTTAAGGGAACAATTATCCCCTTCCTAAAGAAGAGGGATCCATAGGGATATCAAGACCAATCACCCATGTTTTCCCCACTATTTAGAATACTTCTAATATTCTGGTAGTTAGGGTTGGATTCCTTCCCAAAATGAACCTGTTAAAAAAGAGAGGGTGTGGCCAGAAAATTTGTTAATGAAACCTACTATATATCATCCAAAATCTCCCGTTGTAGATAAAAAACAAACAAATCAAACTCCACTCATCTACTTATTATATAAGTACATAAATCAGTAACATTATGTTCAAGGAATCAGTGATCAAATTACCCTTACAGAGGCTATAAGAGATATTGAAATAAATGGTAAAATGGTACTCCACCCATCATCTCTATCTGAGGCTCATGTGCCTCTAGGTGAAGATATACTTTAGGATCTTATGATCCGAGTAAAATGTAAAATATTTCTTGAAGAGGTAATGATGCTAGGTCTTTAGCACATGTATCATGGATAAAATAGTTCCAAATGATCAAATAACAACTGATAAGTGGGGTGGTTGAATCAGTTGTTCAATTTTATAAGTTTCTATTCTTTTTAAAACTAAAACCATGAAACCTATTAAGATTTATATCCTTATCAAAATTTAGTAAATAATCATTCATGAAATAGTAGGAAAGCAAGTAAATCACACAAGATTTACAGGTTTCATCCTTAGTGTGATAACCTACATCCTTGTCATAGCAACTCATATGAGTCAATGAAAATACACTATTAAGAATAAATGAATAAAACTTAATTCACTCCGGCTAGACGACTTATATCTCTTGATAAGAATGATTATACTAACTCCTGTCAGTTTAAAATGTTTTCTTATAATAAAATTGATCCAAGAAAAAGAATAAATACTTTTTTGGAATATTATCCAAAATTTCTCACTCCAAATCCTTAGTTAGATTTGGTTAGATCTGAATTTCTCAGTCTGATGATGCTGAATCTGATTTTATTAATCCAATGATGCTGGATCGTAGATCTAATTTCATGTGTATGATAATTCTAGATATCATTAGTTCAATACGATAATTCTGGATCTTGGATCCAATTTTTCCAATACAATGAATCAATACAATGAATTCATTCTGAATTTGAAAAACTAAAACTTCTTCTAGAATGATAAATACAATTATTTTTCAATCAGATGGGAAATTTTACTTAAAATTCTCAATATCTCCTCCTTTTTGTGTATGTAAATTTTTTGAATGAATAAATGATCTGAGTAAGTATTTATAGGTGACTCTAAAAACAAATCCAAAAAACTTGAAAACACTCCCTGCTTCCTAAATTCTCCAAATATCTAAAAATATCTCATGTTTAGAACAGTAACTTTGACTTCTTCAAACCTCCTTATATTTCTTCGATATTTAGGTGAAATTGAAATTCATGTTTGACCACATCAACTCTTTATACATTTATCAGGTCATTATGATCTATTTCTTTCTCATCATCATTAAATTTTTTTCTTTCTATACTCTTTATGGTATTTTTCTTTCTTGGCATGAATTCTTCATTATGAATACTTCAGTATGATTTCCTCAGTATATAAATATGAGTTTTAAAATACAACTATGAAAATATATGTATAGAAATCCTAGTATGAAAATCTCAATATAATTTTCATAGTAAGAAAATCCAAGTACGGATGTCATAGTATGAAAATATAGGTATGAAAATCTCAATACGATTTTTCCAGTAAGAAAATCTCAGGAAGAGAATCTGAATATGAAAATCTTAGTATGATTTTCCTAGTATGAATATTTCAATATGAAAATTCTTATATGATTCTATGTAGGAAAATCTGAGTATGAAAATTTCAATACTGATATTTTTCTTTCTCAAGTCCATCAACATCTTTTTATTTCTCAGCTCATTAGGATGTAATTCCCATTATAATGGAAATCCCATTATAATGGAAATATCGTTTTTCAACTCAGAAATTATTCAAACCAATCCATCATTTATTGAAAATATTTTATCATGATATTTTTCATGATTTGTGATAATATATTGATCAGCAAAGCATCATATAATTTATTTTAGAAAGTATAAAAAATTTATGACTCTTGAGTTCAAATTATTCTTTCAGAACACTTCCCTAACAATACAACTTCTTCAACCAAAAAATCATTCTTTCTTTGATTATGAAAAATTAAAACATCTAGCAAAAAATTAATTCTTCCCATGATTCTTTTGAATATTATGATTTTCAAAGTCATTCCAATGAACCTAAATATGATAAATTTTATGATAAAAAACATTATCTACCTTAATTCTTTTATTTTTGGTGAATCTCATTAAGAAAACATGGGTCTTGAAACTTGTGTCTAGGAAAAAACCTCATTATGATGGGATGGTTCCAATTTCTAAAAAATAGAAAACATTCTTAAAAAATTGTTAGTTGTCAAAAAATAAAAGAAAAATATTAAAAACAATTCACAAATGTTCTTCAATATCCAACTTGGATTTTTTTAAACCCTTGTTGAAAAAATTTCAAACTCTCAAACATTTTTTACAAATCAACTTTTTGACTTTTATCAAAAAAAAAAACCATTCCCAAAATGGAGTGTTTGGACCCCACACTATTAGATAATGTAAGGTTTTTGAAGGAATTCAATCCCTTAGTGGAAAGAAATTTTTGCGGCCATGCAAAGATAAACTCTCTTAAATTTTCTTTTCACATATTCATTATCTCTCCCCTTTCATTATTTTCATACTTTCTTTATTTACCCCATTTTATGATAACCATAGATTTATATTCATAAAAAAGATAAGTAAAACATGTTACAATGTTAAAAATTGTTACTTTCTCTCCGCCTTTATCAAAATAATCCAATGAACAATGGGGGTACTTTCTTATGAGGTTTAATAAGACAAGTGAGGAGGATGAAAATGAGGTTACAGCCTCAATTATAAAAACCTTTCGTTCATAAATTATTTTATAAAGATATCAACAATCTAGTACTTTGTTAAAATGTATTCCTAAAAAAAATCTCCGGTGGAAACTTTCTCTTTTATAAAGTGAAACATTATATCAATGTGTTTTGATTGCGAATGTTGGTTAGAAAGATCAATTGCATTTTGATTATCACAAAGTATATTTAATGGTTTATAAACATTTTCTTTCAAATAATTCAGCTTAACTTTCATCCATAACATTTGAGTACAATCTTGAGTAGTAGAAACATATTAATATTCAACTATGCTGTATGTTACTAGACTTTGATTTTTACTATTCCTACACCCACAACAGTCACCCAATATAAATGTTCCTCCTGAGGTTTATTTTCTAGCATTACAATCTTCATCCCAATCGGCATTAGTAAAACCATGAAACTACATCACACCATTTCCTTTGTATAAGAACCCATGTGAAGTTGTTCATTTGACATATCCCAGAATCCTCTTTACTGCCAGCATATGTTATTCTTACAGATTACTTTGATACATACAACATAAAGTCGCAACATAAACAATATCAGGCCTTGATGATATAAGGTAAACAAGAATTTCTATCAGAATCCAAAAGTCTTTCAGTTTCACACTTGTTCCAGATTCATATTTACTCAATTTTGTGCTCACTGAAATAGGATTTAAAACTTATTTAGATTATACCATACAAATGTTTTAACAACTATCTGGAATACTTTTCATGAGATAGAAAAATGTATTTTTCTATTTTTAAACTTTAAAGCTAAGGAAGAAAAATAATTCTCTCAACATTGAAAATTCAATGTTCTTCTTCATTTCCTAAGATAATATTTTACAATCATCTTCTATATCCCTATCAAAAAATATATCATCAACCTAAACAAGTATAATTATTGATTCGAATTCAAAATCTATTACATATAAGTTACTATCAGCATTTCCTTTAGAAAAGTTCGACATTATGAAAAAAAATAAAGTCTAGAATACCAAGAACATGGATCTTATTTCATCCCATGTAATGATTTATTAAATTTAATAACTTTGTTTTGATCCTCAATAAGTAGAAATCCATAATGTTGTTCAATGTAAACTTCCTCCTAAATCTCACAATTTAGGAAATATAACTTTACATCCATCTAATAACCTTTGTAATTATAATGAGTAGCCACTTCAAGAAACATTCAAATAGTTTCTTGCCTTGCAACGAGGGAAACTTTTTCATCAAAATCCACACCTTCCACCTATTAATATCCTTTACAAACATGTCTTTCTTTATTTCTTGAAACTTCTCCATGCTCATTTCATTTGTTTCTATAAAACCACTTTTTTGGATAAATTTTTTTAATGGACTTGAAACAAAATACCATGTTTCATTCTTCTCAATCTGATCCAACTCTTTATTCATAGCATCCAACCATTCTTCATGTTACACAGCCTCTAAAACTGATTCTGGTTTATCTTTAGATTTAATTGAAGTTTTATTTTCTCATCTCAACTCCCTTATAGTCCAAACTAAAGACTTTTGATTCCCAATAATGTTTTCAGACTCAACATGTATTTATAAGGTAAGAAAATCTTAAGGTTTCTCTTCTAACCTCACTTTCCTCACTACATCACTCATTTGAATCATTATAAGGGCGTTTTGGATAACATTAAATATTTTTTGAATTCTCTACTGTATCCTCCTCAACATTCTCAAACACTTTTATTAAAGAACATTGATTTTAAGTTACCTTCACATTAGATGAGTCCACAAACTTTTTTATATGTTTATTCCACAAAATTTAACTTCTTCCATTTGGTGAATAAATCATAAAAGTTCCTCCCTCACCTTTCTCATCAAACTTTCCAAAATCTGAATTTCTTATTTTGAACAAACATTGATTCCCAAAAACTTTTAAGTATTTTAATGAAGGTTTTTTGTTATAACAAATTTTATAAAGAGTCACATTGGTTTATGATCGCAAATAACATCTATTTTGAACAAGTACAGTAGTAATAATTACTTCTTTCCAAAAAAAACTTTGAATTTTTGTATTCTGCTAACATACTTCTTCCCATTTCCACCAAGATTATATTCTTTCTTTCTAGTACTCCATTTTTTATGGTGTATAGAGAGCACTATACTTATGTTTGATACCATGCTTTCTCATATAAGTTTCAAAATTATTGTTTATGAATTTGGTACCACTATTTATTCTTAACATCTTTATGGAAACTCCATTTTCATTCACAAAATCTTTCCTGAAGAATTTAATCATTTCAATAGCCTTTGACTTGTGATTCATAAACATGTTGTTTTTCATTTGAGTGATCCTCAACAAAAGTGACAAAATATAAGTCTACCTATGTTGATTGTTGTATTATCGGCCCATATAAATCATAATTAATAAGCTCAAGTGTTCTGCTAGATTGAATATCAACTCTTTTATGAATTTTGTTAGTCATATTTCCTTTCTGGCAAGTAATTCAAACATATTCAACTCTTCTTTTCAATTATGAAATATTATAAAAAACATCCACATTAGAATATTTATTCATATTCTTCTTCCCATGGTGTCTATGTATTTTATTCCATAATTAGTTGTCATCTTCAATACTCAAGTAATATGAATTACTAAATTCTCTTATTTGAAAGAGATTCCCACTGGTTCTTTATCCTTTTGTAATGACTTTTCCATATTTCACACTTTTGATGATACAAAGATATTTTCTAAAAAAAACTTCTTTTCCATCATCAAAAATTTTAATTACACTGAGTAAGTTGTATTTTAACCCATCAACAAATAAAAATTCCTTAGATTTTAACTTTTCTGCTTCAATCTCAGCCATTCCAATTCCTTTGATTTTTAAGGGACAATCATTCCAAAAGTTAACTTCTCCCCCGTAATGACTTTAAACATGTTTCAATATATTTATATCATGGGTAATATTTGGAGAAAAAACACTATCAATTATCCATGGTATGTTCCTTTTACTTGATTTTAAGGCTGTCTCAATAATGAAATCTCTTTCCTCAAATTTCATCTTTTTAGATTATTTTTATTCTCTATCATAAAGAATTTGTTTTGGAAGGAGTGTAATACATATTTTGGAATAATGAACATCCTAATCACATTTTCCACAAAATTCTTCCAAATATTCAAATTGAATTTCGGTCAGAATGTTTCTAACATCTTGAGAATTCACCTTTCCAACTTTCTGTATGTTAAGAAAGTTACTCATTCTACTTTCACTATTTCTTCAACTTTTATCAAGCCATATTCTTGGTATAGATATGTTTTTCCCACAATTATAAGATATTTTCCCATAGATTCCACAAAACCAACAATAGATATCAATTCTTTATTTTCTTTTCAAGAAAGATCTTTATCTATAGAAACTTTATTGAGGTTAGAAAATTAATTCAACTCTAACATACTCAGGATTTAGATGATATTTTCTTCTGAATGAGATTTGAACTTTTATAGAATTTATAGGTTCTTCACACCATTTATCCACCCAATATTTCCCAATACTTTTTCCAAAAACTGAAATGTTAAAAGAAAATGATGAAACATAATTTTAGGTAAGAGAAGATTTCACCCAATACTCGTATTGATCATTCAACAACATTTGAAGGTCTAACATTAATATATGAGGCATCGTTGAAGTTTTCATTCATCTTTATCAAGGTAATTTAAATCTCAAAAAGTTTTGATTAAAACATGTAAACTTATTCTTACTTATCTTTTGGATTCTTAATAAGATCTTCAATCATCATTCCTTGTTCAGAAATTCTAAGTTTGTAACTTAAAATCTACTCGATGTATTCATCTGCATGCTTGATGAAATATTTTCTTCATTTACTGACTTATTCACAGTAATTCATTATCCTTATGATTTCTTTATTGAGATATTTTTTAAGAAAGACATTTAAGAAACTCTCTTTTGAGCTAATACTCTTTATAAGATTCCTTACTACCTTCTTCACTCTCTGACGATCATTTTGTTTTCTCAACTTTTTCAAGGAACATTCTGAATATTTATGAACATTCATCTTCATAAGAATTGTTGTCAGTTGATTCTGATTCAACTTTCTTACTCAGAACACTTGTTTTTTTCATGTAAATATCTTCTTGTATTTCCTAGATTATTTTTCTTCTTTATTATATTTGTTTCATTTCATCCATCAAGTTTTTGGATCACAATGATCTAGATATTATGAAACTTTTTTTTGGGAGAAATTCATAGAAAAGTATCGAATTCCAACACACTCAAAACATTTGAGAGAAAATTTTTCTTTATAGATTCCTCTTCCTCTTTGATAGTACTTGGATATAAGAGAGATTATTTTATCAGTCAACTCATCATTCTCTTTATCTTCAAATTCATCTAGATCATCTTCTTCAATATCTTGGATTTCCATCTTTCTTATAGCTTCAAAATCGATTTCATCTTTTATATTCTATTTAAACTTTGGAGAATTCCTCATTTCATCAGAAAAAAATAAAGTTAGGCAATTCATCAAGATATAAATCACCCTTATCTTATAAAGAATAAATTTTAGAATCAAACTTTTCTAGATAGTTGATCATAAGTTTTTTCACAATTATAGAATCGTTCAGGAAATCTCCAAATCCTCTGATGTTGCAAACAATTTCATTTACTCTAGTGAAGTATTAATCAGATTTTTCTTCATTTCTAGTTCTAATGTGTTCATACATACTATGCCAGATTTGTAGCTTTCCTTCTGTGATTTTAGTATTCCCTTTGAAAACACTTTTCAGCTTGTTCCACATACTTTTTGAAATTTTTATACCCATTACATTCTGATAAAAATTCTTTGATAAAGACATAAAGAATGAATATCTAGCATTTATATCAACATCTATATTTATATTATCATCAAACGTCATTGGATTATCTATTTCAATAGGTGGAAAACCAATACTAGCAGCATCAACAACTTCTAAGCCAAGAGATGGAGATAACAGATCATCCTATTTTTCAATCCATCATAATTTCTCAATTGATTATAGGAATTCCTATACTATTGATAGGATTAATATTATTCATGATAAGGATTCAGTAAGGGAACATTTCCATCTGATTCCAATTGATGTTCTAAAGGATCAAATAACAACTGAGAAGGGGGGGGGGGTTGAATTAGTTGTTCATTTTTACAAGTTTCAATTATTTTCAAAACATAACCCCTAAAAATAATTAATATTTATATCCTTATTAACTTTTAGTAAATTCTCATGCATTAAATAATAAGAAAGCATGTAAATCACACATGATTTATAAGGTTCATCCCAATTTTTAGAAACTACATTCTTTCTATAGCCACTCCTGTGGGTCTATAGAAATCCACTATTATGAAGAAGTGAATACAACTTATGACAACTCCCATTATATACCTATAATCTCTAGATAGTAATGATTATACTAACTCCCATCAGTTTAAAAAGTTTTCTTATAATAAAATTGAGCTAATAAAAGAATAAATGATTTGTTGAATCTTCTACACAATTTCTTAGTTTTAATCCTCAGTCTGATTTGGATGGATTAAATTTTCCCAATATGATTATTTTGGATCTTATTTTCTCAATAAAATGATGATTGATACTAGATCCTATTTTTTGAGTATGATAATTCTAGATTTTATTCTTTGAATATGATATTGTAGGATACTATATCCTATTTTCCCAATACAATGATTCAATACAATGAAATCAGTCTCAATCTGCAAAACTCAAACTTCTTCTAGAATGATAAATAAAATTATTCTTCAATAAGATCTAAAATTTTACTTCAAATTATCCATATCTCCACCTTCTGTGCATATGTAAAAGTTGAAAATGAACAAATGATCTGGGGAAGTATTTATAGGTGTCTCAGAAAACAAAGGCAAGAAAATTGAAAACATTCTCTGCTTCCTCAAATCTGAAAATATGGAAAAAAATATATTATATTTAAAACATAAAATTTGACTTATTCAAAGATCCTTATATTTCTCTGAGATTTATGAAAAAATTAATTTAATGTTTGAACACTTAAACTATGTATACCTTTATCAGGTCATTATGATCTATTTCTTTCTTAGCTTCATTAAAATGTATTTATTTCTTAGCTTATTATGATCTGTTTGTTTATCAACATGAATTCTTCATTATGAATACTTCAGTATGATTTCCTCAATAGAAAAAATTGAGTACAAAAATACGATTAAAAAAATCTCAGTATGAAAATCCGAGTATAAAAAATCTCAGTACAATTTTTCCAGTACAAAAAACTCAATGAAAAAATCTCAATACAAAAATAAGAGTACGGAAATATCAATATGAATATCCCAATATAAAAAACATCGGTATGATTTTCCCAGTACAAAAATCTCATTAAAAATCCTAGTATGATTCTAAGTATGAAAATATGAGTACAAAAATCTCAGTATGATTTTCTTCTTCCTTTGGCTCAGAAACATCCTTTTCTTTTTATCTTATTATGATATAATTCCCATTATGATAGAAATACTATTATGATGGAAATATAAATTTTCAACTCTCAAATTATTCAAACCTCTCCATCATTTCTTCAATAGATTTCATCATGAGAGTTTTCATGATTTGTGGAAACTTCTTGATCAATGAGGAATCATCTGATTTATTTTAGAAAGTTTGAAAACATTCTGACTTCGGAATTCACAATATTATTTCAAAACTGTTTAGAAAAAATAAAAATTCCTCAACCAAAAACATCATTATTTATTTGATACCCAAAAATAAAAACTTTCCTCAAATAATAATTTCTTCCACGTATTTTTTTAATCTGATGATATCAAAATTCATGTGGATGGACAAAAGAATTATAAATTGTCTGATCAACAAATCAATTTTCATAAATTCTTCTATATATAGTGCAACTCATTATGAAAACATGGGTCTGGAAACATGTATCCAGGGAAAACATTATTGTGATTGACTAGGTATGATTCTTGAAAAAAAATACATTATTCAACAAAAAGGTTAGTTGTCAACAAATAAAAAAACTTTGTTAAAAACAATTCATAAATGTTATTCAAATACCAACTCAAGGACATTAGTGGGGTAAATCCTCTCATGTTGTCATAGTTGATAGAAAACAAAATACACCACATAATCTTATGGTATATGTAAACACCCCTGCCCCATAGTTGAGTCATCATAATTCACTACATATCCCTTTCTAGGATCAATAAGAATCAATACTATAGATGATGTTAAATTAACCTACAACTCCACAAAAATAATTTTTTCACTTTTAAATCCACTCAAACATCACCAATTTATAATTAAATGATCTCAAAAGATAATCTATCCTAGATAAATCTAGAATAATTCACATATAATACCCATATACTCATAATAATATCTTAATCTTAATCATATTATTTGGCTACTCCAAAGACATAAAAAATTGTATCTTCTTGAGGTACATAGATACCCCTTTATCAAATATCACATAGCCCGAAATTTTTATCTCATTAATATAAAACTGAATCTTGGGAATGTTTGCATACATATGACTCTCTCTCAAGGTTCCCAAAACAACACTCAGATGATCCTCCTCCATTATAGAATACACCACTATGTCATCAACAAACATGGCTATAGAGGAGCCCAAAAATCAATAAATGACACAAGTTGAAATTTTGGCTATATCCATGACCCAAAACCATGGATATAGGGGTAAAACCCATGTATATAAGCTATATAAATGTTTCTTGCTAGTTGTGGAGCCTATTGGTGTGGCTATAGCTAAAAGCTGTAGCTATAGTTTTCTGAGGTATTATCATAGTTGTCAACTATGGAAATATCTCTGTTTCCATGACTTTCCAAACCGTGGAAATAGCTCCCATAGTTATCCACTATGTCACTTGGGATATAGGAATGGTTGTCCACTATGGAAAAAGATCTATTTACATGGTGGATAATCGTGGCTTTATCCCAAGTAAACCGTGTCTATAGCCCAAAAATAATATGCACCCAGTTAGATTTGACTTCTCTACCTCCTCTATGTAAACTATCCACCTAACCACTACACCATAAATGAATTTGGATATATATATATATATATATTGTTATATATATTATTATAACCCATGCCTATATCATGTAAACTGTTGTTATATCCCTTCCCTCTCTTTTTTTGCGGGTTAATTTTTTATCTACGCAAGGGAGGGAGTCATATATCCATGATTTGAGAAACAATAGATATAGAAAATGGAAAAAATAATCTGTATATGTGGTTTTGGAAAACAATAGCTATAGTCCTAAAAAACACTCAATAGGCCTAGTTTTACACAAATTGTGTCTATAGCCCTTGAAAAAAACACTATAGCCACATTTTTATACAAAACATGGCTATACCCTTGAGAAAAACTGTAAAGCTATTATTTTAAAAAAAATCATTGATATATCCCTAGTAGAAAGACTATATACCCACAATTTTACACAAACCATGGCTATATCCGTCGAAAAAACACTTTATAGCCACAGTTTTATAGAACCTTGGTAATAGTTATTGAAAAAACTCTGTAGACACAGTTTCACTAAACCATGGCTATATCTTTCTAAAATAAACCCTATAGTCAAGGTTTTATATAAAATAATGGAAATAGTCTTCGTATAAATACCTATAGCCATTGTTTTGAAAAACTTTGGATATAGGTCTATGGTTATAGCCCAACTTTTTAGTAGTTGGTTCAGTTGATCGATGAAATAAAGACCATAGGAGAAATGGTGAGGCCAAAGAACATTTATAGAAACTCAAAGTTCTTATACCAACACCTGATAGTGGTATTAGTATCATCCTCTTCCCATAAAACTAACCGATGGTAGCTCAACCTCATATTGATCTTTTAAAGCCACTAGTCTCCCTTGATTTGATAAAAAAGGATCATCAATTAGGGGTAATAATAGTTTTTTTCTTAACAATCACCTAATTTATAAGATAATAGTCTATAAAAATTCATTAAAACCCAAAAAAATCATTTAAAATAACTCTAGTTATGAACATAGGGACACACTAGGATAGATGAACCCCTTACTCTCAATGGCCTCAAATAGAAACATAAATTCCTTTAACATAACAAGATCCATACGGTATAATGTTAGACAAATGTGGATTATTGAAGGAAGTATATTGATAATGAATTTGATGTATCCCTGGGGGAAAAAACAGAAAAACTATCCAAAAACACCTTGGGGTATCAATCCACAACCACAAGATGATGACCACTTGAAACCTACTTTCCAAAATTAAATAAAAAATTAGAAAACCAACCTGATATCAATCAAAATATGGAAAAAAAGTCCCATACTCCATGAACATGGATCTTACTCACCCTATAAGAAATGAGTTTCCCCATAATAAGACATAAACTAGACCCTTTGATGATAGCATTCAATACAATATTTGAAACTGATCATCCAATCTATAATATAATTCATGTAACGCCTTGAATAATTTATTACTCGACTGGTTCACTAGCCTGGTACACCACAAGACCTCAGATGTACCTTCCTAAAATCTAGAGGCTACAAACTAGAATAAAGTTTATAAGGGGTATCATTGGGAGGGTATACCCCAATAGTAAAGTGGAAAAAACATAAAATAACTAAATATAATATATTAGAATAAATTTAAAGTGGTGGGAAAAAAGTATAAATAAGATAGATAAAAAATAAAATGAAATAAATGTCTGAACATCCATGTCATACATCATTCGACGACCCACTAGTTCGGCCATATATACATTATAGCAAAATTAAATTAAAGATGTTGGCTCTGAAACTACATTGAGCCTCACCTTATCTCGGTATCCAACCTCATTTAATCCATCAACACAATTATACCATCCCAGAACTTATCCCAAACATGTTTGTATAACAACCATTTGAGAGCTTACCTGGTACTCATGTGCAATGGCGACCCAAGTGGGGTATGAGTAGAAAACATGGTACGACACCAAAAACACATTCCCATACAATCCAATATATGAAATGATATGTTATTGTAAGTTATCAATATAATATAAATAAATAAATTTCAAAATATATATATAAAATAAATCAATAATAACTACTTTGGACCAATTCTAAAATCTCTCTAAGAATATAATGTGGATTGTTCCAACCCATGTATCATGTCCATACCATTATTTATGATTAGGGGCATTATCCTAATTGAGAATACCTACTTTATCCAATGTTGGGGTATCCCTTTGCATGCCATGATATTGTTCCGATCATATAAATACCAGATCTTAGTGTAACCCAATAATCCATCATATTTAGTCTTAATTGTCCAATAGCTCATTGAGAAGGGCTCAACAACCAGATCATATGCATCCAAGGCCTTTCTCTAAACTCTATTTATATATAATGGCATGAGGTTGATTAATGACATACCAAAAAATAACTGAATAAAATTCCACCCCATATTCACCATGGAAAAAGGCCAGATCCTCGGTATCTTGGCCATCCCTATCAAGAACAAGATATTCTATCAAGATCGATAGGATGAATCCCAAGGATTACCTAAGCCATCTTGTAATATTCATACTTATAAAAAAATAATCCCTCAAGAATACGTGGCTAGATCCTAGTTAGGCTAGGAATCCTAGGGATCTGTGGAGTCAATGGAATCATATATAGAACCAAGGTTGAATCCCTATGACCTAGGAATTCTTCACATGGTTCAAAAATTGTATCATAGGCTACACTCTAATCATCCATGATGAGGTTATCATCAAAGCCATATCACATAGTACCACATATAGACCAAGGCTGGATCATAGTAAGAACCAATGGGAACCCCTACCATACCATTATCATCACATCAAACCCATATTATGGGTTACATAAAGCACATTTTGGCACCAAAGCTGCATCCACAACAAACACATGAGGGAAAAATGGGAATTGTGGGATTTCTGAACATGTAACCCATTATCATCATTACAAATCCATTAAGGAGAAAATTTTTAGATATAGGTTCTAAGGTGACACTCACTATAATCTATATCCAAACCATATGTAATCACTTATGGATGTCTAGTTAATGAGGCACCCACTAGTGTCCCCTAGGCCATATCATAGTTGAAGAAACCTTACATCGGTCATTGGTCTCGGTTTAGGTCTCATGTCAAAAACCAATTCCCTCAGGATTTCATATCCCACAACATTATCAAGATGGTAGCATGGTCTTTATGACTATATGAGGTCTTATATATTAAACAATACTCGAGATTTGGAACAAGACCTATCTTAGTCCTTGAGGTTTCACTTAGTCAGTTCACACACCCAATCCATGTCTATTCGAATTAAAGACAGAAAGCACATGTCTAGGTGCTAGTATGAAAGGCCACCTAACCAATAATCATAAACTTGAAAATCAGTAGACAAGTAATCTAGATAGAGATCAAGGAACCATCATTGAACATATATCACAATAGGGTATAAGGGATCTAATTTAATTTAAAAAATTTTTTAATTAAAAACTTAGAATTTAATTTACTCATTCAAAAATTATTTCAATCCAAAGGATGATCTCTTAAAGGTTGTGTGGCCATATGAAATAATTCATATAATCAAATTCATAAACCATAGAGTTTATACATGAGACCACCTACCACGTTTTGATACTTTTCCAATTATTTCAAAGGTTTAGCATATAACCACCCTGACCCTAGTATCCTAGAGTCGGTGGTTATTTTATTACAATGACATAGATACATGAGATCACATCACCAAAGATCGATAAGTTTAGTAGTTTTGAAGAACTAGATATATACATAGTTCCATTATTACATTATTAATTAAACATAAAACATAACAAATAGAAATAAATCTCTTTCTTGACACTTATTCAAAGATTAAATATTCATAACTAGGGGAAGTAAAAGAAATAAAGGGGTGAGATCAAATGCTTAGTAAGTTTTACATGAATTAATAATAAGTGAAGAAAAGTTAATAAGGTGTAGTCATTATAGCAAGGTAAATAATTGAAAAAACCATTCCATCAATAAAATGAAAATGAAAACACATCCATATTTTTTTCATATTCAGAATGTCATCGAAGGAAATGATCAAATATTGAAGGAAGAAAATACATATTTTTTCGGTGTCAGGTATCTAGAACATGAACCAATATACAATCTATATAGTTTATGTCTATGGGAATAAACCAATCTAATTCTTCTTGGAAAAAAACATGAAGTGTTTTTCTCCAACTGGGTTATCTCATGAGACATATCGATCCATCGAGGGGATATCGATAACCGTGCCCCACACGTCACTACAAGTCTAAAGAATTTTTCATACAAAGATTCAATTCAATAAAAACATTTGAATAAAATCCTTTATGTTAAAATGGTATACATCTAAGACTATAATCATATGCATTATACAATAAATATTTATATTTAATTAAATCTTAAACAAATGATGATCATAAATAAACGGAATGTATATGTACACCACACATATAGAATAAATGAAAAATACAGAAAACCAAAGGGAATGTCCTAATGGTGTCCGTGAAACAATAAATTTAATTAATAATTTCACATTCATAGGAATTTATAATGATAAATTATTTCTAACTGAAGTGGAAACATGTAATTTTTTTAAGAAACATTAGAAATATGCAACTTTAGTTTAGTTTAAGGGAAAATATTAATGATTCTTTAAGATGAAAAAAGAATAATTGATTTTATGAAACTGGAAATGAAAAAATATAGTTTTTGATGATAAAAATTGTGATTTTAGAAAAATATTGGTGTTTTAAAATAGATTAAGGGGTATACTTGAAAATGGGAAAGAAATAGGAAAGTTCCCTTTAACCAGGCTGGCCCATCGGGAAGAATTAAAAAGGGATCCTTTTAAAACATGTATTTGCCAATAATAGAAGGATTAATTGATCTTGATACATATTTTTGGAACATATAAACATAATTTATAATATTTTTATAAAAATAAGGTAGAATTACTTTAGTATAGTGATAGTAAAAATGAAACCCAAAGGAAAAAACGGGGGTTTGGAGAGAATCCCTTATCATATGTTCAAAAGTATTCTAGATTTTCACTTAATTATATGGATAATGAAATAAGTTTCCTTAATAATTTAATTAATAACCACTTCAAAATTTATTTTATTTAGTATTATTTTATTAATTTCATTTATGTCCATTTTTATGAGTAATAATATTCTGTTTCATCATTCGAGAATGTTTGTTTCCTTAGTATTCGTGATTGGTTCACTTGTATACATGTATGAAACATCATGGAATATGAGAATGGTTATCAAAAATTGAAAATATATTCTATTAATGAACATACATAATATTAATTGGTATTATATATCTTTTTTCCAAAGATGACTATGATTTATTAGATAAAATTTGAATTACAACCGTTGAGATTATTTTTGCGTTTTTTTATCATCACGAACTAATTTTGTTTTATTAATCAATATTATGTATATATACTGATTTCAGACCATTATATAAATTATAATATGTATAATAAAATATTATTTAACCATTATATTGGTTTTATGACTAGATCTTAATGCATTAATTAAAAATGAAAATGAATTGTCCACGATGGCGATAAATCGACACATCGTGGACGATGTTTTCATTTTTCGAATAAAAGGGAGAGGAGAAGGGGTTTGATGATAGCTATTACATTAGTTTAAAAAATTAATGTATATATAATATTCTAGATTTATCATTTATTTTTGGATAAAAGAGATAATTATTGGATAATAAAATAATATTAATTAAAATAAATTAAAAGAGAAAGAAAGAGGATTTAACCTCCTGAATTATTATATTTGAGAACCTCTTTAAGGGGCTTGGGATTAATCTTTTGGTGACACTAAAGGCTCTTTTATGTGGGGGAGAGAATTTATAAGAGTATTGGGAATAAATTTGAAAATATTAAAGGCTTATAATTTATGGTGGGAAGGGGTGGTGAGGGGTGGTATTTATAATAGATGGGAGGGGTGGTTTTTTTATTATTTTATTCATTAGTTTATTACTTTGGGTCAATACTATGAATAGTTAAAACTATAGTAACTAATTATAAAAAATAGTGAAGTAGATTTACAGATAATGGTTCTTAAATAATCCATACATCATTAATTACTCAATAATTCATGTATTTAGCTAATAACGTAAATTTATGTATTTCACTATTAAAAAAACACAACTATTTTAGAAAAATTCCAAAAATTCACCCTAACAATTTTTTGACATGTAGAATTAAACAGTGGAATCAATTTTTTGAAAAAAAATTCTAAATATATGAAATTTAGTTTTTAATTATATTCATCATTTATTCGAAAAATATCGATTTTAAATTTATAACAGATTTTATGACACTTTGAAAAATTAATTATGGTCTTATAAAATTATATTATAATAATAAGACAAATAAATATTAATTTATGAAACTATTTTGTTAAAAAAATCATTTAAATTGATATATTAGTTATAAATATGTAAATAATATTTTTTTCTAAAAAATACCAACACTTAATTTAGCATTTTCAAAACATTTATTTACATATTCCATGATTTAAATATATTATATTTTCATTCATAAGATAAATTTTTTTTATTTAATCTTTTTTATCTAAGGTTACTATTCTATTGGATGGATTACTATTCCTAATGGTTACATTACTATTCTAATGGTCATGATATTGTGTAATTTTATATCAAGGTTCATTTGTGGAGTGTAAACTATCAAATGAATTGATTTTATTTAAGAAGAAACATACCATAAAATATTGGGGTGTTATATTCTTCCATCATGAAATATATACCTTGAAATTTTTTTATGAATACTAGATTCTAAACGGATGTGGGTAGTTCTTCATAACATAATCAGGTTCCCACATTTCTTATTCCATTTTATGGGTTCTCCAAATATCCCTTACCAGTTGAGTCATTCGATTTTGGAATAGTTTCTCTCTTGTGTCAAGAATCTCTATAGGCTATTCGCAGTAAGACAAGTTAGGTTCTAGTTCTATTTATTAATAGGTGAGTACATGATTTGGGAATAACATGTACTTCTTTAACAATGATATTTGGAACACATCATGAACTTTGGAGAGACTTGGTGTCAATGATAATCGGTAAGCTACACCTCCAATTCATTCCTGAATTACAGATGGTATGATCTTTATGGGGATTAGTTTACCTTTATTACCGAACCATATGACACCCTTCCATGTAGATACTTTTAAAAAGACACGATCTCATAGTTGTAATTCCAAATCATTTCTTAGGTTGTTAACATAACACTTTTTCATACTTTGTGATACTATAATATGAGCCTAAATAGCCTTTACTTTTTTCATTGTCTCTTTAAAATTTTTTGGCCCCAATAAGTTTCCTCTCATCAAATTCATCCGAACATGTTGGAGTACTTCATCTCTTTCCATATAATTCTTCATATGGGGTCATTTGAATACTAGAATGGAAACTATTATTATAGGAAAATTACACCAAAGTTAAATACTGATCTTACATACCGTGAAATTCAATTGATCATGATCTAAGAATGTCTTACAATGTTTGAATACTCCTTTCAGACTATCCATTGGTTTGAGGGTGATAAGAAGTACTCAAATGGAGATCAGTATCCAAGAATCTTTGAAGAATAATCTAGAATATTAATGTAAAATAAAGATCTTTCTTAGACACAATCGATATAGGTACACCATTAAGTCTTAAAACTTCATTTATAAAGAGTCTTCCTAGGTTCTAAAGAGGTAAGTCTTCTCTAAAAATAATAAAATGTGTCATTTTTGTAAGGTGATCAACAATAACCCATATTGTATAATTCTTTCTGGGGGTATTTGGTAATCCAATGAAGAAGTACATATTAATGTCATCCAACATCTACATAGGAATAGCTAGAGTTTGCGAGACTACTATAGGATTTTATCTATCAGCCTTCACTTTTGATAGAATACCCATCTTGACCCACAGTCAACAATTTCCCTCTTAATATTATCACAACAAATTTTTTTTTCAAATATATTTACATCATGGTAATACCTAGGTGTGTATATAAATTTAAGCTTTGATTATCATATAATAGTTCCCTTTTTATAATAGGTATTAATGGAACACATAACCTATTTCTATATTTCATAATTCCATCATCATACACGAAATATATCAATCTTCCATCATTAAAAACTTTAATTTTCTTTTGAAAATTCCCATCATCATATCGATAACTTTTCATCTTCTCTAGTAAATATTGTTTAGAAATCATTTGAAAAGAAGTGATGCTTCCTCTTCCATAACAAATACCATATCCATATTTACTAAATAAATTAACATAGGATGTTTCTCAATCCTCATTTGGGTCAAAAGTCCATGACGTTTCCCACTTAATTCATTTTCTATCTTATTTTCTTTTCCTGTGTGGTAGATTATTGAGAAATCATAATCTTTCAATAACAAAACCCATTGTATTTGCCTCATATTGAGTTCATTCTATGTAAATGTATATTTAAAAATATTTTGATGAGTATATATATCATATCTTTCACAATAGAGATAATTTTTCTATATATTCAGTGAAAATATTATGACTGCTAACTCAATATCAAGAGTTGGATAATTTTGTTTATGAGTCTTCAAATACCTTGATTCATATGCAAAAAATATATCATTTTTTATAAGGACACAACCTATTCCTTTCTTTGATGCATCACTATATATTATAAACTCATCATCTCCTAATTGTAGAATAAAAATGAATGAATTGACTAATATTCTCTTCAATTATTCAAAAAAAATTACATTATTTTATCAATATGAACTTAAGCCCTTTACGTGTAATCCTGGTTAAGAGTTATCTAATCAGGTGAAATTATGAATTAAATGATGAAAATAACCTACTAAACTACTAAAACTATGTACATCGGTTATATTCATTAGTTTATTAAATTTTTGGATTGAACTTTTCTTTGGAGGATCAATTAAGATTCCATCCTTAGAGACAATATGGACAAGAAAAGAAATTTACTAATACCAGAATTCACACATTCTAAATTTACCATATAACTATTTCATTTTATGAGTATAAAGAATAATTCACTAATGATTCTCATGGTCTTCATATATTTTAGAATATATAGAAACATCATCAATGAATAACAGAAAAAATCTTCAAGATATTCCTTGAATATTATGTTCATCATATCCATAAAACATAAGGTTAATTAGACAATCCAAATGGAATTACCTTAAATTTGCAATATCTATATATCATCCAAAAAGTTATATTTGGAATATATTCCTTATTTAATCATAATTGATGATACCTATAATGAAGGTTAATCTCCAAATAATATTAACCTCCATGAATTTTATCAAATAAATTATCAATGTAAGGTAGATGATACTTTTTCTTACAACAGTAGCATTGATTTCTCTATAGTTAATTCACATATTCAAGGATCTATATTTATTATTAACAAAGTGAAATGGGGCTTCCCATTGAGAAGCACTAGGGTGAATTAATCCCTTATTAGTCAACTCCACTAGTTTTTTCTTCAGATCCACTAATTACAATGTGTCAATTTTATATGGATTATTTGATATTGGCCTTGAATAATGGATTAAACAAATAGTAAACTCAGCCTCATGCTCTGGGGTTGTCTAGGTAATTACTCAGAAAATAAATCAATGTATTTCTTTCAAATTGGTACATCCTCAAATTGAATATGACTTTTCACATACCTAGATGTTTTTTTCTCTTTCTCACCAAGAATTTCCTTCAGAAGAGCTAGTGGGGGTGGATCTAGGTAAGAATCAGATAATGAGGTTTCCGCTCTAAGGATAAGGGGCCTACATCTTCCTCACAAATTATAATTTCCTTCTTCTTGAAATGCAATTGTGTATAATATTTTTAAACCCAGTCCACACTAAGGATTATGTCAATGTAGACCATAGTTATGATGATAAGTTCAATAAATAAAGCACATTTGTATGCCATAATAGGAATAACTCAACACATGTTTATTTCAATGAGACTTCCCTTTGGGTTTTGAACTGACAACTCCCTTATTAAATCAAAAAAAAGATATATAATTTTCATGAAAAATTGGGTAGATATAAAATATTATTATGATAAAGAATCAAATAATTCGTTGGATAAATTTAATGATAGGATTATTTTACCTTCCACCACATCATTGGTTACTTCTACTTCAAATGTGGTGATCACATAAGCCTGTACATATCCCCTTGGCCTCTTATATGGCAGATTCCATTGAATCTTGGGACATTGATTTGAATAATGACCCATTTCATTTCAATTGAAGCTATTAAAATCATTCATTTATTATTCCCTTTGTATTAATTTGCTTGATGAACCTTTTCTCCACACATATAACCAACACCCATGCCTTTTAAACACTTCCCAAGATCATTATTTCAATAATTTTTGTATAATGGGAATTTATTTGTTCACATATTCTTCTTTTATACTTTACCTGTTCCATGGTTATGAGAAGTCTTATTCTTCTATTAATTTCCCTTGAGCTTATAGGATCTAAAAAATTCTTTCTCAGTTTTTATGGAACATAATAATATTTCATCATATGAAGAAAAATTTTAAGAATCCAGTTCCCTTCAAATAAATAGCTCAAGACCTTTAAAGAAATGACAAATATTGTCTTCCAAATCATGTATGTAATCTATATCATATTTATATTTTCTTATGAAGGTAGTGTCATACACTTCAACATTTTCTTCTTAAATTTTCATTAATCTAAGTATTTTTTTCTTCATTCTAGTTTATTTCTCTAGAGGAAAATATTTTTTGAAGAATGTTTCTCTAAAACTTCTCCATTGTATGTCTTACATTTAATCTTCCTCATTAGTATTCTAGATAAATGACCACCATTGATTAGAATATCCCTGGAGAAAATATACATCTAGTACTACCTTTTCATTTTTATTACAACCCACAAAAATAAATATATTTTTAAGAGGCTTTATCCACTACTCAAATAAAGTTGGATTGGTATTACCAAAAAAATATGGTTTCTTCTGCCTTATGAAATGATCGAACACAGGTGTAGTATGGTAATTCTTCATAACCAGAGTGAGCTATCCTGATATGGTCATGATCTACTCAACTCCACCACTAACTTTGTTGAATTACTATAGAGACCCACACTTGACGTACATGGACATTACATTACTTTTTCAGAATAGTTAATATATAACAAAAACAGACACACAAGGACCGTAATAGTTTAGTGTCTTTGGAAACTCAGAATATAATCTTTTAATCATGGTGAAATATCATCAACATCTCACATAAAGATCTTCCCCTTTTGTTTTCTTACCTAAAACCATTATTTATATCCTAGGGAAAAGAAAACATACAAAGGGTGAGCTCAAATTCTCAGTAATGGTAAACATAGAAAACATAAAATAATCTATAAACATTCGAATGTAAAAACATGAGCATAAAATGTAAACATCAAAATCGTGATCAATTCTATAAAACATTGCAGTACAAAAGGCATAGAACATAATAGAACATTAATTATGATAAAATAGCATGGGAATAAAACATGTAGTTGTGGAATCCATTAATCACATGTTATGATTTCCATGGTATCCAAGTCATTGCTGCCAAGACCATCTTAGTGGACAAAGTCCCTTACTAAATCGAGTTCACTCCTCATTCCCATCCTGTATCATTGAATCGAATTTACTTGTCATTCCATCCATGTATATCTCATGAGATATAAATCTTTACTCAATGAAAATAAGGGAGATATAGGTCCTAACCATCTCATAATGAAATAATTCTTACTTGTGACACAACATAAACATAAAACATTCATCATAACCCAAAGAATAAAATCGGTTTCATAAACATCATCTCGTAATCACATAATCCATATAAAACATATGGATATCATTTCATCATAAGAAAAATCACACCATGTAAATAATAGAGAAATTATACTTGAAACATAAACATGCTAAATAAGGTCATCTTATATGGAAAATAGTTTTGATAAAACACTTGAAATGAATTCTTGAGGAAAATATCCTTTCTTCTTCAAAATCATTTTCATTTCACAAAATGCCACAAAATTTTAAAAGAAAAGTATTTTATTGAATATAACCATGAAAACATGTAGAGGAAGCTTCATAAAAAATAGATGTTATGAAACCCTAAAAATCCGTTCATTCCGTATAAGTTAAAAAAACATTATCCTCGTACGTTTTCCAGAAAAGTCAAAAAGTTCCTCCTATGGTAAACCAAAGAAAGATTCCTTCCATAACACAATGTAAACGTCAAATAAGGGTAAAAATGACTTTAAAAATTAATGTAATAATATTAAACACTTTATTAAAAACATTTTTATGGACATGGATGAAAAATATAACCCCGGTAAATACTTACGTATAAGGAATCTCGGATAAAAATGAGATTGTAAAATTATCCCTTACCTTATGTCTGATATGCTTCGTATATATCCTAAACTCCTATATAATGATTTAAATAAGATCATTGAATTATTAAAGAATCATATTTATTGTTATGATATCATATATGGTTCACTTAGGACTTTATATTACCCATTCTTTTGTAAATTACATGTTAAAGCAGTGTTTTGGGTAAAATCGTTTCATTTATTGTACGTGTTTCGACTTGTTATTCTTGATATTATTACTTTATATACTGATTTACTTAATTCCATAATTTAAAACATGATTTATATATAATATATATTCAGTATATAAATATATATGATAGATTGAAAAATGGAATGAAATACACCGTTCATGGAGACAGTAGGTCGTACGTACGCATGAACGCAGTTTTCATTTCCTTATTGAATTGAATAGAATTAAGTAAATGAAACATATATGTACATAAATATAGTATCATTATTATGTAATAACATTCATGATTATTTATTATATATACTTTATAATCATAATTGAATGGTTAATCATGGAAAATGAATCTCATCGCATTCAAGGAGATTGTAGTCCGTACGTACGCACGACTGATGATATCGTTCCCATCATTATTGAATATAATTGGAGTGGATGATATAATATCTAAAAATAAGTATAATGTTATTATAACCATATATAGTTATTCTTTACACCATTATACCCATCCAAGTAAGGTGGTGGTGGAAAAACTGATTACACCACGGCGTGGAGACAGTATTTCGTACGTACGCACACATAATGATTTCGTTTTCTGCAGGATGGATAAAAGGTTAATTGGGGTTGTTTAATATTTATAATATCATATCAGTATATTAGTGATACTAATTGTATTACTTTACAATTAAACAACTAAATAAGAGGAAGTTTAAGAAGAAAGAAACTTGAAAGAATTGGTAGAAGAGATTTCCTCTTCTTCGACGCACCTCCTTTATGCTTCCTCTTAAGGGACTAGAGTTGGTATTTTGAGATAAAAAGAACCTCCAAAATTTTTCTAGGGACGTGGAGAAGAGAAATGGGCAGGGTTTGGCTGACCATGAAGGCTCAAATTTTTGTGAATAAGAGAGGGAGGAGGTTCCCTTTTCTAAGGGAAGAGAGGGGCACTTTTGGAAACCTCAAAAATATTAATTTATAACAAACTCAAAGACCACCTAAAAACTTCCAAAGTGAATAAAATTCAGATATGAGGTAAGATAGGGATGTAATATCATCAAAAAATCAAATTTATACATGTTGGAAAATTATTTTAATCCTTATCAATTTGATTTATCTTTATTTAATTTATTTAATCTTATTTATGGTATTAATATTCTAAATTTTAAATTGTTATAAATAATTACTTACGTTTTGTGTATTATCCATAATTGTGTAACTTATGAAATTATAGATCATATAAATTTAAATTTATAATTTTTAAATATTTATCTGATTTTTAAAAAATTTAATAATATATTATTTTTATAAAATAACAATAGTGTTAGTTTTGAAACTATTAATTTATTTGAATTTATAGAAAATCCACACAGAAGATATATTCAAACAAAATAGTTTAATAGATTACTAACATGTCTTATTCGTCTAGGAAATTTTTTTAGAACATTAATTCGTTCACATAATGTTTATTTTAATATTTATAAAACCATTTATTTGATACTTCTCTTAATAAAACAATTACTACATAATTTTTGTATAATCAGTTAATATACTTATTAGTTGCATATAAATTAAAAATAAAATCCTATGATGAAGATAAATTTAATACCTTTCATAATAATATTTTTAATCGAATTTAACATCTTAAAATCAAAACATTTAAATTGTTATATTTATTAAATTATGAATGTGAAATCTTTGACATCATTTAATATAAAATGATATAAATGTCCTAATCTGTTTTATAAGGCTCCAAATAGTCCCCAAATAGACCCTTTTATGATTAGGGTATATATATACTCGAAAAATAAGGTTTGGTAAAGTTTCTGGTCCTTTTGATAGGTATTATTATTTTAATTAAAAAAATATTATTGATTTTTCACTAAATAAATAATTCCTACATCATTAATGTATAAGATATTAAGGTAATTAAATATTTCTTAAAAATTACAAATAAATTACCATGATAAAGAAAAAAAATTTAGATTTCAAATGAGTATTTATAATATAAATTATATTCTGTATAACCTTATATTAAAAATAATCTAATTATTAAATTTTGAGTGAGATATATGTCACTTTCTTTAAAATAAAATAAATTAAAGGTCTTAATCACATCCAAGTAGGTTCCAATGGATTCCATTTCGGCCCAAATATTCCTTATGACGAAATATAAGCATCAAATTATATTAATACAAGTGTTAGGGTAATTTTATAATATTAATTTTACCCTTAATTACCTAATTAACCTTTAACTGTGGTAAATAAAATTTACCATAGTTACTATTAATAATGCCCAAAAATAAAAAGTATCCTATTAACATAATTTGGACCCACTGATTCCAAATATGGAATCCATTTTTCCAAATTCAAAACACAGAAGTTGTAGTAATTAATTTAAAATTAATCTCGTTGTCAAAAAAACGGGTTTTTGTTTAAAACATTGCAAAAGATTGAATTGATTTTACCTATGAATTCAATGTAAAATCAATGTAAATAACATACATTATATTAAATAGTGAAAATATATTATATTTATACTTTAAATCAATTTAATATTATTATTTAACCACATAAATTATCTTGATGAAAAAAGTTGTTTTTAAGTAAAAATTTATGGTGTTTTTACTATTCATCAAAATAAGAACGTTGTCAGAAAAATATTTTTTCAGTAAAAATTTATTGTGTTTTTACTATTCATCAAAATAAGAACATTGTCAGAAAAATATCAAAACATTATCCAATGTAAATTATTATATCCTGATTCAAAAGGAGAAGTTTATTTTGTAAAATTGAACTTATAAACATGTCAAAAATTATATTTTAAATGGGTGTTCCATCAAAAGGTGGCAAAACTGAATTTTTTTAAAAATACTTATTTTACCTGAAAATTTTATTTTGTTCTCATACCATGTTCTAGAAAATGTTTAAGATGAATAATAATGTTATAAAATTCAAATTTTAATTAATACTATTCATAATGGCTAGTTTATAATGATATTATAACCATATATCGTTGTTTAGTGAAACACAGTATTGCATACAACACACACTATTAAGGATGGTCACGATTGCGTGTAATGCAAGCCAAGTCAGGGTTGCGTGTAGTGTAAGACTCCTTTGTTGTTTTGTATAACAAAATCCAACCATATTTCATTTATACATTGAATTTATATATATATATATACTCAATGTTGCGTAAAATAATTAATATCAAACGAACTTGAAATTGTGTATAACATGATCCAAGAATAGTGTTACGTATATTGCAAGCTAATATGGTGTTGCGTATAGCGCAAGATAATCTTGGTGTAGCATACAAAAGAATATATGAAAGAAACTAAAAAGAATATATCTCATAAAATCTCGGGGTGTTACATTCAACCCCCCTTAAAATGAATTTCATCCTCGAAATTCTTCGGGGTTATAAATGGTTTATTCGTTCATAGAAACCCACATCGTAAAAGGAATAGTAAAACTTAAATTTTAAAAATGAACGTTAGAAACAAAACAGATACCCAAAGTAACTCATCACTTGGGTTGCCACATAGGATAACATAGGTGAAAATATGGATATGGAAGAGAAATCTAATTTTCAATTTCTGATGGAGAGTGGTAGAGAATAGGGCTATGAAAAATCCAACAATCACAAAGCCATAAATTTGTGATGATCTAAGGTACCATCTGATTTATCAGATGTGAGGACACTAGGATAAGATTTTTTGTTTTCAAGATCATTTCCCTAAAGTTGAAGAATTTGTACTAAAAGAAATAATTACTTTATTTTGGTATAATCTTACCATTGTTCGTGCCTTGAACAATTTCCACTTCATCACTTAAATAAATGAAGTTGAATTTGTCATTATTGAGGTGTTAGCAGATCATGTGATAGAATGATGGCTCATTCCATCTGTCTCAAATAAAAGGTTAGCAAAAGTTATCCAATATAAATAAGTCCATCTATGGTGAGGTTAATCATATATGATTCCAAAATTGGACTTATACTTCATCTATCATACTGCTTAATAAAATAAAAGTAGTTCCTACTAACCAGGGACTTCATGTAGGCCAGTGGTAGGCAATAAAGGTCTGTCGCACTTTGGTTGGGGGTTCGATTCCCACATCCTTGTGGGATGCGACGGGTTGTCGCCCATCCTGTAAGTTGTCCTTTTTCTAAAAATACTTTATTATAACATCCCATCAATAAAATCGAAAAAAAAGTTCTAGCCTTAAACGATACGAACTTATGTCCAACATAATCCATTCCAATCTTTAGGCTTATCCAAAATACTTCTATCCAAGCTCATACCATAATGAAAACAATTACTAGAAATGTCCTCTACCGAGCATGTGAATACCATCATTTATCCCCCATATATCATACGATATATCTTTTTGGTCACATTCCAAAAATGTGAATACGTTAATCATGTATTCTCATGAAAAATGAAAACCCATTGAACCTTGGTGAAAACATGAATGCTGTAAAAAGTTAACTCTTTCCACATACCAAAATCCCAAAATTTCTATATACTCAGACCATGATATAACTTTTTCCTTATATCAGTTATGAGCTCATTTCATTTTCTCTTTATCCCTTCATTATGAGCATATCATCTTCTTTCCAAAAATATTTTAATCACTTTTTATGGTTACCGGTACCATATAATTATTGAAAACCAATAAATAGATATTCCAAAATTCTGCAATACCATAAATGATATTCCATGATACTCTTTTGAAATCCCATTACATAAACACTTAATCATTCCACAACATCATTGTCATACTCAAAATCACAAATAGTGATCACATGTGACATCCCTTTATCCTTTGCCTTAAGAGGTTTCTCATGTTGATCATCATTAACCCTTGTATTAGGGAATTTATTAGCATAATGCCCCATTTCCTTGTACTTGTAGCATTGAAGTGTTGGTGGAGCATTCTATGTATTCTTTTCTCTATTGACATCATTATAAACCTTCTGCCCATTACTTCGGCACTCAGCTACTCGATGTCCTTCTTTTACACTCTTGAAACATTTTCTATTACCTTTTAGACAACCTCCACCATGCTTTTTTCCACACTTTGTGCATAAAGAAACATTCACCTTCTTTTCACTATTGTTCTGAGGTTTTTCCTTGAACTCCATATTTTTTTTCTTATAAAAACCATGATATGGATATGTAACACCGACTTCTAGTTCTACCTTGATATAACAACACACAATTTCATCATAGCTACTGATGTCTCTTATAGTTAATGCCCTTCGAAGACTTGGTTTTAAGACACTGAATAATCGATCAGCTTTACTTTCAGGTAAGATGATAAATCCAGATGCATACCTTGCAAGCCTTGTAAAATCTTCTTTGTATATACCAACAGATTCATCATCCTTTTTCTTAAGATCAAGGAACTCCTTTTCCATCTTTGTTCTAAGAATACTAGGGAAGTACTTATTGAAAAACAAGTTCTTGAACTCATCCCATTCCATGGATTCAATTTAATCTTAGGTCCTTGTATTCTTAATTAGAGTCCACCACTGGTCTGCTTCACCTTCTAACAGGTAAACAACCAAAATGACTTTTTCATGCTCCATACAACAAAGTATGTAAAATATCTTTTCAATGGTATTGATCCATTGTTCAGTAAAAAGTGGATCAGAAGACCCCCTAAAAGAAGGTGGATGTTTCCTCATGAAGGACTCAATAGAATATTGTTCCTTTCTCTGCTCATTGGGAAGTCTAGAATGATTCATATCTTGTGTAATTATAGCAATAAGATTTTTCACTCCATCTCCCATCACATTTGGTTGTTCATGAGGACAATAATTGCATTGTCCATTCCATTGATCAAAACGGTTCCCTCGGGTTTCATTCATTGCCTAAAACCCAAGAAGAACAATGTGAGAGGCAAAAATCATGATAGGGAAACAACATAATAAAGGGGAGTACATAAATCTCTAACATCATAGGTTTAATTCTATGATCCTTACCATAATTCTAGGTCTATAAACTATACTTATACTTAACCTTAGAGACATCCCTAGACATACCTTAGAAGTATCTCTAGGGATCTAAAGTTTTCGCATCCTGGTTTCCAAAGGTTAACTAAACCTTCGCTCTGTTACCAAATATAGAGACCCACACTTGATGTACATGGAAATTAAATTACTTTTGCAGAATACATAATACATAACAAAAACATGCACACAAGGACAGTAATAGTTTAGTGTCTTTGGAAACTCAGAATATAATCTTCTAATCATGGTGAAAGATCTTCAACATCATTCATAAGGATCTTCCCCTTTTGTTTTCTTACCTAAAACCTTTCTTTATATCATGGGGAAAAGAAAAAATAAAAAGGGTGAGCTCAAATGCTCAGTAAGGGTAAACATACAGAACATAAAACAATCCATAAACATTTGAATGTAAAAACATGAGCATAAAATGTAAACATCAAAATCCTGAGCAATGACACAAAACATTACAGTACATAAGGCATAGATCATAATGGAACATTAATCATGATAAACTATCATGGGAATAAAACATGTAATTGTGGCATCCATTATGAACATGTTATGATTTCCATAATAGCCAAGGCATTGCTGCCAAGACCATCTTAGTGGACAAAGTCCCTTACTGAATCAAGTTCACTCCTCGTTCCAGTCCTATATCACTGAACCAGATTAACATGTCTTTCCATACATTTCTATATCATGAGATATAAATCTTTACCCATTGTATTGGAGGGAGATATAGGTCCCATCCATCTCATAATGAAATCATTTTTACTTGTGCTACAAAATAAACATAAAACATTCATCATAACCCAAACAATAAAAGACGGTTTCATAAACATCATCTCATCATCACATAATCCATATAAAACAAATGGATATAATTTAATCATAATAAAAATCACACCATGTAAGTAATAGAGACATTATACTTGAAACATAAAAATGCTAAATAATTTCATATTTGATGGAAAATAGTTTTGATAAAACACTTGAAATGAATTCTTGAGGAAAATATCCTTTCTTCTTCAAAATCATTTTCTTTTCACAAAATGCCACACAATTTTAATAGAAAAGGATTTTATCGAAAATAACCATGAAAACTTTTAGAGGAACCTTTATAAATATTAGGAGTTATGAAACTGTAAAAATCAGTTCATGTCGTATAAGTTTAAAAAACATTATCCTCGTAATTTTACCGGAAAAGTCAAAAAGTTCCTCGTATGGTAAACAAAAGAAATATTCCTTCCATAACACAATGTAAAAGTAAAATAGGGGTAAACATGACTTTAAGAATAAATGGAAGAATATTAAACACTTTATGAAAAAATATTATGGACATGGATGAAAAATATAACCCCAGTAAATATTTACGTATAAGCATTCTCAGATAAAAATGAGATTACAAAATTATCCCTTACCTTATGCCTGATATGCTTTGTATATATCTGAACCTCCTTTATAATGATTTAAATAAGTTAATTGACTTATTAATGAATCATATTCATTGTTATGATATCATATATGGTTCACTTATGACATTATATAACCTGTTCTTTTGTAAATTCAATGTTAAAGAAGCATTTTGGGTAAAATTGTTTCATTTATCGTACATGTTTCAACTTGTTATTCTTGATATTATTACTTATACCCTGATTTACTTAATTCCATAATTTAAAACATGATTTATATATAATATATATTCATCATATAAATATATATGATAGATCGATAAATGGAATGAAATACACCGTTTATGGAGACGGTAGGTTGTACGTACGCATGAATGCTGTTTTTGTTTCCTTATTGAATTGAATGGAATTAAGTTAATGAAACATATATGTACATAAATCCAGTATCATTATTATGTAATATATTTCATGATTATTTATTATATATAATTTATAATCATACATGAATGGTTAATCATTGAAAATGAATCTCATCGCATTCGTGGAGACGGTAGTCCGTACGTACGCACGAGCGATGATATCATTCCCATAATTATTGAATAGAATTGGAGTGGATGATATAATATCTCAAAATAAGTATGTTGTTATAATAACCATATATATGTATTCTTTACACCATTATACCCATCCAAGTAAGGTGGTGGTGAAAAAACTGATTACACCACGGCGTGGAGACAGTATTCCGTACGTACGCACGCGTGGTGATTTTGTTTTCCGTAGGATTGATAGAAGGTGAAATGGGGTTGTTTAATATTTATAATATAATATCAGTATATTGGTGATACTTATTGTATTAATTTTCAATTAAACAACTAAATAAGAGCATGTTCAAGAAGAAAGAAATTTGAAAGAATCGGTAGAAGAGATTACCTCTACTTTGATGCACCTCCTTTAAGCTTCCAATTAAGGGACTAGAGTTGGTCTTTTGAGAAGATCAGACCCTCAATAATGTTACTAGGGAAGTGAAGAATATAAATTGTCAGGTTTTTTCTGATAATGAAGGCTCAAATTGTTGTGAAGAGGAGAGGGAGGAGGTTCCCTTTTATAAGGGACGAGAGGGGAACTTTTGGAAACCTCAAAAATATTAATTTATAATAAACTCAAACCCCACCAAGAAACATCGAAAGTGAAAAAAATTAGGATATAAAGTAATATAGGGTTGTAATCTCATCAAAAAATTAAATTTAGACATTTTTGGAAATTATTTTAAACCCTATCAATTTGATTTATCCTTATTTAATTTATTTAATCTTATTTGTTGTATTAGTATTCTAAATTTTAAATTGTTATAGATAATTACTTATGTGTTGTTAATTATCCATAATTGGGTACTTTATGACATTATAGACCATATAAATTTCAATTTATAAATTTTAAATATTTATGTAATTTTTAAACAATTTAATAATATGTTATTTTTTATAAAATAACAATGTTGAATATTTTGACACTATTCATTTATTTGAATTTAAATAAAATCCACACAGAGGATATATTCAAACCAAAATGTTTAATATATTCCTAACATGTCGTATTCATCTAAAAAATCTGTGTAGAATGCTAATTAGTTCACATAATGTTTATTTGAATATTTATAAAACTGTTTATTTGTTATTTCTCTTAATAAAACAATTACTGCATCATTTTTGTATAATCATTTCATATACTTATTATTTTTATAGAAATTAAAAATAAAATCCTATGATGAAGATAAATATAATAACATTCATAATAATATTTATACTCTAATTTATCATCTTAAAATAACAACATTTAAATTGTTATATTTATTAAATTATGAAGGTGACATCTTTGACATCATTTAAAATAAAATAATATAAACATCCTAATCTGTTTTATAAGGCTCCAAATAGTCCAATAATCTACCCTTGGTTGCTTAGGTTATATATATACTAGAATAATAAGTTTTGGTAATGTTTATGGTCCTTTTTATAGGTATTGTAATTTTAATAAAAACAATATTATTGATTTTTCGCTAAATAAATAATTTCTACATCATTAATGTATAAGATATTAAGGTAATTAAATATTTTTTAAAAATTACAAATAAATTTCCAGAATAAAGAAAATAAATTATATTTTTCAAATGAGTATTTATAATCAAAATTATATTCCGTATAACCATATATTAAAAATAATCTAATTATTAAAGTTTGAGTGAGACATATTTCACATTCTTTAAAATAAAATAAATTAATGGCCTTAATCACATCCAAGTGGGTTCAAATGGATTCCATTTCGACCCAAATATGCCTTAGGAAGAAATATAATCATCCAATTATATTAAGATAAGTGTTATGGTAATTTTATAATATTATTTTTATCCTTAATTACTTAATTTACCTTTAACTGTGGTAAATAAAATTTACCGTAGTTACTATTCGTAATGCCCAAAAATAAAAAGTAGCCTATTAAAATAATTTGGACCTACTAATTCCAAATATGGAATCCATTTTTCCAAATTAAAAACACAGAAGTTGTAGTAATTAATTTAAAATAAACCTCTTTGTTGAAAAAAATGGTTTTTGTTTAAAACATTGTAAAAGATTGAATTGATTTAACCTACGAATTAAATGTAAAATCAATTCTTATGACATATATTATATTAAATGGTAAAAATATATTCTATTTATAATTTAAAAATATTTACTATTATAATTTAACCATATAAATTATCTCAATGAAAAAAGTTGTTTTTAAATAAAAATTTAGCATTTTTTTACTATTCATCAAAATAAGAATGTTGTTAGAAAAATATTTTTTTAGAAAATATTTAGCATGTTTTTACTATTCATCAAAATAAGAACTTTGTTAGAAAAGTATAAAAACTTTATCCAATGTAAATTTTTATATCCTGATTCAAAAGAATAAGTTTATTTTGTAAAATTGAACTTATAAACTTGTCAAAAATTATATTTAAAATGGGTGTGCCATCAAAAGGCATCAAAACTGCATTTAAAAAAAAACTTATTTTACCCAAAAAAATTATTTTATTTTCATACCATTTTTTAGAAAATGTCTAAGATGAGTAATAATGTTATAAAATTCAAAATGTGGTTAATACTATTCATAATGGCTAGTTTATAATAATATTATAACCATATATCGTTGTTTAGTGAAACCCAGTATTGTGTACCACACACACTCTCAAGGAAGGTCGCGATTGCGTGTAATTCAATCCAAGTCAGGGTTTCATGTAGTGAAAGACTCCTTTGTTGTTGCATATACAAAAATACAACCATGTTTCATTTATACATTGAATATATATATATATATACACTCGATATTGCGTAGAATAACTACTATCAAATGAACTTTAAATCGTGTGTAACACGATCTAAGAATAGTGTTGCGTATATTGCAAGCTAATATGGTGTTGCATATAGCGCAAGATAATCTTGGTGTAGAGTACAACAGAGGATATGAAATAATCTAAAAAGAATATATCTCATAAAATCTCGGGGTGTTACAATTACTCTATAGTGCAATCCCTACATTATCTAGGAGTATTGATTCCTTTCCTTCCATTAGGCTCCATCACTAAATAATTTAACGCACTAAGTTATCTCATAATCAACATGGGTATTGATCTAAAAATTAACTATATGGAATTATTATAATTATCATTTATATTTAACATCTATTTCCCAAGGTTTTTACTAAACATATTATGATATCAACTATTAAAACCTCAACCCTAGTATCCAAGAGTCGGTGGTTAATTATTTTATTACAATGGCATAGATACAAGAGATAAATTCATCATTGATCTATTAGTTTAGTAGTATTGAAGAACTATATACATACATGGTTCCCCTATTACATTGATAATTTAATATAAAACATAAAAAAGGAAAATGAACCACTTCCTTGACACGTATTAAAATATTACATCTTAATAAACTGGAGAAGGAAAACAAATAAAGTGGTGAGCTCAAATTCCCAGTAAGGGTTACATGAATCAATAATAAATGAAGAAAAGTCAATAAAGAATAGTCATTATGGAAAGGTAAATAACTAAAAAAACACATTCCATCAATAAAGTGAGAATGAAAATTAATCCATAGATATTTTTCATTGTGTGAATCTCCAAGAAAGTAAAAACTGAATACTGAATAAAGTAAATGATTAATTTTCGCATGTCATGTATCTAGAAAATAAACCATTATACCGTTGCGATGGATTAAGACTATGGGTAGAACCACATCTTATAATTTTTGGAAACAAACATTAAAGGATTTTCTCCATCTTTTTTGTCTTGTGAGAGCTTTCAATGTATCAAGGGGCTATCTATAATTAGGCCCCACCAGTCACTGCAAGTCCAAAGCATTATTCATACATAAGTTCAATTCAACAAAAATATCAAAGAAAAAATTGTATGCAAAAATGGTATATTTCTAAGATAATAATATTATCCATGATACACATAATATGGATATTTAATGAAATATTTAATGAATTATGAACATAAAAAAGGGATGTATACATACACCGCACACAAGGAATAAATGGTGAATAAGGCATAACCACAAATAATATCATAATGGTGTCCATGAAATAATTGATTTAAATAATAATTGGAAATTAATAGT
The DNA here is from genome assembly GCA_963277665.1 of Viscum album. Classification (NCBI taxonomy): domain Eukaryota; kingdom Viridiplantae; phylum Streptophyta; class Magnoliopsida; order Santalales; family Viscaceae; genus Viscum; species Viscum album. The sequence goes on from OY728164.1 coordinate 787,013,159, forward strand.
AATATATCATTATTAATGATTCCCAATAGAAGTGAAAACATGTAAAAAGAGTTTTTAAGAAACTTTAGAAATGCGCCACTTTAGTGCGGTTTAAGGGAAAATATTAATGGCGATTTAAAATGAACAAAAGAATAATTATTTTTATAAAACTAGAAATTTAGAAATGTAGTTATTCATGATAAAAATAGTGATTATAGAGAAAATTTGTTGCATAAAAAGATTATGGAGTGTACTTGAAAATGGGAAAGAAATCGGGATGTTTCATTTAATCGGGCTTCCTCATTAGGAGGAATTGAAAAGGAAACATTATAAAACATGTATTTAACCATTAAATAATGGTGAATTGACCTGGGTAAATTTTTTTTAATATATACAAATAATTTAGAAGATGTTTATAAAAATAAATAAGAGTTATATTGGGGTAAATGGAGTGAAAATCAAACCCGAAGGAAAAATGAGGGTTTAGAGAGAATCCCTTACCTTTTTTCCTAATGTGTTCTGCACTTAAACTTAATTTAATGTATAATAAAGATAGTTAAATTAATAATTTAATTTATAAACTATTAAAAATTTATTTTTGGTTTTATAATCTTATTAAGTTCGTTTATGACGTTTTTTATGAGTTATAGGATTCAATTTCATCATTCAAGAGTGTTTGTTTCTTTGATTTTCATGATTGGTTCACTTGTATACATGTATGAAACATCATGTAATATGGGAATTGTTATCCAAAATTGAAATTATATGATATTAATGAACATCATAAGATTAATTGGTCTTATATATCATTTTTTATAGATATGAGTATGATTCATTTGATAAAATGTTAATGATAACTATTTAGATTATTTTGGTGCTTTTCTATCATCACGAACTAGTTTTGTTTTATTAATAAATATTATATATATATAATGGTTCAAGACCATTATAAAACTTATAATATTTATGATAAAATTATTTAAAACCATAATAATTATTTTATGACAAGCCTTGAAGACATTGATGAAAAATGAAAATGCATCGTCCATGATAGTTGTAAATCAACACATCACGAATGAGGTTTTCATTTTTAGAATAAAAGGGAGAGGAGAATAGGTTTGATGATGGATATTACAATAGAATAATTAAATTAATGTATATATAATATCATATATTTTTCATTCATTTTAGGATAAAAGAGATAAGAAGAGGATAATAAAATAATAGAAATTAATAGAAATTAAAATAAAACAAGAGGATTTTACCTCTTCAATTCTTCTCCTTGAGATCCTCTGTAAGGGGAATGGGATTGATCTTTTGGGGAGACCTGAGGATATTTCATGTGAAGAAGATACTTTTGAAGATCATTGGATAGATATTGGACAAGACTAAAGTCTTAGAATGTGTGATTTTATGGTGTGGTGAGGGTGGTAATTAAATTGGAGGAGAGGGGGTTGTTTGAATATTTTATTCATAAGTATATTTTTTGGATCAAGATTACAAATAATATTGATTCATGTGACTAATTATAGTAAATAGAGAAGTATAGTTAGAGATAATGGTTCTTTACTCATCTATATTTCATCAATGAATCAATAATTCATGTATTTAGATAATACTGTAATTTATTGTATTTCACAATTCACAAAAATTCAACTATTTTATAAAAATATCATAAATTAAACCTAACCATTTATTGACATGTATAATTTTAAAATGGGCTCCATATTTTTAAAATAATTTTCTATATGTGATAAATTTAATTTTTAATTAAAATCATCATTTATTCAAAAATATCTATTTTTATGATTATAACTGATTTTATGACACTTTGAAAAATTAATTAAGGTATCATAAAATTATATTATAATAATAAGTCAAAAAAATATTAGTTTATGAGTTTCTTCTATGAAAATAAACATTATGTTGAACTATTATATTTATAACAAAATTTAAAAAAAAATTACGTGTCACAAAAATTCCTCCACTTAATTTAACATATATAAAAAAATTATTTACTTATTCCATGATAAATATATATTATATTTTCAATTATAAGATACCTAAATTTTATTTATACTTTAATAGGTATGTTTACTTTTCTACTGGTCAGATTACTATTACTAATGGTCACATTAACTATTCTAACAGCTAAATTATTATTTAATTGTATATCACGGTTTGTTTGTGAAATGTAAACTATTGAATGAATTGATTTCTTTTAAGAAGGTACGTACCATAAAATAGTGGGTTTTTATATAGTTGTTGCTGCTAAGGTCCGTTGAGATCAGTACATTCTCGTATGTGGTCAATCAAGACTTTAATAATGCCTCAATCTATGAAAGTTATTACTATAATAGAAACATATCTAAAGGCACCCCCAGGGACCCTGTTATACCCCCATACCTATGTCGAGTGAAATCCCTAACCAATGATACTAACACTATAAAATTTATTTTTAAAATTGTGGAAAACCATGTGAAAAAACACGAAAATGGAATTCCTTATTGAATCATTGAGAAACTAGGTGTAGATGGTATATCAGGATGCCCTTGTCCTATGATGTATAAGGGAAACATGAGAAAAAAAAGATTCCACCATGTTCTGGAAGAATCACTGATTAAAACTTAGGCCAGAGAATATAAAACTAGGATAAAGTATAGGAGAAGATCAATGGAGATTACCAAAGTTGAAGACACACCTCATGTCACTAAAAAATAGCCTCAAAATACCCATTGATCAAGGGAAGAGAAGCAACCAAAGGGGAGTAAATAAGGATGGGTGCACGATAAAAAATGAGTAAATGGGGATAAACCCTCTTAAACTTATGGGGATGATTAATTTCTCCCATTTAATGGGACCACCAATTAGCCAGTGGCTACTGCCACTACTATACACCACCATCTTGCATGTCTCCCTACTACAACAGCTACCCAACATCTCTTGAGGCTCCTCTGAGCCTTTGGTATTAATCTCAAGTATCTATCCATACCCATAACACTAATAAAACCCTTCCACAAACCATGAAAATTAAAATCTCCCCCTGAATTTCAAAGGCTTGTATGGGCACAAGGTCTTACAATCACTCAACCATAACACTTATCGACCCCAAGAAGACGAAATGGTCTCCCATTCAAATATCTCAACCTATCTTGGTCATGAATTATTCACCAAATGATCAAATTCAAACTCAAAAAGTTAAACACACTCCTAAAGCACAACCTCCAATTCATAGAGCTTAAGCCACCAAAACATGAGCCAATGCCTACAATAATAACCGAAAAAATGAGACAACACTTCCCAAAGCCCATCTATATGGAGACTCGATCACATCATCATCAAATGATAATCTATTTGGAATATGGTACTCTACACATTATGCCTTAGATTGTAATATCCAAGTTACACTATTTTGGAACTTCTTCCAATGTAATTTCCCATTGGGATTCCATAAACACATTTCATTGACATGGCCAACAATGTTCTGATCCCACCATTCTAAAACATATGAAAATTCACTTTTCCAACATTATTTCCAATATTAATTCTAAATTTCCAATATAAAAAGACGATCCTCCATCATCAAAGCATTTCACGAGTATGCTAGATTTTCCTCAAAAATCCCCTACCAAATCCCAAAAGTCATTCCATATCGAAAATGACATACCAAATGTGTAGTCTAGGTCACCAAATTAAATATCTCATAAAAACACAACCTAAACCTCCTTTGGACATCTCTACATAGAAACAATTGGTTACCACTGTTTATAGATTGCAAAATAACTTGATCATAATTCCCTTAATCCCAAATTCATCTCATTTCCATACATGTAATGTCCCAAAATGTATGTGTATTTTTCTTAAATTATATGCAATTTTTTGAGACCACACATACTGACGAAACCTGATTTCGATGCCCGGTGAGCCTGAAATAGAATTTTGAAATTTTTTATGTTCAGTTAAGTAAACATGTGAATAGGTTTTTCTAAATTTTAAACTGCTTCTCGAATTAAAAACATAAGGGCACTGTTGAACCCAGAATGCTAGGATTCACCAAAAAGGACCTAAATTTGACCAGCAAGGGTCCAATTTTTTTTTAGACATTTAGGGAAAAAATAAAAGAACATAAAATATATTTTGTTTTGTTTTTCGAAATCGTTTGGAAATTAGACGACGGTGTTGTAGTGCAATGACATGGCCCAATAAATGAACCTCATTAATGGATCATTTTTATGTAGCATAATGACACATTAATTGAAGTGTAAAAGATACACTATTTAATAGACGAAATAGTGTAATGATGTGATGTATCAACATAATAGAATTGCTACGATGTGTTTTATTTTAATGGGTTAATGCATTGGAGAGTTGAGAATCAAAGGTTGAAATTTATCTGATGAACTGACAGTTAAAAAACTATACAGGTAGGCATGGTATACTTCTATGGCTTTTAGAATCTACTCTACACTTACCCATCAGGTGGGGTTTTCAGTTAACGACTTCTAGAGTTTTGCTTTTACTTTCATGTTTTTAGCTTATCTTTTATTGTGTTTATATTTTGACCCATTTGAACTACAATTTTTACTTTTACTTAGTGGTTGTTTAGTGTCATGCATGTTTACTTTTCCAGATTTTGGATGTGGTTGTGATTGCATCTGTGTAGGTACTCAGGAAAATGCCTCTCACTTGCAGGTTGACACCTTCGGAGCAAGTCGCCAACCCATGGCCTTCAGTTGGTGGGCTTGGTGTATGTCATGACATGGAACCTAGGGGACATGTCATGACAATGTTGTATTAGAGGTGTTTAATTCTACCTCAAAGACCGAGATACTTTTGTTTTGTTTTTGGTACAACGGTGTTGAATGTTTCGAGTTCGACTTTCAAATCCTAGGAGTCCAGTGTTGGTGTGGCAGCTGACGTATCCATACACTAGGACCCTGAATTCTATTTTTTGGATATATACATGAAAAAAATGGTTACATAAGTTTCTCTTTATGATCTTCTTGAATAAGAGTGATATCACGATGTATAATATTCTGACTGTGGAAAATCATGATCTATTTCAGGATGCCTCCACATAGACAACCATCTAGGCTTCTGATACATGATCATGTGGACAACCCACCTAGAAATGAGGGATCAGTTTAGGGACCTATTCTATTGATGGCCCCACTGGGTGGTGCAGCGATGTTTCCACCACCCTTTGATCATCAGTTACTGTTGGCATTACCGGTAGAGGATTCATATAGACTCAATGCCTTGCACATGTTTTAGAGACAGAGACCTCCCAGGTTCAAGAGAGATAAAAAACCTTAGTTCATTGAGGACTAGATGGAGGCAGTGATTTGGGTCTTACACTTAATGAGGACACCACTTGACCAGATGAAGATATTTTCCACGAGCCTTCTATAGGTCTTGATAGGGAGATGGTGGAGCTTGATGATTCAAACACATGATGAGGAGACCCTCTCTTGGGATGAATTCAAGTGTATTTTCCTGGAGGAGTTCTTCCTAGAGACCTTGCACTCAGTGCACATATAAGAGATACTTCACCTAGATTAGGGCAACATATCAATGGTTGAGTACTCCACAAGGTTTGCTGACCTCTAATTCTACTATATAGATATGGTTCAAGACCCTTTATTTAGGGATCTATCCTCTGAGAAATAACTCTGATGGGAGATCAGGGCATCCATTATGTCTCTCAACATCTCTACTTAGGCTGGAGTGCTTTAGAAATCCCTTCTTGAATAGAGCTTCCTAGAAAACCAGGCACTGACATCTAGATCCACCAACAAACCTCAGGTAGCAGAGTCATCAGTGATGAGAAGCAGATAGCAGACACAGGGTCCCAAGTGGTCCAAGTATTTCAGGGGATAACCCTAGGACTCAGGGTTGGTAGTGTGGGTCTCCTAGAGTAGAGGGAGTCAACATGGAACCAGTCTAGGCTTCACATGCGGCAGACAGGGACACACGGATCATGACTACGAGATACACCGCACAAATGATCAGTATATGATTGAGGGACCACCAAAAAAGATTCATAGGTTCAAGTGAGGAGGTATGTAGGGTAGTGCAAGTGGTAGGGTAGTAGTCTGAGTGTATGGTGCTGGGTGACAGTTCGAAGAGCTACCACCACAACCCCTAGGTGGTCCACCATGGGCTCCGGGAACTGACGGATAGGGGTGAGGCCAGCTTCAGTTGATAAAGACCTTTGACCATGGTGATCTAGAGATGATTAGAGGTATTATATGTCTCTTTTAAAACTTATATATAGTTCTTAAAGACATAGGTTCTGGTCACACTTTCCTTTCCACAAACCTCATTCGAGGATTAGAGATTGTCGTGGAGTCATTTTCTTAACCCTTATGATTAGAGACTCTTACAGGAGGGGCTTAGATGATTACACATTGTTTTCGGTAGTATGATCTTACTCTAAGAGGAGAGAGATTCATCTAGGATGTCTTTGTAGTAGTGTCGAGTCCTTACGATGTCATCTTAAGTATGGACTAGTTATCTACATTCCATTCTAAAATTGATTGTATTAGCCACAAAGTTAGGTGTGTCCATGAGGATGGGACAAGGTTTTCCTTCACTTGTGAGAAGGGAACTTTTGTAGCACGTGATAAACTTTCTTGAAGGAAGGTGTAGCCGATCACTCACAAGTTGGCAAGCCTTACACTTTGTGTAGTGGACAAGATGAGTCAGATATTTTCTGTAGTGGTGGATGAGTATGAGAATGTGTTTTTAAGGATATCCCAGGACTACCTCCTCAGTGGGAGGTAGAATTCAACATTGAACTATACCATGGGATGACATTGATATCCACATTAGAATATCAGATGGATCCTATGAAGCTTTGTGAACTGAGGGTAAAATTGGAGGACATGCTGGAGAATGGATTCAGAGGCCCAACATTTCATTATAGGAAGCCCCAGTGTTGTTTTCCAAGAAGGAATATGGGAGCTTGAGGCAATGCGTGGACATCTAGATCCTGAACTAGGTGACCATGAAATTTTAAGTATCCACTTCCAAGTATTGATCACCTCTTCGATTAGCTAAAGGGAGAGAGGTGGTTCTCGAAGATCGACCTCAGATCAGGATATCAACAGCTTTGGGTATGGGGTGAGGACGTAGAAAAGATAGACATTATATAATGGTATGGCCACTATGAGTATTTGGTGATGCCTTTCGACATGAACAACTCCCCAACAGTGTTCATGGGACTCATGAATAGGATCTTCGGCCTTACCTCAATCGTTTCATGGTGGTCTTCATTGATGACATCTTGGTGTACTCGACATTGGAGGAGGAGCATGCTGCGCACCTATGGATAGTCCTAGATACACTCTAAGAGCTCCAGCTTTATGGAAATATCTCAAAATTTTAGTTCTAGATTTTGGAGTTTCACTTTATTGGACACATCATCTCAGAGGATGGATTTGCAGTGGATCTAGTGAGGATATAGGCAATGCTTTCTTTAGAACCACCCAGAATCATGACTGGGGTGCGGAGTTTCCTGGGGTTGGTTGGGTACTATCGAAGGTTTGTGCCCAAATTTCCCCAAGTAGAATATCCTTTATCAACCTTGACACGGAATAGATAGCCCTTCATGTAAACATAGAAGTTCTATAAGAGTTCCTACGAGCTCAGGTAGACACTGACATGTGCCCCTATCTTGAGTCTACCAGAAGAGGGCATTTGGTATGCATTATTCTACGACACATTAGGGACCAGACTGAGTTTTTTCCTGGTCCAAGAGTGAGTCATGGTCACTTACAGCTCATGGTAGTCAAGGAATCATGAGTATAACTATGAAGCCCTTGAACTAATGTTAGTAGCAGTGGTATTTTCCTTAATGATGTGGCAGCACTACTTGATGGGTGAACGATTTACCGTCTTCTCCTACCACAAGAGTCTCAAGTATATCTTCTCACAAAAGGACCTGAACATGAGATGACAACAATGGATAGAGTTCTTTCAAGACATTGACTTTGAGGTAGTTTTACTCTTGGGAAGGGGAAATTTGTGGTAGACATTTTTAGTAGGAGGTCGGATTTACAGTTGCTGAGTGAGGTGATAGAGTAGCTAACCACGATGTAGATATCCTTCATGGATGGAGATGGAGCAGCTTACCTTCAGTAAATGACTATAACTTTTCCACTCTTACTTTGAGTCATGAAGGCACACCTTGTGGATGTTGACTTTGAGGCCCGATGCACTCAGATATCCTCAAAAAAGGCTTCTTATGGATTTTTGATAGGTGGGGAGCACTCCTCATTTTCAGAGGATGCACTATTGTGACAGTAATGTTACAGGAAGAGGTGTTGAGGGAGTTCCATACAACCCCTTTGGCGGTACATCCTGGTGTAGTGAAGATGTACTAGGACCTCTAACATCATTACTAGTGGCCAAGGTTGAAGAAAGTAGTGGAAGAGTTTGTTTCATGATGTCTCACTTGTTAGCAAGTGAGACCAAACATTAGGTTCTAATAGGCTTGGCACAACCACTTGAGGTACTGGAATGGAAGTGGGATGGTATCTCGATGTAATTTTTAATGGGGTTACCACACACATCCAGGGGCTTTGATTCTATCTGGGTGATCGTTGACTGATTCCCCAAGTGGGCTCACTTCCTACTCATCTGTGAGCAGGGATCAGTAGAGGGCTTGGGATGCCTCTATGTTCAGAATATAATGTGACTACATAGGGTGCATTTGAAAATTGTCTCAAAATGTGATGCATGATTTACATCCCAGTTGTTAAAGGGATAGTAGGAGGTGTTCGGGACTCAGCTGCATTTGAGCACAACCATTCACCCTCATATTGATGGTCAGATGGATCAAACCATAGAGACCATAGAGGACATGCTTCATGCTTGTTTCCTTGATTTTGGTCATAGTTGGGAGGGCCACCTTCCAATGGTGGAGTTTTTATACAAAACTAGTTATCACGTCACCATTGAAATAGCATAGTTTGAGGCCTTATACGAGGGGCCATGCATGTCACCTCTATGCAAGACACACCCTAGGGAGTTAGTACTCATGGGTTCAGAGTTAGTACAAGCTACCACTGAGAAGGTGTAGATCATCTATGAGTGGACGAGAACTGCACAAAGAAGGCATAAATATTATGCTAATTGGAGTCAGAGACCCTTGGAGTTTGATAAGGGAGACCATGTTTTCTTTTGGGTCTCACCCCAATGAGGATTGCGGATATTTGGACAGGGCATCAATTTATCTCTAAGGTTCATCGGACCTTTCCATATTCTTATCAGAGTTGGAGAGGTGGCGTACCTCCTAGATCTTCCCCCACAGATGCACCGAGTTCACAATGTTACTCACGTGTCATTGCTGAGGAGGTACACGCATGACCCATTGCACATCATCGACTAGCGCAAGATTGAAATTGTTGATGTGAAGAAATTTGTGGAGTTCCCAACAGATATTGAGGATCAAAATGAGCGAGTCCTTCGTGGATGGTAGATTCTTTTGGTGCAAATTTGGTGGTAGCACAGGGATCTCTTGGAGAGAAAATGGGAGCTAGAGGCTCAAATTCATGCTCAGTACCCCCCTTGGTTTGTTTATCATTGTTTTGGCTTACGAGGATGTGAATCAAAAAAAGAAGGAATAATGTAATGTACTAGAATTTTTGTATAATTTTTTTTAAATTATTTGGACTTTTTTAAGACCACACGCTCGGAAATCACCTGATTCCAAGGCCCCATCATCTCGAAATATAATTTTGAACTTTTTTTAGATTTAGTTAAGTAAATATACGAGCAGGTTTTCCTAACTTTTAAACTGATGATCGGATCAAAAAAATGAGGGCACTGTTAAAATTAAAATGATGAGATTTTCCTAGAAAGGACCTAACTTTGATTGGTAAGATTCATATGGAAAAGTTATTTTTCGGAATTTTCAGAAGAAAAAAAAATAACATAAAAGATATTTTATTTTATTTTTCAAAACTGTTAGATGAGAGAATGAAGCCATTCCGATGTGGCAACGAGGTTCATTAAATTAATCCCATTAATGGCTCATTTTTGTGCAGTGTAATGATGCATTAATTGAAACATAACAGATACAGTGTTTCATAAATGAAACATTGTAAAGACACGAGGTTGTAGTTTAACAGAAATTCTATGACATGTTTTCTTTTAATAGTTTACACGTTGGAGAGTTTAGAATAAAAGGGTGAAATTTCCCTGACAAACTGATGGTGAGAAATCTCTCTAATGACAAATGATGAATGCTGATAGATCATTAACTACTTAGAAACATCTCAAAGAATGGGACTGGTGAGTGATGACTACCTTCATCTTCTTGAATCCTCACAGGAATATCGTGTTAATGTCGATCTTTTTCAAGTTAGGGGTTTATTTATTTATGTTTTCACATTTTTTATTCTAAAATAATGAACACGGATCAACCCATGAACATGTTTATCCCCGAAATGTGTGTTCTTGAGGGAGGGTGTTTCCCTTGGGTTATTTTCACTAGGATTGATAATTATCCGATAGAAATATAATCCCAAGCCTCCCCAATTTTTAAAACTTTTAATGTGGAGGGTGTGGGCCAACACGAACAAATACCAAGCCCCTCTTCTTGTACATTCATCATGGCCACCTCCTCAAAATGGTGACAAGGAGGTTCAGAGGCCATTGCAGGGAAGTGATCATCCCTCGGAGGCCATAGGTTCAAGAAACATGTATAACAGACAACTAAAGTGGGCCTAGTGGTTTGCGGAAGAAACTGATGGTGTGCTGGCACCGGCAGCAGCAGCTGCAGGTGGGTGGTGGCCTTCTAGATGGAAACGACGCAATTGGGTCAAGCCGCAACAGAGCAGTTGTAGCCACCGACCTCCGTGTTGATTCTAGGGATGGGTGAATGTGGCCACCCAGCCACATCGATGCATCGTGAATACTACACCACGCTGCGTTTTATGTGGCAAAGCCACATTCAACTGACCGCAGTGGAGGCAGTGGCCCTGGGGACGACTTGCAGGGTGAAGGGGGGTCGGGCAGGGTGTGGGCTACCCCAGCGGGCTAGACCGAGGCCGAGCCAGGTCCGGGTTGGGTTGGAAAACTTGGGTTGGGCCAGTGGACTCCATGATGGGTCGGGTCAGTTCAGTCAGACCAGGTATGACTGGACCCAAACCCAACCATCCCCTTTTTGAAAAAACGCCAATATCTTTCTAACTAGGCATCTGATTAACGAGTTGTTTGTGGTTTTGGAACCATTGCATTGAGATGGATATTTTATCACGGTCTATGGTGGCTTTCAAGGAAGGTTAAAGGTGATGAATGGATTGGAGAATGGTTCTCCCAAGATTAAGCATGCTACGTACAGAAACCCTATGGATGGCTGAGACCTGAAAACTGGTGAAAAGAGACCATATGTGGATCTGCTATTATGGCCCAATGGGAAGAGGCATTTGTTTTACCCAACAAGCCCATGGAATGGAGTGGCTCTGTGTGACCTGGTAGACCCACTGTATGTGATAATATAAGTACCTCAGTATGGCCAAGGTGGGAAGCCACTTCAATGTGACCCAGCATGCCCACGGTAGGGAGAGGATTCTGTGTGACCCAACATACCCACAATACTCATCATGTATGAGTACCGAAACAGTTCAATATTAGTGGGAAGTGGCTTCTGTGTGACCTAATAGGCCCACTATACTCATTTAAGAGGAGTTCTCAAGTAGCCCAAGGTGTTCAATGATATGAATAATAGTCCTACATTTAATACTATATAATATACCTAGTGTTATATGTCTTGTGTCATGATCTTGCTTCGTAATCATGCTTCATGATGATAGCTCGTGGTTTCTTGTGGATTGATTTGTGGTCATTTCTTATTGGTTTGGGGTCCCTACTGAGTATTTTTCTACTCACCCCTGCACAAGATTCGCCTACATGTGTTGTGTCTGGTGTAGATGATCGCCGTCTTGATAGAGGACTTAGGGGCCCCAGGCCTGGTGGTGCCCAATGAGACCATGAAAGCAGGGCACTTCTACAGATTCTAGTAGCTACTCTACACTTAATCATAAGGTGGGGCTTGTAGAAGATATCTTTCAGTGTTTTCCTTTTCCTTTCCTATTTTCAGTTTATCTTTTGTTGGGTTTGTATTCTGGCCCATTTGACCTATAGTTTATACTTTTAATGTGTGGGGTTTTAGTGGCATGCATGTTTACATTCCTAGAATTGGGATGTGTTTGTGTGTACAGGTACTCAGGAAAATGGCTCCCACTCGAGGGTCGATGCCTTCGATGCTAGTCACCAACCCCTATCCTTTAGGATGTGAGCTTTTGGTATGTCACGGCATGGACCCCGGGGGACGGGTCCTAAAAATACAAGCATGGTAACAAAATCCTATACCTGAGTTCTAGTGACATTCCATAGTTGAACCATCAATCATACATTAATTCCATCATTCCATACCAATAGAATTGATGCACCCCCCAACCCTACATAATTAGGGACACCTTGAAACCAACCCAATCCTGACACCCACATTCTAACTCCACTCGATACCACATTATAATTCATTATTGAATTCATAGATGAATCCATATATACTCAAATCCATTTACTCATTGGCATAAAAATACTAAATTTGTCATCCAATGACTAAAATTATACTCCATAAACCCTTCTCTTGTGTGGGATACATGACCATAACCAATATATCACTCCCAACCATGGGATAATACCTGTTGTCACACAGTCAAAACAAACACCCAAATTATAACAAGATTCATTCCCTCAAACGGTCAATATTGTGCTCACTACCATATAGATCACCTTATTCCACTCCTTGAGCACCACCTCAAAGGGTTAATAATAAGGAAACATGTGCCACAACCTTTGAGACATGCACACATCAACTCAAGAATCACCTACCAAACCTCGATTCGACCATATCAAAATAAGAAATAAATATTTTTTTTAAAGACCTTAAAATAGGGGAACTTTTTTCCATCTGAAGATATGGGACACAACATGTAAAATAATCTCATCAGCCTCATCAATACTTATCTAACACATGGATATAGTGGATTGATAATTAAAATAGGTATCACAAATGAACACCATGTACCCATCCAATTTCATCTTACACGAATAGTGTATAAACCAATACCACCTGATCCACTACTTGAATCACAGTACCATGAGTCATACACCACCAAACTGGGCATACTTTTCTCCTTGGAAAATATACTCATTAACCCAAGATTTATCTTATAAATCCTCTCCAAAATCAAGTAATTTACTTCTTCCATGGTCTATTCCATGATCACCCACCACACAATGTCATTTCTAAAACATATGAATCCATCATTTGTCCATGGATTGTTAATATAATTCACATACATTTCCACCACCAGAAACCATTATAAATCCATGAACATTTATACACACCCACACAACTCTTAGCACCACGCCCAAAACACTGTCACTCTATGAACCTTCATAATGGGATATAGGGAATTTCCAGGCCAATATCAAACATTCTATTACACCTCCATGCATTGATCAAATATCTTAAAGAACTCAGTCATGTTTTCTTCCTCAAAGGCACCCATGAACTAAGGTCAACTCCTCTTGGGGGTATCCATCGATTATAATAATTCATTAACTCATTGATATAGAGTCATATCTCAAGGTCTTATGGTCCTCTCTTCTAGACCATAGATCTTGTCTCACTAGGGTCATAAATCATGGAAAAAACCACATGATTTTCATCCACATGCCATATAAAACTCCACATTCCAAAACCATCCCAAGGGTTTTATCAATAAAAGGGCTTCATATGCTAGCCCAAAAGCCTTCCAAAGAACTATTTATCACCAAGCATCACTATATAAGATTACCCCCACCCCCCAAAAATCAAAATCGTAGGATAACTCCTCACAACATCATTCAAGTCAATCCATATTAAGAATCCATAGTCATGAGGTTCAGTTAAAGAGAATTACATTCCATAATATATAAGAAACATCATATATACTGTTACTAGATTTTTAAATAACTAACACCAAACTAGAGCAGGTCATAGTGTATTCACCATTAGGAATTCAATTCCACACTGACCCACTGGGGTCACTATATATCATAAGCATATTTATGTTAATACTATGTTCTTGATATGATTAATGTGACACATCTTACTTCTACATGCCAAGATTGAAAAACCCAATCACTAAATTATTTCCAACAAGCTAAAAACAAAAAACCAGCAACTCATGAGCCATAAATATCAATCATTATACACATCATTCTAGGTGAATATCATATCAATTGTAACATACCGAATCAAAGAAATAAATTCCACGCCCCGGGTAACCTAGAATTCCACCAGAAAAGTTGTTCGTGATATATCAATCTAGATTCCATCAAATTTTTTAACACAATACAAAATATCCAGTCTACTTGAACCCAAATTGTAATAAAAAAATATAATACCAATTTTTAACACCCTAGTATATATTCCACTTCACTGGTGCCACATCCCAATTTTACACAAGACCTTAGGCACACCTCCCCGAATTCTTGATGTTGCCAACTCGTTGTAGGGGTCTAAGGAGGTATCATGGGGAGGATATACCCCTATGTTAGAAAGTTCAATAGAAAACAATAACTAAATATAATCCATTAAATAAACTAAAATCAAAATAAATAAATATATTCAAGAAGGGTAATAAATAAAATTTCATAAAATCTAGAACAATCATTCCATACATCTTCTTAATGACCACTAGGTCGGCCACATATACATAAAAAACAAAGAAATAAAAAATAATGGCAATGAAACTATATAGAGAATCACCTTATCCCCAAAATCATTCAACTTTATCATGGTATCATCATTTTCATCCCAAACCTATACCTTCAACAACCAAGTGAGATATGGTCAAATACCCATGTGCAATAGTGGCCTAAGTAGGGTGTGAGTAAAAAAATAGTAGGGTACCACCAAGATGACCTCATACCAATTTATATATATAATTATATATTATTATGACATGATAAAAATAATATAAATAAATAAATATCTGAACAATAAATAAAATAAATCCAAAATACTTGCTTCAACCTAATGTAAGAATATGTCTAAGAACATCACACAAAGTGTGTAAACCCATGTACCATGTCAATATCATTATCAATCCTTATGCTTATAACTTCTATCAATAATACCTTCATTGGATAGATATAGGGTGCCTCTGATCTCGTCATAATATCATTCCAACCATATAAATACAATATCCTAATTTAACCTACGAATCCCTCATATTCAACCTCAACTGACTAAAAACTCATTATAAATGGCTCAGTGGACAGATCCTAGAAATCCAAGGAACCTCCCTCCAAGATCAAAGTATAAATAATGTCTTTAAAATGATTCTTGATATCCTAGAAAATCATTTAATGAAATTCCTCCCCAATTCACTATGCCAATGGGCTGGATCCCATGGATCCTAGAAATGCCAATCGAGAACAATATATAATGTCAAACTCGACTAGCTAGATTCTAGGTATGACATAGGTATATTATAATTATCATAATTACAATAAAAATAATCCCCAAAGAATATATAGCTAGTTCTTAGTCAGGCATGCCATCATAGGGACATTTGGTATCAAGGGCATCTTATATAGTCCTAAAGTCAAATCCACATGTTTTAGAAATTCTTTCTATGGCTCAATAGTTAGATCCAAGGATACACACTCGGAATCTAAGATGATGTCATCATCCCTGTAATATCACATTGAACCATATAAGTCCCATGTATAGATCCCAAGAACCACTAGAAATCCCTACGATGCCATCGTTAGTGAATCAGGCCCATGGGAATAGTTCCAAGAAGCACACCACGACACTATAGCTGCATCTAAAATAAATAACTAAAGGCCTAAATGGAATTATAAGGATGGTTGGAATCCTATCCCATTATCATAACCATAAATCGCTTTAGAAATTCATGTTTGGTATGGGTTATAAGGTTACACCATCTACCATATCTACTTAAACCATATATACGCTCTCATGGATGATAAGTTAACAATTCTCCCACTCGAGTCCCCTACATTATAGCATAGAAAAGGCACCCATACATGCGTCCTCTACCTCAGTCATGGTCTTAGGTCAAAACCCAACACTTTTAGGATGTTTTGTCCTAGGACATCATCAATATGGTAGCACAACCATTACATATACATGGGGTCCTCTATATAATACAACACTCAATAAATAGAACATGTCCCATCTATGTCCCTCAGGTTTTACTCTGCCCATCTCCATTATAATTAAATACAGGAAGCACCCCTTGAGGTGATAGTATCAAAGGACACCTATCAAATGATTACATACCTAACCATAAATGACCAAGGCATCAAACTAGATTATAAGGTCTTATCATGGCATTGGATATCTATAGTGTCCAATGGATCACATGTAATCAAAAAATTAAGGAATATAAAATTTAGAGTTTAGTTAATTTATCTAATAATTCTTCTAATTCGATGTTCGATCACCCTAAGGTGATGGTCCACATGATAAAATGCATATAATCAAGTGAATGAAGTATAGGGTGTGAACATTAAACCACTTAAAACATTTCTATGTTTTTATAATTATTTCCAAGGGTTGATAGATTCTAACATGTCCCATCAAGAACCATCCATCCACATACATTATCAACTAAGCCTGTCTCAATGTATTAAGATTAAAAAACCATATTCATGTCAAAACCACATCCATTGGCACCCAAAGGGACCATCACACACCCTTTTCCATATGCTGAGATAAATAATGTACCAATAAATCCAAAAAAATGGAAATTTAATTTAAAATTATTCAATTTTTTTTAAAATACACAACAATGGAATACCTTATTAAATAACTAAGGAATTGGGTGTAGGTTTTTTCCAGAATTCCCTCATCCTAGAATAAATACGAGCCCCTTGAGAATAAAGAAATTACCCAATGATTTAGTATAATCAATGATGAAAAAATAAGTCGTAGAAAATTAAATTATTGGAAATTATAGGATAAGATCAATATATCTTTCTTAAGATGAATATTCTCTTAAAATAATCGATGAAGGGCCTCAAAAACATACCTTGGTCATAGTAAGAGAGGTATTTAAAGGGGATTAATGTTTTTTAGGCACACTAGAGAAAAAATGTGGAAAGGAGGATTACCCTAGTTAAACTATAGGAAAGTAAAAGGGTAATTTCCTCTCCTTAATGAGCTCAATAATGAGCTATAATAGGCCACCAACTTGCCATTGGTTCTAGGTTGTGGGTATTTCCACTACTAGATACCACTAGATAGCCATTGAAACTGATGTAGATGCTAGAGGGCCTCCCCAAGGTTCCTTCGATCAAACTAAATGACTCTAAAGCCTCTATCTATGCCCAAAAAATCTTTTGGAAGGCATTCTATCTCTAGGAACTTGATTCTAAATCCTGGTTCTCAAAATGACCCAACCACTAAACTTAAATATTCAAATTACACCTTGAATTTAAAAGTCTCATATGAACATGAGGTCTTACACTCTAAGAAATTAATACCATTATCCTTCTTCCTATATAATGGGGTAACAAGGTCCTTAACAAATGGAATCAACTACACCTACATACCCATGAAATCAAGAATCTTGATGATATAAATGAATAGGAGGAACACATATCAAACAAGGATAAAGCCATGAAAGAAACAATAAACATTGTACCTCTCACTTTGTCTATACCAACCACAGAGTCCTATGGTTCTATATCTACTATAAAATGATATCCTACCTCAGACCCACCTTAGGGATTCTTAGCTATACATGTTCCCCCATTTAACTAAGGATGAGATCCCAAACCCTTAGAAGAATATGAATGGACCTGTTAATGGTTAGAAAATGAAGAACCAATTCCACTTCCTTAAAGGGTGGCACTGTATAAGCATTGAAGATGAACCAGATTACCAAAAAATGGTGGAAAGTCATAAAATCCTTTGGGAAATGTTGTTTGATGTGTAAATACATCCCAAATTGATAGAAATTCACAATCTTATTCCTAGAAGACGCCACTATTGTTGTACCTGGTGACTGTTGAACACCCTTTCCACTAACTTGATGATGTTAATCTGGATTACTTTTTTGGCTAGAGGAAGAACTCTAGCTACCACCCATTTCTGAAGAGACTCCAATGAAAACATCCTTACCTGATCAATCCACCTTGTCCAGAACCACTTCATCTACTACCCAAACATAATTTAGTAGAAAAATGTAGAAATATTTGATTTATTTTTGGCCTTAAAATATTTCAAATTTCCTCACCCTAAGA
This sequence comes from Viscum album, assembly GCA_963277665.1. Classification (NCBI taxonomy): domain Eukaryota; kingdom Viridiplantae; phylum Streptophyta; class Magnoliopsida; order Santalales; family Viscaceae; genus Viscum; species Viscum album. The sequence goes on from OY728164.1 coordinate 787,031,483, forward strand.
TAGTCATTCATGAGGATATTAAGAGATAAATGAAATATACTGGAAAACTGAGAACCATACTCTATCACTAAATGGTCTCCTTCCTCCAATGTCATGAGCTCATTGAGCTTCACCAGATTTAGTGTTTCAAGATAAAAAATAATTAAAATAATTTTTACTATAGACTAGGTGAGATCCTCATTCCTCCTCATATTCACCAGAGTCCCACAATTTCTTAATTGGTCCTTATAACATGTAAATGGTGATGCCTAATTTTTAGATATCAGGGGTCTTTAGAAAATGGAATATATGCTTGATCCTCTATATCCATTCCTCACACACTTGTGTACCTCTGTCACCATAAAAGACTGATGGATTATTATTAGTAGACTTTTTAACATGGACCACTATCCATTCCAAAACTCTTTCACCCCCTTATACTAGATATTTGATAGTAAAAATCATTGAATCCACTATAGTTGGGTCAACCTGAGGAGTATCCTACATCATTTTCTCCATAACACCCTCCCTTCATCTAAAAGAGATCTTTTGGTGTCGTAATCTACAAAACACAAGATAATAACTCAATAAAAATAAATTTAAATCCCAATTCACATTAAATAAACCATAAAGAACCCATATAATAGGTTCCAAACAAAAATAATCAATAAAAACAACACTTTAATACAAAGAATGGGTAAAAACATAAAAGTTTTAAACATCCTCCACTATGCATGATTTCAATATATGGTTGGATAAATGTCTTTTGAAAATGTGGATAATTTTTTTGGATTATAGACATGGTCACACGAGCTCCACATAGTTTCTAATAATTATGTTCCTAAAACATAAACAACTTCTTTCCACCCCCTTTTCACACCTAAACTGATAATTTCGAAAAACTTGTCATGTTTTCTTACTGAAACCCATGAAAAATAGTGAAAAAATAAAATATTATAAAAACCAAAAATCATGTTTAAATAATAAATAAAAAAGTGAAACACCCATGAAAACACCATGTTTGTAATGAGGAAGAACTGTAAGGGACTCGTCATCACCTACCTCCTAAGAACCAACCATCCCAACTGATGTTTACTACAAACCCTCATATAAAAAGTGGCCTCTAATACCTTTTTGTAATGAAATATCCCATATTGACCAAACCCCCCACACTAGTATGCTTCTCACAAGTCCTAAATCATGTTCCAAATTTCCCCAATCTGGAAACAATCACCAAGGAATCATATATAATCAATTAGAAGTTGATTCTCCCATGAAAAACCTAAATGACACATCCATGAATTGGATGGCCAGGTCAAGACATAACACGATCAAAAGATATATATACAAAAGATAGAGTAATAATATCAATGAATAATAACAGATAAGATAACATCATAAGTCATAAATAATAAATATGCACCTGATATACACAATCATACTCAAAATGATGAATAAGAAAAAAATTCCAATACATCACCCCAATGATACTGAATAAAAAGTAACTTTTTATTCCAAGAGAATAAAATGAAGTAAGTGTCTCAAGGATGTAAAATGTGATTAAATCCAAGTGCATCACCCCTTATAAAGAGATTAAAATATTTATTAAAAGACCCATTGGAATTATAAATAATGTATCTTTTACTTGTAATCCTTTTGTTAGACAAGTTTTCTGCAGAAAATTTCCATTCACTCAAATTATACCACACCTAAATTCCTTGGTCCAAAATCATCCTTCACTTCTTAATTAAGTAGGTCATGTCCCATGAGGTACTTATTTTCTCTTAAAGATGATCCTCTAGAATCTTGGAGTCAGATTACACCAGAGAAATAACAATATTGTAAAGGTTTCAAAATTTTATCCCACTAAACATTGTCCAAGTCTCCACACCAATGGAATATACTAATCCATAAAAAGAACCAAAACCAATAATAATCTAGCCCTTATCATCTCTAACTATACCACATCCTCACATTACTCCAATAACATAGGATCCATCAATGTTTAGCTTCATTCCACTGGTTGGAAGAATACAGTAGACCCATCTCCATGGCTGGCTGAAAAAATATTCCTCAATCAATGAAGTTAAACATGGATTCAACACCTTGAGAGACAAATAAGACACCCCATCTGGAAAAATAAATATAGTTTTATCCATAAGAAACCTCACCTAATCCTAAAGTAGTTGAATGAGTAGTGGATGTCTTCTCTCTATTTATTCTTTTCCTCCCATAACACCCATCACACAACAATAAATACCATTACACTTATTTTCCTTTCCTTAAAATTGTAAACATACCATTCAAAAAAAATCTTCCAAGAAATCCATAAAAAATTATCCACTCATAGAAAATGCATGCACCGACTGGTATAATCCCATATAATGATGGCCCATTCCTTGTGAAAAAAGAGGCTCCACATAGTTTTAGAACTCGGGGCCTCATAGAACATGCATCCCAACGATACAAAATCACAAAACTACTCCACCTAATCTAAATCTATTACAGCATGTCTCCACTATCCCAGAATAGCCACATATGTCAGTAATAATGAAGGGTCTATAAACCAAAAAGTTCCCTTGTCCTTACCTGTGTATTCCAAAACATGGCATGTATATACTTAAAGGTATATGAAGAGTGTGGGGTACATATCCCAATAGGATACTAACATGAATCTTTTTAAGGAATCTATCTATAAAAACTAATAAATCTAGTTTTAAGAATAATTTTTCAAAACTAAGTTACATTTTTAATACATATCCACTTAAATAAAACATTATAAATCACTTTTTATTTTATAACAAATTCATATTTTCCAAAAAAATATTAATCAAGGATCAAATAAATAAGTGGATAAACCTAGAATAAACATACTCAACATAACCAAACATTTCATTAACAAGAGAATTATAATAAACACCATATTATAACTAAATAATGGAAAATGGGTACAAACATAAGATATCTGAATCAATAAAGGAACTATCATTTGAAAAAAAAGCATATAAAAAATAACTAGGAATAGGTAATATTAACCATGGGCTTGAACTATAAGGCTATAGTGTGACATAGTTTATGATAAGGTTTTCCATGTGAAATCCCATACCCGGATGCCACTTAACGGGTACCCTGAGCCTAGTGGGCCACATGTCTTCAAGTGCATCGTCCCAAATGCCAGAGGCTGCCAACTAGCACTAAGGGCCTGGAGTGTGTTCGTGGGAGGAATATTCCCTCATTAGCATAGTGTAGCATAGTAGAAGGAATATAAATGAATAGTGAAATACAGAAGCAATATAGATAACATAAATGACCAGTAGAAGAAAACTGATGCAATAGATAAACAAGAATAATAATAACTGTATTAATTGGAATAATGATGATGTAATGTGATTTCATTAGAAAACAAGAAAAAATGGATACGAGAAAATATACATAACATGTTCCACAAAGTAAAATAAAAAAGGCTACTCTAAGTATCCCAAGGTCCAACTCAGTCATCTCCTATCACGCTCTATCCTACATAGTTGGTAATCAAGTGTTTAAAGCCACATGTTTCCCTTTATCAACACCTATAATCATGTAATGTACTCTGGGTACCAAATAATGATCAGAGAGGGTGTGAGATAAATCTCAGTGGGCCACTGCCAATAGTGTCTATAACAGTTGGCCCGTGTAATGGAATATAAAAGTGTGCAGATATGCATATATAAAGTAAAGAAAGAAGTAGAATATAACTAAATATTGAAGTACCTACTTCATCCCTCAGCTAGTTTCTGAACATGTAACTATTTCATTAATTAAAAATTACCATTTAATGTTAATAGGTTATGTGAGGCATAACCAGCACTAACATCACCTTGTGATAGTATAAGTAGTGAAGGTCCCAAGACATAATACGGAAACCTAACAAAGATATCTGGTGTGGGATTTCTAGGGTAATGACCAAGGTAACGTAAATCTCATGTAATTCGAACCCAGTAGTATCTAAGTCTAGCTAATGGGTAATAGTGTAAGCCAAGGATTGTAATCTAAGGCATTCCACATTAAGTTGCATACTGAGTCCAAGGAGACCGGCTAAGGTAAAATGGGTCTAAGCAATGATAGGACCTGATGGAATTTCACCATGGAACCTACTAGTTAGTGTTGGATCCAAGGAGTGTATCTGAGGTATCCTATAATAATTAAAGGGACCCTACGGTAGTATACAGAGCACCCAATGAATAGAAAAGAACAAAAGTCTTGGTGGGTATCAACCTAAGTAAACTACATCCTTGAATCAGAATGGGGTTACTAAGACCCAAGGTATTGTCCTCTTAGAATCCAAGGTGAGCATGAGTTAGTCCATTCCTATTTGATATTGTAATCATATAAAAATTTATTTGGTTCAAGTATTTCCTTACATTATTGTGGATATGTCAAGTTGATTTGAAACCATTTATTTATTGGTCCAGATCTTGTCTTCCATTAGCGTGGATTGGATAAGTAGAATTACAACCATTTAATAAAGCCTAAATTTAACATTAAGGTATATTTAGTTATAAAGGCTCACTCTACTACCTTCCATAAATATGGAAAGGGTTTCTATGGACATGTAACCATGATTAAATCTCATTTGATAAGGCCAAGTCATATACTTAGTATAACTTCCCTTTTACATTCCGCATTTAACATTTAATAATCATTTGGAAGCACTTACCTTAGGCAGGTTAAGTGGTGAGAATACATGGTACATGCCTTTATGAAATTATCATTAATAAAAAGTCTTTCATTATGGAATGTCTTAGCTTTAAAAAGGTTAAGTAAAGGCACTCCTAAATAGTTTCTGAAATGTGTCAAAATCACCAAAAACTCCAATTATGGCATATCCTTTGACATGAGGCAGATAGAGTTTTGGGTGTAACCACTAATGACTAATCACATATTTGGAATGATCATAACCATATTATTCTAACAAGTATAATCATTGCATGTAAATTTAAGAAATGGTCCCCCGATGGAATCGGTGAGCCCCACACAAATATTTCAAAATCAACAAAGTTTAAGGATAAGTTATAGACCACCCCCTTAGGGTTATACGATCCTTCTCCTTTGGTAATTGTTGACGATTATTTACATCACAGAGACGAATGAATGAAAAATGGGAATACCTTAAGCATAATAAGATTCATCCTTGGAAGAAACATCAAAAATTGACAAAGTCATGAACAATGATTTCCTTAAGCATGGGTCATGCAAGTTTCACCTTGGTCGTGCAAGTATACTTGCATGCCACATATTGGTCACACATGTGACTTGCACGCCCTATTTTATTTTCGCCCAAGGTCCTTAATGGCCTATAAATACACCTTTTGGGCCCCCCATTTCGAGGACAAAAAATCCAAAAGTCATATTTAAGCTCTCGGCGCCCTAGTATTTGCTTGAAGTCTTCCAAAAATTTCTATGGTAATTTATTACATATAATGGAAGATATAAAGAGGGGAAACAAGGCCTAAGTGTTTGAATTCATCAACACTTTCATGCCAAAAGGTCCAACCCTTAAGGGAAATGGCCACACTTGCGCGCCTCCTTATCCCTTTAACAGAACTTGTGCACCACCCTTTTGGAAGCCTTTAGGGATAATTCTATGGGCTTGAGCCATGTCTCACCCAAGTATTACCCAATTGGTTAACCGTCGCCCAAGTACACCCTTGTCGCGCATGTATACTTGCACGACCAAGACTTGGGCACCCAAACAAGACTTGCACGCTTGCCTCTTTTTGGGTTCCCCTCCTACCTAATCAACACTTTTCTTCAAATTCACCTCTCCTCTTCAAGATTTAGCCTTCAAAACCCTCTTTAAAGCCACTTATGGCATGGTTCCTTTGTTGTCTTCTTTATCTAAAAGGAATTCTGTAGAATATCTCCCAAAACCTCGTGATTTACATAACTTTATGTGACTAAGGTTAGAGATTTCATTCATTTCAACCTCATACTTTTAGATGAGAAGATCATTAATCTGGGCATGCTTTTTAGAAGTAATCCCCAAGTTACCAAATCTGGGCATCCTCTTTAGGAGTAATCCCCAATCATAATTTCTCTTAACCTAGGCCTCCTTTTCAGAAGTAAGCCCCAGATCTCAAATTCCTAAATATGGGCCTCCTTTTCAGGAGTATTCCCCAGGATTAATTTCTTTTGACTTGGGATTCCTTCTCAGGAATAAAACACAATCATAAGTCTCCTATAATTTGGGGACCTTTATTAGGAGTAATCCCCAAATTAAGAAACTAAATCTCCATAAAGCACAAATACCTTTATTGACCCTATTAATGGGCATCCTCCTTAGGAGTAAGCTCCAAGTCCTCTTTAACATTGGGCCTCCTTCTCAGGACTAAACCCCAATCATAAGTCCCCCCTAATTTGGGCTTCCTCCTCAGGAGTAATCCCCAATTTAGAGTATCCAAATCTTCATAAAGCACAAATACATTTATGGACCTTGTTTCTAGGCTTCTCCCCTGAAGTGAATCCTAGTCTTCATCTACTTGGGCAGTCACACATACATAATCCCTATATCATCTCATGTGGCAACATCTTTTGTGGCACAAATTGTCAAGTTTACTAATACCTCTTGTTTCTCACACTGAGCATGACTCACGTGAGCATAGAGTGTAAAATTAACTATGACACATTTCATTGGGAAATTAATCATACGTAATCCCCAAAGTTCTTAATCGAACTACGTAGACTTTGATCTCTACCTTAAAATTAGAGTACATAGGAAACCATTCTAAGGTTCAAGCCCATTTACCATTAATTATCATCCAACCCATATGAAATTAAACTATATCTTAATTCCTGAAGTATGTGGGTTCTGGTTCCTTTTCTAACAAGGATAAATAGGTAGCCCATCTGTAGGTATGATCCCAACTCTAAAAATAATTCATGTCCTTCTGAATGACATTAAACTTCAAGTTCCCCACTTAGTGGCTTTAAAACCAGTATGGTGATCATAATTACCAAGAGATTTATATATAATGTATTGAAGGATACCATTGACTAAGAATCTCCAATACATATATATGATTCTCCATTGATGAAGAACCTCAAATACATATAAAAGATTTTCTAAATCTCATACATATCAATCATTTATTTCCAAATCTAAATGAAAACTCATTTTCATGCTTGGTAAATTATTAAGGATTCACAAACATAAATCAAATCTATAGGAGAGTCCTGGAGTAGACAATAATTCCCCCCAAAAAGGTGTGATGACTCTGACCTCCCATCCTCTCGACCAATGCAAATTCATAAGCCTCATTAGTCCACAACTAATGAGCACCTACCTTTGGAAAGTAGGTCCAAATGGATATAGAATCATTGGATGTTTCCGATTCTATGAATAAACTTGTTAGAAACCAATTGGAATGTTTAAACCTTAAACAAACGAGGTCATACCCATTTCCTAAAGAAACAAAAATGGTGAACCCAATGTGAATCCTTAACTAAGTTAAATGATGTTTTACTTATTTGTTAGGCCCCTATTTAACTCAAAATGAGGGCCAACAAATCAATCAATAACATATGTGCTCATTCGAAAGATGTAGTGGCCAAACTTATCTTTATTATTTATATTATGTCAAACAAGAACTATTTTCCAAGATCTCTCTACATTACAAATATGTCCTCTTTAAAATTCACACCTGTGAATGCCTCTGCCGCTACTCCAGCTAGATGCTCGTCTGCTCTGAGGATGACATCACCCACTCAGCATCTGCAACGCTGGGTCTCAAATGCACTGGTTAATTAATACCATCAACACGGTACCATTACAACTCTGGAGGCCACTCGACAAGCCCTCCAAGGTAATAATTCACCCTGGTTGTCCAGACAGCGACAACTAGTGATCAAGAAGCAGGAAGTGCTAACCACTGTCTCCTACCGTTTCGGGTCGTTATACCCAGAACACAACAACTAGTCCCTCCCATACTACATGGTGGTTGATAAAGAGGTCACTCAAGTCCTCGGTTCAAGAAGAAAGGAGTCCTTCCTAAGGGATCCCATCAACAATCGCTGCCAGACTCGTGCGGCAGTACTCCCTCAACATGATGGGGGTATCGCCTTTAGGGGTTCAGCTCAGTTTTCTAAGACCCGAGCACACAAGAGGAACTACCAGAGGAAAAATATGGTCAACAGGGAGTAGTTTCTTACTTCTACCCCCTCCAGAGAAGTCCATCAATCCAACTTGATGGAAAGTAGTGGGCGGGCACATACACCCGTCTGTTCTAATCCCACTGTCCAGTAGAATAATCTGGCGGAAACCCACCAATCCTGTCAGGCAATTCCGATGGAGTAATATAGGTAGGCACATACACCTGTTTATAATTCATTAGTGAGTCAACAGGCTCATATGACTACATTTAAAGGATCTCACCAATCTAATATGGTGGCAACTGATAAGCAGGGATATACACCTGTTTACACTCAACAATTCTGTCAGCAGTCTCTTCTGCCAGTGTTGAAGGAAATCTGTCAACCACACATGAAAAGGAACATCCAGTACGCACATACACCTACAAATGTTCATCAAGTCTACCAACAGTCTCATTTGGTAGCACCCGGAGAAGTAAACCGGAAGCTCCGATGAAAAATTTGGAACAGACTCGACTCTCTGCCCCCATGCATAAGTACTGTCAGAATCTGCTAACAGGAAAATGAGGATAGGAGAAGACACATACACCTACTCCAGACATGTAATGGGTATATATTCCCATTCTGGTAGCTAAATTCACCAAGCACATTCTGACAATGGTGAATGAGCAGAAGAAAATCCATGCTCATATTCTGGATGTCTGTCAGAATATAATAACAACATCAACAGCATCACAGGGAAAGAAACATAAATCTATCCCTATAAATGGAGTGACTCATCAATATTTCACTCCAAAGTAGATACGCACCTCTGTTCCAATCTAGGATGGTCATCGGCCATACTCCCCCATGTCATGCAGACAATCAAGTTGGGCACATACATTTGATTTGAATAAAGATAATCAGCCTAACCTGACTATTTCTCCTGAGCAGTCACATAAACCTGCCCATAATAATCACTTTTTTCAAAAAGTGGTTTCTAAAGTGATTAAAAAGGTGTCCATGAAAAATACACGTTCAGAACAATCATGAAATCAAGAGCCAGTCTGTAATATGGCCTTGCTCGATGATGGAGTTCTTGATGCACTCAGACAATTATCTGTTGCAACTCAAGATTCTACTCTCTCACTTCCCAATAGTGGGAATAATAGTTCTAAAGGTCTTCATTAAACACTTAATCATGAAGGCTTGCTTCATGACAGTTTGGTTGATCTCAAAGTATCATCTTCAGATGAGAGCAACAATAACCCTCTGTGTGGCCAGAAGACCAAGGAGCAAGAGGTTTCATCATTTATTGTAACCCACCATGGTGGTCCTCCTTATGATGATGAATTTAGCTGTAAAATTCCTCTCCATAGTAGTAATACGCATTGCCTAGAAAATTCTCTAATGGGAAATGTAGTAACGAGAAATCCCTCTTATCTCGAGGAACTTGCAAATGTGAAGCCAGTCATGTCTGATGCTTTACTGATAGCAAGTGAAATACTTTCTCAACCATAAGATAGCCCTGAGTTTAGGTCATTCTCCGAACCACCCCTGAGTCATGAATATTCTAATTTGACAAATGAATTATCTACTAATATTGTTGAATCTGATAAAGCAACAAAGAAGAACGAGATCTAGTCTAATTAGGTAGAATAATCTTCATCGAATGATAAGGAATAAGTACTGAATATGTGAAAAAAAAACTGGCTAAAGGTGACGTACCAATCATGTTTTGGCCTTTCGCTAACTCTCAGTATGATATTCCAAAAATGTTGACAGAAGATTTTATTCAGAATATTCATCTCAAAAATTGGAAAACTTTTTGTCAATTAATAAAGAAAATATTATCTTATGATGAATATGAAAATCATGTCAAGCTAATAGAAGGGTTACAACGCCAAATTGACTTGTCATCTCTCTCAGTTTCCCGATTTTCAAAGGTTGAAAAGCAGCAGGGAGCCCTCCAACATTCATGCCTTGGCGCACTAAAGATATTGCTCCAGTTAATTGCTAATGCCCCATCTGATATTCATATCAGGTGATGGGGTGTTCATGGACCAATGAATTTAACTATTCTCTCCAGTCAACATAACCTGCCAAATGTGCTCTCATGAAATGTTATTGCCCATGGCCAGCCACTACCAGCTGGTTTTGTGTGTTATCAGATGCTTGCTCAGGAACAGGCCTCAACTCGTTCTTCCCAAAGTTTGGAATACCAAGAACAAGTTGTCTAATTACTCTTGCATCAAGAAAATGAGAATATCGAACAGGATTCTTGTTTAGAGCGTGCACATCAGCAAGTGACAGAAGTGTCAAGAATCACCCAATGGTCATCTGAGTCAGGTGATTTGAGTGGATGTCGGTTGATGCATTAGACCAATTTCCGGACTAAAGTCCCCAAAATCATGAGAGCTTTTAAGAAAGTCTCAGATGTAGTAGTTCAAGATCCATCTCAGCTTTCTAGACTGGGGACTCTTTTAACCCAACCCTCAGAATCAAAAAATTGGATTCAAGGAATTGAGAAGGAATAGAAGGAATAGTCCTAGTCCACCGGACTGGGGACTTTTTAAAATCCTCAGTCTCATCCTCAGTGAAAGTTAGTCTTCTATCAATTAGGTAAAAAGCCACAAGAGGAACAAAGAGATGAATTATAAGGACATTCCCTCTAAATTACGATTCATTATGAAGTTCCTGAGGGATCAACTCAATCAAGGGCAATGTCTCATCAAGGACATGGAAGAAGATAGTATCGCAGAAATGCCAATAGAAGGGATGAAATGCGTTATGCATCAATAAATGTCATCAATGCCATTGTTGCTGATCCTCTAGAACCTGAGGCTCACTCAAAGTCATCAGATGAGGATGTTCATATTCAAGAGGTTGTATGCACTGAAACAAATGAGGAAGGTGTGCATACCCGGAATCAAAGGCTTACCTAGAATCTAGTAATTCCTTTAAATAACCAACTCCCCCCTCTTTGAAAGGAGTCCAACAAGGGGAAAGAAAAAATTCAGGTTACTCTTACTTCTGGAGAAGGCCAATAACTCTCATTAGATGAAATGTTCGCACAACAAGAGGCATAAATGAAGAAGTTAAGGATGTTGAATGCAGAGCTACTTCAAAGTAGTCATCCTCCTAAGCGTGTTGGAGTTAGTCAGTCAAGGGAATTTGTTGTAGCTTCTGGGATGGATCAAGAATATCATCCTTTACTAGTACACCCTAACAAGTCCAATACTATTGTTTATATGCAGCAACAACTGACAATACTACCATCAGTGGCAGTCCCGGTCATCACACCCGTCCGAACTCCAACTCTTGTACCTACACAAGTCCAAGCCCAAACCGATGTTTCTCAAGAATTAATGACTACCAATGAGTCATTAACATCTCGGTTGGAAGCTATGGAAGGGAAGCGTGCACCAGTTTAACCAGATAAGAGAGCTTACCCTGAATGGGTAGATGCAATTCCCCCCCCCCATCAAATTTTGCAAGTACCACATTCCCAATTTTTAATGGTTCAAGAGATCCATAACAACACATAACACATTTTGTTTCTTGTTGTGATCCCATGATGGGAACTTCTAAACAACAAGAAGCACTTAAGCTCAGGTGCTTTGTACAGTCATTTCAAGGGCCTGCTTTTGTCTGGTATACAAGCTTGCAATCCTGATCAATTACCGGGTGGGAATATCTCCGTCAAAAATTCCTTCTTCAATTTAGCTCAATGTTTCCCAAGACGACAGTTTTTGATCTTACAAATTGTAAGAAAAGGTATAATGAAATAGTTTCATATTTCATTGATTGCTGGAAGGGATTAACATATACCTTAAGCTTAGCACTCCCTCAAGAATAATTTTTTCCAATCTGTGTGGAAAATTTGCATGATGAATTATGCACACCGTTGATCCCTGTGAAATACACAGGAGGGTTTTGAGAACTTACTTTAGTTGCTCACCAGATTTAAGACTCTCTTATACAAACAAATTCTAAAACTCTTGTAATTCCACCAGTTCTAGGAAGGAGAATGGGGAAAGTAGAGACTGCTATAGTTACGCTTAAACAGGCACCTATACCTGCTTCCACTTCAAAACCTTCATCATATTGAAGGGCTCCGCCTTCTAAGCGTCAATAACAGAGGTCGTTTCATCAAGATGATCAAAGAGATCAAAGACAAAAACAATTTGAGGAGTTAAAGAACAAAGTCTATTCTTTATGAAATGAACAAGTTCTTGGTTACTTCATTTCGGCTCGGGAAAATAATTTGGTTCAGCTGCCAAGGCCCAAAAGGACTAACAAAGAAAGAGATGAAGACCATCCCAATTATTTCCCATTTCATCAGATGTTGGGGCATCTTATTCATGAGTGTTTTGTCTAAGTAACTCTTACAAAAGATGGTAGACTCTAGATAGGTAAAATTAAAAGGCTCTTCAGCCCAGGTAGCATGTGTTACTACTACAGATCCAGAGGAAGAAGGCGAGTGGCAATAAGTCCAAAGAAAAAATGAGCAGAAATATGATGATTGGATGGTCAGGAAAATGATCAACCGAACTCCTGACATTTTACGAACACAATTGAAAAAACCAATTGTGTCTTCTGCTATAAATGCCATAGCAAAACACCCTTCATCAGAAGGAAAATATTCAAAGAGGCGACATAATTCAAAGAAAGAAGAATATTTAGATGAAGAAAAGTTTGTGTCAAAGCCTAAATTGTCTTTGACTTTGGCAGATTTTATACCATCCACTTCAAAAGCACGGGCACAACCTAAACTAGCTAATCAGGCAGAATATTCATCAAATGAAGAGTTGATCTTTGGTTCTCTTAACTTGATTCATTTAACATATCCTTATACCAATTACAGATTATTGAAAAAGTATTTTGTTTAACACAAAACACTACGTCCTACAAGACGTTAAACTACATAACCATTGTCATCCTACATGATGTTAAACTATGAAAAAGTCCCTAATACGTCCGACATGGCATTAAACTGTGTCCCCCTTGTCCTCACTGCAAGACATTAAGCTGCATAGCCATACGTCCGAGCTACATGATGCTAAACTGTACAACACCCAATATCCTACATGACGTAAAACTATATTGTCCTACATGACATTAAAATGTTTACATTTTCATCCTACATGATGTAAAACTGAAAAAGTCCCCTAATACGTCCTACATGACGTTAAACTATATTTGTTTTCTGCTACATGACACTAAACTGTGCAGCACCAATTGTCCTTATGGAAAGACTTTAAACTGCATAGTCCCCTCATATGTCCAACATGACATTAAATTGTGTCCCCTTTGTTTTGTCATCCAACATGACGTTAAACTGTTCATCTGATCCACAAGACGTTAAACTTCCAAGCACCCCATGTCTGTGACACATGTCATTTAAATGGTGAAACAATCCCTTTTATCCTACATTACATTAAACTGTTCATTATTAGGTTTGTTTTTTCCTCTTGTTTCTCACACCGAGTATGACTCATGTGAGCTTAGACTAAGATTCAACCATAACACCCTCTCTGGGATGCTAACCATGTGTAAGTCCTAACACCATCTTTGGCTTGTCCTCAAGTATAACTCGATCATCAATTCATTCTTAATTTAAATACGTGGACTTTAATTCTTGCCTTCTAGGTTGGGTACATAGGCAACCACCTAAGGTTCAAGCCCAAAACCAATCTCTTCATGTCGGTTCACCTCCGTCTCATATGATGTTGATCCATGAAGCATCCAAAAACCAATTTATTCACATTGTTTCACCTTCGTCCCACATGATAGTAAACTATCTATGTCCCTTTTGTCCATACTACATGACACTAAACTGTGCAGCACCATCGTCCTCGCTATATGACGTTAAACTATATAGTCCCCCATTCTCCCTCGCATAAGAGGGAATCATCATCGAAATTGATCTCCAATCATTTCATATTTCAAAAAATACGTGCATACATGGTAATTCCCGAACCTTTAATCTTGGGTCAAACCATCATTGCACTAAAGACACCTTTTCACCCTTCACTTGTATGAACCAAATCTAAACAAAGGTTATTTTAAGAACTAAGTATGACTTTATTCCCATTCTCATGGGCTACGTAGGAACGTTCGAGCATCCCACAAATCCAGTACCAAGTATTTGGGCCTAAACCCAAATTCCACTTTGAGTCCCTCGGCTGAAAAGTCACCCTGTGAAAACATGAGTGTGGTATGAAAACCCTGGTCTTCATTCACATCAGTTTTACAAAACACACACTGTGTATTCCTTATTATGGTCCGAACTCTATGACCTTAAACTAAGATCTTCTACATTCTCATCCCACATGACGTTAAACATTATTTCAAGAAATATGTATGGATTGATTCTCATCCTTATAGGATATGTAGTGAAGTCCAGTACCTCAATTCGGGACCCAGTCACAACATAATTATGGTTATCATTGGTCTGTGTATCTTCTACATGCATCGGACAATGCCCATTTTTGATGTATCATATTCCTAACCTTAAATACTTCCATATCTCCAAAACGCTTTTCTTGACTTCTGGTCACAAAATGTCTGATACCCGGGAATTATTTTTCCTGACTATGCAGCACGTGCCCTTAGGCGGCCTTGCATAACCAGTCTACATAATGGACCTATCATCCGAAGGATTCTATTATTTGATTATGCTACTGATGCTCTTTGGTGGAACTGCATAATTCAACCCCCTAATGGGTTTTTCAAATAGTGGAAACTTCATTCTTGGGAGAAAAACAACTTTTTTCTTTATTGGTCTTAATAACAATATGTAGGGATCCGCAAAAATAGTCATCCTTAACATATTTTTTCCATATTCATTTTATCATTATTTGAAAAAATTCAAGTCTATGGTTTATATTTAGCTTCCCTACATTTGGATCAGACCTTCGTAAGAGTGACATTCATCCAATTCTTTGAAAATCTTGATTGGGAATATCCTATTTATATTCAAGTACCTCTCTCTATACAGCAAACTCTATTCTTTGGAAAATTTGAATCTCAATAAACTTCTAATGGCCTTTAAGCAGTAGAAATGTAAAATTTCTGAGAGTTCTTTTGCCTGACTTAGCAGCACGTTCCCCTAGGTGGCCTTGCATAAGTTGTCTATATAATGGACCTGTCATCCAAAAGATGCTATTATTTGACTATGCAGCCAATGCCCTTAGGTGGCCCTGCATAATTCAACCCCCTAACGGGTTTGTTAAATAATGGTAACTTCACACTTAGTAAATACTTCCTCTAATTATTTTTAGACTTTTTTCATATCATTCCTCAGATTCAAAATTTCATAAGTCATAGTTTACATGTTTTCCTCCATACTTGAATGTGGTAATATTTTTTTGGATAAATTATCAATGAATTGATTCAATTTTAATCCATTCAGTCAAAGTTATTCGACCTTAAACATTAGCCTTCTTATTTCATACGTCCATGACATTAAACTACCCACAAAAGACAAGGGAATTATGAACAAAAGGAAAGTCCCAGCTCACTAAACATATATTTCATATGATTTAGGTAATATTGAACAATTAAAAGATGTAAAGTTTGTAGGGTTATTTTTAAAATCCTTGAAAAAAAAAACTATTCTTACTAGGCCCATTGTATTAAGTAAAAATTTAAAGTAGGTAGCAAGAGAATGTTGGAAAAAATGATTGAAGATGAAAGTGTTTTTCATTGTTGCACAAGAGATTAGAAGGAAATCCACTGACTGGAGTCTCTTATCTTTTTCAGGAATTACAAGAGGATTTCAACATAACTCTTCATTTGATTTACAACATCCTGAGCTTCATCAACAGCCACTTAAAGTTCATGCACTCGAACATCTTCACTCATTTCAGCTTGATGGAGTGCTTTCTTGGAATATGTGATGGCTTTCTTACCATTTGTTTGAACTCCTTTCAGTGAATTGTTAAGTTATTCATGTTCCCTAGTAACAACATCTAATAGTTGCTGAAGGAGCATCTGCTGGAAAACTTTCTCCTTGATCTTATTTTTTAGCTCCTTCAATTTGGTAGCATGATCAGCCTCATAACGGGACACTGAAGCCTCAAATTCGCTGATATTGGCCAACAGCCTCACTCTGGTCAGGTCTTGATGGTACCTCTGCTCCTTCTCCCTCCTTAAAATGACTTGTTTCACCGCGGTATGGATCTCTTGATATCAAAAACCGCGAAGTCCCAACATGAGGAACAGGGATGACAGTCATGGAATCTTGGAAGACAGCTCATCAAGAGTCACTTCAGATATGATCTTCTATATGTTCTACCATGCCTTGCATCGTGAAAACTGGAGCGCTTTTTGTACCTCCAGGTCTGATTTAGCATCACTATCACAGGGGGGAATATAATCTGGAATTAATGCACTTAAAGAAGTGCCATGTTCTGCTCCTTCCCCCCTGAACCTTGTTACTTCACTTTCTATTCCCATTGGGCCGGAGGCTGAGGGTTCACCTCCAGATCTAACCAATGAAATTGACAGCCCTGCATACTCAATTGAATGTTTTGGTTAGTTTCAAAGGATAAAAAAATTTGATTAAGTTGTCTTGGAAATTTAGTGCAGCCACAAATATTATTATCTCTCACCCAACGGTAGATCATCAACATGAGAAGGCTCATCCCTGTCTTTCCTAGCTTCAACAGGATTTTCAAGACAAGTTTCAAAAAGCTCTACCGGGTTCAGCTCCACTTGAGCTAGTGTCTCTACAATAGTAGGGTTGTCTATACACCCTTCAAGCATTCGCAGTTCAGCAGCTTGCTCAAATGGAAATACACATTTTAACCAATCATGTTCATAAATGTAATAAGAAATTTTTAATAGGACGAATGATAACACTCATGCCCAAAATCAACAAAATTACATGGTAATTTAACTTGATCTAAAATTTCTTCAAAAGATGCACCAAGTTTCATCATTTCATACAATGATATCTCAGATTCCTGGTTAGTATCACTAGTGGGAGCATTCGATGTATCTTTTTGGCGACCCTCATCCTGCAGCCTTTGACCCCGGACAGTTTCTTCAGAGAAAATTATAGCATCAGTTGCAGTGGCCACCAAATGTTCTGGTGAAGGTGTTGAACCTAAAGTATCACAAAATGGAATTCAGTTGATGTTTTTATTCAACATTTTATGAAGAATTGTTATATTACCAGAAGCAGGCTCTTCTCTCCTTATAGCAGTAGCATGAGTAGTACTGGGAATAGACGTTTGACCTTCTTTAGAAGTATCCAAGTCAGCATTAACTTTTGATTGTTCACCATCACCCTCTGTCGTTCTCAGAGGAGGGTCAATCCTCTCCCTCAAAGGGGAAATTGAAGAAGCCCCTACAATTCCACGAATTACGAGAAATCATTTCATGAGATAAGATTAATGACTATATGAAAGACTTACCACTACTGATGAAGCATTTATCTGTGGAATTCTTCCATCGATGTCTTTGCATCTTTGGATTTTTGGGAATGCTGACATCATAATCTCCAAATACAAGAATTAGAGAATGAAAATCCTTGTCTAACTCCTCTTCCATGGATTTCTGGCCTAGAGATACCTCGCCTGGCTCGCAAGGAGATTCATTAGCTCTGATGGCAGTACCACCATGGAAATATTGTGGTGAAGGAACCTTAGTAGTCCCTTTATTTTCAAGCTAATAGATGAATAAAGTAATTTTCTTGAGTAACAATTCCATAACTAAAATCAAGTTGCAAATAAAATAAGGAAAGAGACTTACATCTTCAGGAGCTATGTAATCATGCCACTCCTCATCTCCAGAAGCACCAGTCCCCTCAATGATTCCATGATCTAACATTTCCTTCACCCTCTTAGTGATAGGACTGGAATCATCAGTGGAATATATGAGCATCTCCAGCTCTTTGATGTAAGCCCGTACTTCATCGAGGCTATCCTTGAAACAGATATCGGAAGAATCCTGAAGATTCCCTACTCCAGGGATGTGTATCTCTTCACATAAGTCCAGCCAGGCGGTTTCAACATCGCAATATAAACTCCTCCATGTCTGGACAGCCTCTGGTCATAGATATTCAGCATGTGTACTAGAAGGCTGTGAGGAGGGTCCTACAATCTTGGACTTCAACTTCTTCCAAACTCTTGTAATCACAGATAGAGAATAATAAAATGAAACTTACTTCTCTATAAAATAATGGTGATTAAATTGCCTTAATAATATAACTCACTAGGAGTCGATGGAGTAGGTCTCTTAATTCTAACAGGAGGATTATATCTGTCACAAGGCCGCATTGATACATGTCGTGCCTCATCGTCCCAATCCTGAGAATCTGATGAGTCAGCCCTGGTGAGAACCCGATGAATCCGCTCCGTGTGTGGAAGAGTCACCTTCCAGATGAAGGGTTTCTTTCTTGACAGATCTCTTATTTTTTCCCACCCGAGGAACCGGATGATTCAGTACCCCTTTAGGGTATGATGCTACCCAGTTCTCGACATACCATGTAGTCAAGTTACTCTCCATTCCAACAACTGGTAGATCAAACACTTCCTCGGTCTTCTCCATATATGTCAGCAACCATAGTTATTGGGAAAACATCAGATGCTGCTCTGACCTGACATGCATAGGAGGGGATACAACAGTCTGTTGCAGACACTTGAATTGACATGCAAATCTGTATGGAGAATAGGCCTCACATATAATCTCTCTGTCAATCCTGGTGGCCAATAAACCATCTCTGCAAGCTAGCATGTATGACCTCAATTCCAGGCTGGTTGTTCCATCATCAGAAAATGCCCGGTTGGAAGGTTTCTATAAAGAAAGAAATGGAATTACTTGAACATGCTCAGCCTCACCTTCATATCATAGTAGTTGAGGGATAAATGAAAAATTATAGAAAATTACTGTACTAATGTCCTAAAAGAACATCTAGGAACCTGTACTCCTCTCTGTACGTCATATGTCCTGAAATGAGTGGCGATCCATCCCCACAAAACTTGGAATTGTCCCCCTATTCTTAAAGGAGACTTACCTATAAATACTTGAAGTAATCTACTATGAATCTTTGCCAAAATGTGGGTTGCCAACCCAACCATTTTCTTCTCAGCCAACTTGGCTGTGACAACGAAGCTCCCTGGCCTGACGCCTCCCTTCGAATCCCTGACTAGAAGAAGATAAAAACAAAGCCACAAGGCTAAGAATCCCAGCAGACGGGTATTTTTGGGATTATCTGATCCACATCGTACCCCCACTACTAAAATTCTCCTGCTTCTAGGGTCAGCCAGAATACACCAAGAGCACCCCTCTTCTCTGTTCTAGGGCAGGTAGTAGGATGAGTACAGGTGGGCCCCTTCTCCTTCTTCTTGGTAAGAAACATATTCATCCACTCCTCTGAATGAATATCCTTTCTAGAATGAGTTTTGGAGGTCTTTGAGTTCTTGAGCTTGTAGAAAATTTTAAATAATTCCCGAGCCAAAGCCGGAGACTTCTCCGAATCATTCCAAGTCACCTTGGGTGGGTGAATTCATCATATATATCGCCTAAAATTGGAGCCCCCGAGGTCTTGTAGACATCCCACAAATTGATGCCTACTTCTCCATGAGTCATATGGAAAGAATTGGTTTCTGTGCTCCAGCGGCTGATTAGATCCGACACAAAGTCATCATTCCGGTAGACATATATTTGCCCAGCCTAGACAGCTTCATATATTGCAGCTCCTTTCAAATCCTCGAAAAACTCTGCACAGGTTTATCGCACCCAATATGCCCACATCCAAGTTGGCTTCACACCTCCTCCAGGACGGAAGTCCCAACTCTTCTTCCTTCCTTTCGATTGATCCATCTGAGAATTTTGGAAGATTGAGGGATAACAATGTGGTTTCATCTCAGGATTGTGATGTTTTAGATCTGGGGAACAAGGGCTATGATGCATTATAAAGGCCTTCTCCACTGTTCCATCATTTACAAATGATCCTCCAACTGAGACATTTGTTGAAGAAAAATTGGTATAAGTCTGAAACCAAGAATGCAGGAGAAAGTTCTTTGGCTCTGGAATGTTGACTTCTTGCATATGACCATGGCCATACGGAGGTAGGTAGATACTTTTTTTGAAATTAGGATGATACTTCTTCAAGTACTTAGCCAAATCTGGGAGAGTGTTGTCACATATATTATAATAGTCGTGGCCAATGATGCTCATCATATCATCAATCCGCTTGCTATCCAGCTCATTAGTCGTCCCAATTCTTCTGGGATCCATTGAATCTGCACAAACATCAGATAATTAACTATTAAGCAAGTTGATTATTCATAAAATTTGTGAATAAATTCTAAAAAAATGGCCAAGGCATTAAGGCGCGCAAGTCCCATGTTGGCGTGCAAGTCTAATTCGGTCACGCAAGTATGGGCGCGTAGGTATCACCGCGCAAGTCCAAATACCTCTGCAAAAGCACGACACAAAGAAGCAATGAACCACAGACAATAGAACCTGTGTGAACGAGAGCCTACTTGGACGACGAGAGCGAAGTTCTTTGAATGCTAGGTGCTTTGCGCGAGAGTGTCACTCGTATTTATAGGCAAGGTCGCACCTCTGCGCGCCGAGCCCTACGCTTCTCGATGATGCACCAGATTTTTGTATACATTTTCATATATATTTTTTAAAATAAAAACATTTTTTTAGAAAATATCTATTCTTTAATGAATATATTCTTGGATTTTGGTGATTCTGTTTATTTTTAGAGATTTCTGGTCAAGATACACAAATAAAGGGAAGTCTGTGAAAATTTTGCAACTACACGGCATGTACTTATATACATGCCATGTACATCCAGACGGGGACATGGATCAAAAGGGGGAGTACATGCCCAAGTCTCTAGCCAGATACTACACACCATGCGAATTACTTCAACATGCCATGTACCGACTTCTAGATGTGGTTAGTAGCACTTTCCAGGGACTACACACCGTGTTTGGCGGCGCTACATGCCATATACCTGCTTCTAGATGTAGTTTTTGGTTCTTTCAAGGGACTACACACTGTGTCTGGCAGTGCTACATGCCGTGTACGGGCCACCAACCGGTAGCCAACCCCGTGTGAGTCAAAGACAGCGTGGATGGCCACTAACTGAATAAAATCCATGAAAAGGGCCATTGACAAGACTACACAGCATGTACTTTTATACATGCCCTATACTTTAGTTTTCTATAAATAGAGTCCTTAGCCTCTAGACCAAGGGGATCCAGAACACTTGGAGAGAGGGGAATTTCTAATTCCATATTCCCGAGCCACCTTTGTGCCACTATTCCACCATTCCACCTTCCGACACCTCTTCCCGAAGCCTATTCGATGATCTCATCAGGTATCGAAGGTCTAGTTTTGATTATGTATTATATGTGTAACTAAACACCCCTTGTGTTGGGGCTGTGGATGATGATGAACTTTTGTATTTTAGATTGAATTATATGGTTGTGTTTGTTCTTTTAAATTATTCTCTTTCTTCTTTAACCATTATTGAGTACCACTGTGCATTCTGATCCAGACCAAGGGCAGAATTATCAGGGATATAAAAGAAGAATAACGATGAATTCTCTCATGATCATTGAAAGTATCCATCGATTCATAAATGGACTAAACTAAAATTAAGAATTGTAAAACACTGACTACCGGACCATGGAGTCAAATTTCTTCAATTCCAAGGAAAAATAAACCGCACCATGGGAATCTTGTAATAAATAAGATCCAGGATGTTGAATTATCATGAACAACACAACTACATAAGAAATCCGCATAAAATCTCCATAATCACCATAGCCCCAACATGATATTTTTTCTTCTAAACACATTAGAATCACTTGTTGTTTTATTTTAAAATGTTAATAATTATTTCAAGTAAACAAAACAGTTTCAATAATCCAAAACAAGAAAATCCACTCTAAATTTAGCAATACTCGCTAAATTAATTCTAAACTCAATTGAATTCATGCACGTACCAAAGTTCCCAGTGGATCGACCCCGCACTTATACTATAATAAGTTTAAGAGTGGGGAATATCAATTTGAGATATCGATAACATACTTTCGGTGCAACGACTCTCCAAATTTTGGCGCTATTGCCGGCGAATGTTGACGGTTCAATTGCAGAATTTTAATTGCGTTAGAAGTTAATTAAGTGAAAATAAAAAGTAAAAATTCCCCAAAAATTTCTTTCCTAATCCCATTTCTCATTATATTTTGTTTTCCCTTTTACGCCTGGGTTTTTTTTATGATTGTGCATTATCACAGGTGCATGAGCAGACACCTCACACGGTCCAGGAGAGTCGAGTCATCAGATCTTTTTTCATGTGACCTGGAAATAGAATGGAATTTGCTTCTTCGTCATCGTACACTGGTGAAAACTCACAAACAGAATCCACAAACCATGGAGAACAAGGAAGAGGGAGCACAGACCACTGAATCTTCAGCTGGACAACCATTATAAGACCAGCAGCCTCCCGCAGCTGGTATACTGGAGCAGGCCCAACCTGGAGGTTTCATGGAGTTTCTCCTGAGGGACTACCTGCAACCACCAGAGCAACCACTTCCGCAGTACGACCATCCCCAGCAGTAGTGACATCTCTTTTAACATCCCTACTTCTCCCCTTATGATCAGCAGTACATGCCACCTCCACTTCCTCAACAGCCACCTCCACGACATACTCTTATGAAGTAAGTCCTACCATTGATTCACGGAGCTGACATGGGCATCGTCTGTCCTCCAGTAGAGGCCCAACACTTCGAGATCAAGCCTACTATCTTTCAGATGATCTAGAACACTGTACAGTTTGGCATCCTGCCCAGTGAAGACCCGAACACCCATCTCTCCAATTTTCTGGAGATCTGTGACACGTTCTGCTACCACGGCATGTCCGAAGATTCCATTCGTCTTTGCCTTTTTTCCTTCTCCCTAAGGCACAAGGTGAAATTATAGATAAAAGTGTTGCCATAAAGATCTATCCTCACCTGGGGGGAGCTAGCCCATACATTTCTTTCCAAGTATTTTCCACCTTCAAAAATGGTGACATTGTGGAATGAAATCCTCAACTTCCAGCAGCATGACTCTGAATCACTGTATGAATCCTGGGAACGTTTCAAGGAGATGATATGTAAATTCCCACACCATGGAATTCTACTTTGGATGCAAGTACAAACCAATTATATAGGACTAACAATGAATACAAAGTTTGTGGTGGATGCAGCTGCTGGAGGTACGGTAATGCGAAAATCCCCCGAAGAACTTTTCGAACTACTGGAAGATTTGTCTGCCAACAGCTTCCTGTGGCATTCTAAGCGGGGTACCCAAAAATGAGGTATTCATAGTATTGATGCTACTACCATGATTACTGCCTAGTTGGATGAAATATCCAAAAAGATCAACACATTGAATCTCAAGGGCGCATCTCAAGTCCATATGGCGAACCATCCTGCATGCGGTGACTGTGGTAACAACCACATCCTGGGAGAATACCCGGGACCTTCAGTCGACCCTTCGACAAGTGAGGTGAGATATGTTGCTCAAAACAGAGAGTTGAACCAGTATCAATAGTACCAGAACCCAGCATGGCGAGATAATCAGAACACAGGCTAGGGCCAACAGTAGCAGAATCCTCCTCCCTAGCAACAGCATGGCTACAGTCAGCCACAATATCAGAACCCATATCCAAGGAAACAACAGAACCAACAGTGATCCAACCATCAGCAAAGGTATCAAAAACCTCACCTACAGCAGCTAAGGCAACAACAACCTCCACCAGCTCACCAGCCACCTTAGCAAGAGAATACCACAAGGTTAGAGGATCTTTTGACGAAATTCATATCAACTACTGAGACCAGATTTCAGAACCCGGTGGCTTCTACTCGAGGCCTCGAGAACCAAATCGGCCAATTAGAAAACCATCTCTCAGGGAGGCATCCTGGTACACTACTAGAAAATATTGAGAAGAACCCATGGGAGGAGGCCTAGGCCATCACTTTATGAAGTGGAATGAATCTACACCGGAAGGAACCGACCCATTCAACTACACCTATACTCCCTGTTGACAACAAAGGTACAATTTCAGACACCTCTTCATCCGAAAATCCATCACTAGAGAATCAACTAGGAAAAGGAAATGAGGTCGTCAAACCATTCGAGCCTTCATTACCTTTTCCGGAGAGGATGAAGAAACGGAATCTGGATCACCAGTTTTCAATGTTCATGGAAGTATTCAGAAAGCTACACATCAACATCCCATTTGCAGAGGCTCTGACACAAATGCCCACATATGCAAAATTCATGAAGGATATCCTCTCAAATAAGAGGAATATAGAGGATTTTGGAACCATAACACTAAAAAAGGTGTGCTCCGTAGTCGTACAACATTCCCTTCCTCCCAAGCTCCAGGATCTAGGCAGCTTTACTATTCCATGTACAATTGGACCCTGTGAATTTGGAAAAGATCTATACGACTTAAGAGCCAACTTCAACCTCACGCCATTCTTAGTTTTCCAAAATCTCGGACTCCATGCTCTGAAGCCTACCCAAGTCGCCCTTCAACTTACTAAAAAATCCATTAAATATCCAAAATTACTACTGGAGGATGTGCTCGTGAAGGTAGGAAGATTGATCCTCCAAGTATATTTTATTATCATAGACATGGAGGAGGATCAGGAGGCACCTATTATTTTGGGAAGACCATTCCTAGCCACAGGGAAAGTATTGATCGACGTGCACCAGGGGGAGTTGATTTTCTAGGTAGGGGGTGAAATATTATCTTACAATGTTCTAAAGGCTTTCATACAAGCATCATCACCAAATCATGAGGAATGTTCTATGATAACTACCATGGATGATCACTTGGTGGATGAACTGGTATGTTACTTTATTTCTAAAAACTTTCTCACTCTAGATAGTCCCTTTGAAGAAGAGCCAGAGAACTTTCAATTCCAGAAAGGCCAGGGCGGATACTATTAGAACAATCTCCAACACCCCTCTCTAGTAAGAAAAGGTATGTCGGTCGTGCCAACACCCTAAAAAAAGGCACTTCCTGGGAGGCAACCTAGATGTTACACGTTGTGTCCCACTTATACTACACGGCATGTACTTATCTTTTTTAGTATTTAATAATTAATAGTATAAATATATATATTAGCTATATTGTAAAGAGGGATGATGCCAGTGCCGATGGTAAGGTCATTGTAGTTTATCTGAGCCATTTCTAGTTCGAATCCCTCCAGACCTACCTTCAGCACGAGGTTCATCCTTTTTCTACTCGTATTTATTTACACGGCGTGTGTGGTATTTTGCATATATATATATATATGTGTGTGTGTTTAAATATAAAAAAACCCATGATGGGGATGGACCGGTTGTTTAGGATCATAAACTGGATCCAAAAGAGCCAGGTTTGAATCCTGACAACCATCCCATTTCCATCATTTACCCTTTTAATAAAAACCACATGATGTTTCTTCCAATATATGTCATGTGTGCCCTGTTTTTACTCTAAAAACTAAAATATAAAAACAATTTTCTATATGAAGTAGTTCATACAGATGAAGTTGGAAGATTGGAAAAGTCTCGGCCCTGGATCCTAAAGACCCGTGTTCGAACTCGTCTAATCTCCCCACTTCATCCCCTCATTTTATAATTAAAAACCACACGTCGTGCATTTCTTTCCTCCTGCGTGTATAGGATATATAGATTAAATATATATAAATGATAAATATGGGCAGTAGTACAACCTTCGCTCTAGTGGTTGAGGGATTCTGTTTGGAATGGCTGATCTTTGTTTCGAATCTCGCCCCGAGCACCAGACCAAAGGTTGTACTTCTCTTTTTACAATTTTTAACCACACGGTGTGTATTTTCCTAGTACATTACTTGTATAGTATTATTTTTCAATTTTATATATACAAATATATATATATACCTATTTTACTTTTATTATTTTAATTAATATTAATTAAAATATAGTTTATTACATTAATTATATATGAATTAAAAAATCAATACACAGTGTGTTTGATAAAGTACATGTCGTGTAGTCCGGCTATAAAAGTCGGACGCCCTACGCGACCACTGTTCGTGTCACGCAGCCCCCCACCCCCCACCGTTTTCTTCCCCTGGAAGCCGAACGGCCCACCTATTCCAAATCCATCATTTTAACTCATTTTAAGGTGTGATTTCTTCCTCATTTCACTCATCGCATCAAGTACTTCGTTCTTCCCTCTTTATTTCCTAGTTTTTTTTGTGTTTTGGGTGTTTTTTGATTTCTCGACTGTTCGGCTTCCGGAAGTACACGAGAACGCATGAAGAACACAGGTCGTGTACTCTTTTACATGACCACACACTAAAAACATTGAAATTTGAAACTACACGGTGTGTATGTCCGGTCCACAGTGTGTACTATCCAAATTCGTGCTCAGGTCTTCCCTTTTACATGGCCACACATCCCATATTCCCCTACATGACGTGTATGTTTGGTACACGCTATGTAGTTTATTATATGGCCCAACCCATTTGTATTTCTAACATGGCCAGGACCTCATATGCTTATACACAGCATGTAATCTACATACACGCCGTCTACCCTTCACTGGCCAGTGACTCACCCACTTGGTGTGTCTTTCCTGAATACACGGGTTGCTTCCCGCTACCACTACACGCCGTGTACTCTAAAATTACATGCCGTGTACTTTTATTTTTCTTATTTTTCTCACATTTTTTCACTTCATCTTCTTTTTCTTTTCCATTCTTTTTGTTTTCTTTTTTTTCTTTTTCATTCATTTTCAGGTTATACCAAATCGCGATCCTTCCCGGGGGAAGCAGCCGGTCTTTGCCACTTAGGGCGAGAGGCCCATTTTTTAGCAGAATCGACTTCGACCTTCGATGCAGCCAGACCCCGATGCTTCGGTCTATGATCTCCCTCTTTTGTCCATTCTTCCACCACCCACTACCCTAGTATAGGCCGAGCCTAGCACAGCTGTACCTCCACCTTCTAGAACAGAGCTTCCGAGCACTTCCATTTCTGCTCCATCATCTCCCGCTCTCCCTGCGCCATCTTCACCAGCAGTTGGCCCCACATCGGCCACTTCCTCCACCGAGCCTTCACCCACTGTAGCCGATTTTCCCCTGGAGGCAGCCCATGTAGTAGCATCGCCTAGACCGGCTCCTGCGGGTATTCCCTATTTGTGCATGGTATTCCCAGCTACCGACTTGGCACATGACAGATTCCGGCATTTCTCTCACCGCCCAATCCGCTTGAGCAGTCGCTATCTAGACCCTGTCGTGCCTCACCAGCTAGGCATTTGGGAGGAGTTGAGGGAGATTCTCGGCCACACATCGTTGTTGGATATCTTTCAAGTCAACACTTCTGTCTATAAAGATTTATTTTTTGAGTTTGCTGCATCGTTCGAGTTCGATGGACCTGAGTACCGGGAGACACCGAGCGATATTGTACCGACAATTAGATTTCATCTAGGTGATTGCCATTTTTCCCTTTCGTTGCCTAACTTTGGCCGAGGGTGTGGGTTCTACCCCCATCCAGTCACCCCACCCCGAGTCTCCACCTTGCTCCACCCTGAGCACCCGGCCCTCATGGCTACATGGCGGGATATTGCCAAGCCAGACCACCCCTACACCCCAACCTCCCAGAAGAGCACCCTCATCCTCGGCCCTCTCATCCAATTCACTCAACGGTTCTTTAGAGACATTATTTTTCCCCTTCATGAGGATATGGTTGTTGTGACTACCCGTGATATGGAGCTCCTTACTTGTGTTATCACACATGCCTACTCGGACCTTCCTTACCTTGCATACTTTTTTACCATGCCATGTTCACAGGTCGTCAGGGCAACCTGAACAACAAATGTTATACCACTCACCTTGCCACCCACCTTGGCGTCTTTGAGCCTTCTCTTCCACGTGATTTCCTAAGTACCCCTTAGCAGATGGAGTTTTTCATCCTTATTCGCATGGGCTTAGTCCGGAAGTAGGGGCACCTATGTCATTGCCCAGGCCCAGCCCCCACCTGCTGCCGACCCTCTTGCCCCTACAGATGCCCCTGCACCTCCTTCACATCCCCTTCCTACCACCTCCCCTGTTCCATCTTCCTCTTCCATTCCCCCTCCTAGCCCTTCCCATGCTCCTTCCCTCTCCAAACCCTCGGTTGACCCACCCCTCACCCTCCGCCTAGCCGAGATCACCCTTCACCTGAATTGCATGGAGCAGCAGCAGCCTATTATTCTTCAGCACTAGGTCTATCTTGAGTAGATGATGGAGCTGATCCTACAACATCTTCAGCTTCCCGTTCTTGTGCTTACGGCTTCCTCCTCCATGCCTCTAGCTTCTCCCGTCCCGCCTACTGATGCTACCTTGGTCACAGACTCCATTCTCATTTTCACTACAGGTGCTGGTCCATCGCCTCTTGCCAAGCTCGCAGTTCCAAATGATCCTGCTATAGTGTGCCTCCCACAGGCTGCGACCCCTAGCTCTTCCACTACTAGGGTCGCTGCTGCTGACCCACCTATCTCAGACGTACCATCCCCTAAGGAGAATCCATGATAGCAACCTTTCTATTTGTCTTATATATCTCTTTTTTCTTTTTTCTGTGCTGTGATATTGTTCATTCTTGTAGTTTTCTTTTTCATCAATAGTCACTGGTATCATGGAGCGACTTGGGAATCATTTTTTACAAGGGGAGTATTTTCCGTATTTCTGTTGCCTATCTCATTGCATTTACTTCATCCACTACTTTCCCTCATCTTTTCCCCATTTTTTCTCCTTTCTCGCCTTTTACCTTGGTATTTCACTTGGTGGACCATGTACGGTATTAAGTGTGGGGGAGCCTCTCTATATTTCACCTTAGTATTTTCCCTTGAACTAATCTAGGAGACATCATTATAAGATTATATATTTGAAAATGTGAAGCAATTTTGGTAAATCATATTTATAAATGCTAAAGTTATCAGTAGGAAATTTTCGAGGGTTGCATGAATATTTTGATTCTGAACTGTTTTAAAATGATTACTGATATAATTTAAATTATAAAATTGTAATCCTTGGATAATTACATCAATTAGACTAATCAATTATTTTGCAAGACATGACCGGATTGTCTCTTTATTTATGCTTCCCACTCCTGAGAGGTATTCTAAACCCCTTTGTCATATTCTTTCTAATACCCTCTTTCTTGAGAGATTCTTAGAATATACAGAACTACTAGAATTTGAAAGTTTTCTTTTCGAAACCTGAGTAATTTTTGAATTACATTAAAATGATTGAGGCATAAGATTATCAACCCCTTTATCTTGATCCTACCCTTAATATTATATTTGTTCATCCATTAGATACCATGGATAGCCTTTACAGGAAGCCATATTACAAGCCTATTTCTCTTCCTACCCTAATTCTTTTATGATTTTTCATGATTATTCATTTGAGCTGGAAACCCATAGTATAAATTCAGGAATTTTCAAGAAATTAAGTATGGGGGAGATAATCTTGATCATTTGGGGTGAAAACAGTTCCAAAACTCTATTTTGTAAATTTGGAAAGGTTCCCTTTGATAAAAAAAGATACAAACAAAGGGGCCTTATACACATTTTTTGGTTTGTGACTTCTATTTAGCTAAAGGAGATGGTGAGATCATTTAAGCTTGTTGAGGAAGTTTTTACATTTAGCTTAAATTTAAATATCATGCATTATTATTTAAAGAATTTAGCCTCCTCTTTTAAAGCCTTAGAGAAAATTTCAAATCTTACCTACCAACCTTTAGCCACAGAAACATCAGATCCTCATTGAAAAGCCCTCATGATTTTCGAAACTCAATTTTTCCTAAGTGGAGAACTAAATTTCTTACAAACCTATGGATAGAGTGTATATATCTTTGAATCAGAATAACTTTGATTAAAATTGTCTTGAGTGTTGAGTTTTTTATTGGTGAGGTAAATCATCAAGTGGCTTGCTTATTTTTGAACGGTTGAAACATGAGTTAAAAGAGGATCAAATAAATTAACTAAAATTATATATGAGGAATGATAAAAATATTTTTGAATTAAACCTGCATTGTTTTATTTTTTAAAATTTCTCCTGTAACTTATTATTTACATTTACGATTAGCTGAATTCCTTTTAAAATATTGACTCTTTTAATTAGATGTTGAGATTTTCTTAAGGGCAGGAAAAAGACTAAGTATGGGGGAGTTTGATGCACCCGATTTGTGTATACATTTTCATATATATTTTTCAAAATAAAAACATTTTTTTAGAAAATATCTATTGTTTCATGAATATATTCTTTGATTTTGGTGATTCTGTTTATTTTCAGATATTTATGGTCAAGATACACAAATCAAGGGAAGTCTGTGAAAATTTTACAATTACACGACATGTACTTATATACACGCCATGTACATTCAGACAGGGACATGGATCAAAAGGGGGAGTACATGCCCAAGTCTCTATCCAGATACTACACGCCGTGCGAATTGCTTCTACACACCATGTACTGACTTCTAGATGCAATTGTTAGCACTTGCATGGGACTACACACCATTTTTGGCGGCGTTACACGCCATGTACCTGCTTCTAGATGAGGTTGTTGGCGCTTTCTAGGGACTACACACCATGTGTGGTGGCGCTACATGCCGTGTACGGGCCACTAACTTGCAGCCGATGCCGTGTGAGTCAAAGACGGCGCAACTGGCCACCCACCGAAGAAAAACCATGAAAAGGGCCGTTGACAAGACTACACGACATGTAATTTTATACACGTCGTGTACTTTAGTTTTCTATAAATATAGGCCTTGGCCTCTGAACCAGGGGGATCCAGAACACTTGGAGAGAGGGTAATTTCTGCTTCCATATTCCCGAGCCACCTTTGTGCTGCTATTCCACCATTTCACCTTCCGACACCTCTTCCCGAAGCCTATTTGATGATCTCATCATGTATCGAAGGTGTAGTTTTTATTATGTATTATACGTGTAACTAAACACCCCTTGTGTTGGGGCTATGGATGATGATGAACTTTTGTATGTTGTATTGAATTATATGGTTGTGTTTGTTCTTTTAAATTCTTCTCATTCTTCTTTAACCATTATTGAATACCACTGAGCATTCTGATCCAGATCAAGGGAAGAATTCTCAAGGAGATAAAAGAAGAATAACGATGAATGCTCTCATGATCATTGAAATGATACATCGATTCATAAATGGACTAAACTAAAATTAAGAATTGTGAAACACTAACTACCAGACCAAGGAGTCAAATTTATTCAATTCCAAGACAAAATAAACTGGACCGGGAGAATATTTTCAAAAATAAGATCTAGAATGTTGAATTATCATGAATAACACAACTATATAATAAATACACCTAAAATCTCCATAATCACTATATCCCAAACACACACCTTTTCCTGCGAAACACATTAAAAATCACTTGTTGTATTCTTCTAAATTGTTAATCATAATTTCAAGTAAACAAAACAGTTTCAATAATCCAAAATAAGAAAATCCACTATAAATTTTTCAATAACTACTAAAAATTTGGGCTATATCAATTGACCTATAGCCATAGTTGTATAGGTCTGTGTCTATAGCTTTATTTATTTCCACGGTTTAATTCATTCTCCGTGGCTAAATCAATATTACACGGCACGTCGTTTTTTTCCCATTTTGTATCGGGCTCCTCCTCCTCCCCCGATCCACAACCCTCCCCCCCCCCCCCCGATTCGTACCCCTATCACCGTGCAGCCCTCCTCCCCGATGATGTCTCCTCCTCCCCGCAGCCCTCCTCTCCTACCCCGATTCGCAGCCCTATCACCACACAACCCTCCTCCTCGAAGGCGTCTCCTCCTCCCTGCAGCTCTCCTCCTCTTCCCCCAATTCGCAGCCCTATCACCGTGAAACCCTCCTCCCCAACGACATCTCCTCCTCCCAACGATCTCTCCGATGATCTCACCGCGCATCCCTCTCTGACAGCAGTGCCCTCCTCCCCGACGAACTATCCCGCAGCAGTGCCCTCCTCCCCAACAACCTCTACTCAGCAGTCTCACCATTTGTAGGTAGAAGCATATCGCTCTTCATGCAATTGAGACTGATTCTCTAATGGTCTTCAATTCCCTTCTTGGATGCGGTATCACACCATGGACTACTGAATACACCATATGAAGAAGAAAAATGTTTATTAAAAAAAACCTGGAGGTTCTTTATGCTTGGAATGAAAGGAACACAGTGGAGGACATTATAGGTACAAAGGTGAGTTATGAATAAGTGGTTACTCTGTTCGCAGGTCTCACATCACTTCCAGGGGAGGGGGAAAATCCGGTCATCGTAGATGCTCCTGATCTTCACCATTACATGCTGGCATAATTCCAATTCAGAGTTTTTTGACTTCCCCTTTGTTTTATTCTTTTCGGAACTTGGTTTTTACCTTCTCATAATTGTGGATAAAAATATTAAAACTGCAACTATATATTTGGATTTATAAACACGAAAAGAGGAGAAACATCAAGCAGAACTATTTTTATATGCTATAACCATGGTTTTTTTATCTATAGACATGGTTTTGACTGTGGGTATAGGTGAATTTTCTATTTTTGATTCACATACTAGTGTTTGAATATTTCATTCATGATGGTATCTCAATAAGAAATTTTCCATTAAATCAACCTAATAGTTCTATTTTAAGATAATTTAGATCAATAATTCCTAAAAATTCATCAGGGGATGTAATTGTTAAGTGTATTTGGGACTTTCCATGTACTTCGGGACTATATGATGGCTCATATGGGGTTACATGAGTTCATAAACAAAAACTAGATCCCCAATTCTCACTTTATCCCATATATCTAGTGTATGGGAAGAGTCAGACTATTGAATTTAGAAGAGTGGGAGGTGAATAATAAGACAAATTATTCAAATGAATTTTTATTCACAACATACACAGTTCCCAATAGTGTCATAATAAAAAATGAAACAAAAACACATAAATGTGTTGATACAATTACTATAATACAAGATAAGAGGAATCTTATGGGCCCACATCAATTTTGGATGAAATTTTCATGAGAGGTATCAGGAATCCAAATTGTTCTCCCAAATGATGATGCTGTAGTTGGGCTCATGAAAATATATATATAAATTTATAATTGTATATATTATAGTACACAATAGGGTTACTTGGTGCCTATAGTCAATGTCTCACCGATAATAGAAGACAGGGATGAGGAGAAACTAGTAGAGGTAGTTAGGAATAACAAAGGGGTAAAAAAATTCAATATCCCCAATGCTATGACAACAACTAAATATTTAAGATACCAATCCATAAATGTGTGAGGATCCTTTATAAATAGTTATCCCTTCTAAAGGAAAATTTTTAGATTCATAGAGGGCATGGGTTTCACACCCTGACCCGACACTTCTCTTTTGTTTTATTTATTCATGGTCATAATCTATATTTTTTTGAGTGGGTTTGAGTTCATGCAGTTGGTGGGATGGAGTTTCATTATATTTAGGCTTTTACCTATATCATGGTCTCCGAAATGGTTACTAGTGACAATGAAGTGCTCATGTGGGGGTCTTGTTTGGTAAATGGTGTTGTGAAAGACTTTCAAAATGTTTATTAAACCATGCGAAAAACATGTGGTTCAGATCTATGAGTTGATAGTGCCAAGTGGAATAGTTTGAGTATGGTTTTCTCAACAGTGTGCCTGAATAGGGGTAACTATGAAAGGATTCTCTTCTTAGGAAGTGGCTAGTGAATAGTTTGGTAAACTGTTCAAAAACTATACATGTTTTTAGTTTTTTAAAAATTTGGTTTTTTCTTCTTCCTTTATATTTTATTCCTTATTTTTATTTCCCTTTTTTTATTTTTCTTTTCACATCCGCTTTTGTGTCTCATATGATATCTCTCCCCCTCTTCCTCTATAGCTGGACGCGCCACCCCTCTTACAAGATCCTCTCTACTAGTGTTTCCTCTTGATTTCTTCAGTATTTTTGTCGACACACCAATGTAAGACCTCATCTTACCATCTTCTTTCTTTATTTAAAATTTCCACCATCCCTATCAACATGTTTCATTTGACTGAACCCTAGGTTATGAGTTAACCAGACTTTTATTTCTCTTTTCTAGTGTTAGGGTTTGCAATGGCTCACTCGAGTCTTCTTGGAGAATGTTTCTACATATTCCACTGAAGGAAAAGAATATTAGAAAATTTTGGTTTTCCCACCTCCATTTGAGGATTATTTCCTTTTCTCCCTTGGGTTTTTAAATTTTATTTTGGGTTCCATCGATGATTTTTGGATCCTAGTATTTTTTTAGTATGTCTAGGTCATCCTTGAAGCAGTTTTGAGTGACCAGTGTCAAATACAACATATAGGTGTATCTATATGTAGGAATATATATATGTAAGTCCCCCATTAAAATATATTCACTAAAGGGTTTGTGAATATATAAATTAAGTCTAGGTTTTCTTATATAAGTTTTAGAGAAATGAATTTGTGTGTAAGTTTAAAGGGATATATGAAAGTACAAGCATATATGCAGGGATCCCATTGAACATATTTTTCAATGAAAATATGTACATAGGGGAAAGGTTTCCTCATGAGATTTGTGAACTTGAATTTTCATGAAATATAAAAAGGAATATTTCAGTTTCCATCGACAAAAGTAGTGCTCCTTGATTTTGAGGTTGGTCCCCTATGCCTAATCCATTAAATGTTAAATATATAATTTCTTGGTGATTTAAAAAAAATTATGGTTTATATGACATCCATATGATATATATATATATAATTGGTTTCAGTTCTTGTAAAGTATCATCTTAAATTGTTTTTAAGCTTTCTCTTAAGATTTTAGAATGGATTACTTTGATTTAAACATGGATTCAAGCTTCTTTTTAATTGTGTGGTTCTTTAAGGATTCAATTGTTATTTTAAATGGGTTTTTAATTTCTTTTTGTGAAATTAAGTTGAATAATTAAAGTATTCCTTTTAAATTATTGAGGTCCATTTGGAACTTTTTGAATTTTTTAGGGAAGTAGAAACCCCCCATTAAAGAATTCCACATGATTTAGAAAGATGATTTATGTGTAAAATGCGTGATTTGTGATATATTACCAATGAATAGGCTAGTGCATTGTTGTCTAGATTTATATAGGGGATTCACTAAGGGATGGAGATCAGTGGTGATGAGTTGGGTGAGTTTTGGGTAAATAATATGATATGTATATATATGCTAATTTGACAAAAAACACCCCACCATTTATACTAAGCACATGGGAAGCCCAGGTACCTTGGCGGGGAGACTAGGTCTAGTTTTCTAGGAAGATTTGTATGGTAGTTTCTTAAGTCCCCCATGAATGATTGATGCTATAACATAAACAAAAAAATGATGACAATCATAAACCACTAGGACTTTGGACTGACTCCATTATAGTGGATCGTGCATGAGGATGTTGTGGGTTTTGGGATAAATTAATAACTAAGGTTAAACGATTATAGGCCCCCAATTACACTAGATACATAGGTATTTCATGTTTTTAGTTCTTAATCAGATATACCTATTTAATTAGAAATCAATGGTGTTTTGCATGGTGCACTTGTTCATCCTTTTGGAATCATGCTTTTGTTTAAGGACATTCTTATTGAAGAATATCTCTTAATTCCTATCTAATAGAATGATTTAAATTTCCGTTTCATATAATCATGCTTAGTTGAATCTGCATTTTATTAAATTGGACAGAGGGTTGGAAAATGCTTATTTACTTGATTGTCAGGTTGGTTCGAGAGGATTATGAAGAATTTTTGTTGATGTAGTGAAACACTTCTAATTATGGAAGAGCAGAAAAAGTGGATGTTGCAAAAATATTTTCTATATGGAGTTTTTCTGCTCTTTTTGGCTCATACAGTGACTCCTTTTCCTCATTATATGAAGTTTTATTATAAGTCATGTTTATATCCTCTCTCAATTACTTGATGGTTTATGCTCATTGCACCTCATGTTTTCACTGTATCTTGAACCTTCAATTTTTTTCTGGGGTATGGGTTGGAAAACCAACTCATTTATTTTGTCAATGTTTTATTTCATTAGTTTTTCATTGAATAATTACCTAACATAAATAGTGAGCTTAAAATGGGTGTTGTGCAGCCTTTGGTCTACGGTTTTCATTGCTGGCTTCAAAAGGGGAATTTTGACTTATAATTGTCTGCCTCTACAAGTTCAACTTTCTAATTGATATGTTGTTAAAACTAAACTAGGTTTGATAGAAAATGATGATTTATTGATGATGAAAAGGAGGTGAAGAGTGGGAACTGCAACACCACTGAGGGCCCATGAGGTTAACATCTTTTATTCAAATGTGTTGGGAGAAACCTGGTTATGGTGATTCTTTATTTCCAATTATGTGAAGCACATAAAAATATCAGTGTCCTTTTTATGATTTCTTTACTAATTTATATTGATTGGTGTTGTTGGTGATCACTTCTATTTGATCTTTTTTTCTCATACTAATCATGATTTTTGATTTGGTGTTAATCAAAATGGTTATTTTAGTTTCTGTTCAGCATGTTAAGCTGCTATAATTTTTACATTAATCTTTTCCATGTAATGTCTTGTTCTTGTGAGTTTATATTTTTGAATCAATATGTATAGATTTTATTTTATTGTAACACATTTCAAAATTGGTATTATTCAAGTATTCATAATTCTATCTTCTATTGACAGAATAATACCTGTGGTGAACTGTTGTTTTGAAAATTTTAGGGGGCTTGTGCAGGCTAGGGGGTCGAGGTGGTGCAGGGGGGTATGGGATGGTTGTGGGGGAGGGGACTGGTTTAGGGGGGTGGTTTGGGGGGGAGGATAGTATAGGGGACGAGGTGGGTGGAGGGGGCAGGGTGGAGTGGGGAGGTCTGGAGGGCAGGGGGGAGGGGGGAGGGGGTTGGTGGAGGTGTTAGGGTGGAGTGGTGAGGTCTGCATGGTAGGGGTAGGGGGTGGTTTGTAGGTGGGTGGAGGGGGCAGGGAGGAGTGGGGAGGTCTGCAAGGTAGGGGGAAGAAGGGTGGTCTGCAGGAGGGTCTGTAGGGCAGGGGCGAGGGGGGATGGGCAGTGGGGCAGTGGGGCAATGGGGAAAGGGGGGTGGGGTAGGGGTGTAGTTAGTCTCTATAGGTTTCTTTAATCTTAGATAAGGTTGAATAACCATTACAATCCATCTCTAACTCCCCCATTTATTCATGATTATGTTTATCTAAATATGCCCTCCTATTTACAACATATTACTTTCACTAAAACATGGCCTGATATTAGTTACAAAAAATCAGATTTTGTATGATACCACTAGTTGTTATTAGTATGGATTTAACACCTTTTCTTTTAAAAATCCAGGCCATTATGTCCACTTTTCTCTTCTTTCACATGTTTATTATTGTTTTAAAATTGCATATTCACTTGAGCAATTAGAGAACTCTCAATATTTTTTGTTTTCTTGGTTTATCCTTTTATAACTCATCTGACTATATGATCAAACATTATTTCTTATCATGTTAAACCTTCTTCATAGGTGTGGATCAATTTTTTGTTATGATATATTCTATTTGATTAGGAATTGTGTCCTCTAGTAAACATTTATTATCGGGTGGGATAAAAACTTGTATCAAACAAAACCAAATTAAGATGAAACTCGAGCCAAACTAATAATATACCATTAATAGGAAGAATAATTGTTAATTAATAGGAACGTACTATTTGATAGTATCATTTTGAAACATGGATCTATTTCCCCCTTGCTTGCAGGAACATGATTTTACCCATGGGGCATTGTGGTTCTTATATGTTGGGCGGTGACATGTATAGTCACAGGAGACAGGTATGTTTTAGTTCAGTTTTTATTTTATTTTCTTTATCGCATTGTCCACTTAGGTATTTTACTTCTTTTTGTGGAGAAAAGGTAATTATATTCTGTGAAGGGGGGGAAATGGGGTTCAGATTGATTCAGTCCACCAGCTTTGATCTGAGGTAAGATTATATGGTTACTAATTGCCTCACACCTCATGTATTTGGGGATTTCAGTTTTTTTTACACCATATTATGTTTTTAGTAGGGCGTTGGATCATTTCGTATTGGTTAGGGTGGATTTGGTTCTCCCAATCGAGGTAAGGCTTTAATGCTGTTGAATTTATCTTCTTTCTCAATTCTTATTAATTATATTGAATTTCATATCTTGAATAAGTTTTATTTAATATAATGGTTTCTTTTGATAAATAAAGTCATGTTTTTATAATAATGCCCGTCCAACAGAGGTGCGCTGTCTGCAAAAACTCACAGTGATAGTTATGTTGATCTAGTTGCTGAAATTATTGCATTTTAATTGTACTGAATGAGTTTTAGAGTAAATGTTAAATATAATTAAATGAAATGTGTGATAATGAAATGCCCTGATTTTATAATAAAACCCCTCCAACGGAGGTGTGCTATCTTCTAAACCAAAGAGTACTGGTAGTTATTTGTATCATGTTTAGATTTGGATTTATTCTTTAATATGCCTCTTTTGGGCGTTTGTTTTGTGGCTAGTTACATTTTGTTTTCTTTGAAAAATATAATTTGGCTTATCATACTCGTTTAACTCAAATGAGATTGCCCGAGTAGGCATATGCCTTGACCATGACACTCCTTGCCCCGCCTCCTCCTGCTCCCTTCTCTCCTGGCCAGAAGATGTTTCCCCGTAGATGTCGTTGGACCGGGCTAACACAACGCGGTCACGCCGCGGTCACATAGTGGTAATGCCATGATTTGGCCCTACTCCAGCCACATCCGGCCCACACCAGCCCCCTTCCACCTTCATTTCAGCCCGCTAACACTAGCATTCCTACCTGC
Source organism: Viscum album (assembly GCA_963277665.1). Lineage (NCBI taxonomy): Eukaryota > Viridiplantae > Streptophyta > Magnoliopsida > Santalales > Viscaceae > Viscum > Viscum album. The sequence continues at coordinate 787,070,445 of OY728164.1, forward strand.
AACAGCCCCCCCTGCCACCTTCGAATCAGCCCGCACCATCCCCCCAGCACCTGTAACCTGCCCCCTTCCACCAGCATTCCATCCTCCTCCCTCTCCCTTCGCTCCTGGCCAGAAGATTCTGCCTTGCAGATGTCACTGGATCGGGCCAACATGCCACGGTCATGCCGCGGTCACCCCGCAGTCACGCCGCGGTCAGGATGCGGTCACTCCGCGGTCACGCTGCGGTCACGCCGCGGTCAGGCCGCGGTCACGCCGCGGTCACGCCGCGGTCACGCCGCGGTCACGCCGCGGTCACGCCGCGGTCACGCCACGGTCACGCCGCGGTCACGCCGCAATTTCCCTCCTGCCACCTTCGAATTATCCCACACCATCCCCCCAACACCTACAACCTGCCCCCTTCAACCAGCATTCCAACCTCCTCCTACTCTCTTCGATCTTGTCCGAAAGATGCTGCCCTGTGGATCTTGCTGGATTGGGACAACATGTTGCGGTCACACCGCGGTCACGTCGCGGACACACTGCCGTTACGCAACGGTCACGCTGCGGTCATGTCATGGTCACGCCGCGGTCTCGCTCTGGTCATGCCGCGGTAATGCTGTGATTTTTCCCTGCTCCAACCACAACAAGCCCCACCATCCCCCATCCACCTTCATTTCAGCCCGCTGCCACCAGCATTCCAGCCCACAACAGCCCCCATTCCACCTTCGAATCAGCCCGCACCATCCCCCCAACACCTACAACCTGCCCCTTCCACTAGCATTCCAGCCTCCTCCTACTCCATTCACTCCTGGCCAGAAGATGCTACCCCGCAGATGTCGCTGGATGGGACCAATATGTTGCGGTCACTCTACGGTCACTCTGCGGTCACACCGCAGTCACACCGCGGTCATGCCATAGTAATGTCATGATTTGGCCCTACTCTGGCTACATCCAGCCCACACCAGACCTCTTTTACCTTCATTTCAGCCCGCTTCCACTAGCATTCCATCTCGCAACAGCCCCCACTTCCACCTTCAAATCAGCCTGCACCATCCCCCCAACACCTGCAACCAGCCCCCTTCCACTAGCATTCCAGCCTCCTCCTACTCCCTTCGCTCCTGACCGGAAGATGCTACCTCGCAGATGTCGCTGGACCAGGACAACACGTCGCAGTCACATCGTGGTTACATAGCAGTCACACTGTGGTCAAGCCGCGGTCACACAGCAGTCACGCTGCGGTCACGCCGCGGTCACGCTGCAGTCACGCCGCAGTCACGCCGCGATCAGGTCGCGGTAATGCCGTGATTTGGCCCTACTTCAGGATGATACCACATGGTGGTTCACAGTGATAGTATTCCATGAGTCTTGTGATCAATGTTGATACTGACTAATCACAATTTCTACCGATGGGGCTATGGCCAGAATGTTTCCCCGCCTCCTCCTGCTCCCTTCGCTCCTGGCCGGATGATGCTGCCCTGCGGATGTCACTGGACCAAGCCAACACGTCGTAGTCACACCGTGGTAATGCCATGATTTGGCCCTGCTCCAGCCACATCCAGCCCACACCAGCCCCCTTCCACCTTCATTTCAGCCCACTTCTACCTTCATTCTAGCCGGCAACAGCCCCCCCCCCACCTTCCCCTTTTATTTCCTTTTCACTTATTTTAATTTCCATTTTTACAACTTCCATCACTTGTGTTTCCACATTTCATCTAATGAATAGCTCATATATAAATTTTATCATATCAAAAGAACTCTAGAAACCCACCAAATAGCATAAGATCCCAGCATATGCACCACTTACAAACCAGCATAAGGAATCGTAGAAGCTCCCAAGCACAAAACCAACAATCACTCATAGGGGAAGTATAACCAAGGAAACAAGGCGGCTAAAGGAGAAATATAAAAACCCAAAAAGAAGTAGTCATAAATTATAGAAACCAACAAAACACACACATTCATGGAATCAGTCACAGCCACCCACACAGACACACACCCACCCACCCACACACATGTTGCCAAAATCCATCACCCATCCAAAAGTCTAGCTTTATCCAAAGAAATAGAACACTGAACCTCCAACCCCGCAGTCAACATCAACCAACCAGACCAACATCCCTATCCAAACAAAGCCTAAAGTGAAAGACCTAGAGACAACCATGCCAACTAATGGACACTACACCAACACCTACTTGCTCAAGAACCCTAAACCACACTAGATCCAACCACAATAAGCACCTATAGTAGACACAAAACCCAAAATATTAGCTAGAAACCAAATCATCCCCATACCATCATCTGGCCCCATCCATCACCATCTGAACACCTTGCATCAAATGGACCACTCCACCATATGAAAGTATAAAAAACCAGCAGTCAATGAGTACCATCCATCCGAAGTTCCCCACATCACCCACACCTAACCCATCATACAACCTAAAGAATCCCCAAGTAATCCCTGATCCAAATGTGAGCTAATACCCACCCTAAATTCAACACCTCCAGACCCACCAAGTAGTCAACATGCACCCACCCTAGAAAGAGAACCACTCATATACTAGAAACATGCCTCCCAACCTACAACATCCATCAACTCAAGGGAATTTTAGAACATCCACCATTGAAATCCCTACACCATCAACAACCAGAATACACAATATGGGGAAACCGAGCACAAGACAACTGAACTTACTCCAAAACTCCACCTGAAGTCCCACCCTAAACAATATCCACCACACTAGAAAATCGAGAGAACCGGAAGCCTACAATAGTAATCCAAAATAAAGAAGAAACACCAGAATGCCAACCCCTATGCACCCAAAACATGTTACCAACCATAGTAGAAATCACAAACCAACCAGCACCATGCACCATGTAAGTGTATCCTGTACTACACAATATAAAAAATCCAAACAACAACACCCCTAGCTGGAACCCATCTTCAAAGGTCCTATAATTCCAAACAGCAACACAAAACTCACTACCTAACCTCCTAAATCCTCCACAAGAAACCTATAAACCCACTATGAGAATCTATGTAAGTCTCTATTGGATAAACCCAACATCTCCCAGGCTAAACCTTAAGAAGCATCCAAAGTGGGGGGGGGGGGCTGCTGTCCAGGTGGTCCAGCAGGGGGCAACAGTTCAGGGGGGTCCAGCAGGGGGGAAGCTGTTCAAGGGGGTCCAGCAGGGGGGTTTCTGTCTAGGGGGGGATGCTGTTCAGGGGGTCCGGGGGGGGCTGCTGTCCAGGGGGTTTCTGTCCAGAGGGGGCTGCTATCCTGGGGGTCCGGAGGGGCGGGCTGCTATCCAGCAGGGGGGCTGTTGTCCAGGGGGTCTAGTAGGGGGGGTTCTGTCCAGGGGGGCTGCTGTCCAGGGGGTTGTTGTCCATGGGGTCCTACATGGTGGGGGGCTACTATCCAGGTGGGTCCAGCAGGGGGGCTGCTATCCAGGGGGTCTAGAGGGGAGGGCTATTATCTAGGGGGGTCCAGCAGGGGGGTGTCCAAGATCTATCTGGGGGGTGTCCAGGGTCTATCTGGGGTCTGTCTAGGGAAATTATTCTTCACAGACCCTAGATTCATCTCAGGTTAATTATAAAACTACCAATAAGTAGTGTTTTTATATATTTGTTGCATTGTAAAATTTTCATTCATATTTGATGTTAAGTAACAATTTATTCTGGTCTTGCAGCTCATGGGAATTTAATGAAGAAAACTTAGGCAAAAACAAGGTCAGTAAGGTTGATTCTTCTCCTATAAGAATTTAATGTGGAAGTAAAGGATAAGAAGGGCTATGAAACCCTAGTTTCAAACCACATGAATAGACTTCCATACATTTTGGATGTATTTACACCTACTGAAACATCCCTAAATGATGCACTCCCTAGTGAGTGGCTCTATGAAGGCATTGACAAGGTAGCATTGTATGTAGAAATGTTTAACTGGTTGGAACATCAAAAGTATAGTGTTTTCTAAGAACGTTTTACTTTAGCTAAAATCTAATTCAATGTTCTTTGTTTAGTAGGATCCATACTTTTAGAAAATCTATAGTGACCAAGTGATTATGAGGTGTATGTCAAATGAAGAGGTAACTTGTGTCCTTAAATTTTTGTATACACTTACATATAGAAGGCATAGACTTTGGTGGTGATTGTAGGTGCAGTCCTGCACCAGGTGATGCAAACACGAGTAAGAGAGACTACATTTCTGAAGGAGAGGTTGAAGACACAACCTCAGCATGTTCTTCTAGAATTGAAACAAGTAAAAGAATATGTGGAAAGCTAGAAAAGATTCCATAATAGACAGGACAGGTTCTGCAAGGAGCAACTGGATTCCAAACCTGATCAGCATGAGGTAATTTATAGTCCTACTTTTAGTACAATCAAGAGGAATGGGGAAAAAAGAGTCCTTGAATTGAGTTCTCAGTTAATGGGAGAAGTTATTTGTGATCGCTACAGTATAATGAGTGTTCACAAGCTATCTGACAGAGGGATCTCCTTAGCAAGTGGAGAGGAACTACTTCCCAAGATACTTCTTGGGCCACCACCGTGGGCATTCCCCTTGCAGAATGGTTGGAATGCTCAGCGCTCTGACAGTGGCAGGGAATCTTGACCTACTGGTTCTAGGCTTCTTGTGGCTGCAATGGTGCTTCACACAACGACACCAGAAATCAGTTTGAAGAAAATCATGTGTTTTGATGGGTTTCATTTCCCCCCAAGTTTGTAAACATGGTTGACTCCATGTTTCTTTGGAAAAGCTGCCAAGTACAACTGCATATGGGGTGATACCTACTTTAAAATTGGTGTGGATAAAGGGCGGCACCCGAGAGGGGTTTTCACTATCTATGATCAGTTTTTTTCCTCAGTCTTGAGGACAATACTGAATTACAAGGTGGGTGAGTGATAAAGACCATACAACCACACTACAACTGGACACAACTAATTCTATGGCCCCACAACACATCTGGAAACAACCGATTCTGGAAGGAGGGAAGGGGGCCCACAACACAGCTGGCCACAACCGATTCTGGAAGTTGGGAAGGGGCCCCCACAACACAGCTGGACACAACCAATTCTGGAAGGTGGGAAGGGGGCTCCACAACACAGCTGGCCACAACCGATTCTAGAAGGAGGGAAGGGGGCCCACAACATAGCCTAGAATTCAGTTGATTACCCCTAACTAACTGGGGGAATAATACTGGGGGATATTCCTGGAGGGGGCCCCACGACTGTTACATAATGGTCCATTGAGTGGAGGATGTTAAATGGGGGAAGTGGGAGAGGGGAAGGAGCAGGGATAGTTTGTTCTGGGATTCGGCCAGTAAGCTTGGGTGGGAGAGCAGTCAGGCCTTCCGAGTTTTCTTCTTCTTCTCCCCTATATTCTCTAATATTTCTTCTTCTGATTCCTTTCAACTATAAATATTCTATATTGTTCCTTATATACAAAGTGACCCTCTCAAAGGGGCTATTGCAGAAAAGGTTCTTATCAATAGCAAAGGTTTTTATCAGCCTACTGAGGTCAAATCCAAAACATCTTATTAAGTTATTTTTACTATTAATCATTCAATATATCACAGTTTTATATTTTCATGTTACTCCTTTGAGTTTCCTTTTGGCTGATATTGAATTTATTGAATCTATTAAATTTTTTAAGGGGTAATTGATCTGATTTACACAGTTTATTTTATTACATGCTTTTCTTCAACATTATTTGCTTAATCCATCATGTATATAGTGATTCTTGATGATTTCCTTGTGATGATATTAAATACATTAATTTATGAGGACTGCAGGAAGAATGTAAATATAATAACATCCATATTCTTAATATAAAAAATAGATAATGATTTTTTTGTTTTAAAATATAAGATCTTATGTCACTATTATGTTATCTTTTTTATTGGATCAACTATATGCTATTAATATAAAAGTTTTATATTACTATAAAAACTTATGTAATTTAAGATATATAATAATAAATGTATGATTAACTTCTAAAAAAAATTGTTGTTAATAAAAATCTTCTATTAAACTTGCATATTTATTACTCACAGATAATCCAATGTGGGTATATGCTAAGCTTTAAATTGATAATATCATACAGAGTAGTGAAATGTCATTCAAATATTACCCTCGTCTTTTCTTACTAGATAACTCCTCTTTATATTAGGGAAATACGTGAGTTATATAATAGAGCTTAATTACTAAATGCAAAATCAATAAAAAGAGTATAATCATCTAGAATGTTAGCAGGAAACTAAAAAAACAAAACTACTTACTATAATGACTATAACAACTACTTCTACATGTTTTTTTTATTTCTTCAAGGTTATGGTGGTATATGAAAAACATATATATGGAGGGATTTATGTTTTTTATTTCCACATTGTAAGAAAATAGCCTTGTAAATTATCCTTTTAGAGTTCTTTCATATTTTTGTTTTCATTTATTGAGTCCACTTTTGTCTTTTATTAATATTTTATGTTAAAAGGTTCTTGTTCAATTGAATATTATTTTATAATGATTTGTTTCACATAACGGGATCTCTCATACAACTCAATGATGGGGAACTTATCTCACAGTTTTGGGTCGCTTTCAAACCTTGGTACACTGTAAGAAACTGAGACTTTAGTTAAGATAATTATCATTTTTTAATGTATTTATGGCTTTATTCCGGTATTTACAGATCAATCAATTCACTGTTCTAATTGATTCCCTTTCTGAAGTTCCCCTTGATGATTTTTAAGTTGATGGTATGTTTAAACAACACTTACTTGAATTGACATCTTTCTAGTGTACATAGTTTTTGTTACCATGTAATTAATCAGATTTCACTGCTTTAGTTTGTATGAATTCTGAGCATCCTTAGTACAAATTCATTAATCTTTTCTTGTGTTTACTAATTTCATCAGGAATGTTTCAAATAACCAATTTATTGGAGCTTATTTGTGTATCGTTGTGACATTGTTAGCACTTGGTGGACCACCCTTGTTATCTGTATATAGATAGTTACTATTTTATTTATTTTACTTTATATTCACTAACCCAACATATTATGGGATATATTAAAGTAATTATTTTTAGTGGACAAATTAATTTTATGCTCATTTCCCACACATGTATACAAATTGTTACTATTTTATTTATTTTATAGGTCTTGTGTTTTTTTTATTTTCAAGGGAATGGTTTTTTTTTCTACTTTTGTATTTGAATGTTTGCATTTTTTCAAGTTTTTTGGTTATAGGTTTATAGGTTTCATGGATTGAAGGCTTATAAGCTAGCAGGTATGGATGTTATAAGTTGACAGTTTGTGCATTACACATTTACATGTTACTAATTTTCTGGTTTTTTGGTTGTTAGGTTTGTGGGTTTTAGTTGCTAGGTTTACAGGATGAAGGTATTCTTTTTTGTAGGGTATGCATGATGGAGATTCAAATGTTTCCATGTTTATAGATTTCAATGTTTTTAGGTTATAAGATTACATGTCTATAGATCATTTTATAGATTGTTTTATAGGTTTACAGATTGTTTTACTGGTTTATAGGTTTACATATTTTTTTACAGGTTTACCAATTTTTTTATGTTTTTAGGTTTGTGGGTTTTAGTTGCTAGGTTTGGATTTTTTTTACAGGTTTACAGATTGTTTTACAGGTTGTAAGTTTACAGGTTACAAGATTACAGGTTTTCCATGATGGTATTATTGTTTTTAGGATGAAGGTATTATTGTTTTTCAATGTTTTTCATGTTTTACAGATTGTTTTACAGGTATTATTGTTTTATGGTATGCATGATTGTTTTATAGGTTTCCATGTTTATAGTTTGTTTTTAGGTTATAATATTACAGGTTTGTAGGTTTTACTGATTTTTTCAAAGTTTTCAAAGGATTCTATGTTTTTTTAATGTATGCATGATATGTTTATAGATTGTTTTTTTAATTTTAGGTTACATGTTCTGTTTACATGTTGTTTCAGGTTACTGGTTTTCAAATTGAATGTTGTGGGAGGTGTGCAGGAGCAGGGGGTGGGGGTGCTGGTGCTGGTGCTGGTGCAGGTGTAGGGTGGGAAGGGGGTTTGTGTAGTGGGGAGGGGGCGGAGAGGTGGGGTGTAAGGTGTAGGGGGTGGGGGTGGGGTGTAATGTGTATGGGGTGGGGCAGGGAAGGTGTGCAGGAGCAGGGGTGGGGGTGCTGGTGCAGGGTGGGGGGGGCTGTCTAGGGGGAGGGGTGTGCAGTGAGGAGGGAGCAGGGGGTGGGGTGCAGGGTGTAGGGGGTGGGGCAGGGGAGGTGTGCAGGAGCAGGGGGTGGGGGGTTCTGGTGCAGGGTAGGGGAGTTGTGGGTTGGGGGAGGGGGGAGTTGGTAGTGTCCTCCCAACAACCAGCACGGTCCATGTTGGATTTTTTTATGCTGTAGAAATGCCTATAGCCACAGTTTTAAACTACGGCTAAAGACCTATAGCCACGGTTTGAACCATGGCCTTTATTGTCATGGCTATAGGGTTATAGCTACAGTTGGAGCCGTGGATTTAGGGATATAGCCACGATTCGAACCGTAACTATAGGTCTATAGCCACGGTTTTAATCCATGGCTATAGGATCCGACCTATAGCCACGCCAATACCAGCCATGGTTCATGAAACTATGGATATAACCTATATCCATGGTTTTTGGGCCTATAGCCACGGTTTAGAACCGTGGCTATAACCTAAATTTCTAGTAGTGAATACTCACTAAATTAATTCTATACTCAATTGAATTCATGCATGTACTAATGTTCCCTGTGGATCAACCCCACACTTGCACTCCAATAAGTTTAATAGTGGGTAATATCAATTTGGGACATCGATAACATACTTTCAGTGAAATGAATCACCACTCACACCTACGTGCCGCTACCTGCGCGCTCAACACACGCACTCACAAATTTCCATGGTTTTCTCCTTTACCTCAGAGTCAAATTATATTTCGTTTTTTGGATCAAACTCTAAGGGGGGACTTTTTTTAGGCTCATTTCCATCACAAAGTCTAATGAATGAAAAAGGGGAATACCTTAAGAACCAAGACATTCATCCTTTGAAGAAAACATCAAAAATTGACAAAGGCATGAACAAGGATTTCTTTAAGCATGTGTTGTGTAAGTTTCACCATGGTCGTGCAAGTATACTTTCACACCACATATTGGTCATGTAGGTGACTTGCGCGCTCTATTTTATTTTCACCTAATGTCCTCAATGGCCTATAAATACTTCTTTTGGGCCCCCCATTTCGAGGATGAAAAATCCAAAAGTCAGATTTAAGCTCTCGGAACCCTAGTGTTTTCTTGAAGTCTTACGAACATTTCTAAGGTAATTTCTTTCCTAGAATGGAAGATCTAAAGAGGGGAAACAAGGCCTAAGTGTTGGAATTCCTCAAAACCTGTACGCCTAAAGGTCTAACCCTTAAGAAAAAGGCCACACTTGCGAACCTCCTTATACCTTTAACAGAACTTGTGCGCCACCCTTTGGGAACCCTTTAGGGATAATACTAAGGGCTTGAGCCAAGTCTCGCCCAAGTATTACCCTGTTGGTTTAACGTCACCCAAGTACACCCATGTTGCGCAAGTATACTTGCGCGACCAGGACTTGCACGCCCAAACAAGACTTGCGCGTCTACCTCTTTTTGCGTTCCCATCCTACCTATTCAACTATTTTCGTCAAATACACCTCTCATATTCAAGATTCAGCCTTTAAAACACTTTTCAAAGCCACTTTTGGCATGGTTCCTTTGATGGATTCGTTTTATGAAAGTAATTATATGGAATATCTCCAAAAACCTCTTTATTTACATAAATTTATGTCACTAAGGTTAGAGATTTCATTCAATTCAACCTCATCCTTTAAGATGAGAAGATATTTAATCTGGGCATCCTCTTTAGGAGTAATCCCCATGTTCCCAAATTTAGACATCCTCTTTAAGAGTAAGTCCCAATCATAATTTCTCTTATCCTGGGCCTCCTTTTTAGAAGTAAACCACATGATTAATTTCTTTGGACTTGGGCTTCCTTCTCAGGAATAAAACCCAATCACAAGTCTTCTCTAATTTGGGCATCTTACTTAAGAGTGAGCCCCAAATTAAGAATCTAAATCTCCATAAAGTACAAATACCTTTATGGTCCCTGTTAATTGGCATCCTTTTTAGGAGTAAGCCCCATGTCCTCTTTAACTTTGGGCCTCCTTCTCAGGAGTAAACCCCAATAATAAGTCCCCCCTAATTTGGGCATCCTCCTCAGGAGTAAGCCACATGTTAGAGTATCCAAATCTCCATAAAGCACAAATAACTTTATGGACCATGTTTCTAGGCTTCTTCCCCGAAGTGAATCCTAGTCTTCATCTACTTGGGCAGTCACACATACATAAGCCCCATATCATCCCTTGTGACCACATCTTTTGTGGCACAAATCATCAAGTTTACTGATACCTCTTGTTTCTCACACCGAACATGAATCACGTAAGTTTAGAGTTTAAAAGTAACTACGACACATTTCTTTGGGCTGTTAATCATACGTAAGCCCCACACTTCTTAATCGAACTACATGGACTTTGATCTCTACCTTAAAAGTAGAGTACGTAGGAAACCTTTCGAAGGTTCAATCCCATTTACCATTAATTCTCATCTGTCCCATATGATGTTAAACTATCTCTTCATTCCCAAACTATGTGGGTTCTGATTCCCTTTCTAACATGGATACATAGGTAGCCCATCTGCGGGCACGATCCCAACTCTAAAAATAATTCATGTCCTTCTGAATGACAATAAACTCTAAGTGCCCCACTGAGTGGCTTTAAAACCAGTATGGTCATTATAATGACCAAGAGATTTCTATATAATTTATTGAAGGATACCATTGACTAAGAATCTCCAATACATACGGATGATTCTCCATCGATGAAGAAACTCAAATACATATAAAAGATTCTCTAAATCTCACACATATCAATCATTGGTTGCCCAATATAAAGGAAAACTCATTTTCATGCTTTGAAAATTAATAAGGATTCACGAACATAACTCAAATCTATAAGAGAGTCCTAGAGTAGACAATAATTCCCCCAAAAAAGGTGTGATGAGTATGACCTCCCATCCTCTTGACCAATACAAATTCTTAAGCCTCATCAGTCCATAACTAATGAGCACCTACCTTTGGAAAGTAGGTCCAAATGGATATAGAATCATTGGATGTTTCTGTTTTTTAAAAATAAACCTATTAGAAACCTATGGGAAAGTTTGAACCTTAAACAAACGAGGTCATCCCAATTTCTAGAAGAAACAATAATACACCTTGATTTACATTAGATTAGAGTAGATCTAAGAAAGAGTGAAAAAATATCACATGATGAGATCTAGGTCAAGGTAAAGAGATAAGAAGAATGGATAAGGGGACTCAAGTAATTACTGTTTCACATCCAACATGACGAACTGAATCTTGACCAGATGTCAAATGATAGAAATCTCTTGATTCCAAGTTTAAATCTTCAAAAATCCCCAAATTTAAATAGAAATAGGTCAATCCTACATAAACTCATATTATGGCTGAAGGGGTGGATTAATTAGATCATTAATGGAAAAATAGAAATTTACGCAGAAAAATTAGCCTGCGCACGGTTTGTCCAAACAGTTTATCAAACTGGGAGAAAACCGTGCGGGATAGATTTGCCTGAAAGGTTTGGTCCACATAGTTTTTCAAAATGTGTACAACCCATGCACGTGTACTTGGGAAAAAATGGGTGCTCTCATGTTTAGGCCACATGGACTTGAGCCAACTGTGCGAGGTGGCTCTATCTTAAAAAAACCATCCACATAGTTTTCCAAACCCTACGGAATTCCACATGGTTTACTCTAAATTGTGCATAAAGTCTGTTTTCTCCAAAAAAGAGTTGTTCTGATCTCCAAAAAAGCCTCGAACGCCCTCATTACCATTTATAACTCATTAGGTATTCATATTAGGTCCAAAGTATAGATTTAAATTGAAATTTTTAGGATCTATACTAGAGTGAAATATCAGGTTCATATAGTCTCCCCCCTTTAAAATAACTTTCCCCCCAATTTCTCTTTCCAAGGGTAAAGAAATCTATCTAATAACAAATCTACCCATAGATCATGTACATCGGCTTCCCTCTCCCAAGTCTTGTCCTGTAATGGGCCATGCAACCATAGCACCCATATGAGAGGGACAAACTTACCTTGGAGAGCCTTTGTGCTTCAGTCAATGATGCATACTGGATACTCCTAAAAGGTAGCATCAACATCTAACTCAAAATCCTTTGGATAAAAAGTTGGAGATGGGTCAACATGATATTGGCGAAGTTGTAAGACATGAAAGATGTTGTGAATGGCATGATACCTATAAGGTAGTACCAACCGATAGGCTACTAGATCGACTCCCTCTGGAATTTCAAACGATCCAATGTAATGAGGTGAAAAATTTCATTTCATCTGTAACTATCTATGCCCATGATTGGACAATAACCATAGGAAAACATGATCCCCATCCTTGAACTCAAGTAGTCACCAATGGCGATCAATCTAATATTTCTATCTAGACTGAGTATTAGTCATACATTTCCTAATTAGCAGATCCTATTATGAAGTATCCTAAATTAGATAAGGACCTAGTAGGGCTGCCACAACTACCTCTAGCCAGCACAATGGTGAACAACATGTCCTACAATATAAGGCATAAAAAGTATCCATTGGGATCATCACCTGAAAAATGTTATTATAAGAGAAATCGATGAGATGTATTTTCTTCTCCCAAGTAAAGTCGAAATCTAGGACACATTCTCATAGAATATCCTCTAGAACCTTTATTTTTCATTCATATTTTCCATCAGCCTAAGGGTGAAAAGATATGCTTAGAATCACCAGAGATCCCATAGATTTCTAAAACCCTTTCTTGAACCATGAAGTGAAATGATCATCACTATCTGAAACGATAGTACATGGAACACCTTGTAGTCGTATGATCTCATAGACATATAATATTACCATCTCATCAACTAAGAAATTATCCCATATAGGAATGAAGTGGGATGATTTTTTTTGTTGTTCAATGACTACCTAGATAGAATCGCTACCCCTCATCGACCTAGGTAAGCTAACTATGAAATCCATAGAAACATTTTCCCATTTCAATTCTGAGATAGGAAGTAGCCGTAACAAGCCTACAGGTCTCTGGTGTTATGCCTTCATCGGCTAACAGGTGGAACACCTAGTTAGGAAACATGAAATCTAACATTTCATTTCAGGACACCAATACCGACGTTACAAATCTCGATATAGCTTTGAGATTCCTGGATGAACTACCCATTGAGAAGAGTGGGACTCTTTCATCAACTCTTCTATCATATCAGTTAGAACCCATAGGGTATCTGTCAAATTGGGGCATCTTATACCCTAGTTTTCCACAATGATGAAACACTATAGAGATATCAAACTGGATACTATGGCTACCACTACCCTGATGATAAACCTCGAGGGAACATTTCATGCCACTAGAAGAACTACTGTCTTGACATGGCACTGATTATTTAAACTTGGTACTTATGTTATTCCTCAGTTTACGTTCACTGATAAGGGTCTAATCAACTATTTTAGAAAAGGTAGGAAGGTAAATGACATTCACCTGAGTTCAGATGTCGTACTAGAGCCCGTCCTCAAAATGTCTAGCACACAAAAGCTTATCACTAGCTAAAAGTAGTGAAAGGAACTATAAATCAGTGAAACATGCTACATATTCCATAACTAGCATAAAAACCTACTCAATAAGCATAAACTCTCTAGCTCAATCAGCTCTCAGTTCCTAATGAAAGAACTGATCATAGAAGACCGTATGGAAGTTAACCCATAACATGACCTGATGAGGACCGTCTTGGGGAACCACTTCCCACCAACGCTTGGCCAATCCCAAATAATGTATATATAAAGCTTGAATATCTTCTCTAGAGGTGTTTCTAGATCATCAATAATATACATCATGGCCTCTAGCCAAGGCTCGGTAGCCGAAGAACCATCATCCCTTGAAAATGTTTGAGGATGCTGCTACTGGAACTCGGGGAGTCAGATCAGCCATCATAGGTGCGACCCGTGGAGCACCTTGTATGGACTACATCAGACATAGAAAACTATAACACACTTGATAATCTGTTCTTGGATCCGGTACTATTGTTGGTGCCTCAAGTGGCACTCTTGGAGGTAAGACAAGAAACTTAGGGCCCACCATGCCTGGAGGATGGTCATCTCCACCCTCCTAGCGAACGACATGAAGACGTTGTGGAGACATTAGTCTACAATTTCCAAGAATACGCCTCAGAACAATATTATAATCATAAGTGATATTATCACTAATGAAAGATAAATGTATGAAAACTCACTACAGAAGGCATACTACCCAAACTACCTACTTAGACGACTAGTTATCGGTAAGTTCTCAAGAATAAGTTTCATATCATTTTTTAGTTAATTTCTATGTTCACTCCTTTACTTTTAATAATCATGAAAATACAGCATAATGATGTGCAACCAATTCATTTCATATTTTAGGATTCACATTTTAATGGATAGTCATTTTCAATGAATGAGTGCCCATACACCTATCACTAGAAATGAAACCCATTTCTTTATAGTATAATGGATTCACTTGGTAAATTACTCATCCCAACCCATGAAAGACCATACAACTCATAAATTGATATAGGAAATCACTAAATTGTAACCAATAGAAATACATGTACAAGAAACTGTCCTAACATCACTCAATAATCACAAGCATATCAATCAATGCAAAGTGGTGAGATGCACCTATATGGAATGGCAATATGCATGACATGTAAACTCTAGGAGCATAAAATGATGCATGTAACAATGCTCCTTGATCTCATATAATTAGTGTAAGGACAAAATAAGAACCTCAAACCAAATAATAAACAATACCACCACACAACATATGTGTCACCCAATTGTGAAATAATATCAACTGTAATAGAAAAAATAGAACAAAAATAGTATTTTGGGTAACTTGGATTTTACCCCAAACATGGGTTTGTGACGCCTCATTAAGGCTTACGACTAAGTCCAAAGAGTTCCAATTATCTAATATAATGTCTCCATATAGTAAAGGAAGAAAAGAACAACCTCTGATACCACTTTGTGATGTCCCAAACCCAGATTCCACTTAAATGGTGCCCTGAGCTCGGTGGGCCACATGGCCTCAAGAGCATCTTCCCAAACGCCAGAGGCTACCGACTAGCAGTGATCACCTAGGTTGTGTCGATGGGAAGAATATTCCCTCATTATTAGAGAGTATCACAACAGAATGACTAAAATGAATAGTAATCAATGGGATTAATATAGATAACATAAATGGAAATAAAAAACAAGCTGATTTGATAGATAAATCAGAATAATAATAACTGTATCAACTGGAACAATGATGATGTAATGTCATGTCACTAGAAAACGTGAAAAAATATATATATACAAGAAAATAGGCACAACATCTTCCAAAAATAAAAAGAAAACAAAGGCTACTCCAAGAATCATGATATCCAACTCGGTTATCTGCTATCAAGATCCATCCTACATAACAGGAAATCAAGTGTTTGAAGCTACATGCTTCTTTTTGTGAACACCTAAAACCATGTAATCTACTCTGGGTACTAGACAATTCTCAGAGAGGGTGTGAGACAAACCTCAGTGGGCCGCCAATAATGGTGTCTATAACATCTGGCCCGTGTAATGTAATATAGTAGTGTGAATGAATGCATATATGAAGTAAAAAAAGCAGTGAAATATAATTATATATCCAAGTACCTGCTTCAGCCCTCTATTGGTGTCTGAATATGTAACCAGATCATTAATTAAGAAATTACCATTTAATGCTAATAGGTTACGTGAGGCATATCCAACAATAACATAACCTTGTGATAGTATATATATTAAAGGTCCTAAGATATAACAAGGATACCTAATAAAGATATCTTGTGAGGGTGTTCTAGGGTAATGACCAAGGTAACAGAAATATTCCAAAATACTAACTCAGTAGTATCTGAGTCCATCTAAGGGGGTAAGAGTGTAATCCATGGCATTCCACAATAAGGCGCCTACTGAGTCTAAGGTGATCAACCAAGGTAAAATGGGGCCGAGCAAGGACAGGGCCCGATAGGCTTTCACCAAGGCACCTACTAGTCAATGCTGGATCAAAGTAGTGTTTCTAAGGTATCCTGTAATAATTTAAGGGACCCTAGAGTTGTATTCAAAGAATCTAAGGAAAATGACAAGAACTGATGTCTAGGTGGGTATCAACCTAAGAAAACTGCATCCCTGAATTGGAATGGGGTTCCCAAGACCCAAGGTATTCTCCTCTCAAAATCCAAGGTGATCTCAAGTAATTCCACTCCTATTTGATATTAGAATCATTTAATAATTAATTTTTTTCATGTCTTCCCTTCCATTAGTGTGGATAGGTCAATTAGAGTTCTGACTATTTATTTATTGGTTCATACCTTGTCTTCCCTTACTATGGATATGCTAAGTAGAATTAAAACCATTTAATCAAGCCTTAATTAACCATTAAGGTATATTAAGTTATAGAGGTTCACTCCACTACCTTCCATCAATATGGAAAGGAGTGCTACAGACATGTAACATTGATTCAATCTCATTTGATAAGGCCAATTCATTTACTTAGTATACTTTCACATTCACATTTCACATTTCACATTTAATAATCATTTGGAATTAATTACCTTAGGCAGGTCATGTGGTGAACATACATGGCACATTCCATTATGAAATTCTCATTAATAACAATTTATACATTATAGAAAGGATAATATTTAATAAGGTAAATAAAAGGAACTCCCGAACAGTGGCTCAAACGTGTCAAAAACACTAAAATATCAATTATGGAATATCGTTAAACATGCAGTGGATTGAGTTGTTGGGGTAACCAATAAAAATTAATCACATATTTGGAAATAGCATAACCATGCAATTCTAAAAAGTATAATCATTGCATGTAAATTCATGAAACAGTCCCCAATGGAATCGGTGGCCCCCACATGAATATTCCAAAATCAATGAACTTTATAGATGAGTTATAGACCACCCATATTAGGGATCTATGATCCTTCTCCTCTGGTATCTGCCCTTTATTTTTCTCAGATCAGAGTAGATCTACGATAGTGTGAGAAATAATCCCATGTTGATATCTAGTTCAAGAGAAATAGATAATATTAATGGCTATATATGAATTGATTACTTACTTTTGTGCATCCAATGTGATGAACGAAAGCTCAATCGGATGATGAACAAAGGAGATATGTTACTTACAAGTTTAAATATTCAAAAATCCCAGAATTGAGAGAGAAATAGGTCAATCCCAAATAAACTCAGATTTGAGAGGAAGGGGTGGCTTAATTAGATCATTAATAGAAAAACTAGAAATTTACCCAAAAAAATTATCATGTTCACGGTTTTCCAAATCGTGCACAAACCGTATGGTTTGGATCTACCTGAACAGTTTGGTCCACACGGTTTGTCAAATCGTGTGAAACCCTTGCAGGAGTACCTGGGAAGAAAGGGGTGCTCATATAGTTTGGCTATATGGAGGTGATCCAACCATATGAGGTGGCTCTTTCCAAAAAACACAATCCGTATGGTTTTCCAAACCCTGTGGAATTCCGCACGGTTTACTCTAAACCATACACAAAGTCTCTTTCCTTAAAAAAGATGTGTTTTAAGCTCCAAACAAGACCGGAACACCCTAAGAACCTTTGATAACTCATTAGGTATCCATATTAGGTCCAATGTAAAGATTTAGACAGAAATTTAAAGGATCCATACCTAAGTTAAAAATTAAGTTCTTACATTCCAATAGTCTAAGAAGGTATATCTTGTCTGGAATCTCTCTTGGTATTCTCATAGACCAACAATAATTCCATTGTCTCTCTCTCTCTACATGGACACATTTTAGTAGCTCCATAGTTATTACTCCCAAATTCTACCTCTATTACTTAGATAATATTTTCTTTATCTAACTAATGAACATACACATGGCCATGGTCTCCCATGTGCTAGTCAATTCCAAACACACAAAATACACGACCATTTCTAATCACAAAATCCATGTTATCAAACCAACATATCCATTTTAATATAATAAATTACTTAAGGTAAAATGTTCCCATTTATATAAAATTCCTTATTCAAGAAAAAATATTTTCAATAACCCACTTAAATTCTTTTTAAACGCATACATTCTCTTTGATCCATTTTTACAAACACATAGAGTTCATGAAATCAAAATCATTTTAAAGAGCCACATTAAACTATTAAATTTCCAACCCAAAATAAAATCCCAAAAAATATGTATTAAAAATCACTAATAAACCAAAATATGGAAAATTTAACTAAAAATGAAATCAATGGAAATGATGATATAATGTAAATCCATGTAAAATCACCCTTAGATAGAGACACCTACAACAAACCAAACTAAAACTTGTCGCCTTTAATGATAACCACTTGAATCAATAAAGAGATGTCCTTACACACCTAACCCATAAATATTCAATCTAATCCCTTCATTAATAATACAAGATTCATCCAAGACATAGGGTGGGGTTTCCACCTTCTATGAAAATATAAGCACAAAGTAAGAAAAGGATAGAGAAAGGAGAAATTAAGGGCACCTAAATCTTACCTTGAAGGAAATCACTAATGGAGGTATGAAATCCACCAAAATAAAAGGAAGAAAGCTCCAATGATAAGGGGAGAGGGTTGTGTATATTGGGAGAGAAAAACAAGGCCATTGGTATTTAATTTGGTTAAGGGAAAAAGGTCGTAGTCCTTATTTTTAATGACCTAGACAACTCACATGGTTTGGATGCATGGTTATCCAAACCTTGTGCCCACTTTGGGGGAACTATTGTTATAGAAAACATAATTCCACATATTTTATATAGAATCTCACACCATTAAAAAAATATTCTCAATCTATGAAATACCCATATGTCCCCCAAACATCACCCTCTCAATGTTAGGCACACAATTTGGAAAACCATGCCCTGACTTTATGCCATGGATTATTTCATTAAAATATATGGGATTCACCAAAAACCCACTTTAAACTCCAATAAATGGATAAATTAATAAGTAAATAAAACTCAAAATAAATCATAACAATGACTTGTTGGGTATCACATATCCCTTCAACATGTCATCAGTTCCTAAAATACTCCCTCAATAGTTGAATATGGGTGATCTGGGATGATTATTCCCCCTTTAACTTATTTTAGAATCATTATATGGATGTTATGTATTAAAAAAGGAGTATAAAAGAGCCCCAATTATAATTTATAAATCGTTTCAATGGGTCCAATGAGTTAAAAACCATCTCAAAAAATTCCTCAGAAAATTTGAAGAGAAACTTTCTACAACCAATCCACTGTCTAGAAGAAACAAATTCAGATCTTTGGAATCAATTAATTATTCCATATCCAAAGGAGTTATCCAAGATCTCAAAATTATTATATAAAGCATATGTGATTCCAAATCTATAGGAATTCCATCTTATTTTTCATTGAATATGTCTCCCTATACACATTAATTATTTTCTTTCCCATGTATATCAGAGATAAGGGTTGACTTATTGGAGATTAATTTAGCCATGGTGTTCAGAAATACTGGTCCGACCATATAGGTAGAGATAATAAGTGATAGGGTCTTCAGTATATGTAAAAATGGTTTCTATTGAACTTAAATGACAAATAGTCACTTCTAAGGATACTTTCCCTACATCGGAAAATGACGCCCCTTTTCATTTTACAATGTTTGAGAATTTGAATCCCCCCTCAAACCATCCTGATTATAATGAGGAAGAGTTGGATAAATCCCATTATACCTTTGAAGGGGGATTTACCATTACCATCAATGAAATTATATAGGTGAACCTTGGTAACAAAAAAGTCAAAAGGTTGAAATTAATCAATTCTTTCATTCCTCCCATTGAACATTTGTGGTTTATCCTATTCATGAAAAAACATGGTGATGGATTTTTCTAAAATTACAGGGATATTATAATTCTCCAACCTTAGTTAATTGTTCACAATATGGGTGTTCCCTTATGGCTCTGTAGATATAATCTAGAACCTAAAAGGATGAACCCCTTCCATAATTCCATGGTTAAGGTTTAATTTGAAAATATTATTAAATAATACTATATAAGTGAGTTTCAACACCATAGGTGGCTAGAAAAAATTTTCCTATCCAGGAAGAATAATGGATATATCAGAGTTTGCATCAAATTCTAGGACAAAAAATAACACTTTTTGAAAGGTTACTTCTCCATCACTTTCACAATGTTTATATATGAAGGAACTACTTAATTTTAATCCTTTTTCATAATTTATAGATACTCTAGATAAAATTAGCTGAGATAGCCCTAGAAGATGAAGATGCCATTTAATTTGGGGAACCTAAAGGAATATACTACTACCAGGTTATGTTGTCTGGTTAGAATAACATCGTAGAAACATACCAGTGGGATATACATCACAACTTCCGGCCCCTTATGGTATATATAGAGAAATTATATGTGGATGATTTGGTGATTAAATATTATAAATTCCTAATCATCTTGGTAACCTTATGAAAGTGTTATAATGATATTTTCCCATACTTTGATGATAACCCCATTTATGTGAGTGCTTAGGGTTTAGTATGTGAAGTTTTTCAGGTTCATTTTCTATATAGATGCATTTATATTGAATTTAATAAAAATATGTGCATTATTTAAATTCCCCTCTATGTAATTTACAATTTTTAAGAGGTTTTGAAGTGTGTTTGTCTTACATATTTATTTTTTTTCAATCTGCCTGGCGGGTGAAATTCATTTTCAATGTTGATGAAGAAATTATCCATATACTATTTGGATGAGTAATACAAAATATAATTCTATGAAATCCAGAATTATTTACTACACCTTATCATTTTAATGCTACTTATACAATAGAAAACCTTGTTCCTATAAATGATATCCTCAAATATATTTATATACACCCATAGAAATTAGAAGAATATCAAGGGTAAAGTGAATTTTCTCTACTACCCCATTCAAATCATGCTAGAAAATACTGTAAAATATTCCCCTATTGAAAAAAATTTCATCACCATGGACTTTGTCATTAGAAAGCTACATCATTCTACAAAATCACGAGTTTCAATTGATCTTATATATTAGTCCATTGAAGTATATCCTCAACTGTACTATGTTGAGTGGATGATTATAATTTTTTGTAGTAATCCTAAAATAATTCAACATCTGATTCATTCCATAAGAGGACATCAAGGGGTAAGAACTGACATATTTCTTAGTTGTGAAACCAACCCTGGAAGATTTTCTCTGGGATATTTAGTTTCTTTGTGAGTCCAATCTCTCAATCAATGATGTGTTCCCATATTGGTAAGAAATATTATAGTGCCTATGAAATACCAAATGAGAAGAGGATAGACATCTTTAAACTCAATAAGGTTGACCTTGGGGTTAACTTTTCTACTCCCTCAAAGTCCCTCATTCCATTTTCATTCCCCCTTTTGGATGGGTGTACCAACATGAGTTTGAATATCATGCCCTCATTATCAGCCTCAAATTAGCTCTTGAGATATATGTTCCCCAACTACACATTAAGTTTGACTCTAATATAGTCATAAAGAATATTAATGGTGACTACGCTATTAGAAAAGAGCATTTCGTACCTTTTTTCAAGTGAACCCTTGTGTTGATAGTAAAATTTCCTCTCAAACTTATGGTGTTTCATGTCCTGTAGTCATAGAAAAATTGAGAAGATGATCTAAAAACCTTGGAGAAATCCCTTATTGACCCAGACCTGGGTGTCATGGTCATCTATGTGGCACATCAGAGGGTGATAACCCCCTCTGTTTTGATGGAGAAGACTGAGAGGTGAATTAACTCAGCCCTGACTCTTCCTAGGTGTTGTAATGACCCAAGATTTTAATTTTTTTTCTTAAAAATAATGATTAATTAAATAGTTATTTTCATAACTAGAACAATCTATGAAATATTTTAGAATGATATATCTTTTATAAAATCAAATGGTTTTCTCTATAAAAATCAAAAATTATTTGTATAAATTAATTCGTATAAAAAACTTCTCTATCTATATTTGTATTTATAATATTTTGAAAAAAATTTATTGTGCATCAAAAAATATTTAATAATTTTATACTAAAAAATTAAACTAAAAATATATTTCAAAATATTTTATGATATAAATATAAAATAAGTAGTATGTTGAGGAAATTAATTATTAAATATGTTTAATTTTTTAATAATAAATAATAAATCTAAATCTTAAATAGTAATATAAAATTCATTATGAAATATTGATATATATATATATATATATATTTGAATTAATAATAGTTAAAAGGGAATAGCATTAACAATAAATAATTATATCATAATTATAAATTACAATGATAATATGATAGATATTATGTTACATAAAATATTATAATGTTTAAGAAATTTATGATATTTAACAAATATATATACTCTTTTTATATATATATTTTTTCATCCAAGAAATAATATATTTAATTTTATCATATTGAAAATATATATTTTAACCATATTTATTTATTTTATGAGATGCATAGTAATCAAATTTTTTTTAACTAAGATATAATAAAATAATTCTTAGTAATTTTAAATTAATATATGATAAATAAATTTAATCATTAAATATAAATATTAATAGTAAATTTATTGACAAATATATGCATTATGGTAAATAAAATAAAATATTAATTTTAAAGAAATATATTTAATTAATGATATAACATTTTTGAAAGAATGTTAATTAAAAATAAATAAATATATATATATTCTAATGATAAGATAATCATACTAAAGATTGTTATTAGAATATATTATATATGTATGTAAGGAAAATCAAGTTACAAAAAGGGTGCTAATAAATGATGGTGGAATATAATAATTCATAATTATAAAATAAATTAAAATTTGTATAAAAATTATATATAATTACTAATGTCTTCTAAAAATAGTAATATAGTAATTATATTGTGATAAAAATTAACATTAATTTAAAATGTATATAATATTCTTAAAAAGGAAATATATTTATTAGAAATGGATATATTGGAGGATATTTATAAATTCTGATAGTAATGTAATAGTTATTGTGGTGTAAAGCCAATATAATGATAAATATAACAATTTATGTTTGACTATAAATATATAGGAAATATATTATAATAGAATAATATAAAATTAATAATAAATAAATAAATAAATAATGGTATCAACATTGTCATCATCTTCTTCTTTCGCCCAATGTTGTTTCTTAGATATTAATGTAATGGATATATATATATATATATATATATATACACACACATCATCACTCATGGATCCACATAGAGATGAAGAAGAATCAATCATGTCAAATGGATTCATGGCTTGAACCAGTGTTTTGATGGATATTTTTTTACTGAACTCATGTTGAACCATTTTGTTTTATTGAAGTAGAATATAGAAGATGATCAAAGCATGGAAGTAGAATGGAAATGTTCAAGGAAGAATAACCAAGGATAAAATAAAATTAGGGAACTCAGAAAAAACAAGTATTTAAATGGATATAGGTACTAAAATGTGGCATCAACACACAAATAAATATTAGATTAAAATAATATGTTTCAATGAAACTTGTATATGAAAAATAAATTTCATCCACACAATTAATTGTTCTTAAAGATTTATAGAACCTTAAATCAAAGCAGAAAAACTTGTTTCTATGTATCGGTAATCAAAAATAAACTGATAAAATAATAATTAGTTATATAATTCATAGTGGGAAGATGGATTGTAAAAGGGAGTGTTTGGGAAAAAAACTTTACAAAGCCCATTTAAAAATAATATATGCATATAACGATGGGAAATAAAGGGAAAGGAAGGTGATTCAGTTTAGATATTTTCTTTTAAATGGTGTTAAAAATAGGATAATCTATTAAGGATTGGTCTGCAACATCAGGTATAGGATAAATTTGGTTTAAAAGAAAATTCTATTTTTCATTTCCAAAACCCTCTTTGGAAGGGGGATTATTTTATGAAAATTCTTAACTTAAATGTTTTAAAAAAATTAAATATTTTTATATTATAAATTATTCCTCTAAAATATTAATATTCAATGTTGGTTTATAAGAGATAAATGTTTTAGAATTTATATTTTTAATTTTTTTTGAAATATTCTTTTATAATGGTTTCTAGAAAAAAAATCCATTCATTTTTCTATATTTTTTATGATCATTTTTTTTCAGGGGTTGGTTTTAAGAGATGGTATTAAAGGATTTTTAATGATTATAACTCTATGTTAAAAATATTATATTTTATCATCTTGGATGTTGTTTATGTCTAAATTATTTTATGTCCAAAAACTAATTTTCTCATTAATGATCCATGTTTGTTTTCACGTCTCAATTTTAAATATTTATTCCCATGAAATTTGATTATTTATAACACGTATCTATATCACTTTAATAATTTATATTTCATAAAAAACATCCCTCGTCAATATTATGAAAACCTACAAATAATTTTTTTATATGTTTAATTTTTATGAATATTAATTTATTTTTTTTAAATATAATGCTGCAAAAAGTTTTATTGAAATAAGACTCATGGATGTTGAAAAATGATGATGAATGGGGAGTGAACTGAGACCTCAAAGTAATTTCTTCACCAACCTATAGGTAGGCCCTATAATGGATTAAATGTTCTCTATTTTCTCAGGATTTTATTCTATTATTATGAATAAGTTTTTTAAAAATACTTGGGATTATTTTATAAGGAATTATTTTGAAACTCATCATAATTAAATGTTTATATTAGAAAAACTTTATTACATGATATTATAAAAGTATAATGTTTTTTATCTAATGAAAGTGACCATACATTATTTAAAAAAATATTCTTAAATAATTTTTTTGAGAATAAATGTTTCCCCTTATTCAATTTTATAAAAAATATTCTCTAAGTAACCTTTTGGGAGGTTTTCTCATATTTTTTAAAATACCCTTAATGAGTTATTTTTAACTCACCCAAAGTTTTCCAAAAAATATTCATGGTGTTAAATAAATTATATTATCTATTATTAAGATAAGATTAGTTTGAGAGAATGTGAATTCATATTTAAAGAGTTTATAATAATACAAAAAAATTACCCATTTATAATTTGTATGAGATTGTTTTGTAATAAAAATTAATATGTATATAAATATTTAAACCTAAAAGATCATAATAATCTAGTCATTCTTTATTTTGATTTAATTTTGTAATTTTATATTTATTTATTTATTTTTGTCACTTACATTTTTAATAAATCATTTTTAAATAAATAAAAGGTAAAATGTAAAGTTTTTAGAACCCATCCTGGGAGTGTAGGTCTGAGGAGTCACACATGTAATCAAATCATGTTATTTTTCAGTTTAGAACATTAAGGTAAAAATTTATCTATGAGAGGTATGTTTTTTATAACTCTGTACGATGTAGATTTGGCACAAATGGATGCAGGAAGAAAATTTAGAGTAAAAAATGTGTCTTAAAAATTATAAAAATGTACATAATTATTTATAAATTATATGATGACTTTGTTGAGAACACACCACTATGTTTTTAAAAGCAAGATGAATGAAAACTATGAGAATGAAATTTATTTAATTGCATTAGAATGTAATAACCTGATATTTTAATTTTTTTCTAAAAAATAAATGTTTATTAAATGGTTTGTTTTACAACTAGGGAAAGCTATGATAAATTTTGGTATGAAGTATATTTTATTAAATTATATGGTTTTCTCTAGTAACAACATAAATTTTGGAAAATATTAATTTATGTAAAAAACTACTTTATCTGCATTAGAATTTATAACATATAGACAAATTTTTATTATTGATAAAATTACATTTAATAACTTTTTACTATAAAATTTACATTGCAACCATATTTCAATATTTTTTATGATTGAAATATAAAATAAGTATTATGTTGACGAAATTACTTATTATTATTTGGAAATTATTTAATGATAAATAATAATAAATAAATAATAATAAATGTAAATTCTAAATATTAATATAACTTTATTTGATATGTATTGATATATATATATATATATGAAATAATTATTATTGTAATGGAATACCATTAATTAAAAATAGATATATTATAATTTTAAATAATAATGATAATATAATATTTATTAGGGTATATATAATATTATAATGTTTAAGAAATAATATATATAATAAATAGATATATAAAACTCATATATATATATATTTTAGCATCCAAGATATAATATATTTAACAAGAACATGTTACAAGTTTATATTTTAGCCATAATTATTTATTTTATGAGATGATATATAGATAACTATCTTAGAACATATGTATAATAAAATAATTGTTATTTAATTTGAATTACCTGATGATAATTAAAATTAATAGATAAATATAAATATAAATATTTAATTTATTAAGAGATATAGGCATTATGGTAAATAAAATATTATATTAATTTGATGTAAATATATTTAATTAATGAAATAATATTATTAATTTATGATTAACTTAAAATAAATATATACAATTTGATGATAATGGAATTATTTTTACAAATACTAATAATATATCATTAATATTAATGTAATCAAAATCACGACATGGGAAATTTACTAATAGAGGAAGGTGGTAAATAAAAACATCAAAACAGATAAAAAAATTATAAGTGTTATAAATAAATATATAAAAACTAATGAAATATTAAAACAATTATATTACGCTTAAACATAAAAAATAATTCAAAAATTATATAAGACAGTTTAAAAGGGAGTATATTTAATGTAAATGGATATATTAGATGATATATATAAATTATAAAAGTAATGTAACAATTATTGTAGTGTAATACCAACATAATGATAAATATAATAATTTATGTTTGAATATAAATATATAATAAATATATTATAATATAAGTATGTAAGAAATTAAAATAAATAAATAATAGTATCAGTGACATCATCTTCTTCTTATCCCAACTGAAGCACCTATTGGTTATTAACAATATATATATATATATATATATATATAACTCTTCATCATCAGTCATGGATCCAAATTGATGGAATTGATCATGTCATATGGATTCATGACTCACACCAGTGTTTTGATGGATATTTCATAACAGATCTATGTTCAACCTTTGTATTTGAATGACGTTGAATGAAAAAGATGACTGAAGCATGGAAATAGAATGGAAAGGTCTAAGGAAGAATAACCAAAACTGGAATTGAATAGGTGTAACATGATCATGAAGTGTATTCTTAAGATGCGAGACAAATTGTACCCAATCTCAATGAACGGAACTCCAATAAATGATGAACACGTGGAAAGATCGGTTGAAGAAGAGCGTGAGATTGATTGTGGGTGGATTTTCAAAATCATAGCGGAATATTTTCATTTTATATGAAGACACACACACACTCTCACACACACACACTCACACACACACACATATATATGTGTGTGTGTGTGTCTATGTGTGTGTTCAGAGTCAATGAGATATTCATGAACCAGTGAAATGCTTGGAAGTTAAAATGAAAAAAAGAGAGGCAATGAGTCTTGGAAAATCTTCACAACAAGTTTGGATAAAAAAATTGTGAAATAACAATGAGTAGAAAAAATAAGTTAAATCCACACATTTAATGTTTCTTCTAGCTTTATGGGACCTTTAATTGAAGCAGACAAACCCATTTCTATGTATGGGTCACAACAAATAGATTGATTAAATAATTATTTTTTACATAATTAATAGTAGTATGATGGATTATAAAAGTTAGTTTTTGGGAATAAGAACACTACTAATTTCCTTAAAAAAATAGGTGTATTGTGATTACAAATATAGGGAACAAAAAGAGATTATGTTTTGACATTTTCATTGAAATAGTGTTTCAAAAAGTATATTTTTCTAAAAATTAGTCAGATGCATAATGTAAGGGAGAAAAATAACTTTGAATAAAATTATATTTTTAATTACCAAAACCATCTTTGTATGGGGAAATACTTTAAGAAAATTACAACATTAAAAGTTTCAAACATTTTCTCTATTTTAGGGTAAAATACATCGTCATAAAGATTTATTTTCAAATTTGGGTTTTAAGTGACTAATGTTTTTGGATTTCTATTTTTAAAAGTTTTTAAACATTTATCTATTAAGAATTATTTAAAAAAATCTATTCTTATTCTATATTTTTAAAATTAAAATTTGTTTTCATAGATGATATTTAAGGATTATTTAGAATTATTATTTTATATTTAAAACATTTTATTTTATCATCATGTATGTAATTTATATCTACATTACTATATGGTCCTACACTATTTTATCGATCAATGTTCCTTATTTGATTTCATGTTTTAGTTATAAAGAATTATTTCAATAACATTTAATTATTTAACCACGTCTGTATCTCTTTAAAAATATTAATTTCTTCAAAATCATCCTTTGAAATGTTTCTAACAACCATTTAATAATTTATTTCTATTTTTTCTTTCAATGAATCTATATTTTATTTTTTTTAAATGGAAAACTAAAAAATTTTCTAATAAAATTTAGAACACATACATTGTAAATATAATGAGTAATAAAAAGTGAACCAAAACATTGAGGGACTTTGTCCAACTTGTGATTGGTAGTCCTTATCTATCCTTCAACGTTTTAGGTCCCAACATGGTTTTATTTTCTAATATTGAGGAGTGTTTTTCTAAAATTATCTGGATTAATTTTATAAATAATTATTTTTAATTCCATTAAATGGTTTGTATTTGAAAAATGGATTTTATAATTTTCTAAAATATCAAAGGGTTTTTATTTAAATAAAGTTCCTTAATAGTATTTTTTTAATTCATCTCAATGATTTTTTGAGAATTCATTTTTCTCTTTACCCAAGTATATAAAAATATTTTCTAAAAATAATTTTTAATTATAATGAAATAAGTGAATTTAATTATTAATTATTTTATTTAATTTAATAGATTCTATTTTTATGAATTTTTTTTCAATGAGTTTCCAAGTATATTAAATTGGAGGTTTTTCTTATTAATTTTAAAAACCCTTATAGGGAAATTTATCACTCACACTAATTTTTCAAAAAAATTATTGATAGTGATTAATGATTAATATGATCTATTATGGTGATAATATTTTTTAGAAAGCTATAAAAATATTTGATGAGTTTTAAATAGTAAATAATATAAATTACCTATTTAGAATTTTTATAAGACTATTTTTAATAAAAATTAATAATTATCTAAATATCTATAACCATGATATATTGGGAATGTAGTGATTCATTATTTTGATTTTAATTTGTAATTATATATTTATTTATTTGTTTAAGTCAGTTATTTTTTCAACAAATATTTTTTAAATAAATAAAAGGGAAGAAAATTTATGTGTTTTTAGTACTTGACCTAAGAGCACGGGTCTTGGGTATCATAGATGGGGAACTCTAATGAACATATGATAGGATAAGTGATTGATTACATGAACCCTTTTTTTATTACCTATAAAATGTTATTTTTCCAATAAACTAGGTTGAGGAAAAACCTATCAATAGGAAAGAAATGAATTCCATCCATTATGATAGTTACAACTCAGAGAAATCCCTCCACAAATGAGTCATTGATGGAATCCATCTTCATTACATCAATGGATGGGAAATTCCTTACATCTTATTAGAGGTTCATGTTTGGGAATATAAATCTAATTGAATAGGATTATATAACTTCCACCAAATATAATAATATTTCTACCTTTGTTCTACCATGATTCATGACTATGTAGCATTTAAAAAAAGGTTTCATACATTCCAAGTCCATGCCAACATCATGCATCAGCATCCAGAGCTACTTTGCACTAGAATGTACTTTTATCCATTTTTTGTGTGGGGAATCAATGTTTTCAGTCTCTACCCATCAACAATAATTAGTTACTCCACGTTCATTCTTACCACTATCAATTTCATTTAAAAATAGTCTGAGGATAGTACCATGAGTGAGATTGATACCATTTATATGATCAATTTAATAACGTCCCATATAATTTATCAATTTGGGATCCCCATATTATTATCATAAACAAGGGAACCAATTTTTAAACATCTAAGATAAAGAGGGTGTATGAAATGTATAATGTACAGTCTAACCACACTTATAGAATATGATTGATCAGAATAGAATGAGCTAACCCAATAATATATCTAATTATTTTTAGGAATATCATTCTATGACTTGAACTCTCACCCATGAAACACCTTACTCTCTGATGTATAGAAAAAAGTGGTGTTTCCCATCAAGTTTCAACTACCTTCACTCTAGATAACCATCTAAGAAAAATTAATTTCAGATGAGAATTTCAGATTATTACTAGCGATGTTGGAATCCCTAAATGAAAATAACCTATAAGAACCATCCAATATCAAGGTCTAATAAAATCAAGTGGAATGAGAATTAAATAGGATGGTTCACCTTCTTTCATTCCTCCATTTATAATTAGTGATGGAATTGATAATGCCAATGATAATGGGATTAAATCCATTAATGCTACAGACCAAAGGAAAATTACTCTTCACTATTCACATGTTTCACACAAATGTTTTATATTAATTAGTCACCATGGATAGAGAACACATCATTCCACCCTCCAATGTATGGTTTCAAAAAAATAACCATGAACATGCCACACTGGATCATTATCATTTTTACCATAAAATGTTAAACTACCTGGAAACAATCCTTCACATAAGGTGTTAAATTTCATATAATTCAAATTTTTTTATGATGTTAAAATGTATTGAAATCATCCTTACTATATGATGTTAAACTATATAGAAATCACCCTTTCCATAAAATATTAAACTATACAAGATTGATCCTTCCTACATAATGTGATACCTTGGACCATACTATATTTCCAAAAACTATATTGATGGAATACTTTTATATGATTCTTAAACTATACCACTATATCAATTTCCTCACCCAAGAGGAATCCCCCTTTATGGTGTAATTAGTATTATACCATGCCTCCCCTTTATTCTAGTGTTAGCCACATATTGCACCTACCATCCAAGAATAACTATGTTGGTCTTGTTTTCTATTTGATAGGATATATAGTGAAAATTTAATTTCTTATATTGGGGCCAACCAAAAGTTACAAAATTATTTCTTCCATGTGTTTGGACCACCTATTCAACTCATGACCAATCCCCCTTCACTGTCGAACACTCAGAAAATTCCCTTATAAAATATCTTCATGTGAAAGGGAAATATTTATATGAAGGTTTTCCTCCAAGAAATATATGTGGCTTGATTCCAATTGAACATGATACATAGAAACACCCATATCTTCTATTTCAATCCTAGAAAAATCATGTTTACCCCTCTCACCTTAGTGTCTAGTTCCCCTTTATTAGGTTACCTTTTACAGCCTAACATCAAGAAGCCATTTTTCTTCAAGGAGTTGGTCTGATCTATATTAAATTAAAGTAAAAGAAACTCTTTTGGTCAAAGTTATCCAATTAAAATCTCTAGTCACTCATTTGGCCCAAGTTGTCTGACCATAAACTCTAGTCTCATTTTTTCAAAATTGTGTAAACATAAACTTCAATTTCATTGATGCAATATTTATGGTCAAAAACTATAAAGCCTCAAGTATCACATTGGTCCCCTCCTTAATGCATGATCAAACCCCATTCTCATGTATCCTATGGGGTTAGAATTTATATTTATCCAAAAATTTCATTGGTTTGTGTTCCCTCCATCTATGTTGGCTTACCCCATCAATATTCCCAATTCATAAAAGCATTACCCAATAGTTCTTGAACTCCTCTTGAGCATCTATTATTCTTTTTAAAACTCACATTATATTTTCTAATTTCTAATTTTTTCCTGAATATTTCATTTGTAAATAGACACTCCATGGTTTATGGAAATGGCATAGGTTCCCCAATATTGACATTCCAATACCCACCTAAACAAAAATCCTCAGAGGAACCATACTTGGTAACAACATGAGCGAACCGACATTTAAAACTTGTCCAACATTCATCCTCAACTTTTTTCCCTATTTACAATGATATGGAAGTGGAAACCACCTTTTAAACCTATTCTCAATGGTCAACCTTAACCTATCTATCACTTAACTCCATGATCAAAACTTTTTAAATTAGAATTTTACTTTCCCCTGCTTCCAACTTGTTTTAGTTGAGTTTTAATGCCCTTGTGTTGTTACCCCATGCATCTCTACACATTGAAAGAGTGAATTAATTTTTGGAATTCCAATTGTGTTGATCCTATAATCATTGAATGTTTTCTTATAGTGGTCAATGAGATATTCAAACCACAACCCATACCCCACCATTGGGCCTACTCATGTAATATGATTGATATTCAATTACATCTTTTTTATCACATAAGTCATGACTCATGTGGGATTAGATGTTTAGGTTCAGCATTTCTTTTGCATAATTTAGATGCATCAAAATTTAATATAGGGAGTATAAAGAAGTTTTATTATTTCCTTATAAAAACATAAATTGAACCATCCATAGGTCATAACCTCTCTTTTTAAATAATGTTTTCTAATGATAGTGCTTGATTTATTAACTACTCAAGATCTTCCATCATCTACTTGTAAGATTTGGATTCCCATCACAACCTTTTCAGATCCCCTATCCCAACCACTATCTAAGGATGAAGTTAGGATTATTTTATTATAATTATCTTATTAATCCTTATACTCTTCCACTCAAGTTTTTGATCAGGATATCTTAACTCCAAATGATACTAAATGAGTCCTCATATGGGTGACTACCTCTTCTCGCACCAAAGTGAGGACCTTTGGTTAGTTCTCTTTCTCCTATAGCTGATTGATTTTCAATTTAATCACTTATAGATCTTTCATAGTACAATCCTCATACATAAAACTTGTAATTTTTTATTTCCATGCCTTTATTATCTCTTGCTCGATCAAAAAGTCATAGGTCATGGCATAGAGGGAGTCGTAGTTCACCCTTGTCGTACCTAAGTTAACTAGCGAAGGAAATATAGTTACCATCTACCCACTCATATGACCTAATAGATTATGAGTGATGAGTCACTGGTTGTTCTTCTGAATACATCATTGTATTACCCATTTTTATTCATTTGTGTCTAAACCATAGTTAACTTCATCTCCTAACGAATATTTGTACTCTAGAAACTACTACATTAGTGGTTACAGATGCTCAGTTGTATAAATCAATTTAATTGGATTCTCAATGGAAGGAAGGCTTGGATATAAAGTCATAATATGGTTTGAAACTAAATTTTTCCTCCATACAAGTAGGAGTTCCACATTTAGAATCATGGTAGGATCCTACTTTTTGATAAGTTCATTATGGTCTCATTTTTTCACTGATTCACTTGCAGGTTCTCCCCCATAAGTAGTGGTAAATTAAAATCACTATTATGGACTATCACAAAATCAGTTTGTGGAAGGATCAACTTAACCTATTTAAAGTCTAGACTCCTACTCCTCTATGGATCTGAAAACTACCCTTGAAATTTTGTTGTTATTTCAAGAAATGGAATCATGAATAATTGGGATATATGCGATGAAGTCTTACCTATTTCAAAAGTATGGGTGACCTTATCTCCACCCTATACTGGGAACCCAAGGGACCTATATTCCTAACCTAATTTAGTTTCCACACCAACTAGTAGATTAATGTGTGAGGAATTGGAGGTAGACTCTACTACCAAGGTCCCCTAAGCATTTATTTGAAAACATGAGGCTTCCATCAAAAGATCGTTGACCTAGCGTGTTATCTCTTCATTGAGAAATATAGGCGTGTAAATATAGATTCAATAAGAATATTTTGCAGTGAAGAGGGAATGAGGTTACCTTTTGAGTCATATTTCCCAAAATCCATCATCACCCCAACACGATATGAGTATTTTGTATCATCATTTGTCAGAAATACTCCTAGAGTATTAGAAAGCATCACACCCTAAACCAATATGAAATCCATGGTTTTAGGAGAGGATACTCCCTATTATTAACCTCTTGGTAGTTTTGAACTACCCTACCAATTTTCATGACAATGGGGTTATTATAGAATTTCTTCAATATTTGAA
This sequence comes from Viscum album, assembly GCA_963277665.1. Lineage (NCBI taxonomy): Eukaryota > Viridiplantae > Streptophyta > Magnoliopsida > Santalales > Viscaceae > Viscum > Viscum album. Next base: position 787,104,731 of record OY728164.1, read on the forward strand.
TCATACACAAGCAACGAAAATAGAATTTAGTGTTTTTACTAGTACCACCATGGCAGTTGTTGGATCTTAAAGTTACTTAGTCTAGATAGATCTCCCTAGAAACATAAAAAATGAAATCATATCACCCTTTATGAAATATTCTACTCACCCCATGTCACTTCTCCAAGAGTCTTCATCCCCAAACTCTATCATCTCTATATCCCCAAGTATATCCAACATCCTGTGATCCTTTATTAGTTTTCCATCAATCATCATCATCACCCAATTAGTGAAGATAGCCTCTTTGAATTGGGAGTAAACAATCATCTCAGGATCATTACTATAGGATATGGATTCCATCATGTTAATTGAGAATGTAGGCTTGGGAAACCAGATTCCATCCTGGTACAACCCATGTGATTAGAGGCCCCCCATATCCTAATATATGTGAGTAACATAAACAATTCATCACATGATTTTTAGGCTCAAGATAAGGAATAATGTAATCGTATCCCCTAAATTTCCCACACATGATTCCCCAAATCCATCATTAAATTATCTTCTAGGGTTACCCAATGATTCATCATGCTACTATACATGCTTTCTGGGGTACCGCTTATCCACAACTGGGCATGAACCAAATGACTCAACTTGATATTTTATGGGAGGCCTTGGATATTAATATGATGAAACTTACTTAGTAGAAGCCATAATCTTTGGTTAGTGAGAACCATTAATAACTACATTTAGTCTTCCCTACAACCTTATTATTTATATCTATTTATACATCTATTTAACCATATTTCATAGAGTGGAACCTACCCCATTTTCGATATCTATTCATAGTATTAAAGCTATCTTGATAGGGATTATTCCACTATTAGTTAAATGGCCACATCTATTTACCCATGAACTAGCATCCACCATTGTTTTTAGATGACCATTGGGTGGAAATATTGAAAAAACTACACTGTGAACCCATGAAGTGTTTTGTTGGTGTCAGCAAAACTAATGTGTAAGAGTAAAGTGTTTGGATCCTAGATAAAAATACCTTTAATTCACACTACCAATAATCCACCATTGAAGGGCACTAGTTTAAGGATTTCAGTACTATTATTCATAATCATCCCAATAGGATTATTGAAGGGGTTGAAGTTGAACCTCTAATGTGACAACATTAAGGTGATAAACCTAGTTATGTCCATCCATTTTGGATTCACCCAAATGATCTTTAGTAGAGATGGTCATAATTATATGTAAAAAGGGATGACGAGATTCCAAAACTCATAACGCCCATAATACACAACAAACTACCCATACAGAAATTGGATGGGTCCATAGATGCATAGTGACATATCCCTCCACCTCACATGCCCAAAAAATCATATATCATTTCAAATAATAGGGAATATAGGATGATTTGATGTATGTTTGTTAATTATTACACCACTATAATAGTTACAATTGTCACCCCATATTAGCATCCATGACTGGTAGATTACACCCACTAAGGAAGGCCTATAGGAAACCTATTAAAATTACATTTGGGGATATCTATATACTCATAAAAAATCTAAATTCTGTATACTGGCCCTACTTTATTATGAACCAGCAGGACCTTGGATGACATTATACATAGTGTTTTGAGCACTATGTTAGCTACCCCACCATTACCCCATTTGACATGTCAATTAACATACTGAACCAAGTGTTGAACAGGATGTCCAAGTGTATGTGAGTAATAATTCATTAAATTTATCTAAACCCCATCACCAAAACCTAATATAACACAAGGGTATTCTCTATATCTACCTAGAATTTGGTTTATAGTAGTAAATAAAGATACATTTCACCATGGATTGGGATATATGAAACCCCCATTCCACTATCAATAGTGAAAACACACCTTTATTGTTAGGTTCTTACCTTTTAATGTCAGTTTATAACTGACATTACTAAAGGATATGTTGATATTTGAACTTTAAATATCATTTTTCATAAATTTATGTTGAATACCCTTCTACAAAGTTAATTATTGATGGATTTCAATGTTGGTTGTTTATAAAACAGAAATCTAAACCATAGTGATATCTAAATCTTTCCAGGAGTTCATTCAAAATTAGTTTCTTATAAAACTAACATTGAAAGATGATTTTTTTAAATATTTCAAATTTTATTAATCCCATAACTATAAAGTAAAAAGTTATAAAAAATAATAAAAAAAGATTAACAAAACACTTTGAGAACATTAGCAATAATTTTTTCAAATATACAACTAAATGAAACTGAGAATCCTAATTAGTCAAACTAAGAAAATATTGTGCAAATAAATTTTGAAGGTGTTTAAAGTTATTGGATTTATTTGAAAAAAATCATAAAAAACCTTTAAAATAAAGTTTCTAATGTTTAAAAATAAATTATTTTTTAAAAATTATACATTTTATATTGAATCTAATATTTTGAAAAACTATTTTTTTGTCACGATTATCTCAAAAATGAACTATAAAACATAATGTCCACATTCATGATTCCCTTGATGGTAATGAAACTAAATTTATGAAAAAATATTTTAAAAATAACAATAGTACTTGTGTGAGAAAAAAATATATCCACTGATATAAAATTTATCTACCTAAACTTTCGAATATTCAATTTTTTCTTCTTCCAATGTTTAATAGTGATCCCTATTGAACTAGATTCATGAAATTTTTTAATTTAAAATATTAATTATAAAAAATGATGTAAAACTAAAAAATTATTATTCAAGAACAAAAATAACAGAATAAAACATAATTCTTTAATAATTTACAAAATCTTATTTTAATACCACCCAATAAAGAGAACAACTAATATGATTTATATTCTTTTAGAAAAAATACACATAACATCCAATATTATCTACAATATAAAATATTCATAATTGATAATAGTATAATGAATAGTGTTACATAATTAAATATTTTTCTTAACTTTTATGGAATGAAAAAAACAAACATGTGATCTATAATATTTTTAATCATTCATATATATATATATATATATTAAATTATAAATTCTTGGTTCAGATACTTCACCAATGTTGTAATTTGTTTAGGTTTGATAAAAATTTAAGAAAAAATAAATAAGGAGTAATATAATAAAAATAAATAGGAGGAACATCTTCAGAGTCGCTACATGAATTGTCTTATAATTGAATAAATTTTTCTTCAATCATTTGTTCCTCTAATAAATGATACCCCCACATGTAAATATATGATGGTATAAATTATGAGACTATATATCTCATTGAGTTTTCATGGAGTCATATTATATAAGAAAAAATAAATAAGGAGTAATATAATAAAAATAAATTTAGAAAATAAATTTTACAATGAACAAAAACATACCATAAAAGATTCCTCCTACCGACTGGAGACAAAAATTATTCCATGTCCCTCTATCATTAAATACATATATAAGAAATACATCCTGTTCCTTTTTACTCCCAAAAAAATTAAATTGAAGTCTATTTTTTCATTAAATAGCTCCATCTTTTTTCCAAAAAGGATAGACACTTTTTTAATTCTTCTTGTCTCTTGAAAGTTAAATTCCATCTGTAATTGAGTAAATAAAATATTAACAAATGAAAAATATTTAAACCATTGAAAAAATAGATAGATTAGTTTATAAATTTTTCCATTATGGACTCTCATAACATATATTCCATAAACTATTTTATGCTCCTCCAATTAGGATATTAAATATTATTCTACAATTGCTATATATAGCTGGGTTATTCTTAAACGGTGTGGAATTTGGGCTGGTTGCAAAGTCATTACCATCAAAGTAAATTATCACCATTTAAACTCCACAAGTGTGTAATGTTTTTAGTAAAAATGTAATTTCATGCCTACCATATTTAGTTACCATCCACTCTGGAGAAGTAGAACAGTAGAAAATAATTTTCAGGAATATAAGTTTAATTTCATTAAATAATTTATTTACAATTTTTACGAACAAGCCTGGGTACCTTGGTAACTTGATAACCAAGTCAGTCCTAACATTCCCCTAAGGGTATTCTCGATCTCCAAAATTTGGTGACTATCACATAGAATCATACAAAATGAATGTGGTAATGTTTTTTACCTAAGAATTTGGGAAGTAAAGATGGACAAATCAGTATGGATACAAAAGAGGATCTCCAGGGAGAAGTGTACTAGAAGTATACCTGTATAAAAACCCCAAATTACTAAATAAAAGTACCAAAAAATATAAAAAACTACCCAATTATCAATGGAAACAACTCACCAAGTCCACAGATCAACAACTAGAACCACCTCCATGTGGCAATTTACCCCTACTCGAATAATGAAGGAGAAAATCTACAAACACCTAAAGGCATAGGTAGGGTTTGAGATAAAATTCCAATTAGGGTCTCATAAAGTTCTAAATAATAATATTCCAATATTTAATTAACAAAAAAAGATCTTTCAATTTTTAAATAATTTTTTTTTGGGAATTTCCAAAGTATATTTAAACAAATCATGCTTTACATTTCAAATGATGAAAGTACTTTTAAACAAATGACTCACATTTAAAATGATAGATAATTTATAAAAAATAGATTAATAATTATTTTTATATAAAATAGTTTATATATATTTTTATGTAATGTAAGAAAATTCAAAAAAATTGGAATACATTTATATCTCATATATAAATAAGTGACCAACATGGTCATCTGTTAGGAGGTATGACAGTTCCAGGTTATCAGATCCTTACACACTCATGTGAAAATAACCAAAATGTGTGCACACATCCCTTAGAAATAGAAATAGAGTAATCTTATATGTAATAATAAGGAATAATATATACTAATATAATGTTTTTTAGTGTTGTAAATTGTCAATCTGCAGCTAGGTCATTTCCATCATAACGTTCTTGTCCCAAATAACACACTAACTACATAGTATTTCATGTTCTTTAATATAAATCAATGATAGGAAATTTATTTTATGAAACCTTAGAATATAGCTAAATCCCATCAACACATTTCAAAAATGAAAATTTTCCATTTAAAAACCAAAATGTGGTTTTAATCAAAAATCGTCTTTTTCCAAGATAAAACGAAAAGGTTTCTATCAAAACTATTTTAATAAATTATTCCCAAATAAGAATTTGAAATTAGTTAATAGTTCATTTTCAAAATTCAATTTTCCAAAATTAAATTCAACAATTTAATTGGAGTAATTTCTTTTAGTTTCACAATGTAAATTTAATAAATTAAATTTCCACAATTTTATATCAATTTCACATCCACACCCCAATTTAATGGAATTGGGGGTTTTCCAAATTTGAGGAAAAAAAATTAATTTCGTAGAATCCTAATTCAATGGAATTGTGTTCTAATTCAATAAATTTAAATTAATTTTATTTATAATATAAATTGAATTAAATCAACAATTAAATTTAAATCATGCAATTTAGGGTTAATAAAAAATGGGCATCATGACACAACCACCGACCATAGATCAGTGGATAATGAAACTACAATCCCTAACTGTGATTCACCAACATCGAATTAAGACAAGAGGGTCCAATAATTAATCCTAGGTTTAAGCTCCTAAAATAGAGGGGATTAGATCCCCCAACCAATGCATAGATCTACAAAAACCTAGGGAGGAAAAGAGAGAGAGTGGGAGATAGATAATGGGAAGAGGAAACTTAACCAGAAAATATTGAACATCATTTTCCAAGTTTTGATCTACTTCCAAGAGGGTTCTAAGGGACCAAGAAAAACTATTGGGATACTCTATGGAATAATAATAAGTATGGGGTTGTATAGGCTTTTCGGGAAACTAAAACCTTGATTTTTTCGAAATTTAAAATTCAAAACGTGACAAAAAAATCTTGTACACACGGTTTACTGGGAAGGACCACATGATTAGAGAAAGCTGTGAACCCTAGGAGTGTGCTGATTTTAATTGGGTTGCATGGTTTCTTCTAACTGGGTCCATGATCTGCCAAACTATGCACCAACTGTGAAAAACCCCACTACCTGGGTTTGCATGTTTTCCTTGAGAGGACGCACGATTTGCGGAAACCATGAAACAACTGTGCACTAGCCCAAGAGATTTCAAAACATTTAATATTTCACCTGATCCACCCATAAATGAAACCCAACCAAATCATGGTAAAAAGAGCAGTTTAGGAATACCTGAAAACAGTAACATTATGTTACAACCTCCCCAGCATAGAAACATTCTGCCCGTAGAAATCCTAAGAAGAATATTCCATTCCCAAAAGATGAGGACACTGAACTCTCATCAGTGCCACCCTCTCCCACGTCTCATGAATATTAGAACCATACTTCCATATCATAAAACCAAAGGTATCTTTCTCCCATGAAGGGAATTGTTTTTAGAATAAACTATCCTGAATGGATGTTCATTCATGTATAAATCAGGTTCAACCTCTGATCACTCTAGCTCAGAACAGAATATGGATCAAATAGATACATTTGGAGTTGAGATTCATGGAACATTCCATGTATCTACATCAAATAAAATGGAAACACTAAATTTTATGTGAATTTTACCACTTATTCAACAATCTCAAAAGGTCCCACTAAATAAGGATAAATCTTCTCATGCCAACCAAGCCATCGATGACCCAATCTAGGTGAAACTTTTAAGAAAACCTTGTCATAAACTAAAAAAATACAACTACTTATGATGATGATCAACAAAATACTTATATCGGCTATGTTCAGTTAACATTCTATGATGAATTGAGTGAATATTTTTTATCATCTCTTAGACCAATCTTGGTCTAACCAAGAATCTTTCACCAATATCTAACCAAGACAATAATGATATACAATACCATCTATACAACCCCTCAAAAGTATCCATTTTGATTATGGACTGTAACTATTGATCTAAGAAAACTCAACCCACCCTAAATGATCATCCCAAACTCCACTAAAGTCTAGAACACAAGTGTGGATCATATCCTCGTGAATTTGTATAGCTTTTTCTATATAGACATATGATTATGGATGGTATTCCATGCTCAAATATACATGAGGTACCAATTCCTCTTGAAGGACTCTCAAAAAATGATAAGTGAAGCAAGGATCCCTATAAGAGGATACTGAAGAAGAAAATCCATGAAAATGAACAATCTATTTCACTTAGAGATTTCCCAAAACCTCCACCTTGGTTGTATCTAGAATGGGTTTAAAGTGAGCCGATCTAGTCAACTAATTGGTCACCACCCATATCAAATTATTCTTTATCTAGGTAAATGGATACCCAACTGAAAAGTCCATAGAGATCTCATCCCACCTTCAAGTCAGCACTGGAAGATGCTGATACAAACCTGAAAGTTTATGGTGCTCGTTCTTAACTTGTTAGCATGTATAACAAAAAGATAAAAATTCATTAATACCCCACCTCATTTCTAGCCACTATAATAGATGTCTTAGGTCATAAAACATCTTTATGGTTCTTGGGTTCACAACCCACTAAGAATTATTGAAATTCTCCATCACATATTTCCTCACCGATAACAGCTCCACAAAGCGATTCTAATAGTATAGCATTCCCTATTTGGAGAAAGACCAATCATTAATGGTCTCCCCACCATAAGATAGAATCAGATGATATGGAACTGATCATCAAGATACTGTTTCTAAAGAATCATTCTGAGAAGAGAAAAGGTCAAATGAACACTAGCCAAAGAAAACTCATCCCCGGATTCCTGAACTCCAATACAAAACTGTTCAAAGAGAGCTATCAAGATATACTCTTTCAAATATTCATTCATGGCCTGGGTGGGAAGATTACTACTCAAACCTTCTATGATGGCATTCTCTTTCTTTGGGGTATAGGTGATGTCAATCTAAAAATATTGTAGGTATTCCACCCAACTCCTCTAGTAGATATTCAAATATTTTTGAGAGAATATATAACTCAAGATTTTGTGGTCTAAAAAAATCATAAACCATATCTATTAATTCAACACTGCAAACTCTTAAGTTCATGCATCACAACTTCATGTTCATGGTCATGGGTCAGATAATTCTTCTTGTGTGGCCTAAGCTGACAAGATCCATAAGCAATGATATGATCACCATGCATAAGAACAGAGCCCAATCCTAAACTTGATGCATCATAGAAGCACTTGAGCCTCAGCCCAGTTAGCGAGGACTCTTTAAGTGCATCTAGGTGACCTAGGATCAAATCTAGGTGGAGGAAAATTTTCAAGGTACTGTAGCAGTACTGTAGTAGGTACTGTAGAAGGTACTATTTAGCCTTGTAGCAGTTGGGACTATTCCCTCGTTTGGGCCTTCGAGCCACTGATTTGGTCCCCGAGTCCTTCAAGGCCTTCGGGCCACCTAGGACATTGGGTCAGTAAGGCCTTCAAGCCACCTCAAGGCCTTCGGGTCACCTTAAGTGATGATGAAAACTAGAAAACCTACAAAGAACAAGATCTAGAAGGAGGACGAGCAAGGAGATTTCAATATAGTAGAATCTAATCTAATTGCAAGAATGAGAGGGTATGAAACCTACCATCGGGAAAAGCCAGTACATGCATGGGAAAACCTATCCAAAGAGCCATGCAAAGGTGGAGAGATTATTTCATGATGATGATGCTGGGGAGGAGTAATTCCAAGTAGTTAGACTGGGTTGTATGTAATGTTTGAAGCCTATGGGTAATGAATTCCTCTAAGGCCTACAAGCCATGTAATACTTATGCCTATGGGCCTTGTAAGGGTTCTAACTCACCCCATGAAAGGTGGATTATCAAAATAAATAAAAAATGAAGGAATTCACACCATTGGAGGAGGATGCATCATAGAAGACCACATAGCCCTATTTGGAAACTGTAAGATTCAATATTGGAGCAGAAGTCAAAATACATTCAAATTAACCAATGAATTTATACATTTTTCATCCCAAGAAAAAAATTAATCCCTTTCAAGTTAGAGCAGTCATAATAGAATCCAAAATTGAAAAGTTATTCACAAACCGGATATAATACCCAGCTAGACCTAAGAACCTTTGAATCTGGAAAACATTTTGTGGTTGTTCCTATATCTTAACAGTCTTTAACATTTCAGGATCAACTGAAATACCATGTTGTGACACCATTTGTAGCAATAATTTCACTTCCTAAATCCAAAAATCACATTTTTAATGCTTTACATAAATATGGACATTTATCAACAATTTAAGAACTGCTCTCATATGACGCACATGATCCTCCTCTGACTTAGAGTAGATAAGTATTTCATCCACAAAGACTATAATGAATATTTCTAGATACTCATGGAAGATCATATTTGTTAAATCCATGAAAATAGTAGGATAATTGGTTAGACCAAAGGGCATGATAAGGTACTTATAATGGTTTTACCTACTATGAAAAGAAGTTGTATGAATGTTAGATTCTTTTACCCTCAACTAATGGTAACATGATTGAACGTCAATCTTGGGGAACCAATTTTCCCCTATAAAATGATCAAATAGATTATCAATCAATATAAATATATAATTTCTCATTACTGTACTCGATTGATATTTTGGTAATCCATAAAAAGGTGAAGGGATCTATTAAATTTCCTAGAAAAGAGAACCGGTGCTTCCCAAGGTGGCACAATCAGGCATATAAATCATTTTTCTATAAGATCATCCAATTGGGTCTTCAGATCTTCCATTTTAGTAGGATCCATGTGGTAAGAGGGAATAGAAACTAGTTATCCACCAGGTACAAAATCAATAGAAAACTCCACCTCCCTTACCAGTGGAAAACTAGATAAGTCATAAGGAAACATGTTATGAAACTCGATGTAAATTAGAGGTATATCACCACTAAAAGATTTCCACTCCAAATAAAAATAAAATACATATATCACTTTCCCCAATTCTAGAAAATAATGTCTGAATCTACTCAACCTCGGGTCCCATTACCCTTGAAATAAATGGAACACACTATTATGTGTAGTGAAATAGACCCATTGAAGATAATAATCAATCCAGAAGATATTGGAAATGATCCAATCTATCCCAAAAATTATGTCAAGATATTTCAGGTCGAGAACTAGAAAACTCTAAGCAAGATTGACATCTGATAGAGAAAAAAATAGAGACTATTGAAAACATTCTCACTCTTCGTTCGAATGGGTGTAGTAATATAGATTACATAAGATAAATTCTCTATAGAAAGATTTATCATATTAAGAAAATGTGTTGAAATAAATGAATGAGATGCACCCATATCAAATAAAGTAGTCACTAATGACGAATCTATAGAGATGGTACTTATCATAGTCATTGGAATCATATCCTCTTCCTCTGGAAAAAAATTCCACTTTGTGAATAAGCTTCTTTATAGATGCTTATGGATGGAACTCTTTCATCCTTGAATCATTTGATTTCCCAACTGTTTTAGAAATCATTGATGATCTTGTTCCACTTTATGGTGTGGAATAAACATGGGTGATTTCCATAGGTGACTCAAGCATCTGCATAATCAACATATCATGGGTACCTCAGTATAAAACCTCTTTTAATTACCATTATTCTAACATTGGTAGAAAACCAATGGACCTATTCCATACACTATAAGAGGTTTAGAATGACCATTCTATCGAGAACCACTATGAGAATCATCATGATTCTTCTTTCTTTTTATGTAACTTGTACCACCACTGGGATAGAATGAAAATCTTAATAACCCTAATTTTCCAAACATGTCCATTTCAACCATAAACACTCTATCTAACACATCAACATAAGATAGAAGTTTCAGCAATAAAACATGAGAACTAATATATGTTCAATGTACCAACTCAAACCTTCGAGCCTTTATCTTCACAATCAATACAATCTTAGATGAAAACTGTACAAGCTCATCAAAATAGTTTGTATAATCTGTCATGGTCCTGTCATCTTGGTCATGTTTGAAAAACATGGTAACCTTGGCCAATAGCATCGACTCTGGATAGAACAGGTTGGTGAAAATAACTTTGAATTCTTTCCACCCTAAGAACTCATTATTCATCATCATCCCCATTGTGTCACACTATCTCATTATTGTCCCTTCCATTAAGAAGTTGGTACAATTCACATTGAATTAATCAGGTGTTTCCAAGATCCCAAACAAACGTTCCATCCTTATCAACCATTGCTCAACCACTTGAGGATCATTTAAGCCTTTGAATGGTGTTGGATTATAGTTAAGGAATTCCTTATAATGATTTTGGAGATCAACCATTTGTGGTTACATAGATGGAACCCAAACAATATTCGGTGCAGGTGCATATACCAGAGTATGGATTGTATGCATAATCACTTTAACAAAATTTTGGTCTACAAGATTATTTTCTCTTTGGGGATCAGCAGATGCTTCCTCCTAGATTGAATTAAAACATCTTCTAGGAGGTGTGATGCTACACAACATTATCAAACAAAAAATAAGACATAATATTTCCAATCAATAGATTCATAATGGGAAATTAATCCCAATAGATAGACAAACAAGATTGGGATTTCATCTATCCAAATCATATATTAGTAAAAGAATAGAACTAATCCTCAAGAAATATTTCCCTAACCACCCATGGTGACATAAGGTTCATTGTGGTGAGATCTATCTAGGAACTCAATCAAAACAAATTTTTATGTCCTAAAAAAAATACCCAAATTCATACTGGCATCAGGACAATAAGCTCAACCAAGAGCTATGGTACCACTTTTTACCGAACCAGACTGGGTACCCTGGTAACCGGATAAATGATCATGTTATGACAAGGCCCGAAGGTCATTCCCGATCCCCATGGGTTGGAAACTAGAACCTGGAATCATACAAAATGAAAGTGTGAATGATTTTCTCAGAATAATTGCAGATGTAAAGATTAAAATATCAGTATACATACAAAAGAAGCTTAATAAGGAGAATTATACGTGAAGAAAAATAGGTATAAACAACCCAATGTTCTAAAAAAAGTACAAGAAAATAAGAATAACATCCCAAGTCCAAACAAATTCAGCTAACAAAGTCCATATATCAACAACTAGAACCACATCTATGTGGTGATTTACCCCTGCTCGAACCTAAATGGATATACTCCACAAACACCCAAAGGAAAATGTAGGGTGTGAGCTAAAAATCCTAGTAGGGTCTAACCAAGGATTCCATTATAAATTCCAACATTTAATTTACCAGACAAGATCCTTCAATTTTCTAATAATTTGTTTTATAATTTCCAAAACATGTTTAAACTAATCATGCTTTACATTTCAAATGATAAAATACTTTTAAATTAGTGTTACACATTTCAAATGATGAGCATTTATAAAAAATTGATTAAAAAATATTTTAAATAAAATAATTTATATAAATTTAAAAATCATGTAAAAAAATCACAAACATTGGCATACATTTATATCTGATATATAAATAAGTGAGAAACACGGTCATCTACAAAGAGGTATGATAGTTACAGGTTATGAGATCCTCACACACTCATGTGATAATAGCCATAATGTGTAGAAACATCCCTTGGTACTGTAAATAGAGAACTCATCTATGTCCTACTAAGTAACAATAGAATGTTTTGTTAGTTTTGTATATCGTCAATTAGGTGGGATGGCATTACCATCCAACCTTACCTGGCCCAAATAACTCACTAACTCCCTAGTATTTCATGTGATCATGTAAAAATAAATGATGGGAATTTTTTTTTAGAAACCTTAAAATACACTTAATTCCCATTCTCCCATTTCAAAAATTCAAATTTTTCATTTATAAACTTAACTAGTTTTTTAATCAAAACATGTATTTTTCCAAGATAAAACCCAAAGGTATATATCAAACCCATTTTAAGTGATTTTTCCAAAATAATAATTTCAAATAAATTCACAATTCAAATTCACAATTCAATTTTCAAAAAATAAATTAGTAATTTTAATTTAAATAATTTCCATTAATATCACAATTAAAATTAAAAAAATTTAATTTCATCAATTTTCCATCTATTTCACAATCACAACCCAATTCAATGGAATTGGGTTTTATCCCAATTTTATGTCAAAATCTAATTTCAAAAAACCCCCAATCAATGGAATTGGGGTTTTAATCAATAAATTGATTGAAATTTCCTTTATAATAGTAATTTAATTTCAACCAACAATTTAATTTAAATGATGAAATTTAGGGTTAATAAAAATTGGGAATCTTGATGGAATGACCTACCATAGATCACTAGAAAATGAAAATCAAAACCCTAATCGAGATTCTCTAATAGTGAATGAAGAAAATGGGATCCAGGAATCAAACCTAGATTTATGATCTGAAAAATAAAGGGTTTTAGATCCTCTAACCAATAAAGAGATCCACAAAACCCTAGGGAGGAAAGGAGAGATCATGGGAGATGGTGAATTGGAAGTGGATACTAAATGGGAGAGGATCTATTGTCCTTATCCAAGATTTGATCCTCATTAATGAGGGTTCTAAAGGGAAAATAACTACTCTTGGGAGACTCTATGGAATAATAACTCATTTGGAGTCATACAGGTTGGTCGGGGACCTAAAAGAGAGGATTCAAGAATTTTAAAAATAAAATCTAGATTAAAAAATCTCGTACGCGCTGTTTGTTGGGAACGTCTGCATGGTTAGACCAAACTATGTGTGTAGTTCATGTTAATTTTTTAAATGGGTTGTACAGTTTCACCAATGTGGGAACATAGTATGTGGAACTATGTTCCAACTGTGAAAGGCCCCACTGCCTGGGTTTGTATGGTTTTTTTGAGAGGGGGAACTGTTTAGGAAAACCATACACTAGCCTAGAAAATTTCAAAATATTTAAAATTTCACATGATTCACCCTTAAACGAAACCCAACCAAAGAATGGAAAAAATAGTGGTTTATGAATACATAAATATATTAATATGATGTTACACCTATAGATATATATTTAAATGAAAAATCATATATGTTTTGTTTCCCCTGCTTCAGTGTCTATAATTTTAAAAGAAGTATGATACATCACCAAAAGTATTTTTACATGTATTTGATTATAACTAAATAACTATAATAAATAAAAATTTGAGTGTTCATAATATAAAACAATAATTTGAATGATATACTTTTCATCCAAAATAATGTTTAGCTAAAACAAATGTATATTAAAATCAATAACAAAAAATTGATAGAAATGATTATAATATAAAAATGTATAATTTTGTATACCTAGATTTTTTAAATAAAGAATTATTATAATTTAAAATTTAATTGTTTGTACTAGAAAAAAATATAAATAATTTATTGAATAAAATCATACATCTATAAATAAATAATATAAATAAAGTAGTCAAAACAAAATTATAACGAAATATTTGTTAACAAAATAATAGATATATGAATTTTTTTAATATTAAATATAATACAATAAATATAGAAATGATAAAAATAAATATATTTAAATATTAAAGATAAAAAATAATGTTTTTTACTATGTAAATTTCACAAAAGAATAGATTACCTAATTAATTGTGAGAGTAATGTAGTGTTTTCCCATATCCCTTCTAAAAGAGAATTTCTTGTTTAATGAATAATGTCCACATCATAGTCATTTTTATCAATGAGTAATCATTAAATAGATGTAAAATTTTCATATAAGGTTTCAACATCATCAATATTATCATCACCCAGATGAACTATTTTACCTAAAAAAATAATGGACCACAAATCATTTGATTGATAAAAATCCATAAATATTTATTTTCCTTGCATCATTAGGATAAATTATTACTCCTTGTAACTAATTATTTTCAAATCAACAATTTTAAATCTACAACCACCATGTTTCACATTACTATTATTTTTAACCTACATATACATTGAAGTGTCAAAGGATCAGTTAGCTTCCACTTAGGGGGGTTGGGTGAATCAATGGTACAATTTATTTTACAAATTCTCAACCTCTAGGACTGATTAAACTCTTGATACATCATCTTTAATTCTCCACCTCTCCCAGTAAGAAATAATAAAAAGAAATCACAAAAAACCAGTACTTTTACAAGGTTCAGTACTGGGACATACTCCTTACTGAAACTAGTTATACTCACTAGTTACATATAATGCACTATATATAGGTGGTTAAAACAAGAGAATATTTCATTCGCATCAGTAATTATTCCCACAATGTTCTACTCTTGAGTAACGCTGGAGATTACAGGTTCCCACATACACTTATAACTCTCGAGTCCCATTAGAGGATATTTATATCACATCCCATATTATTACTATCATCCCTCTACCTACAATGGAGTCCCACAAGAGAATTTTTCTTATTTAGAGTCTCATTGAATACTTTGACTAATATTGATTTGCGAAAGATATGATCCTCTAATAGAAAGATCTATATCAGATTTAGACTGTTTTTTTACTACCTCGAGATGAAGTCTTTTTTCACAAAACAATTTGCATCACCTGATATGCTCATTTACAATCATTAAGAACTTCAAAATTTGATAAACTACTACCTGGTCCTTCTCACTATTCACTAATATTGAAATGATCTAAACTTTAATTAATTTAATGACTACTCAGGTATATGAATTTTGAATTAATTCTCGAATACAGTCTAAAAAATCACTACACACTATAAAAAATATATTTTATTTTAATTTATTTAAACTTCATGCATGTATATAAAACAATTAATGGTATTATCAACATAATATGTGAAATAATAAAAATTAAAAAACTTCACACTTTCATTTATGCATTATTTCATGTGAAAGCATGTGTTAAAAAATGAAATAAAATTGCACTAGCTTAGTAACTTATTCACTACCATTTTGGTTGTATACTGAAAAAGTACATATAAATTGTACTTCCTTTGAAAAGTTCATCATGAATGTATATGATGGGAAAATGTCTCACACAATCTCATTTCGAAAAACTCATACGCAAGAACTCAAGCTCATGTCATTATCATGAAACACACTACAATCATGGATATAATCTATTGTATAATTCCAAGTGTCATTGACATAATAGTATATTTGGGGATAAAAATGTGAATTAATTTATTCTTCATGTAAACACTTCGAGTGTATATACCACAACTAAAGTTTCGCCAAACTTAAGCCATCATCATTCGACCACAAAGGAGGAGACACAACTTGAACTCATGGAACATTCTTTCAAAATCAGAGTGCTTCCTCTACTATGTTTTCCTCACTCAATGCACTCGTATTTTATTTAAGTTCATCAATTATAAATTAGATCCTTGATTGATATTTATGGAAAACCCCTATTGACTCAGTTATCTGATAATTACATAAAGAAACTCGTTCCTTCACATCATGTGATGATGAGAATCACCATCACCATAAAACCATTTTTTTCTACTCACTATATCTCAACGTTTAAAGAATTTATCTTCCACAAAAACAAAGTTTATTTTGGAAATGATCTAATTCATATAATCATTCTGATAAAAAGATACTAGAATAATTCATCTCAATCAAATAGAGGTGTGGCCTACTGAAACATACCTGACACATGCAAAAGTCTTTGATTAAAGGATGAAGACGATGATCAGTGAAGATCACATGGATCTAGATGAAATCATTGGATGGATTATGTCATTTCCATATCATTTAGGATGGATGAATAGTGATTCATGGTAGGATGTCCCACATCGATTCTTCATGAAATTCCCTACTCCCTTTTATAATAAGGTGCTTCGTTAGCCATCTAGAAGAAATTATCAGGGTATGCTACCGACTCCCCTGGTACTACCCTATGTTGGAATTATCCACTATTATAATTACACTCTACATAGTGGCTTGTCTCATGTCTCTTGTTCCCTACCATGGTGAACCAATGAACATGCACACCCTCAGTCACCCATGCGGACTTTCTAGGGATTCTACTTCCCACCTATGAAGTGGTTGCGGACATCCTTCACTGGCTAGTGTGTGGTAGGATAATTTTTTGGTAACACACCATAAAAAATACATGTTCATTTCTCTTATAGTGAAATTATCAAATAAAGTGTTATGGACAAGAATGAATCTCCACTTCCCCAAAAATTATTTATGTAAATTATTTATACATTTTACATGGACTATCTTGTTGAGACCAATGTTTCATACCTAATTATGATTGACACATGTATTTTTAACATAAGAACATTTCCAAAATCATCACAATTAATGGTTTATGATATTTTCACAAATATACTCATCATAAATAAATTACTGAAATATTGAGATCAAATCCATATCAAGTCAATCACCAATATTGACAAAAATGAAATTCCACTCTAATGGAACTTCAATATCCCCCTTTGAATTTTTTTTCAATACTTACAAACAACATAAATCTCAATATGTGTGTTTTAATTTCTACCACTTATTGAAAATTAATACAATGATCATGTAGATGAAATCATTTTTCATCAAACATATTCTTCTCCCTTTAATATGATACCACCTATTTTCTTTTTCAAAGTCCTATTATCATAAAACCTCTAAGTCTATGTGGGAAGACCCAATGTAGTAAGAAAGAGTGTATAACCATGTTTATCAATATTATACATGAAAAATTATACATGTGATACCATTCTCATAAATCTATCACTTCATACCTTTGTTATTCTTAGATAAGAAATTCATGAAAAAATATTTATCCAGCACTCATCTGAACAAATACATCATGAATTTCATGTGAAAAAAACATATAGATCCCCCTCAATATTAACTCCCCTTTGATAATTATTTTTCAAGAATATTAAGATTATGAATTTTTGAGTGATTATTAGATTCACAAGACTTTTGAATACTTAACAACTTAAAATAATCTATGCTCTCATCAAGGGATGAATTCGCCTCCTTCAATTCACTCCATGTTAGTAAAAAACCTATATATATTGGAATTAGGAGGAACTTGTTTGTTTTTTAGAAATAGAACTTAGGTTGAGAGTTCCACTTATTCTTTTTTAATACTTATTTCTTTTTATCTCAGATTTGTAAGAGTTCACCTTACCATACACTTCTTCTTCATGTGGGGATGTTTTCTCCACCTTTTATGTAAAGAAACATTCTTTTCTTCTGATTTCATAAAGTTCTTCATGTTGTATCGAACTTGTTAACCCTAATTATTTTGATCATATATATCATCACAAGTATATGAATTATTTTGGTATTTAGTATATTCTTCTAAAATAATCTTCTTACCCTCAACTGTAACAAAATTTTTAGTTTTATCTATTTTTATTCATTTTCACTTGATATGTCCAAATAGTCGAACAATACTTCTTTGTATGTTCATCCTTTTTGGGTTTCTCACACTGATTCTCTAAAGTACATGACTTCCTCTCTTTTTCCTTTTTATTTCCCTTCCTATTCAAATCACAGGGAACCACTCTAGCTGATTTATTCATGTATAAATCATCTCTATTACCTTATAATAAACATCTTCCACACACTTATTTTAAGTATTCATACTTATTTTATATTGGAATATATGATGGATTTATTTGATATTCCATTCTTTTTTGTTCATTATAGCCCCCAGAATTATGCTTGATTCCTAGTAATTACATGTTGTTCAACCAACAGTAGGATTTATACCCATATTTTTCATAACACCATTAAAATAATTTAAACTATGATCATATATTCTGTTGATAAACCTGTTCATAAAATTCATGATGTTTTCTAATTGTAATCCAGGGATTCTTTCTTTTTATGGGTAAATGGTATCCTTTTAGTCATCCTTTCATCATTTAATGTGGTAAAATCTACCTCTCTAGACTTTTTAGTTCTCACTGATTCACCAACACTATTAGTGATGTCATATCTATTTTTAAACTATGTAGGAAAAAATGTACCTTGTCTATTGGAACCTTTCATATCACCATCTTAAGATGTTTCAAATTTTATTTCAACAATCTTGTTGAATTATTATCTTTTATTCTTCAGTTCATGATGGAATATTAGATAAATTTATTATATCTCAAAAAACACCCCCTCCTTGTGAGTCAGTTTATCTTCAATATTATCACCATATTCTCTAGCTTGTATACCTCAAATATTTACATCGTATTTTCTTAAACAATAGTTATTTTTATTCTATCATGATCATAATTATTATAGCTATATTTTTCCCCTTTTTTCAGATTTCTCTTCTCTTTCTTGAGTTGATTTTTTTCTCAATAAAAGATTCCAAATATTATTTCAACATCTTTTCCAGATCTATTTTAACATCACCATCATCATAACTATTTGAAGAATATGATTCTTTCTAAACACAAGTAATGAAATTGAGTTTATAGTATGAATAAAAACTAGATCATTAATTTTCTTATGTATTCTTGCTCAAAAAATTAATCTTTTTATTATTAGAATATTTCATCTTTTCTATATTATCCATTTTTTGTGTATGAGTATTGTCAATTTCATCATCAAAATCTGATTCATCCATTTTCACTTGGAAAATTTATGTTAAATTTTCCAAAACCATTACATCTAAAGCACTTGAGTAGTTTTTTCCCTTTTCTTTTCCATTTCCCCTTTTTCAATCCTCTTGTAATAAATTCTAAAATTTAATTAATTTATTCATCAACTTCATCATCATCAAAATAACTTGATTCCTCAACTTTAACTTCTTTGAACATGACTTTTCTTATTGCCTCAAGGATATATCTTATTTTTCTTTCTTTTTGAGAGTTGAATCCTTTCTTGTTTTATAAGATATGAGAATACTATGTGACTCATCCAATTAAAAAACTTCTTAATTATACAAGGATGAAATATTAGCATCAAATATGTCAGTGAAATTTCTCATAATATTTTTCATAATTGTTGAATCTTATAGCTTATCAACAAATCAATTTATATTACATACTACCTCATTGGATATAGTGAAATAGTTAGGAATTATTTCTTCATATTCTATTTTAATATCCACAAACTATCTTCTCCATATTTACAGCTTAAATTCCTTGACTATTAGATTTACTTTGTAACTACTTCTGACTTTATTCCAGATCTCCTTGGTAATTTGGATACCCATCACAATAGTGTATAATTTTTATGATAAATCCATAAAAATATCATTCTAATTATTTCTATAAACTTCAATATTTTTCTTTTCATCTCACGTCATATAAACATAATTAAAAATTAGTGGGAGACCCACTATTTCTATATCTCTCACTTCCAAGCCATGAGATAGAATAAAAGGAATCATCCTACTATTCCAGTTGTGATAGTTCATCCCATCAAAAGTATGTCTTCCTTGAATTTTTTTAACTGTTATTGTCCATTCTCAGTAATTTCTCAGTTCTTCATTAGAAAAATTTTCTCTAATACCAATTTAATAGTTGAAGGATTGGTTAGGTACCCCTGAGAGGGATAGATTGGGTGAATCAGTGGCACACTATTTTTAAAAATTCTCAAACTTTGTGCCTCATTAAATACTTGATCCCTCATCTATAATTCTTTACCACTCCTTGTAAGAAACCATAAAAACAAATCACAGTAAATAAGTATTTATAAATGTTTCAGTACGAATATATAATTCTTAATTCAACAAGCTATACACTATGGTTATAGTTTTTGTAGGTGGTTACAACCAACGAAAAAACCATTCCCATCAACATTAAGTTCAATAATGTTCCACTACAGAATCCCACTAGATATTAAAAGTTCCCACCTACTATAAAAACTCCTAAGTCCCATAGGAGGATCTTTATATTGCATCTCATAGAGTTACTAGAATCCTAATAGCTTACTCTATATTTCCACTGGTGACTTCTTCTACTTCATATTCCAATAGAAGAATTATACTAATCTTAATTCACACAAAATATGATCTTTTGATAGAATAATCACTATCAGATGCTTCTACACTTACTTGAGATGATTTATTTATCCAAAAACAAATTGAGTTACCTAATATGCTCGAATAAAATATTCAACAACTTGAACAACTAAAAAACATCTTAGTCATTCTCATTGTTCACTGATCATCAAATGGCCTAAACTTGAATCAATTTAATGACTAATTGGGTATATGTATTCATAATTAATTCCCAGCTTCAATTTCTAAAATCTATAAACTCCATAAAAAATATATATTTCATGTTTATTTCATAATATTCATGCACGTATACAATACACTGCATGGTCTTATCATCATAATATGTGCAATAATACAAATTCAAAAAGTCTACAATTTCATGAATTCATTATTCCATGTGCAAACATGTGTTAAATAATGCAAGCACATTACACTGTTTCATTAACTTATTAATTTTCTCCTTGGTTTTATTTTGAATAAACACATATACAATGTACTACCTTTTAAAATTCCCTCACAAAAGTATATCACGTGACAATGTATTACACTATCTCTTTGGGAAACACTCCTTCCCAAAAACTCAAGATCAAGTCATTCTCATGAAGCAGACTTTAGGAATGGATATAATATGATGTAAAATTCTCAGGATCCTTCTCATCATAGTATATGTGGGGATTAACATGTGAACTAATATCTTCTAGACATAAAAACTTTGATTTTAGATACCACAAACAATTGTTTATGGAACTTAATACATTATCATGTGACCACACTGGTAGATACAGAACTCAAACACCTGGAACCTTCTTGAGAAATAAGAGTACATACTTATCTCTTTTTTTACTCACAATTACATCAGATTTCCATTTATCCCATCGAAGGAAAATGAATTCCCTAGGTGATATTTATAAACAAAATTCCACCGAATCAGTGCTCTAATATTCACGTACAAAACTCATTCCTTCATACAGTAGCTTCATGCAATGATGAGAATCACCATCTCTATAAATCCATTTTTCCTCTGAAATATATATCGAATATTTAAGAAATTATATTTTTTGAAAATGAAGTTTCATATTTATTTGATCTCATTTGAATCATCAGGCCAATCAAATGATACTTAGAAGCTTCATCTCAATCAAACGTAAGTGAAACTTCCTTAAGAACATCTGACACATGAAGAAGACTTTGATCAAAGGAATAAAATGATTCTCTATGAAGATTAGATGTATCTTTATGAACTCATCATATAGTGGGTGTTATTTCCAAATCATTTAAGATAGATGAAAAGTGATCTATGTTATGAAGTCCCACATTGATTCTTTAAGAAATTCCACAATACCTTTTATAACAAGGTGCTTCGATAGAAAGTCATAAGTGATTATTGGGGTATGCTACCAACTCCTAGTAGAACTACATGATACCAGAATCCCCCCCTCCATTGTTCCACCCCACATGGTGGGTCACCTTATCTCTCTTGCACCTTCCCTTGTCACACCTATGAACATGCACACCCTCTTCCACCAATATGGATTTCTAGGTAGTCGACTAACCACCTAAGTAGTGGATGTGGTCCTCCTTGGTTGGATGGTGTGTTAGGGTAATTTCTGGGTTACAAAACATTTAAAATACTCAGTAATTTACCATATAGTTAAATTCTCACAAATAAAGTTCTATGGTCAAGAATGAATATATGCTTCTTCAAACAATCTTCATGTAAAATGTCAATACATTTTAAATGGACATTCTTGTTGAGACCAATGAGTCATCCTCAATTATAATTGTCACATGCCTTTTGAACATAATAATAGTTCCAAGATCATTATAATTAAAGGTTGGGGATATTTTCATAACTAACCTCATCATCACTTCATTATTGAAATATTGACATCAAGTCCACATCAATTCAATCATCCTTATTGATAAAAGAAACAATTCAACTCAAAGTGAACTTGACACTTAAATATACAAACTGAAAATTTTGTCTAATAAATCCTCCGTATATCCTAAAAAACACCAAATATTATGTTGATCAAAAAATAGGATTTTTATCTTGGGAGCTCAAAAAATAAAATTCTTCAGTGACAACCATTACTCAACTATATTGAATAGTTATTTTTTATTACTAGTTTCCATATAAAATGTGTGACCATAAATATCAAAACTAGAACATGTAATCACATTAACACTTGGCCCCCTACTAACCATTTCAATGTCTCTATTGTGGATGAATCAATGTTGATTTTCTCCCTGAACCATGAAACAAATGTATTTTTATGTTCATTCATCAAGAAATTGTTATTCCTTCTCAGATATATTACCTTCACCCGAACAATATTTGTCAATATATGTGGATTAAAATCACCAATGTTGTTCAAAACATATAAATTTTTATGATTACTTCATCACATGGAATTAAATTTACCTTAAATCCATGAATCCATTTAACTTCACTATCAACTTTCAAATGATGAGATATAGGGATACCAACACGATTCACTTCATAAAAATAATATGTACTAAACTCAATTACCTATTCCTATGTGTATTTTTGAACAATTGAGGCCCCTAGTTGATGTGTATTATTAATATATCCCATCAAAATTTTCATATATCTTTCAAAATGATACATCCAACATAATTAAATATGCCCACTTATTCTTATCTCTTGCACCAAATAAATAAATATAAGAACTATTATATCATAATACAATGGGGGGAAATACATTTTTAGTTGAAAAAGTATGAGGACCTCTTCATTCTCCAACACATCTAAATAATATAGAACTAAGAATTTGATTCAAATTGAATAGGAAAATTAACACAACCTGATTATAAACCTTTTATATGTATTAGAAATATGACACATAATGAAATTTGTAAAAACAGTTTTATAAATAGATGAATGTCATGAAATTTCATGCATATTAACATTAAATCCTTAAATGACACCAATTTTTTTACATTTGAAGAAAAAAATGTAATTTAATATTATGAAATCAATGAAATAAATTTATATTCTCACTATTGCTTAATGTGTGATAAGATGAAGGAAAATATGCTCTATTTCAGTTTATTATGGGAGCTAAATCTAAACATATTCTAGTGGTTATTAATTCATGTCTTTCTTACAATCCATATTTTTTCATTATTTTTCAGTCTAACAATGTTATAATTTGACTATCACAAATATTTTTCTCATCATACACAATGTCAATGTTATGTTTTACATATAAAAATGTCTAATAAGGTAGCTCAAATAAAATAGATTATTGATTACATGTATTTGGTTGATGACTATAACTTCCTTTCCATCCATTTTTGACATTGATTTTTTTCACCTTGTTGTAATATTCTTCCCTTGAAAATGGTTGTGGGGAAGAATGGTACTCTTGTAAACTAGTAAAATTCTTTTTAATCTACTATAAGGAAAATAATTTTTAAAAAATCTCCAATTATCTATATACATTTTTTTCTTTATTTCTACAATAGATGATATAAAGTACCATCTTCACATATTGGACAAGATTTATGTCCTACAACACTTTATCTAGGTAAGTTTACATATTTAAGGGAGTTGTTTATAGTGAAAATTATAATATCACACATAAAAAAAATACTCCTTCTTATATGCATCAAATATTATAACACCTATCTCCCATATAAATTTCAAAAAATCAATCAATGATGATAGATAAACATCAATATCATTTATAAGATGTTTCAGTACATAAATAATGAACCTCGTCATCCAATATTTCCTCTTAATACATATATATGGGGATAAGTTACAAAAAAAACTAGGCCATGATCTATGCTGACTATTGAGACTATAATATGGATTTATTCCATATGTGAACAAACCCATTCTAGTATTTATTTCTTCATTCCCAAAATTTGGAAATTTTTCATCAAACGTTTTCTTTTTTATTGAATCAACGGGATGGAGTAGTTTTTCCTAAAATATACTGTCATTTTTAATCCATATAATCCTATATGAATCATTTTAATTAGAAATTATATGATTTAAGATAGGGATTATATGAAGATACCATATTACTTTAGCTAGAGTTTTTATTTCTATTCTTATGAATTAATTATAGTTATATTTTCATCCTTTTTATATTATGATGTCCCACATTTAAGAAATTTTAATAAAATTTCACATTATTTAATATATAGTACACAATTTTTAGGGAAATCCAGTTTATTTTTATACCCCAATACCATTGGACATAATATTTATTTACCTCTTAATTGGAATTTGGAAGCTTGTTTCCTTTATTTCCTTGGGATAGATGGTGTGGTTCACCAATTTTAGGAGACATGATTTGCAATGCCTATAACGATTCAGTTATTCTATCATTATATTTTTTCACAAAATGTACATCATTTTTTCCTTTATAGAGATATGATATTTAATGGTTGATTATGGATAGGGGGGTTTATGTATGGTTGGACATTCATTCACATTGGGTTTACCATTTTTATCTGTTATATAAACTCCTAATAGTTACCACATCCATAACAAGGTACATACCTATTTTTCATAGGCAAGTGGTCATTTGGGGTTTCAAACCCAATGACACTTAGTAACACACATTGGTCAAGAGGATGAAATTTCAGTCTCATCACAACCTTTTGTGAAGAATTATTTCCTATTTCGGGACTCTCTGATAGATTAAATATATTTTTGTGGATCTCTTCAAAATCCTGATATTGGACTAGTTACCATAATAAACAAGTACTCTGGTGTTTACTGTCATATAGGGAGGTGATTGGTGTTTCAATTATGGGATTAAACCTTCAAGAGAAAACATATGCATCCTATTTATAACAGGAATAAAAATCCACAAAGTTGTTTTAACTCTATGTCATACAGTTTAACATCATGCGGAAAAGAAATATATGAGGGAACATAGGAATCAAGTATGGAGATCAAGTCCTATGAACAAATCCTATATATCCGGCTTAAAGAATGAATTAGATTCATCATAGTTTGATCTTCCCTCAACCTGCTGATGAAAGGTGACTGATAATTAATTCTTATGAGGGTTATTTCCATAGGGTTTACCAATATGGGAATACCTTTAGGACATACACCAAGGGGTATTCTCTTGTTTGGGGTAAATCATATAATTTCATTGAATGAGGCTTATATAATTAGGTTTCCCTAGTTTTGGGATGTTTGTGATGTGGGTGACATGCTTTTTGCAAACCCCTAAGCCCACATGAGTCATGCTCTCTGTGGGAAACAAGGGATATAAAGTAACAAGACTTACCGCATATGGATACGGTACTTATACACTAGGGAAGCCTTAATGTGGTGTTTTATATAATGTTCCTAACTTTAGATGGTTTCCTAGGTATCATATTATAGTAGGAATCAGATTCCTCATAGTTCAATTAAATTCTCAATCCATTGATGAATGATGAAGGATAATGATCCCATATGAGAGATTGTGTCCCATAGGATAGATTTTCTGAGACATAGATCTACTTTTACTCAGTTGGATGACCATGATAATATATCTAAACCTTAACCACTGATGAATAATGTATAGGAACCCTGAGTGGCCAATTGAGTTTATCTAGATAGAATTAGGACCCCATAATAAAAATATGATTGTATGAATATCCATTTCTAAACTATTTTGGGAACATTCCATGTGATAAGAGAATGCCCAAACAAAGACTCAGGGTTTGGGGTATACAAGGTTCAAGAGAATATGACCATGTACTCATGCTAGAATAGGATGAAATTTTAGGGTTTTTTTCCTTACATGTCTTGATTGTCTACTTGAAATTTTTTAGGTGCCAATCTAATATTCCTATGGTGTCTTCCCAACATTCCTTGAGTGCCTTTCAGACAACGATGACATATCTCAGGGTGCTTCGCATGATCGAAGCTGACATGTAAATGGGTCATCACATGTAAATAATAATATCTATGATATGACTCATGTAATCATAGATTATATGTCCAGATCCTTTTGGGTGATCAAGGATGACATATAGGAGGGTTTCTGCATGATTTGGTAGACATGTATGGAGGACTTGACGTGACATGGATGACATGCCTGGGTACTGTCACACGAGATGGATAACATGTATGGAGGGATTCATGTAACTTGGATGATATTTATAGGTTTTATCACCTGACTAATGAATATTTCATGAGAATCACTTGATCCTATCATAAGAAAATAAAAGTATCTATCATGAAGTACGGATTCCCCCTTTTATCCTTTATCAGATAAATTCATTATTGTTCATCAGGAATTATCCTATTGAAACATCACAAAAACAATTTGATACATGAAAACTTCTTTCTATAATACTTCTAATTCACCATAAGTCCTTCACATGATCAATAGGGTGATAAAGGAAATAATATATACATGATGCATAATCCCTTATGTCATTCCCTGGGTTTAACTAGTGGGTGACCCTTTTGAATGTGTGGATTTCCACTCCAATAAGTCCACTCTCTCCTCTTCACTCTCGTGTGTCTCTATTTTTTATTCAGAGGTGGATAAATTTATATTAACCCTCACACCAATTATATGACACCTTGTAGGATGTATCTAATGTAGATATGGTCTTGAGTCGGTGGAGTGTCACACATTTCTCATGAACATGTTGTGCATCACCCATGTCATCATCATTCAATCACATGATAAATAAAGACTGCATAATCACTCTTCCATTAGAATATGTATTAAACACATGGGTTTTCATATGTATTTCATGTAATCAAATCAAAATGTCAAAGGGATTTCACAAGATCAGGATAACATGACAGGGAGTCCTTGTGAGATCAGAATGCCAGTCGATGTGGCATTCATACAATCAATGGAAACTTACATGGGGACCTTCATGAGATAAAACTTTTTAGTCAAAGGGCCTTCACATGATAAATGATCAAATCACATGAGATTCATAACCCCGATGGCAAGAAAAATAGTGTAACTTTTCCTCGGATGAGGGTACCAACTTTTTTAGTTTTTGTTATTTATTTTCCAATACATTTAGAATTTTCCCATTGATTGTCCATCAGGGTGTTACATGATCAAATGAAAATTTATAAATTCCTTTTCATGATAGAGATGAAATGTTAAATTTCCTTTGTGTGATTAGTTTTACATATCGATGGCGATTTCAGATGATTAATGGATTGATTATATAGATCACATCAACTTTTCACATGAAAAAAATTACTTCCTTTCACATGTGGATTCTTCCTTTTCCATGTTTTTATATTATATTTTATAACACCTTAAAAGTTTTCATATTTCTTGTTCATCAGGCCATAGTATTAACAATAGTGGTTCTCATGACTACATGCAATCACTTTCATGGATAGTCTCTCCACTAGTCTTTGGATCAAAACAGGCATTGTATGATCAAATGGGTGTGTCTGAGGGACTTTGCAAGATGAAGGTGACATACCTAAAGTCTTTCTCATTACATGAATGACATTTCACTAGGGATATCACATAATTCTTAAACTGATCACATGATCCATATGATCCATTCATGTAAAAATCAATGTTAATTCCATTACATGAATTTTCCACATTTTAAGCTATTATTTCATAAGGGGATTTTGGTAATTTTCATGAATCTATCTATTGACATGTATCATAATTAGGGAAACACGTCAAGTAGACATCATATGATCATGAGTTATTTTTATTGGGGGTTTTCATGATCATGAACAGATCACACAAAGCACATGACTTCTTATGTGACATTCCAAGTGTCATGTGATCATGTGTATTTTTAGGGTTCATGATATCTACATCACCAAGAAACCTAATATCTATATAGACATGTATCCTTTTCCTTCATTTTTCCTAGAAAATAATACCTATTTTTTAGTTATTAATTCAATTAAAAATTTGTTGACTCTTATTTGGCGGGTGAAAAAAATTCCCCCTCAGAAGTATGGTCTATAAAATAAAGACTTGGTACTGAGGAAATTAAATTCCTTCATAAGTCCCTAAGTCTTCCACTATTTAGTTTCTCAAGAATCTTTTGGTATTCCAGGTTACCTTTGGTATTCTGTGAGGTGACCTATAAATAGGGTAGCAGTTGGCCATTCATTCCACTGATGACCCAGACATTCAGATGACTTTTGATATCCTCTCCAATGTGACTACTTCATAATACTACTTTGTGTAACCCTTATCATGAGAATCATAAAAGAGACCTAATTTCATGATCTCTTCACATGATTGAGTTTTTCTTAATTCTTGATCAAACAATCTACAAACAATTCACACTAATTTTTTTGACATTAACATAGGTTCTTAACCACATGCATGTCTCATGATCTGTTCATGATTGTCTAGTTTTATTGCACGATCACTTGATCATTACACAGTTCATGTGACCCCCTTATGGTCATGTGAACACAAGTCTTAAAACGGGTCACACAATTTTGAGATTATCTATGGGTCATGAGATTCATGTGATCTATATCTAGCCATGAAATCATGAACCCTTGTGCAGTTTATACGATTCACTTGATTCTTTCTGGGTTATGTAATTATTTTGGAAAGGTTCCTTTCCTATATGACATATTCTTCTATCTCTGTATAGATGGTTTCTACTTCATAAAAATCTTATAATATAGCCGTTCAGAGGGATATGATTTTAGGGAATCACAATGTTGATGATAATTAACATGTATTTTCAGAAAACATGTTTTAAAGGAGATTCTTCTAATTGAACTTCATAACTACCCTATGTTTCATAGATTCCCTTTCTATGGACTTAGTATTCTTGATGATACTACCATTTTTTAACTAATGTTAATCTTCTATCGCATTGGTTTTCATCATCTCCCAACTATATTCAAATGAAAATTTATAAGTACAATCAATTGATCATGGAACTACTCCATTGGCTATCTTATATGTTGGATAACTCTTTTCTAGGTCTATATGGTTTGATATCATCCATAATCAAATTTCAAAAAGTTACTCTAATATACTTATCTCCTCTTTGAACAATCCAAGAAGCGGTTGGATTTTAAAGTGTAACTTTCATCTTAGTGTTAACTTTTCAAAAAACTGGGCCTAGAAATTTTGGGTTATAACAATTTTCTCGAAGTTATTCAATAAAATTTAGGCTATCCATATTTATATGGTGATGTGGATTTTCATTTTTTTATATACCATCAATCAGAATTCCTAAAAGATCTGATTAGTATCTGATGTCTCAACACAAACTCAATTCATCTGTCACAAAATGATATTTTGATTAGCCTCTTGGATGTTTATAATTTTTGAGGAATCCCTCCTCTTGGGGAGATGTATAATGAATTATTTCTTGTTTTGGATGTTTAGGATGACCCTGAAAAAACTCCAACAATAGCGTGATACATGAGATCTTTTTCAAAGGAAAAGTTAAAGGAGTTAAACCACACTCACTAGTTTCATTCACGGATTGGATCAACATATTCATTTATCATATTGGGTCTCAACCAACTTCTATACTCCCTCGTCGATGCTCTTTTGGAAAAATTCTAGATAACACATGCTCTTATTGATCTATTATGGAAACTAAAAAGCACAACTCATGGGGATTCTAGGTGATACCATATATATCACTAATCCTTTGGTTGGTGGGGTTTTTCCATTTTTTAAAAGGATTTCTTTTTATGATTGGGGATGCATTCTGGTGTGTTCAAGTAGGTACATAGGTGATGGCACACCAATTGGAATATGGGTGGACTTTTAATATATATGTGCTAAATCATTCTCATATTTATCATCTCCTTGGTCATATCCAATAAAGAAACATCCCCTACTAGATTGGTATCCCTTTTCAATTTTTATTTGGTAGGATAAGATACCATTTCAAGTGTTAAAAATATTAGAACACTATAGATATTCTTCATTCCTCATTCCTTCCTAGTATGTTGAATATTTCTGGGGTTTAAGTGATTCCATTAGGTCTTAACGAGGTTATAGTTATGTTGAGATGCCATGATCATTTCAACTTCATGCCCTATCCTGCACCAATAGGGATAATTATTAATAATGGAAGTGGTTCTCTCAAAGAGTGGATATATAAAAACTCCATTCAATATGGGGTTCTTTAAGATCATTTTAATGATCTAATTATATTAGATCCATATAAACCTTATCAATTTTCTCGCTAGTTTGGTTGTATTCATATAGTTTCCCTCTTCCATTGGATGGTGTGTAGGAAGAACAACATCCCAGGATTATTCACCAATTTTGGCTTATGCTGGTTTGTGAATTTTCAAACACTAAAATAATTATTACACCTTTCGATGAAACAATTTTCCCTTCTCATGACTATGCCCAGACATGGGTAGAAGCTTACATTAATGGTGTATTGAATCGATTGATATGTTAGGTGGACATGCCTTTTGATTCCATGATCCTCTTATCTACGGTAGTAATGGAGTTTATTCAAGACTTAGAGAAGCCTCTATGGAATAACTATCTCCATAGTGATGAACTTACCATTAATAGGGCAGATCTTGTTGAGAAGACTATCCCTTTAGTGCTAGTGAAAAGTAATGTGAAGTTGGAGGGAAATTTTTAAGACTCCTTATCTTGCTTCCGCTTTGTCTTGGTCGATACATACTTCAAGGAACATGATACCATAGAGGATAATTTAGTTGAAAATGCACGCCATGATTATGGATACTAACTTGGAGAACATTCATGACATGGAATAACATATTTTCTATTTATTTAATTAGTTTGTAACCAATGGATTCAACTATTGTAAATTTTATGATACCATGTTAGAGATTGCCCCAATTCGACAAAAATTGGCTAGAAAAGAGATAACATTTCATGGTTTTAATTACAAGAATCATCAAGTTGAATTAATAAAAGAATAATTGGAGGTGATTGAATAGAATCACTAGAAGATCTCTCATTAGCATGTCTAGAAGGGTGACTTGACTATACAGATAGTAGAAGAGGAAGTGATCATAGCTCTCACAAGGTAAAATCTTTCAATGGAATCATCCTTATTAGCAACTTGTCAGAAATGAGGTGAAGAGTTGTATTATGTTATTGAGACTCTTAATCCTCAGGAGATAACCAAATAAATAGATAAAACTACACATCACCACTAAATGAAAACCTATTTTGAAACTCTGATTGATTTAGAAAACTAATCAGATCTGATTTAATTATAAGATGATAAAAAATGTGGTTTTTTAAATGTAACCTTGGAGAGAATCTAGAATTTGGAGATTCCTATTTCCTCTACACATTATCAGTGAACAAACCTTTTTGAACATTTCAAGTCACTTATAGGATTTCAATAATTCATTATATATAGTAAATTTCAATGATTTGACATAATATGGTTCATCGAATTCATCCATCATTTGTATAATACCAATTAATCCCAAAATTCTAGATTTGAATGCTTGAATCATAAAATATTTCCATTGATAATTTATCATGAATGATTACTAACATGAAATTAATTATGATGTATCTTCTCTAGTTATCCTGGTATCGCCTCCTTTGAAATTATCATTTAGGTAAATGTATGTCTCGGAGGGAAAGTGATATAATTTCTACTTAATTCAGTGCACTTAATGAGTATAGCTTAATTATTTCTGTGGAAAAATAATGACCCCTATAATATTTTTATACTTTTTTTTTATATTTCAATATTTTTTCCTATGTTTAATATGGGGAAATCCTAGCGAGCATACACATTGATATTTCTCAGGAAGCCATTTCATAGGGTTTTGACATAACGTGTTTTATTCCATTTGCATTTTATAAGTGCACAATATTTTCTAGATCACACAAAGTTCATTTCTAGCAACAAGAGGCTTAACATTTTCCTAGGATTCCATTTTCAGGTTTTCATCCTATAAAGCATTGAATCTATTTCAATTGGTTTATTGAGGTCATGAAAATTATACCATTATTGTGTATTAGTTTATGGCCTTCCATATTGGACCATATGGTGATATATTTTAAGGTATTATATCTCAAACCATCTATTACTTAATTTTAACGTCTTCTAGTTTAGACCATTCATTGTTTAGATTAAGTTCTTCTAGATCAAACCATAAATTGTTGTATTTTATGGTCTTCTTGCTCAGACCTTACATTTCTATAGTTTAAGGTCTTCTGGATTAGACCATCTATTATTGTATTTTAATGTCATCTATCTTAGAGAATTTTTTTTATTTTAATGTATTATAGATCAAACTATCCATTTTTGTAGTTTAAGGTATTCTAGCATGGGAATTTAGTGTTTTATTTTAAGTTATTATAGTTTAGAACTTTAGTAGTTTTAGTTTAAGGTCCTATAATTGAATCCTTTTTTTGTTTTAGTTTTTGGTATTTTGGCTCAGACTATCTATTCAATAATTTAGTTTGAGGTCTTCTAGCTCGAACGATTTATTACTGGTAGAGAAGGATGATTATTTATGATGTTCTTGAGATCCCTGAATTCTTGATGGGATTCCATAGAATGGGTTTCCAAGAAGCGTTTTTATACCCAACATTCTTAATTGATATTATGAAGAATTAATGTTCATGAAGCGTTGACACCCTGTGTTCTAGCTGATAACAAAAAGTATGAATTTCCATGATGGTTTGTTACACCCTACATCATTACCTTAAAGGGTATTGGTTGATAGTAAAATATTATGGAATCTAAGTACACTTGAATAGTTGAAATATGGGTTGTATAAATCATGTGTCCAAGATCTTGAACTGATGAATATGGAATGGGCCAAACATGTCAGGGATGACCAAAAAACACCCTAAGGTGTTGTGTTTCACTATAGTGTTTTTGAGGCTCATGATAAATTGTGTTAATTTTCTATAAGGATAATATTATTCTAGTTTATTGATGAGAGGTCCTTATCCAAAATCCCATATATCTTACTTTCATGGTCTCGAAAAGGGGATGCATGATCTTTTCCAAGGGCCATGAATGATTTTTTAAGATTAATATTTTTGTATGATGAAGTGGGGTACATAGAAATGTTTTATACATTAAAGGTTCTAGCACACTAAAGTATTTTAGTTTCCAGCTAAGAATCTCATGCCCAGGTCTATGTGATTTTGAGTTAGGCGGTGTGGTCTATAAAATGGTTTAATAATGGAATATCAAATTCTTATATTGAGAAAAGGTATTGTACATGGTGAACAAATGTCGAAGATATCGAATATGCTTTAATAGCCTGGTTATGGGGATTGTAAATCATGTTCTAGGAATATTTTTGTTAATTAGAGGCAGAAACCAATGGGTGCAGGTTAACCATTGATAATGGTGGAAACCCATATTCCAAGAAATCAGGAAAATAACTCATGGGTTTAAGGGGGCCTCTCCAGTTGGACTAAACATCCTCTATTAACGGGACCTTTAGCAGGGTTTCAATTATAAAGGGAATCCCAATAGGGACCTTTTAGATTATTACATCCCAGTTATTAGTTTTCTTCATGTAAGAACTAGGAGAAATGAATCCCAAGACCCATGGGGTTCCAAGAGAAGAATATAAATTCAAAGAATTGGTTGGTATCAGATCATGTTTCAATGAAATAAAGGTGGATTATGGGAAACATAATACTCAAGAAAGGGTTTTGACACACTAAAATTATTATTTCCAAATAGTGAACATATTATTATAGTGAGGAGATATGATAAATATTTTCTCTAACTTTTTCTTGGATGAGGTGGTCCAGTGAGCATGGATCAACTTTTTATCGGGTTACCAAATAAATTTTATGATACCTGTACCTATTTCATTTATCCTATAACTTTTTCCTAAACTCTAAAGATTAATAGTTTTTAAAGTAGAGACATAACTTTTTATTGTTCCATACTTTCCAGGTTTTGAATCTAATAATTTTTATGTCTCTTTCATTAAAAGTTCAGGGAATTGTAATGTGGACCATTAAAGGCTAAATTTTATGTTCGTACATCTTTGACCAAAGTGATGTCGGAACCAAGTATTTTAATAGCTTGAAAATGAGTTTTTTTTGTTTTTTTTCAATTCACATTGGGATGATCTAGGAGTTTTGAAGGAAAGTTATCATACAATACAAGATGTATAAAATATTGAAGGTGGCATCATTTCCTAGTGTTTGCCAATTTTTTGGGATCAAAATATGGAGGAAGAGGCTGGCATCACGAAAGATTGTTTTATGGAATCAAATATTCATAAATATGGTAAAGGCATGATATTCATGAAGTCTTGGTTTTGAAAAGGATGTTATTTGTGGAGAAGTTTATCATCACGAAATGGCATCATGAACTGTGTGGGATGTGCCTAAAAATATGAGGCTACCCCCATTCATTTGACATGAAAATAATTAGCGAAAATTATAAATCAATTTGATTTCATGAATTACAAGATATTCAAAAAATAAATTATTCAAGTGAGATTGATAATCTAGTAATGAAGATAATTATCTCGACCAATACTTAAGTATCTTGAAAAAATGAGCTTCACAAGGATGGGGTATTATGTGACGACTCAGTGAGCTTCGCAAAGGTAGTTTGTTCTATAAAAGAAGTTTACTTCATGAAGGTTGTCTGCTTAATGAAGGAGCTTCATGAAAATATGTTTTGAAAATCCATTTTATTTGAAAAATGCTTTCAAAGTGCATCAAATTTGGTCTATGGTTCAATCCGAGACCCGTGATATTCAGGGACAATGACTTAAATGCCAATATACCAAAGTGACCATCGAGTCATTAAACTAAGTAAGAATTGACCCAAAGTAGTGAGAAAGGTGGATTCAATGGAAGTGTTCCAAGGGAGGAAGTGTTCTATACATAAAATATTGTAAATACAATGTGCCTAGAATAGTGTGACAATATCTGAACTTTTATATTCCCAACTAGTGAATGTCAGTGAATTTAGGTACGGCTGACACCCAATCAGCATATACTAATTTGAATATCCCTTGGTGAAGAACCAGGTAAAATTTCTATGCTTCATTCAAGCATGTGAATTTTTAAATTACTTCACATTACCATCATACAGGTTTAAAAGGTTCCTACCAACATGGGAATAAAATCCATTACTTTAGAAGAAAAAGTTGACACCCTGATTCACCCCTCCCCTCTCAGGGTATTTCAGGGTCCTACAAGTGGTATCAGTGAACACAAGTTTCTAGTGTTAAATCTTTACTCTTCTATTTTTGTGGTGAATTTAGTTAATGTTAGGGGATTCCCCCTCTTTTATGGAAGATACTTCTAGATTTAAAATAATATAATGAGATCTTATCAAATATCTCTTTTAATGGAAGTACTTTTGACCACTACACAAGGGATACAAATCAATGATGCAACAGGACTGTCTATGAGTGAAAAATATAGGAAAATTATTGAGGCAGACATAAAAGCATATAATTCCCTTACTGTAGCTCAATATGATCAATTATATCTAAATGTGATGAGTTTCATTTCTGCTAAGTATATGTGGTAAAAAAATTTAAAACACTTATGAAGGTGATAAAAAGGTGAAGGAGGATAAATTCTATGTTTTTCATATAAGTTTTAATGATATGAATATGAATCCTAATGAAAATGACGATACCATTTTTAATCAAATTAATCACATTGTTAGAGTAATTTAAGGATTAAGTGAAGAATTTAATGATGTTGACATCATGGAGAAAATAATAATAAGGATTCCACCTCTATATAATCCAATGGCCTTAGTCTTTGAGTAAAGAGATCTATCTAAACATTCACTAGATGACCTGCTAAGTTAGTATGGTAGCTTATGAAATTAGAGTCAAACAATAAGATGTAACAACTCGAGTAATAAAGGAAATGTAATTCCAATCCATGTAAAACCTAGAAGTTTCTAGAGAAACTATTCATAAAGATAATGAGTAAGATGAACTTATTTATATTTTTTCCAAGAAATTCAAGAGAGGAAAGGGAGTTTTGGAAGAAATATTACACTAGCCTATATTTGATGTGGTAAATTTGGGAACGTATACTCTTGGTTCTCAAGGAAGTTTGATGATGATGAAAGTGAATCTAGAAACATACATAGGCCTCAAAAAAGTTTTCCCCAAAATGGAGAATTCAAATCAAGAAAGAAATTAAAGAGAAAAAGTTTCGTCAATAAAGATTAACAAGATAGTGTTGAATTTTTCAAGGATGATAGAACAAAGTTTCAATCTGAAATCCAAGCTTCCATGATGGATATAGTTGAAAAGTTAGAACTGTCAAAAGTTCAAGATAAAATTAATAAATTAATTGGAGTTTTTGAATTGAATATGGAACTTTAGGATATTATTGAAAATTTTGAAAACCAATAAAGATAAATATTATGATGAGATCTATTATAGAAGATTCCTCAGAGTATATTGATTATCTTGAAGAAGAAATGTATTGATATGAGGAAAGAGAAAAATAAAATTCAACATATCTTGAAAAATGATAATATATTGTCTAATTTAATCTTAACATTGAAGAGTAGGAAAAGTTCATCAATGA
This sequence comes from Viscum album, assembly GCA_963277665.1. Taxonomy (NCBI): domain Eukaryota; kingdom Viridiplantae; phylum Streptophyta; class Magnoliopsida; order Santalales; family Viscaceae; genus Viscum; species Viscum album. The sequence continues at coordinate 787,142,071 of OY728164.1, forward strand.
CCTTACACATAGTCTAGAGGAGAAATCTAAAATAGTTGAGAGGATTTAAGAAGAAGTTGTTATTCTAGGGAGTGAACTAAAAAATGAATAAAATTCAAGGGAAACAAAGAAGAAAATATAATTTGGATGATTCTCATATGCATATCTATTAGAGAGAGTTGATTGTGGTTCTAAAGGAGTATGAAAGGCATTAAGGGATCAAAGATCCACATTCATGGGTAAAAGTGGAATTAGATGTGATGATGAAAAATAAAAGGTAAAAAAAAGATGAATCAAAATAAATGGATGAATATAATTGGAAATATCACAAATGAAATTGATATCCAAATAAGTAAAGCCTCAAATCAAAATTAAAGGAGAACACAAAACTATAAAAAAGTATCTAGATATGATTTTAAGTCAAATAATTTTTTGTAAGGAGGGGGAAATGAGAAGGAATCGATATGAAGAGACATTTCCTCTTCATAAATTTCAATTCTATGGATATATATGCTAAACCATGTTATAATATTAGGAGGCAAGGATTAATCTGAATGGGGAATCACTTGAAATCCAACAACATAAAATGAAACCAAATCCTTCATCATATTTAAGATTATGGATATTGTTTTCATTGTTCTAAATATGGCTATAAAGCTATTCATTTCAAGAAATGGAATGGTGGGAATAATACATACAGAAGTCGGACACAAGTCGATACTCAACAGTCAAAAAAAGTTTCTCTTTCTAAAAGGTGTTCTCATTTGGGAGGAGAATATGAGTATGATGAACCCATGAATATTGAAAATTGATTGGGAATTCCATCATTATCTTCCACACAATCAAATATCTCATGGAAGGAAAAAAGGATAATCAAAAATCTAACCTTGTAGAAATAGCTCCCAAAGCTGCAAGAAATAGTATCACCTAGATTCTTGATAGTGGATGCTCATCTCATATGATGGAAAATAAATATTTATTGAATAATTTTATGAAAAGGTTTTATAGAGCAGTGAGATTTGGAAATGATGGTTTTTTGAAGATCAAAGGTAGAGGAATTACAAAACTGGAAAATGATGTGCTTAAGAAAACTAAAGTTCCTTATGTGGGTGGTTTGTGTCACAATCTCTTAAGTGTGAGTAAAATATGTTACTTATTCCTGATAGAGGAATTTAATCAAAATGGGAGCACTATTAGAGGAATGGAATGTAATTATCTTATGAAAGGATGTATAATAGATGGCAGTTGAAACCACGTTGATAGTAAAGAGAACATTTGTTACATAACTATTAAAGAAGAAAAAAGCATGTGGCACCCGAGGTTGAATAAAATTAATGAAAAATGCATGGAAAAGATATATATTTTGAAGATAGTCATGTATATCCACAATATAATGTGTGAATGGGAATATTCATTTGATTTCTACATATGAGGAAAGTTGGTCTGTTGTTCATATCGTCCAAAGATGAAATGGGCATCAAATATTTTGGATCAAATCCATACAGATGTTTTTTTCCAATAAATGTGGCCTCGAATTGTAGAGAAAGGTACTTAATTATTTTAATTTATGATTATATTATAATGTGTTGTGTAATGGTAATACAAAATAAACATATATTGTTTAATTATATGGAAATTTATCATCAAATAGATGAGAATGATTCTATCCGCACAATCAATGTTCTTTGATATGATAATGGAATGGAATACACATCCATTGAACTTGAAAATTACATAGAAAAACATGGAATAAATCATTTTATTGATTTAGTGAGAACCCCGTAGAAAAGTGGAGTTGTTGAACATAGAAATTGATAAGTAAACAATATGGCCAGAATTTTTCTGATTAAGAGTTGTGTCTCCCTTCATTACTGGAGAGAGGCCATTCAAGAATTAATGAACACTCAAAATCAAAAAAGGATTTTTGTGGGAGAAAACTGGACACCATATGAGTTTTGGCATGGAAATAAGCCTTCTCAAAAGTATTTTTGGGTTTTTGGAAGTAAATTTTTCATCTGAAATAAAGAAGGAAATCAAAGAAAGTATGGAGATGATATAGATGAGGGAATATTCTATAGATATTCAATGAATATCAAAGCATAAAAATGTTTCAAAAATCATCTTGTAGGATTTGGGGAGAGCAGTGATGTCAGTATAAATGAAGATAAAACCAAAACTACCTTGAGTATCACGTATGATGATGTGATAGAAGATGAAGAAGAAAGTGGTCATGGAATAGATTCAAATAAAGAAGTATAGGAAGGATTCAACAACATTCACGGGTCACAAAATTATTATGATCCAGATAAAGAAACATAAGATAAATCGAGGGCTAAAGAAACTATTTCTAAAAATCTCAAGAGAAATAGAAGTTTAGAAATTAATCAATCCAATATCATTAGGGATTAGACTACACCCATGAAGACAAGGAGAATGAGGAATGATACACATTTTTCATTCTTATCAATTGTGGAACCAATGTCATTAATGGATTGTTTTAATGTAACATAATGTCACATTAATTTAATCATAAAATATACGTTGTTTCATAAATAAAACTGTGTAACAATGCAATGTCTCGTCGTAATAGAAACGCTGTAATGTGTTTTATTTTAATGGGTTAACGCATTGGAGAGTTGAGAATCAAAGGTTGAAATTTCTGTGATGAACTGACAGTAAAAACACTCTATAGGTAGGTAGGGCGTACTTCTATTTCATCTCGAATCTACTCTACACTTACCCATCATGTGGGGTTTCCAGCGGAAGACATCCAGACTTTTCCTTTTACTTTCATGTTTTTAGTTTATCTTCTATTGGGTTTGTATTCTGCCCCATTTAACATATGGTTTGTACTTTTACTTAGTATTTGTTTAGTGGCATTCATGTTTACTTTTCCATCTTTGGGATTTTGTTGTGGTTTCATGTGTACATGCACTCAGGAAATTGCCTCCCACTTGCAGGATGACGCCTTGGGAACTTGTCACCAACCCCTGGCCTTCAGGAAGCGAGCTTGGGGTATGTCACGATACAGACCCTAAGGGACAGATCATGATAATATTGTATTAGAGGTGTTCAGTTCTACATCAAAGACTAAGATTATTTTGTTTTGTTTTTGGGGAGGCAGTGTTGAATGTTTCGAGTTCGACTTTCAAATTTGGAGAGTCCAGTGTTCTTGCGGTGGTCGACGTATCCAAACACCAGGACCTAGAAATGTTATTTTTAGAATTATACATGAAAAAAATGGTGGCATATGTGTCTCTTTATGATCTTATTGAATAAGAGTCATCTCACCCTGTATAATATTATGAATTTGGAAAATCATGATCTATTTCAGGATGCCTCCATGCAGACAGCCAGCTAGGCTTTTGATACATGATCATGTGGACGACCTGCCTAGCGATGAGGCATCAGTTTAGGGACCAGTTCTTGATATGGCCCTACCAGGTGGTGCACCGAAGTTTCCACCACCTGTTGATCATCAGTTACTATCATTATTACTGGTAAAGTATGCATATAGACTCAGTGCCTTGAAAAAGTTTCATATACAGAGACCTCCCAGGTTTAGGGAAGAGAAAGATCCTCAGGTCACTAAGGACTAGCTAGAGGCAGTGATGATGGTCTTCCACTTAGTGAGTACACATCTTGACTAGATGATGATCTTGTCCACGAGCCTTCTACAGGGCTTGGTAGGGAGATGGTGGAGCCTGAAGATTCAGACTCGTGATGAGGAGACCCTCTCTTAGGATGACTTCAAGTAGATTGTCCAGGAGGAGTTCTTCCTCACGACCTTTCTCTCAGTGAACATATAAGAGATGCTTCACCTACAGTAGGGAAACATGTTAGTGTATAATTAATCAGTGAGGTTTAATGACCACTCTCACTACTCTACAAATATGGTGGAAGACAATTTCTTCATGGATTGATTCATTGAGAAGGGGCTCTGATGGGAGATCAGGGCATCGATGGTGTCTCTCAGCATCCCTACTCAGGATGGGGTGTTGGATCAATCCCTTCCTATACAGATCTTCCTAAAAGACCAGGCACCAATATCTAGAGCCACCAGCAAACCTCATGTGAAAGAGTCTTCAGTGGTGGGTAGCAGACAATAGACACGGGTCCCAAGTGGGCCATGTATTTTAGGGGATGACCCCAAGTCTCAGGGTTGGTAGTACGGGGCTACCAGACCAGATAGAGTCACCATGAAACTAAGATATTGTCACGACCCGACCCATACCAGGGCTTGAGCCACAACTACCCCAAGCCCACCTCCATAGGCCAGGGCCTGGCGACTAGCGCCAAAGGTACAAAAAACTAGGGGAGGCCTTTGCCTAAGAAACTGTACACACACACGCAGCTAACTCAATGCAAAATTTCAAAGAAAAGAAAGAAAGATACAAAACTCCTATAAAAAGGGAAACCAGCATACATGCATCGACCTCTAACCAGTACAAGTAAAGTGATGACAAGTAAGATTAATAGTAAAAGAGAAAAACACGTGCCGAACTAGAAAGGTGCCACACCCTGACTACTGGTATATGAAAGTAAACTGTCAGCGGGTCTCACACCTAGAAAGTCCTGCTACGACCATTGAATGCAGCCTAAGATCATGTGTCCTCTACGCTCCTCCATAGTCTCGACCAACCTATCTATTGTCTGTAAGGGTACACCAAGTATGGGAAAAGCCCAAGAAGGGATGAGTATAAAGATACTCAGTAGGATTCCCTAAAAGCTCTTGGGAGCAACAAAGGAGGTACCAAAATGGTGATCAGTAGACAGAACAATAACAGTGTAAGAGTACAAAAGAGAGAGTCCAGCTTAACCCAAAAAGGGAAAGGAAGCAGACTTGTCCAGACCCAAGGATCTAGAAATGGTGAGAAGATGAAATTCTCATCGAACCTTCATTGTCTATAGCAGGAGAGTAGATTCATCCAACCAAGAGGAGCTAGACACAGAAAGCATGTGACATACCCCACGCGTCTTCGACCATCCTAGATGGAGAGTAACTGAACCCAATTAGTGGGAACAAAAGTAGGGTGTATATATATGCTCAATAAGAAGCCCAAATGGGTGTGTAAAGGGATATATATCTCCAAGCTCAACCCAAGAAGAGTCGCCAACAATTCAAAGGATAGCCATCACTGTTTCCCAACAATCATGTACGTCAAGAAGCCTCATCGCTAAACCAGATCACCAAGGATCCTGCTCTGGTAATCACAGAGAAAAGTCACTGACTAGCCTCATTGAAAAGGGCAGAGTCTGAAATAAGTCATTGGGTAACCCACTACCCAACCCCACTAGAGGGTAAACCCCAACAAGTCAACAGTGACCCACTGCCCAACACCGCCAGAGGGTAAACTGTAATAAATCATCGGGTGACCCACTACCCATCCCTATTGGAGGGTAAACCCTAAATAAGTCGACGGTGGCCCACTTCCCAGCCCCGCTGGAGGGTAAACCGTAATAAATCATTGGGTGACCCACTACCCAGCCCTGCTGGAGGGTAAACCCTAAATAAATCGATGATGACCCACTGCCCAGCCCTACTGGAGGGTAAACCATAATAAATCATCAGGTGACTGTTGACGCTCCTTTCGTCACAGAATCTAAAGATTGGAAAAGGGAATATCTGAGCTCAAAGTGATTTCAACCTTTGAAGAAAACATTAAAAATCGACAAAGGCATGAACACAGGATCAAAAGCAAATGCACCGCGCAAGTTTTATCACTGTCGCGCAAGTACACTTGCGCGACACCCTTGGTCGCGTAGGTGACTTGCGCGACCTAAGTGGTAACCGACCGGTAACCACCCGGGGTCTTCTTTTGCCTATAAATAGACCCTGTGGGCCCCCCATTCGAGAGGATTTTTTTTCCAAAAACTCGGATTGAAGCTCCCGACGCCCAAGTCTCTTCTCAAAGCTTCCGGAACACTTTTAAGGTAATTTTTTACCTAGAACGGAAGATCTAAAGAGAAGAAGGAAGGCCTAAGTGTTGAAACTTATTAAACACTTGCGCGCCAACTTATTTCCTTCAATATAACTTGCGCGTCCCTTTTCTGGAAGAACCTCAAGATGATTCTAAAGTGATTAAAAAGAAGTCGCTCAAGTATTTCAATTCCAATTGAGAATCGCGCAAGTACCCCTCATGTCGCGCAAGTATACTTGCGCGACCAATACTTGCGCGCCGCCGCAATACTTGCGCGCCTTTCAAGACTTGCGCGCCCCTACTTTTTTGGGTGCCCATCTTGCCCATGTCACCCCTCTTAAGTCATCACACCTTTCCTTTTCAATATTCAGTCTTCAAGACACTCTTCAAAGCCATTTTATGGCATAATTTCTTGATTTGACTTTCTTATCTGAAAGGAATTCTGTGGAATATCTCTCAAAACCTAGTGATTTAAATATCCTTATGTCACTAAATATGGAGAGTTCATTAATTCAACCTCATCCTTTAAGATGAGAGAATCCTTAACCTGAGTCTCCTTTTTAGGAATAATCCCCAGTTATAAGTCCTTTGATTTGGGAATCTTCCTCAGGAGTAAGCCCCAAATTCTTAAAATTCCCAAAATTGGGCATCCTCCTCAGGAGTAAGCCCCAAACCTTAATTCCTTAAATTGGGCATCCTCCTTAGGAGTAAGCCCCAATCCCAATCTCACAACATGGGCATCCTCTTCAGGAGTAAGCCCCAAACCAAGTCCCCTAACCTGGGCCTCCTTCTCAGGAATAAGTCCCAGTCATAAATCTTGGGCATCCTCCTTAGGAGTAAGCCCCAAGCCTTAATCCTTAACCTGGGCTTCCTTTTTAGGAATAAGTCCCAGTCATAAACCTTGGGCATCCTCCTTAGGAGTAAGCCCCATGTTTCTTAAATTTCTCTTAACCAGTCCTAATTTACCCTTGATTTGGGTTTCCTTTTCAGGAGTAAAACCCAATCATAAGTCCCCTCCTAACTTGGGCATCCTCCTTAGGAGTAAGCCCCAAGATTAGAGTATTCAAATCTCCATAAAGCACATATACCTTTATGGACCTTGTTCCTGGATTTTCTCCCTAAAAGTAAATCCTAAAACCTTCATCTATTTGGGCAGTCATACATACATAAGCCCCAAACAATTTCTTATAATTGCATCTTTCATGGAACAATTGTCTAATTTTTACCAATACCTCTTGTTTCTCACACCGAGCATGACTCACGTGAGCTTAGAGTGTAAAAGTAATTATGACATTCTTCTTTGAGCCATCAATCATAAACATCATACTCCATTACTCGAACTACATGGGTTATGATTCCTTTTACAAAACAAAGGATACGTAGGTATCCCATTTATGGGTTCGATTCCAACTTTGAAATAATCCCTGTCCTTCTGAATGACGATAAACTTCAAGTGCCCCACTGAGTGGCTTTAAAACCAGCCTGGTCATCATAATGACCAAAGAGACTTTTATATAAATGTTTTGAAGGGTACCATTGACCAAGAATCTCTAAATAGATACAGATGATTCTCTATTGATGAAGAACCTCGAATATATATAAAAGATTCTCTAAATTTCTTGCATATTTAATCATTGATTGTTAAAACTTAAGGAAAGATCATTTTATACTTGGTAATGTAATAAGGATTCGCGAACATAACTTAAATCTATAAAGAGAGTCCTGGATTATACAATAATTCCCCTCAAAAAGGTGTGATGAGTCCGACCTCCCATCCTCTCGACCAATGAAAATTCCTAAGCCTCATTAGTCCACAAACTAATGAGCGCCTACCTTTGGAAAGTAGGTCCAAAAGGATGTGGAATCATTGGATGTTTCCGGTTCTACGGACAAACCCGTTAGAAACCGATCGGAACGTTTGAGTCTCCCATCCAGGAGGTCATCCCCGAAATCCGTGAGGAAACAAAAATGGTGAACCCGACGTGAATCCTTAACCAAGTTAAAATGATGTTTTTCTTATTTTTTAGGCCCCTTGGGCCAACAAATCAATCATTGACATGTGCTCATCCAAAAGATGCAGTGGCCAGATTCATCTTGATTATGTATGTCATATGGAACAGGCACTCTTTTCTCAAGATCTTCTGCAAAATGGCTTTTCTTAAATTCACCTCTGTGAATACTGCTGCTGTGAACACCTCTACTGTGAGGTCTGTTGCTGTGAAAACCAATGCTACTACTCCTGCTGGAACGTCATCCGCTCTGAGGATGACATCACCAACTCAGCATCTTCAACGCTGGGTTTCTAATGCACTGGTTAAGGAGTACCATCGCAACGGTACTATCCCAACTCTGGAGGCCGCTCGTCAAGCCCTCCAAGTTAACAACTCTACCTGGTCGTCCGAACAATGGCGGCCAGCGATCAAGAAGCACACAGTGCTGACTACCATCTCCAACCGTTTCGGGTCGCTATCCCCGGAACGCAATTTCCATTCACTCCCTTACTCTGAGGAAGTGAATGAGCAGGTCCCGCAGGACCTTAATTCAAAAAGAAAGGAGTCATTCTCAAGGGCTCCCATCAACAATCGCCGCCAGACTCGTGCGGTAGTGCGCCCTCAACATGATGAGGGTACCGACTCCAGGCATTCAGCTCAGGTTCCTCGAACCCGAGCAGGAAAGATGAACCGCCAGAGACAGAATCCGGTTAACAATAGGCAGGTTGTCATCCCTACCATCTCCGGAGAAGTCCACCAACCTAACTTGGTGGAAAATAACGAGCAGGCACAATCACCTGCCCGTTTTAATTCCGCTGTCCAGCAGACTCGTCTGGCAGCATCAAGCCGATCCCGCCAGGCAATTCCGGCGGAGTACCATAGGCAGGAACATACACCTGCTTATACATCACCAGTTAGTCATCAGGCTCGTCTGACTACATATGATGGATCTCGTCAACCGCGTTTGGCTAAGTGTAATCAGCAGGCACATACACCTGCTAATACTAATCAAGCCTACCAACAGTCTCGTTTGGTAGCGCACAGAGAAGTCAGTCAGAAAGTCCCGACGACAAATAGGAGGCAGACTCAACTCTCTACCTCCACACTTGAGTACTGTCAGGATTCACTGACAGGAAAAGGAGGACAGGAGCAAGCACATACACCTACTCCAAGCCCGGAATGGACGTATATCCCCGTTCCGGCGGCTGAAGTCACCAAACATATTTTGTCAATGGTGAAAGAGCAGAAGCAAATTCCTGCTCATATTCTGGATGCTTGCCAGGATATCATAATAGCTTCAGCATCATCACAGGGACAGACACATAAATCTATCCCTAGCAGTGGAGTGACACATCAACGATTCAATCCGGAACAGACTCACATACCTGTTCCAGTCCAAGAGGGTTATGGGGCATACTCCCCCATATCATACGGACAACCAAGTCAGGAACATACACCTGATTTGAGTGGAGATCGTCAGCCTAACCTGACCATCTTTCCTGATCAGGCACATACACCTGCTCAAAGCAATCACTTTCTTCATCAAGTGGTTTCTAAAGTGAGTAAGAAGGCATCTAAGAAAAAGATCCTCCCAGCACAGTCAGGAGATCAAAGGCCAATCTGTAACCAAGCCTTGCTCGATGCTGGAGTTCTTGAAGCCCTCAGACATTTATCTGTCGGAATTCAAGATTCTACTCCCTCAGTTCCCAATAATAGGAACATTAATTCTGAAGGTCTTCAACAAACACTTCCTCATGAAGACTTGCTTCATGAAAGTTCGGTCAATCTTGAAGTTTCTTCTTCAGATGAGAGCCACAGGAACCCTCTGTGTGGTCAGAAGACCAAGGAGCAAGAGATTTCATCTTTTTCTGTAACCCATCATGAAGGTCCTCCTCATGGTGATGAACTTCGCTGCGAAAGTCCTCTCCGCAGTAGTGATTCACGTTGTCTCGAAAATTCTTCAGAAGAAAATGTAGTGACGAGAAAGCCCTCCTATCTCGAGGCACTTGCAAACGTAAAACCAGTCATGTCTGATGCTTTACTATCGGCAGGTGAAACTCTTTCTCCATCAGAAGATAGCCTGGGGTTCAGGTTATTCTCCGAACCATCCATGGGTCATTCATCTTCCAGCATGAATAGTGATATCTCTACCAATCTTGTTGAATCCAATGAAGCAACAAGGAAACACCAACTCTGGTCAAAACAGGTAGAAGAATCTTCATTTAATGATAAAGAGGAAATGCTGAACATGAGGAAAAAACTGGCAAAAGGTGAAGTACCAGTCATGTTTTGGCCTTTGGCTGACTCCCAGTATGACATTCCAAAGATGTTGACGGATGATGGAATCCATGATATTCGTCTCAACATATGGAAAACTCTTTGTCAATTAAAGAAGAAGGTATTATATTACGATGAATATGAAAATCATCTTAAGATAATAGAAGGGTTACAACGTCAGATTGATTTGGCATCTCTATCAGTCTCTCGGTATCCGAAGGCTGAAAAGCAACAGAGAACCCTTCAACGTTCATGCCTTGGCGCACTAAGAATATTGCGTCAGTTAATTGCCAATGCTCCATCTGATGTTCATATCAGATGATGGGGTGTTCACGGAGCACTACATTTCACAATGCTTTCCGGTCAGCAAAGCCTGCCGAAAATGGTCTCATGCAATGTTATTGCCCATGGCCGGCCACAGTCAATGGGCTTTGTTCATAATCAAAAGATTTCTTAATAACAGGCTTCAACTAGTTCCTCTCAAAATCAAGTATATAGAGAACAAGTTGTTGAATTGCTCCTACATCGAGCAGGCGAGAATATTGCACAAGCCTCTCGTCTGGAGCAAACACGTCATCAAATGACAGAAGTTTCGGAAATCATCCAACGGTCTGTTGAACCAGGTGATAAAAGTGGATACAGGTTAATGCATCCAGCTAATTTCCGAACTAAGATTCGCAAGATCAAGAGAGATTTTAAGAAGATCTCAGACATAGCATGTCAAGAGACACCCCAGCTTGCCAGACTGGGGACTTCTATAACCCAACCCTCAGAGTCAATAAATGGGATTCGAGGAGTTGAGCGGAAGCAGCAGGAACATCCCCAGTCCACCGGACTGGGGACCTTTTCAAATCCTCAATCCCTCCCTCAGAGAAAGTCAGTATTCTCTCGATTAGGGAATAAGCCTCAAGAGGAACGAAGAGCCAAGCTATCAGGAGATTCTCTCCAAGTGACGGTTTTCCAAGAAGTTCCTGAGGGATCAAGTCAACAGAATGCCATGTCTCATCATGGACATAGAAGAAGACAATATCACAGATATGCTGATAGAAGGGATTCCATGCAATATACATCCATTAATGTCATCAATGCCGTTGCTGCTGATTCACCAGATGAGGCTCAATCAGAGGGATCAGACGAAGAGGTTCCTGATCAAGAAGTTGCGCACACAGACCTAAATGAAGAAGGTGTGCGGACACGTAATCAAAGGCTTACCCAAAATCTGGGTATTCCTTCAAGTAACCCACTTCCCCATCTCCGAAAAGGATCCAATAATGGGAAAGGAAAAAATCAGGTTACTTCTCACCCTTCCTCTGAAGGAGGTCAATTGCTCTCATTAGAGCAAAGGTTTGCACAACAAGAGGAAGAAATGAAAGAATTAAGAAGGTTGAATGCAGAACTACTTCAGAGTAGTCTTCTTCTTAAGAATGCTGAAGTCCGACAGCCAAAGTAATTTGTTGTAACTACTGAGATGGATCAGGAATATCCTCCTTTATCAGTACACCCTCAGAGGTCTAATCCTACGGGTCAAACGCCACAACGGTTGGCAGCACTACCATCAGTTGCAATACCAACCACCACGTCTGTCCAAGCTCCATTCATTGCACCTACCCAAAACCAAGTTCAACCTGATGTTTCTCAAAAGTTAATAACTACTATTGAGTCATTAACAGCTCGGTTAGAAACTATGGAAGGGAAACGGGCGCAAGTTCAACCTGAAAAAAAAGTTTACCCTGAATGGGTAGATTCAATTTCTCCTCCATCCAGTTTTGGAAACCCTGTTTTCCCTACATTCAATGGATCAGGCGACCCTGAACAACATTTGACGCATTACGTGTCTTGTTGTGATCATATGATGGGAACTCCAGAGCAGCAAGAAGCAGTGAAACTCAGATGCTTCGTGCGAACCTTGTAAGGACCAGCTTTTGTCTGGTATACAAGCTTGCAATCCCGATCAGTCATCGGATGGGAAGATCTTCGTCAAAAATTCCTTCTTCAGTTTAGCTCAACTTTGCCAAAAACGACAGTTTTCGATCTTACAAACTGCAAGAAAAGGGAGAATGAAAGAGTCTCTGATTTCATTGCTCGTTGGAAGGGATTAACGTATTCCTTGAGTTTAGCACTCCCTCGGGAGGAATTGTTGCCAATCTGTGTGGCAAATTTGCGTGACAAATTACGCACGCCATTGATACCTGTGAAATACACAGGAGGGTTTCGAGACCTTACTTCAATTGCTCAACAGATTGAATATTCCCTTATACAGGCTAAGGTTAAATCTCGTGTAATTCCATCAGCTCCAGGAAGAAGAATGGGTAAAGCAGAAACTGCTACAGTTATGCTCAAACAAGCACCTGTACCTATTTCTACTTCAAAACCTTCATCTTCTCGAAGGTCTCCACCTCCTGAACGCCAACAACAAAGGTTGTTTCGTCCAAATGATCAAAAAGATCAACGACGAAAACAATTTTAGGATATGAAGAGTAAAACTTACTCTTTCCAAAGTGAGCAAGTTCCTGGTTACTTCATTTCAGCTCTGGAAAATAATTTGGTTCAATTACTAGTGCCGAGGAGGCCAAACAAGGAAGGAGATGAAGACCGTCCCAATTATTGTACCTTTCATCAAATGTTGGGGCATCCCATCCAGGAGTGTTTTGTCTTTAAAGACCTCCTGCAAAAGATGGTCGACTTGGGACAAGTCAAATTGAAGGGTTCTTCAGCTCATGTAGCGTGTATTACCGCTACAGATCCAGAGGAAGGAGGCGAATGGCAGGAAGTCAAAAGCAAAACTGCGAAAAAAATATGATGATTGGATGGTCAGAATAACAATCAATCGGACCCATTCCATTTTGCGAACACAATTGAAGAAGCCAATTGTGTCTTCTACAAAAGCTGCAGTAAAGCCTCCATCAAAAGACAAATCCTCAAAAGGACAGCGCAATTCAAAGAAGAAAGAGGAATCAGAAGAAGATGAGTATGTATCAAAGCCTAAATTGTCTTTGACTCTAGCAGATTTCATGCCATCTACTTCAAAGCCACGGGCACCGCCCCATCAAACGGAACAACCTAAACAGGCTAACCAGGCAGAGTCTTTATCAGACGAAGAGTTAATCTTTGGTTCTGTTAATATGATTCAATTAACAGATCCATATTCCAGTCTTGATGAGCCTGAATTCCCTATATCAAATAAGGGAACCCGAGGAAGTTCTAGAGGTTCAGGATATAGGGGAAGACGTGGATCTTTCCGAAGCCACTACTCTAATTCTACCCCTGCTAGCATTGTATATGCAGCAGAAACTCGTGGTAGAGCCCTTCAGCGAGCTCAAAAAGAACAAGCAAGTTCTTCTGCCAATGGCCAACTCAGTTTTGGCACAGTTATTTTGGAAGACCGATTAAAGGTTCCGTCTTATTTATCTCAGAAAGTAAATGGATCTAATCAATCTAATCTTCTAAAACCAAGGATGTTGCCAACTTCAATACAAGATGCATCAGCTTCCAAAGCATCTGCTTCCAAGGTACCTGCTAAACCGAATATTCCTATTGGGAAACGCAGACCTCTAGATCAAAAGTATGATATATTGAAACACTTGGCCCAAGTACCAGACAAGTTATCAATTTTGGATGCTTTGAATCTGTCAAAAGATCTTCGGGAAGCACTTATCGAAGCTTTGTCAAGTCCTCAGGAGTTTGAAGCTGAAATTGCTGCAGCTGAAATCTATCACATAGAGAATAATCCTGCAGAATGCCATGCAGTGATATCTTTTACTGATAAAGATGAAGATGATGTTGTGCATGGGCACATAAAACCTTTGTACTTATCTGGAAAAGTCAATGGTGTAGATGTTCGAAGAGCTTTCATTGACAATGGTTCCGGAGTCAACCTCATGCCCATTCGTACACTTCGTCGATTGGGCCTCACGGAATCTGATTTATCTCCTTCTACCATGATGTTACAAGGATATGATAAAAATGAACAAGAACCACTGGGAGAAGTTACACTCAGAACTCAGTCTGGAGATCTTGTTTCCAATTCGGATTTCATGATTGTTGATCAAGACTCAGCTTTCAATATCTTGCTTGGAAGACCCTGGCTACATCAGCATGCAGCTATTCCATCATCATACCATCAATGTCTCAAATACTGTTTCGATGGTCAAGTTGGAACATTGTATGGTGATAAGGCCCCATTCAAGACATGTGAGTCTCAATACATTGAGGCGGAATTTTATCACATGAAGGGAAGAGAAAAATCTACAATGAAGGAAATTACCAAAGTTAATGCTCCATATGGTTTGGAAAAAATTCCAATAAATCCATTTTCACATGTGAGTACAGATTATGTGTTACCTATCAGTAAAATTGACAAAATAGGCCCAAATCAAAATACTCTTATGGAAAGATCCATAATTTCAATTACGGCAATCGAGCCAGACAACATGGGAGAAATTGGTAACTTACCAAGCAACGATGAAAGCATAAGTGGTGACGTTTTCATTTCGTCTGCTGAAATCCAACAAGTCTAAACTTCGCTAATCAGGCCAGAAGAAGTTATAGCAACACCAGAGGTGAATAATGATGTCGATTCTCGATCCATCATCTCCTCTTTGATTCCCAAAGAAGACCCTTTATCATCAATAGGGTCGGAAATGGAAGCTTCTTCTTCAAAATGTGAAAATTTTGACATTTCTTATGATCATGAGAATTTCGTTTTTTCATCTACTTTGCAAGTAGAAACGGAAGAAATAACACATGACGAAGAGGAAGAGGAAGATCTTAGAGATGCTCCTCCAGCATTTGAAGAGGGTATCTCTACCACTGTGGATGAACTCAGAGAAATAAATCTGGGTACAGAGAAAGATCCACGCCCCACTTTAATTAGTGCGGCCATGACCCTTGAAGATCAGGAGATGTATATTTCTTTTCTAAATCAAAATAAAGATATTTTTGCTTGGAATTATACAGAAATGCCTGGCCTTGATCCTGATGTTGCCACCCATCATTTGGGTTTTCCAAAAGAACATCGGGGATTCAAGCATGCTGCGAGAAGAACACACCCAACCTATGCTTCCAAAATTGAAGCTGAAGTGGATAAGCTGATCAAAGCTAACTTCGTCAGAGAAGTTCAATATCCCAAGTGGTTGGCTAATATTGTCCCTGTAAAGAAGAAGAACGGACAAATTAGGGTTTGCATCGATTTCATAGATCTTAATCGGTATTGTCCTAAAGATGATTTCCCAGTTCCGATTACAGAACTTTTAATTGATGTGACGGCTGGCTATGAAGTACTTTCTTTCATGGATGGATATTCTGGATATAATCAGATCCGAATGGCCCCAGAAGATGAGGAATATACAGCCTTCAGAGCTCTTCAAGGTGTTTTTTGTTACCGGGTGATGCCCTTTGGTTTAAAGAATGCAGGTGCAACATATCAACGCGCCATGCATCGTATCTTCAAATATCTTTTAGGGAAGTTTGTTGAATGTTATGTAGATTATTTGGTGGTTAAATCCAAACAACGTTCTAATAACTTGGCTGATTTGGAAGTCATATTCCACAAGCTTCGACAACATAATTTGAAGATGAACCCCTTAAAATGTGCTTTTGGGGTAACCTCAGGAAAATTCCTTGGCTTTGTTGTATGCCATCGTGGTATTGAAGTCGATCCTGAGAAGACCAAATCAATCCTTGGTATGTCACCTCCTCAGAATTTGAAAGAGTTAAGAGGACTTCAAGGACACTTAGCCTATATTCGGCGTTTCATCGCCAATTTGGCAGGCAAAAGTTTACCCTTTACCAAATTATTGAAGAAAGAAGTCACTTACCAGTGGAATAAAGAATGTCAAGAAGCATTTGATGTCCTCAAGAAATACCTCTTGAGTCCACCAGTACTCATGCCACCTGTTGAGGGTAGACCTCTTATCCTCTATGTGACAGCTTTAGAGCGATCATTGGGTGCCTTTCTCACTCAAAAGAATGATGCTGGGAATGAAAATAGTCTCTACTATCTCAGTAGAACTATGCTTGAAGCAGAAACCCGGTATTCAAGTATTGAAAAGTGCTTCCTAGCATTAATCTTTACAGTTCAGAAACTGAGACACTATCTGCAACATCATGAGGTCCAATTGGTATCTCGTAATAATCCGCTCAAATTCATCCTTAGTCGTCCAATGCTTACAGGACGTCTGGCAAGGTGGGCGGTTATTATACAGCAATTCGACATTCATTATGTGTCTCAAAAGGCAATTAAGGGCCAAGCTCTGGCTGATTTCCTGGCTGAACATCCTTCAGTAGAAGACACGTATTCAGATATCGAACTCCCTGCTGAGGAAGTTTTCTCTATTCAATAGAGTCCTCAAACATGGGAAATGTATTTTGATGGTGCTTCTAGAAGTCCAACAGGAAAGAAAATGGAAAATCCTAAATTCAACAAAGTTGGTTTAGGAATTGTGCTCATTTCTCCAGATAAGGCAGTGTTACCTTATTCCTTTTTGTTGTGGGAAGGTGGTACCAATAATGAAGCTGAATACCAAGCTCTCATTACAGGCTTGGAGTTAGCGCTTCAAGCACAAGTGAATCACTTAAAGGTGAAAGGTGATTCAGACCTGGTAATCAAACAAGTCAATGGGGATTATGCCATCAGAAAAGAAGAATTAATCCCTTTGTATGATTACGTCAGAGAGTTAATGTCGGAATTCCCTTCAGAACCGACATTTTCTTATGTCCCAAGATCACAAAATGCTCAAGCTGATGCACTGGCTAATATAGCTACAGCTTTAGCAGATCCAAATCGGGACGAGACAACCATCAATATTGCCCACCGTCGTGCAATTTCACCTTATGTTCAAGTCAGAACAGAGGAAATTAATGAAATTAGTCCCATTCCTGAATCGTATGGTCATACTACAGGATGGATGTCACCTATCAGGGAATACCTTCAAAATGGAACCCTTCCACCTGATAGAGCCGAGAAAGAACAAATTCGGCGACGTGTGGTCAATTTTACTCTTTATGATAGCCCAAACCACCTCGAGAAAATTCTCTACAAATGTGGTTTTGATGGAGTTATCTTCAGATGCATTGATGGTGAAGAGACAATGGATGTCATAAAAGAAGTGCATGCAGGAGTCTGTGGTGCCCACCAGTCTGGACATAGACTGTCTGATCAAATTCGAAGGCTTGGATACTTTTGGCCTTCAATGATACAAGATTGTGTTAATTTCACAAAGAAGTGTCATTCATGCCAAGTATATGCCAACTTCATTCATCAACCTCCAGAGTTGCTTCATACGGCTAAATACTCATGGCCATTTTCCACATGGGGAATGGATATGGTGGGACCTTACCCTTCAGCTACGGCCAAGCAGTTTAAGTACATTCTTACTGCTACTGATTTCTTTTCCAAATGGGCAGAGGAAGTACCTCTCAAAGAAGTCAGTTCTAAATGCATTGTTAGCTTCATCAAGTCTAACATCATTACTAGATTTGGTGTCCCTCATACCATATTGACGGACAACGGCACCAACTTCTATTCTTCTGAGGTAAAGAAATTGTATCAAGAATACAACATTAAGTCCAACCATTCATCTCGATATCATGCGGTGGCTAATGGCCAGATAGAATCCTTCAACAAGACTCTTTCAAATATACTGCAAAAGATGGTGGATAAAGATAAGAGGTCATGGCCTGATAAACTCTTTCATGCTTTATGGGATTATCGGACTACCACTCGCAATGCAACGCGGTCAACTCCATATTCATTGTTATATGGAACAGAAACAGTCTTGCCAATTGAAGTTCAATTGCCCTCACTCAGAATAGCCATTTGTGATCAGTTATCTACAGATGAGCAATCCCAAAAGCGGTTGAATGAATTAGAACAGTTAGATGAGAAAAGATTGTGCACTTTGCACCACTTGGAAATCTATCAGAATCGAATAGCATGAGCTTTTAACAAAAAAGTTTGTCTTCGTTCATTCATTCAGGGAGAATTTGTATTGGTTCTCAGAGCACCAATGATACCAGGAAAGAAGCCTCCCAAGCTTGAACCAAAATGGGAAGGACCTTATTCAATACATAAGGTCTACTCCAATGGAGCGTATTCTTTAATCTCAATGGATGGGGAACACATTATGACTCCAACTAATGCCAGATTTCTGAAGAAGTATTTTGTATAAACACAAAATATTGTTCCCAGAACCAAGACTCTTACAATTTGTTCATACAGCAATGGTCCAGTATGACCTTAAACTGCAACATCGTCCAACATGACGTTAAACTGTAGAAAAGAACATGTCCTATCTACATCACATTAAACTGTACAGAAGTTCCTATATTATGTCCGAGATGACATTAAACTATATTTTGTCCAATATGACATTAAACTATATTGTGTCCTATCTACATGACATTAAACTGTACAGAAGTTCCTATATTTTGTCCGAGATGACATTAAACTATATTTTGTCCGAGATGACATTAAACTATATTGTGTCCTATCTAAATGACATTAAACTGTGTGGCACTTTCATCGTCCAGCATGACGATAAACTGTAAAAAGTCCCCAGAACTAATATCCTCATATTGGTTCAATTTAGTCCTAGCTACATGACTTTAAACTGTACAGTACCAGTTCGTCCTTACTATATGACGTTAAACTATACAGCAATGGTCCAGTATGACTTTAAACATCAAATTTGTCCCACACGACATTAAACTGTGAAAAAGTTCCCTAAACCGTCAAGCATGACCTTAAACGGCATTATCCCTGGTCCATGTATATGACCATAAACTATTTGCAAATCCTTTATGTCCAGCAAGACGTTAAACTGTGACGTCCTAACTACATGACGCTAAACTGTATAAAAGTCCCTCACGTCCGGAAAGACGTTAAATTATATAATCTCAAAAGTCCAGTATGACATTAAACTGCACCATTCACGGTCCATGCATATGACCTTAAACTATTCGCACTTTCGTCCGACATGACGTTAAAATGGTACACTCTTTTTTCCTTACTACATGACATTAAACTGCATAGTCCCCCTTTAGTCCAATATGACGTTAAACTATTGTGTCCCCATCGTCCTAACTACATGACGCTAAACTGTACAGAAAATCCTTGATATGTCCTACATGACATTAAACTATATTTTGTCCCTGCTACATGACACTAAACTGTGCAACACCAATAGTCCTAACTGCAAGACTTTAAACTGCATAGTCCCTTTTTTATGTCCTACATGACATTAAACTGTGCATCGTTAAGGTTGTTATTACCTCTTGTTTCTCACACCGAGTATGACTCACGTGAGCTTAGAGAGAACATCAACCATAACACTCCCTTTGGGCCACTAACCATGTGTAAGTCCCAACAATATTTTTTATTAGATCATTGTCCACAAGAACAACTTGATCATTAATTCATTCTTTAATTGAACTACACGGACTTTGATCCTTGCCCTCCAGGCTGGGTATGTAGGCAACCTCCCAGGGTTCAAGCCCAAAAACAATCTCTTCACATCGGTTCACCACCATCTCATATGATGTTGATTCGTGAAACCTCCCCTGGAATCAATATCTTTACATTGATTCACTTTCGTCCTTGTTATATGACGTTAAACTATACAACACTTTTGTCCGGTACGACAATAAACTACAATATTCTTTGATTTCCTCATTTGAGAGAGAACTATTATTGACATTGCTTTTTCAATCATGGTTTTCATTTTCAAAAGACTACGTGCATACATGGTAATGCCTAATCTTTTTATCTTAGGTTAAACCATCATTGCACTAAAGTCCCCTTTCACCCTTCACATGTACGAACCAAATTTGTACAAAGGGTAATTATAGAACTACGTGGACTTGATTCCCATCCTTATGGGATACGTAGGAACATTCGAGTATCCCTCGAATCCAGTCCCAAGTCTTTTGGGCCTAACCCCAAATTTCACTTTCAGTCCCTTGGCTGAAAAGTCCTCATGAAAACACACACTGTGTATTCATTATTATGGTCCGAATTCTATGACCCTAAACTAAGATCACTCATACTTTCGTCCTGCACGACGTTAAACTGCATTTCATGAACTACGTATGGCTTGATTCTCATTCTTATAAGATACGTAGTGAAGTCCAAAATTTCAATTCAGGACCCAGCCACAACATGATTATGGTTTTCATTGACCTATGTATCTCTATATACATTGGACAATACCCATCTTTATGTGTTATAATCCTAACCTTAAATATTTTCAGATCTTCATAACCTTTTTCATGACTTCTAATCACAAAAATGTCAAACATATGAGAATTCTTTTGCCTGACTATGCAGCATGTGCCCATAGGTGGCCTTGCATAAACAGTCCACATAACAGACTTGTTAGCCAAAAGATACTATTTATTTGACCATGCATCCAATGCCCTTAGGTGGCCCTGCATATTTCAACCCCCTAACGGGTTTTTGTCAAATAATAGTAACTTAATTCTTGGGAAGAATGCCTCTTTTGTCCTTATTTGTCTTAAACGACGGTATGTAGGGATCCGCAAAAAATAGCCATCCTTAACATATTTGTCCCATATCCTTTTTCATGATCTGAAAGTATTCAAGTCTATGGTTTATTATTCTTCCCTACATTTGGGTCAGACCTTCGTAGGAGTGATATTCATCCAGTTCTTCGATATTCTTGTTCGGAAATATCCTCTCCATATTCAAGTACCTCTTTCCATACAACAAACTCTATACTTAAGAAAATTTGAATCTCCATAAACTTTCACTGGCTTTTAGCACTAGGAAAGTAAATTTCTAAGAGTTCTTTCACCTGACTATGCAGCACGTTCCCATAGGTGGCCTTGCATAAACAGTCCACATAACAGACTCGTCAGCCGAAAGATGCTATTTATTTGACCATGCAGCCAATGCCCTTAGGTGGCCCTGCATATTTCAACCCCCTAACGGGTTTTTGTCAAATAATAGTAACTTCATTCTTGGAAACTACTTCTTCTAATGCCTTTTAGCTCTTTTTCATATCATTCCTCAGATTCAAATATTCTTAAGCCATAGTTTACATTTTTTCCCTCATACTTGAGTATGGTAGTATGTTTTCAGATGAACTTTCAAGGAATTGTGTCAATTCTAATCCATTTCGGTCAAAGATATTTCGACCTTAAACATTAGCCCCTTTATGTCCGGCATGCATGACTTTAAACTCCCCACAAAAGACAAAGGAACTCTGAATAAAATTCAAGTTCCAGCACACTTGCGCGCTGCTTTCTGTGCCCTGAAGACTTGCGCGCCCCCTTTTCCTTTGGAAGGATTCGATTTCCTTAGAGTCAAATCCTCATTTTTCTCCGGATCCAACTATGAGGGGGGACTTTTGTTGACGCTCCTTTCGTCACAGAATCTAAAGATTGGAAAAGGGAATATCTGAGCTCAAAGTGATTTCAACCTTTGAAGAAAACATTAAAAATCGACAAAGGCATGAACACAGGATCAAAAGCAAATGCACCGCGCAAGTTTTATCACTGTCGCGCAAGTACACTTGCGCGACACCCTTGGTCGCGCAGGTGACTTGCGCGACCTAAGTGGTAACCGCCCGGTAACCACCTGGGGTCTTCTTTTGCCTATAAATAGACCCTGTGGGCCCCCCATTCGAGAGGATTTTTTTTCCAGAAACTCGGATTGAAGCTCCCGACGCCCAAGTCCCTTCTCAAAGCTTCCGGAACACTTCTAAGGTAATTTTTTTACCTAGAACGGAAGATCTAATGAGAAGAAGGAAGGCCTAAGTGTTGAAACTTATTAAACACTTGCGCGCCGACTTATTTCCTTCAATATAACTTGCGCGTCCCTTTTCTGGAAGAACCTCAAGAGGATTCTAAAGTGATTAAAAAGAAGTCGCTCAAGTATTTCAATTCTAATTGAGAATCGCGCAAGTACCCCTCATGTCGCGCAAGTATACTTGCGCGACCAATACTTGCACGCCGCCGCAATACTTGCGTGCCTTTCAAGACTTGAGCTCCCCTACTTTTTTGGGTGCCCATCTTGCCCATGTCACCCCTCTTAAGTCATCACACCTTTCCTTTTCAAGATTCAGTCTTCAAGACACTCTTCAAAGCCATTTTATGGCATAATTTCTTGATTTGACTTTCTTATCTAAAAGGAATTCTGTGGAATATCTCTCAAAACCTAGTGATTTAAATATCCTTATGTCACTAAATATGGAGAGTTCATTCATTCAACCTCATCCTTTAAGATGAGAGAATCCTTAACCTGGGTCTCTTTTTTAGGAATAATCCCCAGTTATAAGTCCTTTGATTTGGGCATCTTCCTCAGGAGTAAGCCCCAAATTCTTAAAATTCCCAAAATTGGGCATCCTCCTCAGGAGTAAGCCCCAAACCTTAATTCCTTAAATTGGGAATCCTCCTTAGGAGTAAGCCCCAATCCCAATCTCACAACATGGGCATCCTCTTCAGGGGTAAGCCCCAAACCAAGTCCCCTAACCTGGGCTTCCTTCTCAGGAATAAGTCCCAGTCATAAATCTTGGGCATCCTTCTTAGGAGTAAGCCCCAAGCCTTAATCCTTAACCCGGGCTTCCTTTTCTGGAATAAGTCCCAGTCATAAACCTTGGGCATCCTCCTTAGGAGTAAGCCCCATGTTTCTTAAATTTCTCTTAACCAGTCCTAATTTACCCTTGATTTGGGTTTCCTTTTCAGGAGTAAAACCCAATCATACGTCCCCTCCTAACTTGGGCATCCTCCTTAGGAGTAAGCCCCAAGATTAGAGTATTCAAATCTCCATAAAGCACATATACCTTTATGGACCCTATTCCTGGATTTTCTCCCTAAAAGTAAATCCTAAAACCTTCATCTATTTGGGCAGTCATACATACATAAGCCCCAAACAATTTCTTATGATTGCATCTTTCATGGCACAATTGTCTAATTTTTACCAATACCTCTTGTTTCTCACACCGAGCATGACTCACGTGAGCTTAGAGTGTAAAAGTAATTATGACATTCTTCTTTGAGCCATCAATCATAAACATCATACTCCATTACTCGAACTACGTGGGTTCTGATTCCTTTTCCAAAACAAAGGATACGTAGGTAGCCCATTTATGGGTTCGATTCCAACTTTGAAATAATCCCAGTCCTTCTGAATGACGATAAACTTCAAGTGCCCCACTGAGTGGCTTTAAAACCAGCCTGGTCATCATAATGACCAAAGAGACTTTTATATAAATGTTTTGAAGGGTACCATTGACCAAGAATCTCTAAATAGATACAGATGATTCTCTATTGATGAAGAACCTCGAATACATATAAAAGATTCTCTAAATTTCTTGCATATTTAATCATTGATTGTTAAAACTTAAGGAAAGCTCATTTTATACTTGGTAATGTAATAAGTATTCGTGAACATAACTTAAATCTATAAATAGAGTCCCTGAGTAGACAATAATTCCCCTCAAAAAGGTGTGATGAGTCCGACCTCCCATCCTCTCGACCAATGCAAATTCCTAAGCCTCATTAGTCCACAAACTAATGAGCGCCTACCTTTGGAAAGTAGGTCCAAATGGATGTGGAATCATTGGATGTTTCCGGTTCTACGAACAAACCCGTTAGAAACCGATTGGAACGTTTGAATCTCCCGTCCAGGAGGTCATCCCCGAAATCCGTGAGGAAACAGTGACCCACTGCCCAGCCCTACTAGAGGGTAAACCCTAAATAGATAATCAGGTGACCCACTATGCAGCCCTTCTGGATGGTAAACCCTAAATAAATCTTCATGTGACCCACTACCCATCACTACTGGAGGGTAAACCCTAAATAAATCGACGGTGACCCACTGCCCAGCCCTGCTGGTGGGTAAACCGTAATAAATCATCAGGTGACCCACTACCCAGACCTACTAGATGGTAAACCCAGAACTGGTCCGATGTCTCCGCACTACCTGTGCCATCACTAGGTGCCACTAACGCCGCTACTGTGCGTAGGTTCGGAGTGCATCAAAAGAGCCTCTGACCAATGCCCTTTCATATTTCCACATTTAATAATATCACATAAGAGGCTCTACTCACCTGAAGATATTACACCATTGTAATCCTCATAGAAAAACACACGAGATAGACTACCAACTTACTAGAAATGGACTCCCGGTGGAAAAGTCATTCCACACCTCTTTATGCCAATACGGCGTCTCATGAGGCCCACAACTCGGTCCCGAAAGAGGCCGGGAGAACTGAACCATTGTGATGCTCTCGGAAAAACATGCTGAAATTACTATTCATATGCCCCAAACGAAGGCCTAATGAAAACTTTGTGGTACGCTGCACACAATTTAAGAGACGGCCCATGGGGCCCATGCCTCAACTCCGGCTTCAACTCCTGAAACAACCCTGGTCAATTATGCCTCGATTCCATGGTCACAATGCCATTAACGGTGCGAAAGAAGGGCTTAGATGCAGAAGCTGCAACTCCCCACATTATACGTAAATGGGGCCCTGTGGGGCCCACACCTCAAACCCGAAACACGTCACACAAATCGTACCATTGTGTTCCTTGATGATAACCATGCGGGATAGGATATTCATTTTCCCTGAACGGGCCAATTTAGCATAAGTCATAAAAACGCAACATACGTCCGAAAGCCACCTCGTGGGGCCCATGCCTCATGCCCGAATTTAGGCAAGCAGATTTCACCATCGTAATCCCCCCAGAAAAACACTCAGAAATGAGTACTCAAACACTCTGAATGGAAGTCTGGTGAAAAATTGGTGTTTCACCATAAAATGTGTGAACTAGGCCCTATGGGCCCCACACCTTGTCTCCAACCCGAATACTATGGAAAGCATCTCAGAAAGTCCGCATGAGGACTGGGGTCATTCTGCCATTGATGGCGCGTCAATCAGACATCCCAAACAAGAGTTTGGTTTGACGCAAAAATTAATTAATTAATTAAAATAATTAATTAATTATTCATGTAAAGAGTTTTGGGCCACCGAGCAACGAAACCAAACCAAAAGGGCACTGAACCAACCTTGGAAGGACCGTCTCATCTCTGGGGGCACCGCACCTCTGACGACACAACAAATGGACGTCCACCTTGTGAAGCACGTCTGTTGCAACTTTAATAATAATTTATTATTATTAAAGTAATCTCGGTTCACCCGCTCTCAGGTGAAGAACACAAAACCCCAAAACACCCTTTAAAAAGTCTTTCTCACTGACACAGACCTATATCCACAGACAGCGCATCAAACGGACACGTTGTTTGAAAGATACGTCCCCCCGAATGCAAGGGTGGCCAACTGGGTTGGTTCACTACGGCCAGCCCGGTCCAAACCGCCAGCATGCGGCCCAGCTGCGGGTCCGGCCCGATTGGTCGCGACCTGCTGGCTATGGCCTGCTCTGGCCACACTGGACCCACCTCAGGTCCGGTTCACCCCAGCAAACTAGCCACATGGCCGGTCTCCATCCACGTCACCCAGTAGGACCCACAAGGTGCGGGTCCTTGTTACTGCTCCCCCTCCCCGAGGCACTGACCTTAGGGCTCTTCCCAACCCTGATAGCTCGTAGGCATCGCCCGCACCAGCTCCTCCATCGGCTTCCCCATCAATCGCGATGGCCCATGGCTAGTGCCTCCTGCAGCGCACTGCCACTGCCAGCGCTGTCTGAGGCCGCTGACTCCCGGACTCCGCTTCAGGCTCCGCCTTGACACCTCGCGGCTCACTCCGTCGAATGCCACTGCCCTTCTCGGCCACACCCACCGGAGCCCGCAACTCTGGCTCCTCTCGGCTTGCCACCGTCGTCTCGACCGAAGCTGCATGCCCATCCCCGCACGCTAGGCTGGCCGCTCTGCCTGCTCGCCACCCATGCCTAATCTGAACCCCCAGCCAGACCTCGCTGGAGCACCATTCTCTTGACCGCACCTGATGCGCCTCCTCAACCTCTGGCCACCGCCCTTGCTGGAGCCGGGGCATCTGATGGCCACCGCCACCACTCTGGCGGCCCGATTCCAAAACTAAAAGAAGATTCGGGATCCTCGGGGCATGGCCTTCATGGCTCCCGCCCTTGATCCACGATCTGGCCAGATTTTATGCGTCTAAAAATTGGGACGAAGAACGCCCAAGAACAAGAAGTGAGGACAGGGATCGTACGATGGTCGTGTTCGTTCGGCCATCATCCCAATTCCAAAATTTTCGAAATTAAATGACAAAATTAACAAAGGTGTGGAAAAATTAACAAGAATCCTACCTCGATCTGTCCGTTCGTCGTTGGTGACATGCCCGCTGCGATCCCACTTCGATCCGCCGAAGTCCTCTCCTTAATCTGGTGAAGAACGATGAAGAACGCCGAAGAACACTCGAGAGAGAGAGAGAGAGAGGGAGAGAGAAAATTGGGTTCCCCCCAATTCCACATTTTATAAACTCTCTGAACTCCGATGACGGGTGTGGAGTTTGAAACCTCTGTGCTTGCTCATTTTATATCACGCCTAGGAAAAACACCTCATTTTTAACTCAACGAAAGTCTCAGATTTCCATTCTGAAGTTTCTTTAAAAATTTATTCAAAAATAACGCCAGTGATAAAAATCACTATGTCATTATTTGAAAATGATGATTTTCCCCTGGGTGATGTATCTCATAGCAGGCCCTCGCCCGCAACTCTTACACCCCGTCTAGGGTAAAAGGCACACTTCAGACGCAATTGTGCCATGGGATTTCTGATCTGAGCTACCGTTTAGGAGAAAACAAAAACCTGCCACGTGCATAGTATAAAAACAATTAATATTTTTATAAAATTTATTCTGGGCACACCAGGCCTCGTAATCGCATGCCGTATTCGCACCTAGCTCTGAAATTATATATATAAATATTCCAAATATTACCGGGAAAAAACTGGGTCTCTACATCATTCCCTCCTTCATAATTTTCATCCCCAAAAAGAAAAACTAGGGATGAAAACTCGGGATACAGAGCTCACACATGGCTCTCCCACTCCCAAGAAAACATGCACAACACCATGCTATCACAACACGTGAACCAAAGGGATGGTTCATACTTAAAATTTCTTCTACTCTTGAGGACATTGTAGGAATACACATGCACCTCATCAGCCGTGACACGTGGAAGACATCGTGCACCCACTCCTACTGTTGGGAGGGTAGGGCAAGACAATAGACAACCTCTCAACCGCTTGCACGATTCCTGAAAGGCCCAAAGAAACTTGGGGGACTTTATTAGCTGAACCTCTACTTTCCACGTCACGACCGAAATCATGGTTTGTTCCTGGAACATGGTCTCATGATTCCCTCCTTCAGAATACCCATTTGGTGAAACACCCAAGGATATCTGGTCACACAAGTTTTCACAGTTGGCACATCACAACCGATACTCTCTGGGTGAGGATGCACCCGAGACACTGGTGGTCTGAGCAAACCACAAAGTGCTCTCCCAGAAGATAGCGTATACACACTCTCTGTGCAAGGATCACCAACACCAGCACCACATAGTGAATCGCGTATTTCAATTCATGGGGTGTCCATCACCTTGACCTATAATTGATAAAGATATCAAGATTGACGTTGAGCATGTGAGGTACCAATGAACATGGTAGGGGAGAAAACTCATCCAACCACTAGAGGCAAGACATGGGAATTATGTGGCATAACCCACATGTCTTTTCCCCTCTCGAAAGGAGAGTAATTCCCAAAATAGAAACTCTTCCAAACCCACTAGTGGCACCTCAAGTAAAGGGAGGTCAAGTAGAAAATCCCCACTGGAAAAACCAGAACCTACTCTGACAGTCCACCACACAACCCTGCCATGAATGCACATGTCAGAGGGACTCACCCACCGCACCTCAATACTATCTGGTTTGGGTGGCACTGACTCTCCCTCACAGTTTTAATCGCATCACAAAAAAAATGCATCTCAGTGGGGGAAGAGCCCCTCTTTCTTAGCATTCAAAGCTACGTCGGATGAAACCAACATAGGGTTACAATGACGCCCTGCTTCACCCTCAGTAACCCCTTGAACAAGGAGTTGGGAAAAAAGAGTACTTCATGCAGTGTCTAACAAGTTCTATTGAGAAAATTAGAAAAAGATAGAGAGTGTACCTCTTATCATCTAATGCGCTACAGGATTTTAGACATCCATAGAACATAACCACCCACGGCCCCATCTGTCAGCTCCCTGAGCCTGACATGGGCCACCTAGTTGTGGTGGAAGGACCTAAAAACGTCATCCACCAACCATAGTTCTTCCTTATTTTCTACCAACACTGTAACACCCCGAGATTTTATGAAAAATATTATTTTAATTTCATTAATGTCTTGTGTTGTATTCTACACCAAGATTACCTTGCGATATACACAACACCGTATTAGCTTGCAGTATACGCAACACTATTCTTGGACCGTGTTACACACAATTTTGATAATAGTTATTCTACGCAACATTGAGTATATATATATATATATATATTAAATGTATAAATGAAATATGGTTGGATTTTGTTATACTAAACAATGAAGGATTCTTTCACAACACGCAACCCTGACTTGGCTTGCATTACACGCAATCGCGATCTTCCTCGATAGCGTGTGTTGTACGCAATACCGGGTTTTAATAAACAATGATATATTATTATAATATTGTCATGAACTAGATGTTATGAATAGTATTAACTAAATTTTGAATTTTATAACATTATTATTCATCTTACACATTTTCTATAACATGGTATAAGAACAAAATAAATTTTTCGGGTAAAATAAGTATTTTTCAAAAAATGCAGTTTTGCCGCCTTTTGATGGCGCACCCACTTTAAATCTAGTTTTTGACATGTTTATATGTTCAATTTAAAAAAATAAAATTTTTCTTTTGAATCAGGATGTAAAAATTTACATTAGATAAAGTTTTGATATTTTTCCGATAACTTTCATATTTTAATGAATAGTAAAAACACACTATATTTTAATTAAAAACAACTTTTTTCATCATAATATCTTATGTGGTTAAATTATAATATTGAATGGTTTTAAAGTATAAATAGAATATATTTTTACCATTTAATATAATTTATGTCATTAGCATTGATTTTACCTTGAATTCGTAGGTTAAATCAATTCAATCTTTTGCAATGTTTTAAACAAAAACCCGTTTTTATTCGACAACGAGATTAATTTTAATTTAATTTCTACAAATTCTGTGTATTGAATTTTAAAAAATGGATTCCATATTTGGAATCAGTGGGTCCAAATTAGGTTAATAGGCTACTTTTTGTTTTTGGGAATTATGAATAGTAACTACGGTAAATTTTGTTTACCATAGTTAAAGGTAAATCGGGTAATTAAGGGTAAATATAATATTATAAAATTACCCTAACACATGCCAAAATTCTATTTGATGGCTAAAAGTAAACCCATATCAACTAAGGGTCGGATTAGATTCATTTTATGGACTTTTGACCATGAAAATAATTTAATTATTATTAAAACCAAAGAAAGTGACAACATGTCACTCTCTTAAATCTTATAAGTATAATAATTTTAACTTAGTGATAAACATCATAAAACTTCGAACATGAATAGTATTCAGAAAGCTAACAAAATTATCTACATCATGAGAATTTATTTAGAATTTTTTGGGATTAAATAGTTATCATTAATTGTGACACAATAGTGATGCAGAAATTATTTATCTAGTGAAAAATCAAGAATATAGTTTTTATTAATCTAATAGTGACCATAAAAGGCACAAAAACCTGACAAAAACTTATTGGTCGTGTAAATTGAAACTATAATCATCCAATGGTCGAATATTTGACCATTTGGAGTCTTATACAAGCAATTATGACACTTATATACTTTTATTTTAAATGATGCCAAAGTTGTCACCTTCATAATTTAATAAATATAACAATTTTAATATTGTGATTTTAAGATGATAAATTCGATTAAAAGTATTATTGTTAAAGTTAATATATTTATCTTCATCATAGGATTTTATTTTAAATTTTTATGCAACAAATAAGTATATTAAATAATTATACAAAAATGATGTAGTAATTATTTTATTAAGAGATGAACCAAATAAATGGTTTTAAAAATAATAAAATAAATAATATATGAACTATTTAATGTGATCCACTAATTTTATAGATACATATGTCCTTTTATTAATATATTAATGCTTTTAGTTTGAACATATCTTCTGTATATATTTTATTTAAATTCAAATAAATGAATAGTGTCAAAATTGACACTATTGTTATTTTACAAAAATTACATATTATAAAATTGTTTAAAAATCACAAAAATATTTAAAAATTATAAATTTAAATTGATATGGTCTATAAGGTTATAAAGTAAACAATTATGTAAAATTCACAAAAAATAAGTAATTATTTGTTATAATTTAAAATTTAGAATTTTATTACCACAAATAAACTTAAATAGATTAAATAAGGATAAATCAAAATGATAAGGTTTAAAATAAGATCCAAACATGTCTAAATTTGATTGGTTGATGAGATTACAACCCTATCTCATCAAATCTTCGAATATGAGTCATTTTTGGCGGTTTTCAAGTGGGGTTAGATTTATTATAAATTAATATTTTTAAGAATTCCAAAGGTACCCCTCTCCTCCCTTATAAAAGGACACCTCCTCCCTCTCTTCCTCACACAACTTTGAGCCTTCAAGCTCGGCCAAACCCTGCCAAATTCTCCTCTCCACTTCCCTAGAAACATCCTAGAGGTTCTGGTCTTCCTCAAAGACCAATTTTAGTGCCCTAAAATAAGGTCTCAAAGATGCACTTCAAAGTAGAAGAGGTTTGGACACTTACGAAGCAAATTGGACCTAAGGTAAGGAAAATATCACAATCTCATTTTTATCCGAGATTGTTTATACTTTGGCATTTACTGGGGTGTATTTTATCATCCACATCCATGTTTCCTAGATATGTAATATTATTTCCATCCACCTACAATTTTTAAATCCAATTTTACCCTTCGGTGAGTTTTTAGTAAAAGATATGAAAGGAATATTTTGTCATTTTTCGTACGAGGTACTTTTTGACTTTTCCGACAAAAGTCCGAGAAGAATGTTTTTTTAACTTATACGGCATGAATGGATTTTTAAAACATTATTTCCAAGAAGCTTCCTTTACAAGTTTTCAAGTTTATTTTTAATCAACTTCTTTTAGTTTATAATTTTACAACATGTTAAGAAAGGAAAAGTGTTTTTGAAGTAGGAAGGGTATTTTCCTCAAGAATGAAGTTAAATTGTTATGTCAAAATTATTTTCCATCTAAGATAATAAAGGGTTCTGTTTTTATCCCTATTATTACATTGATTTGATTATGTTGTGATGGAATTATTTTTATGAATTCCTTTATCGTATATGAATTGTTTTATGATGTCATGATGTTTAAGATTCTCATTTTTATTACATGGGTTATGCAATGATGTATGGTTTATGATTTTGTGGCACACATAAGAATGGTATCATTATTAGATGGGTGGGACCTATATCTCCCTCCAATGCATTGGGTATAGATTTTATACCTCATCAGATAGACATGGCTGGAACGGTAGGTTATACCGGTTCAGTGAAACAGGACTGAAACTAGGGTGACTCGGTTCAGAAAGGGACTTTGTCCACTAAGATAGTTTTGGCAATGAGTCTTGACTAACAAGAAATGATTCTCTATTATTATGTGTGTATGCCACAAAGTTTCATGTTTTAAGTTATGATTATTGTGATTACATTTCACTACCATGATTTATCCCATATTATGAAATTATGCTCTCTTTTATAGGTTAAGATTTCCAAAATTTATGTGCTTATGTATATGATGTGATTGATATTTCTTTTGTTTACCCTTAATGATCATTTGATCTCACCCTTTTATGTTTTCATTTCCCCAGGATATAAAAAAAGGTTTCAGGTATAAAAAAAGGAAGATCTTTATGGGAGATGATGAAGATCTTTCACCAGGATTAGAAGATTATATTCCGAGTTTCCAAAGACACTAAACTATTACAGTCCTTGTGTGTGTGTTTTTGTAATGTACTAAGTATTACACAAAAGTAATGTAATGTCCATGTACGTCAAGATACGGGTCTCTACAGTTGGTATCAGAGGAAAGGTTTAGTCAACCTTTGGAAACTAGGATGTGAGAACGTTAGTGAGAACCCTAGAGATATTTCTAAGGTATGTCTAGGGATGTCCCTAAGGATAAGTATACGTATAGGATATAGTCCTAGAACTATAGTAATGATATTAGATTAAACCAAAGATTTTAGATATTGAAGTTACTCCCCATTTATTATGATTTTTGTCTCTCACACTATTCTTTTTGGGTTTTAGAAAATGGCTGGAAACAAGATGATTCACGATAATGGAGGATATGATGGACGATGGAGTGATGAGCAACCAAATGAAATGGGATTTGGAAGTCCAAGCATCATTATTATGCTGATTCACCAATCTCATAATATGATCAATAAAGTAAAATTTGGTAAGTTTCCTGACTCGGCTAATAAGAGAAAGATGGAGTTTCATGATGATCATAGAGGAAAAAAAGTTCAATTTCCCCTATGTAAATCATGTGGGAAGAGGCATCAAGGATAATGTTTCAAAGGAACTAGAAGATGCTTTGGGTGTGGAAAAGAAGGACACAAAGCCAGTAAGTGTAAAGGAAAAGGTTCAGTTAACACCAGGGATGAGGATAATGGTATTGCTACAACATCAGCAATGGTTAAATGTTTTAAATGTGGAATGTACGGGCATTATGAAAACCAATTCCCTAAGGGAAAGTCTCATGAAGAGAATCAGTATGGTCGTATGGGTAGTATTTATGTGGTTGATGATGAAGAGACTAAAAATGATATGTGAGATGAAATAATTGTTGAAGCTCGGTCAATGGTTTAAGAATGTAGTGGAATGATTACATGTTTATCATGTGTAATGTTGTATAAGTAATCTCATGGTACTATCGAATAAAGAGACATCTAAGGATTGTTACACTGTTGCCTTTCCTTGAGTTTTGAAAGTGTATGATTAATGTTACCAGTATCCATGAAAGGTTATTCAGATATTTTTGGAATGTAGATGATATGCGCATAATGAAGGGATAAGGAGAAAATTAAATGTTTGATAGTATTCAGGAGCTCATGACTGATATAAAGAGAAGGTTATATCATGGTTTGAGTAGATAGAATTTTGTATATTTTGTTATGTGGAAAGTGTTAACTTTTAACAGCACTCATGTTTTCAATAAGGTTCAATGGGTATTCAAGAGAATACATGATTAAGGCCTTTGAATGTTTGGAATGTGACCAACAAGATATATCTTATGATATATGGGGATAAACGATGGTATTAAATCTCTGAGAGTGGACTGTAGTATTATGGATAAGCCTAAAGATTGGAATGGATTATGTTGGACATAAGTTAGTATTGTTTGTTTTTCGATATTATTGATGGGATGTTATAGTAATGTAGTTTTAGAAAAAGGACAACCTGCAGGACGGGCGACAGCCCATCGCGTCGGACAAGGCTGTGGGAATCGAACCCACAACCGAAGTGCAACTGGCCTTTATCGCCTACCACTGACCTACAGGAAGTCCCTAGTTAGTAGAAACTAGTTTTATTTTATTAAGAGGTATGATATATGAAGTATAAGTTCATTTTTGGAAGTGTATACGATTAACCTCACAAAAGACGGACTCATGAATATTTGATAACTATTGACAACCTTTTGTTTGAAACATATGGAATGACCCATCATTCTAGCACATGATATTTTAACACTTCATTTCTTTAAGAGATGAAGTGGAAACTGTTCAAATCAGGAACAACAGTGAGATTGTACAAAAATCAAGTAAGTATTTATTCTAATTCAAATTTTTCAACTTTAGGGAAATGATATTGAAAACCAAAAATGTTTTCCTAGTGATCTTATATCCGATGAATCTGATGGTACCCTAGATCATCATAAATTTATGGCTTTGTGATTGTTGTCTTTTTCATAGCCATGTCCTCTACCACTCTCCATCAGAACATGACAGTTCGATTTCTCTTCCATGTCCATATTTTCACCTATGTTCTCCTATGTGGATACCCAGTGATTAGTTAACTTGGGTAAACATTACGTTTTATACTTTAGTTTTTAAAGATAAGTTTTAGTGTTCCTTTTTACGATGTGGGTTTCTATCAAAGAAACTTTCAAATAGTAAACCATTTATAACCCCGATGAATTTCGAGGGCAAAATTCATTTTACGGGGGGTAGAATGTAACACCCTGAGATTTTATGAAAAATATTATTTTAATTTCATTAATGTCTTGTGTTTTATTCTACACCAAGATTACATTGCGCTATACACAACACCGTATTAACTTGCAGTATACGCAACACTATTCTTGGACCGTGTTACACACAATTTTGATAATAGTTATTCTACGCAACATTGAGTATATATATATATATATATATATATATATATATATTAAATGTATAAATGAAATATGGTTGGATTCTGTTATACGAAACAACAAAGGATTCTTTCACAACACGCAACCCTGACTTGGCTTGCATTACACGCAATCACGACCTTCCTCGATAGCGTGTGTTGTACGCAATACCGGGTTTTAATAAACTATGATATATTATTATAATATTGTCATGAACTAGCCATTATGAATAGTATTAACTAAATTTTGAATTTTATAACATTATTATTCATCTTACACATTTTCTAGAACATGGTATAAGAACAAAATAAATTTTTCGGGTAAAATAAGTATTTTTCAAAAAATGCAGTTTTGCCGCCTTTTGATGGCGCACCCACTTTAAATCTAGTTTTTGACATGTTTATATGTTCAATTTGAAAAAATAAAATTTTTCTTTTGAATCAGGATGTAAAAATTTACATTAGATAAAGTTTTGATATTTTTCTGATAACTTTCATATTTTAATGAAAAGTAAAAACACGCTATATTTTAATTAAAAACAACTTTTTTCATCATAATATCTTATGTGGTTAAATTATAATATTGTATGGTTTTAAAGTATAAATATAATATATTTTTACCATTTAATATAATTTATGTCATTAGCATTGATTTTACCTTGAATTCATAGGTTAAATCAATTCAATCTTTTGCAATGTTTTAAACAAAAAGCCGTTTTTATTCGACAACAGGATTAATTTTAATTTAATTTCTGCAACTTCTGTGTATTGAATTTTAAAAAATAGATTCCATATTTGTAATCAGTGGGTCCAAATTATGTTAATAGGCTACTTTTTATTTTTGGGAATTATGAATAGTAACTACGGTAAATTTTGTTTACTATAGTTAAAGGTAAATCGGGTAATTAAGGGTAAATATAATATTATAAAATTATCCTAACACATGCCAAAATTCTATTTGATGGCTAAAAGTAAACCCATATCAACTAAGGGTCGGATTAGATTCATTTTATGGACTTTTGACAATGAAAATAATTTAATTATTATTAAAACCAAAGAAAGTGACAACATGTCACTTTCTTAAATCTTATAAGTATAATAATTTTAACTTAGTGATAAACATCATAAAACTTCGAACATGAATAGTCTCCAGAAAGCTAACAAAAATATCTACATCATGAGAATTTATTTAGAATTTTTTGTGATTAAATAGTTATCATTAATTGTGACACGATAGTGATGCAGAAATTATTTATCTAGTGAAAAATCAAGAATATAGTTTTTATTAATCTAATAGTGACCATAAAAGGCACAAAACCCTGACCAAAACTTATTGGTCATGTCAATTGAAACTATAATCATCCAATGGTCGAATATTTGACCATTTGGAGTCTTATACAAACAATTATGACACTTATATTATTTTATTTTAAATGATGCCAAAGTTGTCACCTTTATAATTTAATAAATATAACAATTTTAATATTGTGATTTTAAGATGATAAATTCGAGTAAAAGTATTATTGTGAAAGGTAATATATGTATCTTTATCATAGGATTTTATTTTAAATTTTAATGCAACAAATAAGTATATTAAATAATTATACAAAAATGATGTAGTAATTATTTTATTAAGAGATAAACCAAATAAATGGTTTTAAAAATAATAAAATAAATATTATATGAACTATTTAATGTGATCCACTAATTTTATAGATACATATGTCCTTTTATTAATATATTAATTCTTTTAGTTCAAACATATCTTCTGTATATATTTTATTTAAATTCAAATAAATGAATAGTGTCAAAATTGACACTATTGTTATTTTACAAAAATAACATATTATAAAATTGTTTAAAAATCACAAAAATATTTAAAAATTATAAATTTAAATTCATATGGTCTATAAGGTTATAAAGTAAACAATTATGGAAAATTCACAACAAATAAGTAATTATTTGTTATAATTTAAAATTTAGAATTTTATTACCACAAATAAACATAAATAGATTAAATAAGGATAAATCAAAATGATAAGGTTTAAAATAAGATCCAAACATGTCTAAATTTAATTTTTTGATGAGATTACAACCCTATCTCATCTAATCTTCGAATATGAGTCATTTTTGGAGGTTTTCAAGTGGGGTTAGATTTATTATAAATTAATATTTTTAAGAATTACAAAGGTGCCCCTCTCCTCCCTTATAAAAGGGCAGCTCCTCCCTCTCTTCCTCACACAACTTTGAACCTTCAAGCTTGGCCAAACCCTGCCAAATTATCCTCTCCACTTCCCTAGCAACATCCTAGAGGTTCTGGTCTTCCTCAAAGACCAATTTTAGTGCCCTAAAAGAAGGTCTCAAAGAAGCACTTCAAAGAAGAGGAGGTTCGGACACTTACGAAGCAAATCGGACCTAAGGTAAGGAAAATATCACAATCTCATTTTTATCCGAGATTTTTTATACTTTGGCATTTATTGGGGTGTATTTTATCATCCACATCCATGTTTCCTCAATATGTAATATTATTTCCATCCACCTACAATTTTTAAATCCAATTTTACCCTTCGGTGAGTTTTTAGTAAAAGATATGAAAGGAATCTTTTGTCATTTTTCATACGAGGTACTTTTTGACTTTTCCGACAAAAGTACGAGAAGAATGTTTTTTTAACTTATACGGCATGAATGTATTTTTAAAACATTATTTCCAAGAATCTTCCTTTACAAGTTTTCAAGTTTATTTTTAATCAACTTCTTTTAGCTTATAATTTTACGACATGTTAAGAAAGGAAAAGTGTTTTTGAAGTAGAAAGGGTATTTTCCTCAAGAATGAAGTTCAATTGTTATCTAAAAATTATTTTCCATCTATGATAATAAAGGGTTCTATTTTTATCCCTATTATTACATTGATTTGATTATGTTGTGATGGAATTATTTTTATTAATTCCTTTATCGTATATGAATTGTTTTATGATGTCATGATGTTTAAGATTCCCATTTTTATTACATGGGTTATGCAATGATGTATGGTTTATGATTTTGTGGAACACATAATAATGGTATCATTATGAGATGGGTGGGACCTATATCTCCCTCCAATGCATTGGGTAAAGATTTTATATCTCATGAGATAGACATGGCTGGAACGGTAGTTTATACCGGTTCAGTGAAACAGGACTGAAACGAGGGTGACTCGGTTCAGAAAGGGACTTTGTCCACTAAGATAGTCTTGGAAATGAGTCTTGACTAACAAGAAATGATTCTCTATGATTATGTGTGTATGCCACAAAGTTTCATGTTTTAAGTTATGATTATTGTGATTACATTTCACTACCATGATTTATCCCATGTTATGAAATTATGCTCTCTTTTACAGGTTAAGATTTCCAAAAGTTATGTGCTTATGTATATGATGTGATTGATATTTCTTTTGTTTACCCTTACTGAGCATTTGAGCTCACCCTTTTATGTTTTCTTTTCCCCAGGATATAAATAAAGGTTTTAGGTTTAAAAAAAGGAAGATCTTTATGGGAGATGTTGAAGATCTTTCACCAGGATTAGAAGATTATATTCCGAGTTTCCAAAGACACTAAACTATTACGGTCCTTGTGTGTGTAAACAAAAGTATATCATAACATGGGATAAATCATAGAAGTGAAATGTAATTCCAATAATCATAACTTAAAACATGTGGAGGTTCTCAAATGCTCAGTAAGGGTAAACAAAAGAAATATCAATCACATCATATACATAAGAACATAACTTTTGGAAATCTTAACCTGCAAAAGAGATCATAATATCATAACATGGGATAAATCATAGAAGTGAAATTTAATTCCAATAATCATAACTTAAAACATGAAACATTGTGTCATACACACATAATCATAGAGAATAATTTCTTATTAGTCAAGACTCATTTCCAAGACTATCTTAGTGGACAAAGTCCATTTCTGAACCGAGTCACCCTCGTTTCAGTCCTGTTTCACTAAACCGGTATAACCTACCATTCCAGCCATGTCTATCTCATGAGATATAAAATCTTTACCCAATGCATTGGAGGGAGATTTAGGTCCCACCCATCTCATAATGATACCACTCTTATGTGTGCCACAAAATCATAAATCATACATCATTGCATAACCCATGTAATAAAAATGGGATTCTTAAACATCATGGCATCATAAAACAACTCATATAAGATAAAGGAATTCATAAAAATAATTCCATCACAACATTATCAAATAAATTTAATAATAGGGATAGAAACAAAACCCTATTTTATCTTATATGGAAAATAATTTTGATAAAACACTTGAACTCCATTCTTGAGGAAAATATCCTTTCTACTTCAAAAACATTTTTCCTTTCTTAACATGTCATACAATTTTAAACTAAAAGAAGTTTATTAAAAATAAACTTGAAAACTTGTAAATGAAGCTTCTTGGAAATAATTTTTAAAAAATCCATTCATGCCGTATAAGTTAAAAAAAATTCTTCTCGTACTTTTGTCGAAAAAGTCAAAAAGTACCTCGTACGAAAAAAGACAAAAGATTCCATTCATATCTTTTACTAAAAACTCACCAAAGGGTAAAATTGGATTTAAAAAATTGTAGGTGAATGGAAATAATATTACATATTGAGGAAACATGGATGTGGATGATAAAATACACCCCAGTAAATACCAAAGTATAAACAATCTCGGATAAAAAATGAGATTGTGATATTTCCCTTACCTTAGGTCCGATATGCTTTGTACGTGTCCGAACCTCCTGTATAATGATTTAAATAATTTTATTGACTTATTCCAGAATCATAATTATTTTTATGATATCATATATGGTCATATTCTTAGCTTCTTAGTAGTAATATTTCATTGCTACTTGTTATTCGGGTGTTTATAACTTTTTGTTCTTATGCAT
Organism: Viscum album; assembly: GCA_963277665.1. NCBI lineage: Eukaryota > Viridiplantae > Streptophyta > Magnoliopsida > Santalales > Viscaceae > Viscum > Viscum album. The sequence continues at coordinate 787,181,631 of OY728164.1, forward strand.
GTTTTATCGAATAGATTCTTATTCTTATCTTTAGGTTATAGATAACTCATTTCTAGAATGGTATTAGTGTAATATATATCATATTCATTCATTCAATTCATTTATATAATCAATATGAAATGAAGATCATGTAGAATGAGTCACATCACATCGTGGAGACGGTATTCCGTACGTACGCACGAGTGATGATATCGTTCCTATGATCGTGGAATTGTATTGGAGTGTATGTATACTATTTCAGTATCAATATCACTTTATAATAGTTATATATAGTAATTATTTACACCATTATACCCATCCAAGTAAGGTGGTGGTGGAAAATAGATTACACCACGGCGTGGAGACGGTATTCCGTACGTACGCACGCGTGGTGATTTCAGTTTCCGTAGGATGGATAGATGGTTAAACAGGGTTGTTTCATACTTACAATAACATATTAGTACATGAGTGATACTGATGTTATTACTTCATATTGAAACAACTAAAGAAGAAGAAGTTGAAGAAGAGAGAAATTGGAAAGGATCGGTAATGGATATTACCTCTTCTTTGAAGTGCTTCTTTGAGTCCTCCTTTTAAAGCACTAAAATTGGTCTTTGAAGAAGACCAGGACCTCTAGGATGTCTCTAGGGAAGTGGACATGAGAACATGGCAGGGTTTTGCCGAGCCTGAAGGCTCAAAGTAGTGTGAGGAAGAGGGGGAGGAGGTGCCCTTTTATAAGGGAGGAGAGGGGCACCTTTGGAATAACTAAAAATATTATTTTATTATAAAGTCAAGTTCGTTTTTAAATAGCTCCAAATTGAGTTATTTCGAAGATAAGGTGGGTATGGGTCGAAATCCTCTCATACAATAGAATTTAGACAAGTTTAGGTCATTATATTAACCTTATCTTTTAGTTTTAACTCTTAGTTAATTAGATTGACATTTACCATGTCACTTTGTATTTTTATATTATATAGTTAATAAACTTACCATATACATCCAAGAGACCCCCCAAGTTGTGTTTTATTAATATATATAACCGTATCTAAGTCATTTGGCCTAACCTTAGATTTTTAGGAATAAAATAATAATTTATAATATAATATTTTTTTTAAAAACTATTTTATGTCAATTTTGACACTATTCAATAGTTGATTTTTTTGAAACTCATAACAGAATGATTACTTCGACCAAAGTCAATTAAATTAATCCTAACATGTCATATTAACCTAGAAAATTAGTTTAAGTCATAAAAAGTCTCAAATTACATTTATTTGGGTATTTATAACATCAATTATGTCAATATTTCATTAATAAGATAATTACTGCATCATCGTTGTGTCATAAATAAATTAAATTATTTAATGTATAAAAATTACAAATAAAATACCATTATGTAGGAAATCTTTTTAGATTTCTAATGAATATTTATAGTCGAATATATCTTATGTATAACCCCATATTAAAAATTATTTTCTTATTAAACGTTGATTTTAACTATTCTAACCCTTCTTTAAATAAATTAATAATAAATGTCCTAATCTAATCCATGTGGGCCTAAATGGTCATATGTTATTCCTAAGGTTGTTTTTGGTCGAATTACACTTGTCCAATAGAATTAGGACATGTGTTAGTTTAATAATAATATCATTTTTACCCTTAATTACCCTATTTACTTTTAACCATGGTAAAAAAAAGTAAAAAGTTGCTATTCACCAAAAATTATTTTCATCTCATTGAACCACATTTTAGTCCTTGATATTAACCGTGTCTCTTGGATTTTCGAAATTCCACTCACAGAAGCGGTAAAATTAAGTTTTATAAAAAATTCAGTTTTTTAACTACCACTTAGTGGTTTCACTATTCATCAAAAAAATGAAAGTTTCTAGAAAAATACCAAAAATTAGGCCTAAGCTATATTTGATATTAAGAATTCAAAAATGATATCTATTTTACCAAATTCAGAACATATCAGTTGCATTAATTAATTTAAAAATTAGTTCCCGTCGTCAAAACAAATAGCGTGTTTTTAAGAGATAATAACTATCAAAAGATTGACACTTGTTTATGACTGGTTTAAATGTGAAATTACATCCAATGACCAATTTAGACTGTAAAAATATATTCTAAATATACTTTAAAACCACTCAAATTAATAATTTATCACTATTAATTATTTCTATTAAAAAAGTTCTTTTTAATTAAAATTTAGTAATTTTCACTATTCATCCGAATATGAAAGTTATCCGAAAAGTACCAAAATTTCACCCTAAGCTAATCTCGATATTCCGAATCCAAAAAATAAAGACCATTTTGAAAATAAAATTTTAAAATTTTTAAAAAGTGGTTATTACTATTCATAACGGCTAGTTTTAATAATATTTTAATAGCATATTTTTGTCTAGTAAAACTCATTATTGCGTACTACACATGCTATCGAGGAAGGTCGTGATTGCGTGTAATGAAAGGAAAGTCAAGGATGCGTGTTGTGCAAGCTCCTTTTGATGTAGCGTACAACACAAGACATTAATGAAATTAAAAAGAATATTTTTTCATAAAATCTTGGGCTGTTACATTCTACCCCCCTTAAAATGAATTTCGCCCTCGAAATTCGTCGAGGTTATAAATGGTTTATTACTCGAAAGTTTATTTAATAGAAACCCACATCATAAAAAGGAATACCAAAACATGGTTTTAAAAACTAAAGTATGAAATGTAACGATTACCCAAATAAACTAATCACTGGGTTTCCACATAGGTGAAAATATGGATATGGAAGAGAAATCTAACCATCATGTTCTAATGGAGAGTGGTAGAGAACATGGCTATGGAAAAGCCAACAATCACAAAGCCATAAATTTGTGATGATCTAAGGTACCATCTGATTCATCAAATATAAGATCACTAGGACAACATTTTTGGTTTTCAAGATCGTTTCCCTAAAGTTGATGAAATTGGAATTAGAAGAAATACTTTCGTGATTTCGGTATTGTCTCATCGTTGGTCATTCTCTGGACAATTTCCACTTCATCTCTTAAAGAAATGAAGTTGAATTTTTCATTCGTGATGTGTTAACAGATCATGTGATAGAATGATGGGTCATTCCATCTGTCTCAAACAAAAGGTTAGAAAAGTTATCAAAAAATACATAAGTCCATCTATAGTGAGATTAATGATATATGGTTCCTAAAATGGACTTATACTTCATATATCATACTGCTTAATAAAACTAGTTTCTACTAAATAGGGACTTCATGTAGGCCATGGTAGGCGATAAAGGCCAGTCGCACTTCGGTTGTGGGTTCGATTCCCACGGCCTTGTCCGACGCGATGGGTTGTCGTCCGTCCTGCAGGTTGTCCTTTTTCTAAAACTATATTACTATAACATCCCATCAATAATATCGAAAAACTTCTATCCTTAAACAATAATAAATTATGACCAACATAATCCATTCTAATCTTTAGGCTTATCAATAATACTGCAGCCCACTCTCATAATATAGTGAAAACGATTACCAGAGATTTAATACCATCGTTGATCATAAGATATGTCTTGTTGGTCACATTCCAAACATTCAAAGGCCTTAATCATGTATTCCCTTGAATACCCATTGAACCTTAGAGAAAACATGGATGCAGTTAAAAGTTAACACTTTCCACATACCAAAATCCTAAAAATTCTATATCCTCAAACCGTGATATCACTTAGTCCTTATATCAATCATGAGCTCATGAATACTATCAAACATATTAGATTCTCTTTATCCCTTCATTATGTGCATATCATCTACTTTCCAAAAATATCTGAATAACCTTTCATGGATACGGGTAACATTAATCATACACTTTCAAAACTCAAGGAAAGACAACAGTGTAACAATCCTTAGATGTCTCTTTATTCCATAGTACCATGAGATTACTTATACAACATTACACATGATAAACATGTAATCATTCCACTACATTCTTAAACCATTGACCGAGCTTCAACAATTCTTTCATATCACATATCATTTGTAGTCTCTTCATCATCATCCACATAAATACTACACATACGACCATACTGATTCTCTTCATGAGACTTTCCCTTAGGTCATTGGTTTGCATAATGCCCGTACATTCCACATTTAAAACATTTAACCATTGTTGATGCCGTAGCAATACCATTAACCTCATCCCTGGTGTTAACTGAACCTTTTCCTTTGCACTTACTGGCTTTGTGTCCTTCTTTTCCACACCCAAAGCATCTTCCAGTTCCTTTGAAACATTCTCCTTGATGCCTCTTCCCACATGATTTACATAGGGGAAATTGAACTTTCTTTCCTCTATGATCATCATGAAACTCCATCTTTCTCTTATTAGCCGAGTCAGGAAACTTACCAAATTTTACTTTATTGATCATATTATGAGATTGCTGATTCGGCATAATAATGATGTTTGGACTTCCAAATCCCATTTCATTTGGTTGCTCATGAAGAATATCATTCCATTGTCCATCATATCCTCCATTATCGTGAATCATCTTGTTTCCAGCCATTTTCTAAAACCCAAAAAGAATAGTGTGAGAGGAAAAAATCATAATAAAGGGGGAGTAACTTCAATATCTAACATCTTTGGTTTAATCTAATATCGCTACCATAGTTCTAGGACTATATCCTATACGTATACTTATCCTTAGGGACATCCCTAGACATACCTTGGAAATATCCCTAGGGATCTCACTAACATTTTCGCATCCTAGTTTCCAAAGGTTGACTAAAAATTTCCTCTGATACCAACTGTAGAGACCCGAAGCTTGACGTACATGGACATTACATTACTTTTTCTGAATACTTAGTACATAACAGAAACACACACACAAGGATCGTAATATTTTAGTGTCTTTGGAAACTCGGAATATAATCTTCTAATTGTGGTGAAAGATCTTCAACATCTCCCATAAAGATCTTCCTTTTTTTACCTAAAACCTTTCTTTATATCCTGGGGAAAAGAAAACATAAAAGGGTGATCTCAAATGCACAGTAAGGGTAAACAAAAGAAATATCAATCACATCATATACATAAGAACATAACTTTTGGAAATCTTAACCTGCAAAAGAGATCATAATACCATAACATGGGATAAATCATAGAAGTGAAATGTAATTCCAATAATCATAACTTAAAACATGAAACATTGTGTCATACACACATAATCATAGAGAATCATTTCTTATTAGTCAAGACTCATTTCCAAGACTATCTTAGTGGACAAAGTCCATTTCTGAACCGAGTCACCCTCGTTTCAGTCCTGTTTCACTGAACCGGTATAACCTACCATTTAAGCCATGTCTATCTCATGAGATATAAAATCTTTACCCAATGCATTGGAGGGAGATATAGGTCCCACCCATCTCATAATGATACCACTCTTATGTTTGCCACAAAATCATAAATCATACATCATTGCATAACCCATGTAATAAAAATGGGATTCTTAAACATCATGACATCATAAAACAATTCATATAAGATAAAGGAATTCATAAAAATAATTCCATCACAACATTATCAAAACAATTTCATAATAGGGATAGAAACAGAACCCTATTTTATCTTAGATGGAAAATAATTTTGATAAAACACTTGAACTCCATTCTTGAGGAAAATATCCTTTCTACTTCAAAAACATTTTTCCTTTCTTAACATGTCATACAATTTTAAACTAAAATAAGATTATTAAAAATAAACTTGAAAACTTGTAAAGTAAGCTTCTTGTAAATAATGTTTTAAAAATCCATTCATGTCGTATAAGTTAAAAAAACATTCTTCTCGTACTTTTGTCGAAAAAGTCAAAAAGTACCTCGTACGAAAAAAAGACAAAAGATTCCATTCATATCTTTTACTAAAAACTCAACAAAGGGTAAAATTGGATTTAAACAATTGTAGGTGAATGGAAATAATATTACATATTGAGGAAACATGGATGTGGATGATAAAATACACCCCAGTAAATACCAAAGTATAAACAATCTCGGATAAAAAATGAGATTGTGATATTTCTCTTACCTTAGGTCCGATATGCTTTGTACGTGTCCAAACCTCCTGTATAATCATTTAAATAATTTTAATGACTTATTACAGAATCATACTTATTTTTATGATATCATATATGGTCATATTCTTAGCTTCTTAGTAGTAATATTTCATTTCTACTTGTTATTCGGGTGTTTATAACTTTTTGTTCTTATGCGTGTTTTGTCGAATAGATTCTTATTCTTCTCTTTAGGTTATAGATACCTCATTTCCAGAATGTTATTAGTGTAATATATATCATATTCATTCATTCAATTCATTTATATAATCATTATGAAATGAAGATCATGTAGAACAAGTCGCATCACATCGTGGAGACAGTATTCCGTACGTACGCACGAGTGATGATATCGTTCCTATGATCGTGGAATTGTATTGGAGTGTATGTATACTATTTCAGAGTCAATATCACTTTATAATAGTCATATATAGTCATTATTTACACGATTATACCCATCCAAGTAAGGTGGTGGTTGAAAATAGATTACACCACAGCATGGAGACGGTATTCCGTACTTACGCACGCGCGGTGATTTCATTTTCCGTAGGATGGATAGATGGTTAAATAGGGTTGTTTCATACATATAATAACATATCTGTATATTAGTGATACTTATGTTATTACTTCATAATGAAACAACTAAATAAGAAGAAGTTGAAGAAGAAAGAAATTGGAAAGGATCGGTAATGGATATTACCTCTTCTTTGAAGTGATTCTTTGAGACCTCCTTTTAGGGGCACTAAAATTGGTCTTTGAAGAAGACCAGGACCTCTAGGATGTCTCTTGGGAAGTGGAGAGGAGAAAATGGCAGGGGTTTGCCGAGCTTGAAGGCTCAAAGTATTGTGAGGAAGAGGGGGAGGAGGTGCCCTTTTATAAGGGAGGAGAGGGGCACCTTTGGAATAACTAAAAATATTATTTTATTATAAAGTCAATTTCGGTTTTAAATAGCTCCAAATTGAGTTATTTAGAATCTAAGGTGGGGATGGGTCTAAATACTCTCATCCAATAGAATTTATACTAGTTTAGGTCATTATATTAACCTTATCTTTTAGTTTTAACTCTTAGTTAATTAGATTGACATTTACCATGTCACTTTTTATTTTTATATTATATAGTTAATAAACTTACCATATACATCCAAACGACCCCCAAGTTGTGTTTTATTAATATATATAAACTTATCTAAGTCATTCGGCCGAACCTTAGATTTTTAGGAATAAAATAACAATTAATAATATAATATTTGTTTTAAAAACTATTTTATTTCAATTTTGACACTATTCAATAGTTTATTTTTTTGAAACTCATAACAGAATGATTATTTCGACCAAAGTTAATTAAGTTAATCCTAACATGTCATAGTAACCTATAAAATTAGTTTAATTCATAAAAAGTCTCAAATTACATTTATTTGGGTATTTATAACATCAATTATGTCAATATTTCATTAATAAGATAATTACTTCATCATCGTTGTGTCATAAATAAATTAAATTATTTAATGTCTAAAAATTACATATAAAATACCATTATGTAGGAAATCTTTTTATCCTTCTAATGAATATTTATAGTCGAATTTATCTTATGTATAACCCCATATTAAAAATTATTTTCTTATTTAACTTTGATTTTAACTATTTTAACCCTTCTTTAAATAAATTAATAATAAATTTCATAATCTAATCCAAGTGGGCCTAAATGGTCATATTTTATTCCTAAGGTTGTTTTTTGTAGAATTACACTTGTCCAATAGAATTAGGACATGTTTTAGGGTAATAATAATATCATTTTTACTCTTAATTACCCTATTTACTTTTAACCGTGGTAAAAAAAAGTAAAAAGTTACAATTCATCAAAAATTATTTTCATCTCATTGAACAACATTTTAGTCTTTTATATTAACTGTGTCTCTCGGATTTTCGAAATTCCACTCACAGAAGCGGTAAAATTAAGTTTTATGAAAAATTCAGTTTTTTAACTACCACTTAGTGGTTTCACTATTCATCAAAAAAATGAAAGTTTCCAGAAAAATACCAAAAATTAGGCCTAAGATATATTTGATATTAAGAATTAAAAAATGATTTCTATTTTACCAAATTAAGAACATATCATTTGCATTAATTAATTTAAAAATTAGTTCCCTTCGTCAAAACAAATAGCATGTTTTTAAGAGATAATAACTATCAAAAGATTGACACTTGTTTATGACTGGTTTAAATGTGAAATTACATCCAATGACCAACATTGTATTAGACTGTAAAAATATATTCTAAATATAATTTAAAACCACTCAAATTTGTAATTTATCACTATTAATTATTTCTATTAAAAAAGTTCTTTTTAATTAAAATTTAGTAATTTTCACTATTCATCCGAATATGAAAGTTGTTCGAAAAGTACCAAAATTTCACCCTAAGCTAATTTCGATATTCCGAATCCAAAATTGAAGACCATTTTGAAAAATAAAATTTACAAAATTTGAAAAAGTGGTTATTACTATTCATAACGGCTAGTTTTAATAATATTTTAATAGCATATTGTTTTCTAGTAAAACTCGTTATTGCCTACTACACACGCTATCGAGGAAGTTCGTGATTGCGTGTAATGCAAGGAAAGTCAAGGATGTGTGTTGTGAAAGATCCTTTTGGTGTAGCGTACAACACAAGACATTAATGAAATTAAAAATAATATTTTTTCATAAAATCTCGGGCTGTTACAGAGGCCTTTTCCTAAGAAACTGTACACACACATTTAGCTAACTCAATGAAAAACTAAAAAGAAACTAAATAAAGATACAACACTAATACAAAAAGTGTTACCAACATACATGAATCAACCTATAACCAGTACAAGTAAAGTGCTGACAAGAAAGCTGAATAGTAAAAGGGAAAAACACACACCCAACCAGAAAGGTGCCACACCCCTGCAACAAGTAAACCAAAGTAAACAGCCAGTGTGTCTCACACCCATAAAGTCCTGCTACAACCACTGAACGTAGCCCATGCTCTTGTGTCCTCTATGCTCCTCCGTAGTCTTGACCGACCTATCTTTCGTCTGCAAGGGCACACCATGTGCGGGAAATGCCCAAGAAGGAGTGAGTATAGAGATACTCAGTAGGATGCCTCGAAAGCTCGAGGGAGAAAAAAGGAGGTACCAAAACGGTGAGCAGTGGACAGAAACAGAACAGTGTAAGAGTAAAAAATAGAGAGTGCAGCTCAACCCAACATGAGAAAGGAAGCAGAATCATCCAGACGCAAGGATATAGAAATGGTGAGAAGACAAACTTCTCGTCGAGTCTTCGCTGCCTATAGCAGAAGAGTATACTCATCCAACCAAGGGGATCTAGACATGGAAAGCATGTAGAATACCCCGCGCATCTTCGCTCCTCCCAGAAAGAGAGTAAACAAACCCAAGGAGTGGTAAAAAAAAGTAGGGTGTATATATATTCTCAACAAGGAGCACAAACGGGTGTGTAAGGGGATCTCTATCTCCAAGCTCAGCCCAAGAAGAGTCGACAACAATTCAAAGTATATCCATCACTGATGCCCAACAATCCCATACGTCAAGCGGCCTCATCGCTAAAAAGTATCACCAAGGGTCTCGCTTTGGTAATCATGGAGAAAAGTCACTGAATAGCCTCATAGAAAATGTCTAAGTCTGAAATAAGTCATCGAGTAATCCACTAGTGAGCCCCGCTGGAGGATAAACCCCAACAAGTCATCAGTGACCCACTGCCCAGCCCCGTCGGAGGGTAGACTGTAATAAATCATTGGGTGACCCACTGCCCAGCCCTGGTGGAGGGTAAACCCTAAATAAGTCGACGGTGACCCACTGCCTAGCCCCGGTGGAGGGTAAAACGTAATAAATCATCGGGTGACCCACTACCTAGCCCTGTTGAAGGGTAAACCCTAAATAAATTAATGGTAACCCACTGTCCAGCCCTGTTGGAGGGTAAACCATAATAAATTATCAGGTGACCCACTGCCCAACCCTGCTGGAGGGTAAACCCCAAATAAATCATCAGGTGACCCACTGTCATCCCTAGTGGAGGGTAAACCCTAAATAAATCATTGAGTGACCGAATTCCCATCCCTACTGGGGGTAAACACTAAATAAATCGACGGTGACCCACTACCTAGTCCTACTAGAGGGTAAACTATAATAAATCATCAGTTGACCCACTACCCAGCCATGCTGGAGGGTAAACCCAGAACTGGTCTGATGTCTCTGCACTACCTATGCCATCATTGGGTGACACTAATGCCACTATCGTGCATAGGTTCAGAGTGCATCAAAGGAACCTCCGAACAAAGCCCTTTAGTATTTCCACATTTAATAAGATCACATAAAAGGCTCTGCTCGCCTGAACATATTACACCATTGTAATCGTTGCGGAAAAACACTCGAGATAGACTACCTACTCATTGGAAATGGACTCCTGGTGGAAAAGTCATTCAACACCGATTTATGCCCATACGACGTCTCGTGTGGCCTGCACCTCAGTCCCAAAAGAGTTCGGGAGAACTGTGCCATCACAATGCTCTCAGAAAAAAATGCCGAAAATACTATTCATACACCCCAAACAGACGCCTGATGAAAAAGTCATGGTACACTGCACATAGCTTAAGAGATGACCCATGGGGCCCACACCTCAACTCCAGCTTCAATGCCTGAAACCACCATGGTAAATTTCTCCTCGATGCCAAGCTCACAACGCCGTTGACAGCGCCTAAAACGGACTCTGGATATAGAAGCTGCATCTCCCCCCGTTATATGCAAACAGGGCCCAGTGGGGCCCACACCTTGACCATGAAACACGTCACGCAAATTGTACCATTGCATTCCTTGCTGATAACCACACAGGATAGGCTTTTCATTTGCCCTGAATGGACTTATGTAGCATAAGTCCTAATAATGTAGTATACGTTCAAAAGCCACCTCCTAGGGCCCATGCCTCAGGCCCAAATTTAGGCGAGCGGATTACACTATCGTAATCCCTTTATAAAAACACTCAGGAATGAGTACTCAAGCACCTCAAATGGAAGTCGGGTGAAAAAGTGGTGTTTCACAGTAAAACGTGTGAACTAGGCCCTGTGGGGCCCACACCTTGTCTCCAACCTGAATAATGCGAAAATCATCTCAAAAAGTCCGCACGAGGACTTGGGTCATGCTGCCACTGATGGCGCGTCAATCGGACATCTCAAACAGGAGTTAGGTCCGACGCAATAATTAATTAATTACTCATGTAAAGCGTTTTGTGCCACCGAGCAATGGGACCAAAACGAAAGGGCTCCGAACCAACCTTGGAAGGACTATCTCAACTCCGAGGCCACTGTGCCTCTAACAGCACGTCAAAAGGACGTCCGTCTCGCTGACACAGACCTGTAGCCAAAGACGGCACGTCAAACGGATGCGTCGTTTGAAAGATACGGCCCCCCAAACGAAAGGGGGGCCAACGGGGCCGGTTCACCCCGGTCGCCCCGGTTCGAACCACCGGACCGCAACCCAGCTGTGGGTCGGACCCGATTCTCCGCAGCCCGCTCCAGCCACACCAGACCCACCTCGGGTCCGGTTTACCCCAGCGGACCGGCCAAATGGATGGTCTCTGTCTGCGTCGCCCAACAGGACCCGCAAGGTGTGGTTCCTTGTTGCTGCTCCCCCTCCCCGAGGTGCTGACCTCAGGGCCCTTCGTGACCATGATAACCCGAAGGCATCGCCTGCACTGGCTCCTCCACCGGCTTCCCCTTCGAGCGCGATGGCCCAAGGCCGGTGTCCCTACAGCGCACCGCCGCTACCAGTACCGTCCGAGGAAGCTGCTGCCCGGACTCCACTGCTCCGCTGCCGGCTCCTCCTGGACACCCCGCGGCTCGCTCTGCCAAACGCCACCACCCTGATCAGACAAAGCCACCGGATCCCACAACTCTAGTTCCTCCCGGCTCGCCACCGTTGTCTCGTCCAAAGCCGCATGCCCAGCCCCGCACGCCAGGCTGGCCGTTTTGCATGATCGCAGCTCGCGCATAATCCAAAACCCCTGCCGGACCTCACCAAAGCACCGTGCTCTTGGCCGCACCTGTTGCGCCTCCCTGACCTCTAGCCACCGCCCTTGCTGGAGCTGGGGCTTCCAACGGCTGCCGCCACCACTCCGGCGGCCCGATGCCAAAACTGAAAGAAGATTTGGGATCCTCAGGGCGAGGCCTTCGCAGCGCCTACCACCGATCAACGATCCAACCAGATTTGATGTGTCTATAAATTGGGATGAAGAACGCCCAAGAACAAGAAGTGAAAACGTTGATCGGACGATGGCCGTGTTCATTCAACCATTGTCCAAATTCCAAAATTTTATAAATTAAATGAAAAAACTGTCAAAGGTGCGGAAAAATTAACAAGAATCCTACCTCGATCCAGCCATTCATTGTTGGATATGCGCCCGCTGCAATCCCACTTTGATCTACCGAAGTCCGCTCCTCAATCTGGAGAAGAATGATGTAGAACACTGCAGAATGCTCGAGAGAGAGAGAGAGAGAGAGAGAGAGAGGGAGAGACAAATGAGTTTCCCCCAATTCCACATTTTATAAACTCTCTGAACTCTGCCGACGGGTGAGGATTCTAATACCTCTGTGCCTGCTCATTTTATATCACGCCTAGGAAAAAAACCCCATTTTGAACTCAATGGAATTCTCAGATTTCCATTCCGAGGCTTCGTTCAAATGTTATTCGAAAATACCACCAGTGATAAAAAAATCACTAAGTCATTATTTTAAAATGACGATTTTTCCCCTGGGTGACGTCTCTCACAGCCGGCCCGTGCCCGCAACTCTTATACCCCGCCTAGGGTAAACGACACTGTCTGGACACAACTGTGTCCTCAGATTTCCAATATGAGCTACTGTTTAGGAGAAAACACAACCCCACCACGTGCATAGTATACAAAAACTTAATATTTTTATAAAATTTATTCCTCGCACACCGGGCCTCATAATCGCACACCTTCATCTCTCCTAGCTCTGAAATTATATGTAGAAATATTCCAATGTCTTACAGGGAAAAAATCGGGTCTCTATAGATATGTTTCACGAGAGACCAATAGGGACACATGGCTCTTGACTACGTGACTCGCCACACAGATGATCAGAAGATGGTCGAGGGACCACCAAAGAAGAGGGACAGGTTCAAGTGAGGTGGTTTGTAGGGTGGTTGATTTGGTAGGAGAGAAGGCTGAGTGGCAGGTGGTGGACGACATTTTGAGGTGCTACCACCAACACTCCTAGGTGGTCCACCATAGGCCCAAGGAGCCGGTGGATAGGGGCGAGGCCAGCTTCAGGTGATGGAGGCGTATGACCATATTGATCTAGATATGATTAGATGTATGATATGTGTCTTTTACACCTTATCTATAGTTCTTATAGACATAGGTTCCAGTCACTCATTCCTTGCCATAAACCTCGTTCGGGTCACAGAGATTCTGGTGGAGATGTTGGCTCGATCCTTATGATTAGAGATTCTTATGGGAGGGATTCAAAGATTACAATTTTTTTTTGGCATTATGATCTTATTCTAAGAGGAGAGAGCTTCGGCTGGGATCTCCTTGTATTGGAACTGATGTCTTATGATGTCATCTTAGGTATGGACTAGTTATCTACATTCCATGCTCAGATAAATTGTATTAGGCCCAAAGTGTGGTGTGTCTGTGATGATGTGACTAGGATTTCCTTTAACAGTGAGAAGGGAACTTTTTCAGTACATAGTGAAATTTCTGGAAAGAATATTTAGCTGATAAATCACCCGTTGTCAATAATAACCCTTGGTGTAGTGTACAAGAGGGGTCAGAGCTTTCATGTAGTGGTGGATGAGTATGAGGATGGGTTTTGTGAGGATGTATGGGGGCTACCTCCTCATAGGGAGGTAGACATCAACATCAACCTGTACCTCATGAAGACATCTATATCCACACTAGAATATCATACAGCTCCTATTAAGCTTCGTGAAATGAGGGTACATTTGGAGAACTTGTAGGAGAAGGGCTTCGAAGGCCCAATATTTCATCAGTGGTAGCCCCAGTGTTGTTTTACAAGAAGGATGATGAGAGCATGAGGTTATGTGTGGACATTTAGAGCCTAGACCAAGTGACCATGAATAATAGGTTTTCACTGCCAAGGATTTATCACCTATTCGATTAGCTAAAGGGATCATGGTGGTTCTCGAATATCGACCTCGGATCAAGTTGTCATCAGATTTGGGTACGGAATGAGGACGTACCAAAGATAGACTTCAGATACCAGTATGGACACTATGAGTTTTTGGTGATTCCTTTAGACATGACCAATTCTGTATTATTTTTCATGGGAATCATGAATAGGATCTTCTATCCTTATATTGATCGTTTCATGGTGGTCTTCATTGATGACATCTTGGTGAACTCGGCATCGGAGGAGGAGCACTCTATACACCTACAGAAAGTCCAGGATACACTCTAAGAGCACAATAATTATGGTAAGATCTCAAAGTTCCAGTTATGTATTTGGAAGTTACACTTTATAGGACACATCATCTCAAAGGCTGGAGTTGCAGTGGATCCAGCGAAGATAGAGTCGATGCTTTATTGGGAGCCACCAAGGTGCGTTACTGAAGTGCGGAGTTTCCTGAGGTTGGATGGGTACTATTAGAGGATTGTTCCTGACTATTCCTAAGTAGAAGCTCCTTTATCAACCTTGACATGGAATAGATAGCCCTTTGTATGGATGGAGAAGTTCCAGTAGAGTTCCCAGGAGCTAAGGTAGATACTGCCATGTGATCCTATCTTGATACTACTAGAAGAAGGCGTTGGGTATGTAGTATTCTGCTACACATCAGGGACCATAATGAGTTATGTATTAATGCAGGAGTGAGTCATGATCACCTAACACTCATGGTTTTTAAGGAATCATGAGTAGAACTATGAAACCCATGACCTGGAGTTAGTAGCATTGGTATTTTCCTTGAAGATGTGGCAACACAACTTGATGGGTGAATGATTTATTGTGTAATCTAACCACAAGTGACTCAAGTATATCTTCACACAGAACGACCTGAACATGAGACAACAGTTATGGATAGAGTTTTTTCAGGATTATGACTTTGAGATAGTCTATACTCTTGGGAAGGGGAAAGTGGTGGTAGTCATGCTTAGTAAGAGGTCTTGTTTACAGCTACTGAGTGAGGTGATAGAGTAGCTTACTACGATGCAGATATCCTTCATGGATTGAAATGGAGCAGCTTACCATCAATCAACGACTATCACTCCCCCACTATTACAATGAGTCAGGGAGGAAAAACTTATGGATGTTGACTGCGAGGCCTGACATGCCCAGATATCCTTAGAAAAGGCTCTTGATGGATCTTTAATAGGTGGGGATCACGTCATCCTTTTTAGAGTATGTATCGTAGTTCTAGTGATGTAATAGGAGGGGTGTTGAGGGAGTTCTGTACAACCCCTTCGGCAGTACATCCAAGTTTGGATAAGATGTACTAGGACCTATACCATTAGTACTGGTGGCTAGGGATGAAGAAATCAGTGGTAGAGTTTGTTTTACTATGACTCACTTGTCAGCAAGTGAGGCCAAGAATCAGGTCCCAGTAGGCTTGGCACAACCACTTGAGGTACCAGAATGAAAGTGGGATGGTATCTTGATGGGGATTGTGATGGGGTTACCACACACATCCAGGGGATTCAATTCTATATGGGTGATCGTTGTCCTACTCCCCAAGTTGACTCACTTCCGACCCATCTAGAAGCAGAGATCAATAGAGGGATTAGGATGCCTCTATGTCTAGGAGATAGTGCAGCTACATTGGGTGCCTTTAAAATTCATATTAGAATATGATACATTATTTACATCCTGGTTGTTTAAGGGATTGTAGGAGGCATTTGGGACTCAACTACGCTTGAGCACAACCATTCACCCTCATAAAAATGGTCAGATGGTGCATACCATATAGACCATGGAGGACATGATTTGTGCATTCATCCTTGATTTTAGTCACAGATGGGAGTAATACCTTCCACTGGTGGAGTTTTCATACAACACTAGTTATCAATCCTCTATTGGCATGTCATAGTTTTAGGCCATGTATGAGCAGCCATGCAGATCACCTCTATGCTAGACACACCGAAGGGAGTCAGCACTCATTGGTCCAGAGTTGGTATAGGCTACCCCTGAGAAGGTGCAGATCATCTAGGAGTGGATGAGGACTGCACAGAGCAGACATAAATATTATGCTAATAGGATACAGAGACCCTTGGATTTTGATGAGGGAGACCATGTTTTTTTTCGGTCTCACCCCTATATGGATTGCGGAAATTTGGTCAGGTAAAAAATTTATCTCTGAGGTTAATCAGACCTTTCTAGATTTTTATTAGAGTTTTCAAGGTGGAATACCTCCTAGATCATCCCCCACAGATGCACCAGGTGTACAACATTTTTCATGTGTCACAATTGAGGAGGTACATGCATGACCCATCTCACATCATTGACTGGAGAGAGATATAAATTGACTATGGGGAGACATTTGTGGAGTTCCCATTAGATATAGAGGATCGACATTATC
The DNA here is from genome assembly GCA_963277665.1 of Viscum album. Classification (NCBI taxonomy): domain Eukaryota; kingdom Viridiplantae; phylum Streptophyta; class Magnoliopsida; order Santalales; family Viscaceae; genus Viscum; species Viscum album. Next base: position 787,198,270 of record OY728164.1, read on the forward strand.
AGGACCACTGTGGATGGTCGATTATTTTGGTGCATGTTTGGTGGAAGAGTAGGGATCTCTAGAAGATAAAATGGGAGTGGGAGGCTCAGATTCATGCTCAGTACCCCCATTTGTTTGTTTATCCTTGTTTTGGCTTAAGAGGAAATGAATCCCAAAAAGGGGGGAATAATTTAATGTATTGGAATTTATGTGTAATTATTTTAAAATTATATTAAATTTCTCAAGACCATGCACTTTGACAACACCTGATTACACGTCCCTGTGAGCTCGAAATAGAGTTTTGAATTTTTTTTAAGATCAGTTAAGTAAACATGTGAGCAAGTTTTTATAACTTTTAAACTGATGATCAGATCAAAAATATGAGGGAAATATTGAACTCAGAACGCCGAGATTTTCTTAGAATGGACCTAACATTGATTGGCAAGGTTCATATGGAAAAGTTATTTTTCAAACATTTCAGAAAAAAATAATATAACATAAAAAGGAAATTTTGTTTTGTTTTTCAAAACTATTGTGTCAGAGAATGGTGGCACTGTAGTGCGGTGATGAGGTGAATTAAATGAATCTCATTTATGGTTCATTTTTGTCCAACATAATGATGTATTAATTGAAGTGTAATAGATACATTGTTTCATAAATGAAAAAACATAATGACATGATGTCATAGTGTAACAAAAATACTGTGACGTGTTTTTTTAATGGGTCAACACATTGGAGAGTTTAGAATCAAAGGGTGAAATTTCTCTTACAAACTGACGGTGATAAATCTCTCCAATGACAAATGAAAAATGCCATTGGATCATTGACTACTTAGACACATCTTGAAGAATGGGACCAGTGAGGGAAGAACACCTTCAACCACATGAATATTTGTGGAAATATTGCTTTAATGTAGACCTGCTTCAAGGTAGGGGTTTATGGATTTATGTTTTCCCTTTTTTTATTCTAAAAAATTAAATTAGATCAACCCATGAACAGGTTTATCCCCAGAACATTTATTCTTGAGGGAGGGTGTTTTCATTGGGTTTTTTCACCAGGATTGATAATTATCTGATAGAACTGGTTCCCAAGCCTCCACTAATTTTTAAACTACAAATGTGGAGGGTGTGGACTGATAAAAATGATTCCCAAGCCTCTCCGCTTGTGTATTCTTTGTGGCCTCATCCTCTAAATGGTGAAAAATAAGATCTAAGGCCAATGTAGGTAAGAGGGCATCCCTCGGAAGCCATAGGTTCACACGACATGTATAATGAACAATCAGAATGGACCCAGTGGTTTGCAGAATAAACTTCCGATGCACTGGCACTAGCGGTAGTGGTCGTGGGTGGGAGGCAGCGTGCCGGATGGAACGGCCATGGATGGCTTGGGCCATGACAGAGCAGCCATAGCCACAGTCCTCCGTATCAGTGTTGGCGGTGGGTGGATGAGGCCAATTAACCACATTAGTGCATCGTGGATGCGGCACCGCACTGCGTCGCATGTGGCAAAGTCGTGGTCAGTTAACCACAGTGGAGGCAGTGGCCCCGCAGATGACCCGCGCGCTGAAGTGGAGCTGGGCAGGGCATGGACCACCCCAGTGGCCTAGACCCAAGCCGTGCCAAGTCCAGGTTGGTTTACTAGACCCAGGTCGGGCTAGTGGACTCTAGGCCAGGTGGATTCAGGTCGGTCTAACCGGGATAGATCAGACCCAAACCCAACCATCCCCTTTTTGAAAAAATGCCAATATCATTTAAACCATGTGTCTTATTAACGAGTCATTTTTGGTGTTGGAACCCTTGCAGTGAGGTGGATATTTTAGCATGGTCTGTGGAGGCTTTTATGGAAATATAAATTTGAAGAATGGATTGGGGAACAGTTCTCCCAATATCAAGCATGCTACGTGTGCAAACCCTACGGTTGGGTGAGACCTGAAAACTGCTGAAAAGCGACCCTGTGTTGATCATCTATTATGGCCCAGTGGGAAGCGGCTTATGTGTTACATAACAAGCCCACAATGGGGAGTGGCTCTTTGTGACCCAGAAAACCCACGGTACTCGATAGGGGGAGTACCATAGCATGGGGAAGGTGAAAAGTGACTTCTTTGTGACTCAGCATGCCCAAGGTAGGGATCGACTTCTGTGTGACCCAACATACCCAAGGTACTCATCATGTATGAGTACCAAAACAGTTTAATGTTAGTGGGAAGTGGGTTATGTGTGACCTGATAGGCCCACTATACTCATTGAGGAGGATTTCTCTAGTAGATCAACGTGTTCGATGATATGACTGATGGTCCTACTTTCAATACTATATAATATACCTAGTGTGATATGTCTTATGTCATGATCTTATTTCATATTCATGCTTCATGATGACAGTTTGTGGCTTCTGATGGATTTCTTTATTGGTCATTCCTTGTTGGTTTTTGGGTCCCGACTGAGTATTTTGTTACTGACCCCTACACAAGCTTTGCCCACATGTGTTGTGTCAGGTGCAGACGACTACCGTCTTGACATAGGACTTTGTGGCCCCAAACCCAGCGTTGCCCAGTGAAACCAGGTAGGTGGGGCATACATCTATGGATTCCAGTAGCTACTCTACACTTTCCCATCAGGTGGGGTTTCTAGTAGATAGCTTTCATATTTTTCCTTTTACTTTCCTGTTTTTAGATTATCTTTTTTTGGGTTGTATTATTGACCATTTGGCCTATAGTTTATACTTTTAATGAGTGGTTGTTTAGTGTCAAGAATGTTTACTTTTATATATTTGGGATGTGTGTGTGTGTGTGTGTGTGTACAAGTACTCAGGATAATTCCTCCCACTTGAAGGTTGATGCCTTTGGCGCTAGTCACTAACCCGTGGACTTTGGGAGGTGAGATTTGAGTATGTCACGACACAGACCCCAGGGGACGGGTTGTGAAATTAAGATCACGGTCACAAAAGATTGTACCTTACTTTGTGAGACATTTTGTAGTTGAACCATCGATCATACATTACATTCATCATGCCATACCATGAGCATTGATGCACCCCAACCCTACAAAATTAGGGACACCTCAAAACCAACATAATCATAACACTAACATTCTGACTCCATTAGAATTCATTCTTTCAATTCATTGATGAATCGATATATACTCAAATCCATTTACTCATTGTCATAAAAATACCAAAGTGGAAATCTAATGACTAAAATTATACTCCCTCAACCCTTCTCTCGTGTAGGATACATGCCCATAACCAATATCTCACTCCCAACTAAGGGATAAACCTTGTTTTCACATAGTCAAAAAAAATCCCAAATAATAACAAGATTTGTGCCCTAAAACGGTCTATATTGTACTCACTACCATATAGATCACCTTATACCACTCCTTGAGCACCACATAAAAGGGTTTAATAACAAGGAAACATGTGCCACAACCTTTGAGACATGAACACATCAACTCAATAATCACCTACCTAACCTCAGATTGACCATATCAGAATAACCAATAAATCATTTTTTCAAAAGACCTTAAAACAGAGGAACTTTATTCCATATGAAGATTTGGGACCCAACATGTAAAAGCATTTCATCAACCTTGTAAACCCTTATCTAACACATGGATATTGTGGATTGATAATTAAAATAGGTATCACACACGAACACCATGTACCCATCCCATTTCATCTTACATGAAGAGTGTATAAACCAATACCACCTGATCCACTACTTGAATCACACTACCATGAGTCATACACCACCAAAATGGGATTACTTTTCTCCTTAGAAAATATACTCATCAACACAATAGTTTTCATAGAACTCCTCTCCAAAATCAAGTAATTTACTTCTTCCATGGTATATCCAATGATCACCCACCACATAGTGTCATTTCTAAACCATAGATATCCATCATTTCCCCAAGGAATTTCAATATCATCCACATACTTACCCACCACGAAAAAACATTCTAAATCCTTGACCATTTACACACACCAACACAACTCTTAGCACCATGCCCAAAACACTATCACTCTAGGAATCGTCCCAATGGGATGTAGGTAATTTACATGCCTATGTCAAACATTCTATTATACCTCCTTGTATTGATCAAATATCCTAAATCACTCACTCATTTTTTCTTCCTCAAAAGAACACATGAACCGAGGACAAACCCTCTTTGGGGTATCCATCCATTATCATAATTCTCTAACTCACTAACATAGAGTCATATCTCAAGGTCTCCTAGTCCTCTATCCTAGCCCATAGATCTTGTCTCACTAGGGTTATAAATCATGGGCAAAACCACATGATTTTCATCAACATGCCATATGAAAATCCACATTACAACACCCTCTCAAGGGTATTATCAATCAAAGGACATCATATGCAAACCCAAAAGCCTTCCAAGGCACTGATTCTCACCAAACATCACTATATATGATTACCCCTCCCCCCTAAAAATCAAAATCATAGGATAACTCCTGAAAACATCATTCAAGACAATCCATATTATGTAACCATAGTCATGAGGTTCAGTAAAATATTATTCCATTCCATAACATATAAAAAACACCATATATGTTGTTACTATAATTTTAAATAACTAACACCAAACTATAGCAGGCCACAATGTATTTACTATTAGGAATTCAATTCCACGCTGACCCACTAGGGTCATTGTATATCCCATAAACTGATAGAATGATTCATTATCACAAACAATCATCACTCTATAGAATCTACATGACCTACTACTAGAGTAAAAAATATATACAAGTCAGCCAAACTATGTATAATTCCATTAAGTGCTTATAAAGGAAAACACTATATAGTTTTTTTTGAAACTTCAAATAGAAGATCCTCAGTATTCAATGAAAATAGTTTACTTTCAAACATATTCATGTTAATTATATGTTCTTGATATGATTAATGTGACACATCTTACATATATATACCAAGAGTAAAAAACCCAATCACTAAATTATTTCCAACAAGATGAAAACAAAATAAAAGGAACTCACGAGGCATAAATATCAAGCATTATACAGATCATTTTAGGTGAAAATAATATCAAATATAATATATCAAATCAACGAAATCAATCCCACACCCATGGTTACCTGGAATTCCACTAGAAAATTTGTTCGTGATATATCAGTCCAGATTCCATCACATTCCTTAACACATTCCAAAATATCTAGTCTACATGAACCCAAAATTGTAATACAAAAAAAGAATCTAATAACGATTTTTAAAACCCCAGGTTATATTCCACTTGAATGGGGCCCCATCCCAATTTTCCACAAGATCTTAGGCACACCTCCCCGAATGCTAGAGGTTTCCAACTATTAACAGGTGTATAATGAGGTATCATGGAGAGGATATACCCATATGTTTGACAATGAAATAAAAAACAATAACTAAATATAATCCATTATATAAACTAAAATCATAATGAATAAATATATACAGGAAGGGTAATAAATAAAATTCCATAAAATTAAAAATAGTCATTCCATACATCTTCTGAATGACCACTAGGTCGGTCACATATACATAAAGAAACATAGAAATAAAAAATAACAGAATTGAAACTACACATAGAATCACCTTATCCCAATCCCAAAAATAATTACACTTGATCATGGTATCATCATTTTCATTCCTAACCTATACCTTCAACAACCATGCGAGATATGGTCATATACCCATGTGAAATAGTTGAATAAGCAGGGTGTGAGTAAAAAAATAGAAGGGTACCACCAAGATAACATCATACCAATGGATATATAAAATGATATGTTCATGTGACATGATAAACATAATATAAATAAATAAATAATTGAATGATAAATAAAATAAATCCAAAAAACTTTCTTTAACCTAATGTAAGAAAGCCTCTAAGAACATATTGCAAACCATGTCAACCCATATACCATGTTCATGTCATTATTTGGCTTATAACCTCTATCAATAATACCTTCGTTGGACAGATATAGGGTGTCTCTGAGATCTTCATGATATCATTCCAACCATATAAATACTATATCCTAACGTAACCTATGAATCCCTCATATTCAGCCTCAACTAACTAAATACTCATTATAAATGGATCATGGGCCAGATCCTAAAAATCCAAGGAACCTCACTCCAAGATCTAAGTATAAAAAATGTCTTCAAAATGATTCTTGATATCCTAGAAAATCATTGAATGAAATTCCTCCCCAAGTCACCATGCTAATGGGATGGATCCCATGCATCCTAGGAATTTCAATCAAGAACAATAGATCCCATCAAACTTGACTAGGTAGATTCTAGGGATGACCTAGGTATATTTTAATAGTCATATTCATAATAAAAATAGTCCCCCAAGAATATAAAGCTAGTTCTTAGTCAGTATAGCCATCATAGGGACATTCGGAATCTAGGGCATCTCATATAGTCATGAAGTCAAATCCACATGTTTTACAAATTATTTACATGGCTCAATAGTTGGATCCTGGTATATAGATTGGGAATCTAGGAAAATGTCATCAATCATGTAATATCACATTGTACCATATATTCCCCATGTCCAGATCCCAAGAACTATTGGGAAAACCTATAATGCCATCGTTAGTGAATCAGGTCCATAGGATGAGTTCCAAGAAGCACACCATGGAACTATAGCTACATCTAAAATAAATACCTCAATACATAAATGGAATTATAGGGATTGTTGGAATCCTATCTCATTCTCATCACAATATCCTACTTTATAACTACATGTTTGGTATGGTTTATATAGTGAAACCATCTACCATATCCACCTAAACCATATATACCCTCTTAGGGATAATAAGGTATCAAATATACCACTCGATTCCCATACCTTATAGCATAAAAAAGGCACCCACACATTGGTCATATGCCTCAGTCATGGTCTTAGGTCAAAACCCAACACTCTTAGGATGTTGTATCCTAGGATGTCATCAATAGGGTAGAACAACTATTCTATCTACATGGGGATCTTTATATAATACAACACTCAATAAATAGAACATGTCCCTTCTATGTCCTTAAGGTTTTACTCAAACCATATCCATTCTAATTAAGGCCAAGAAGCACCCCTTGAGGTGATAGTATCAAAGAACACCTATCAAATGTTTACATACTTGACCATAAATGGAAAAAGAATCCAACTGGAGCATAAGGTATTATCAGGGCCTTGGAAATCTATAGGGTCCAAGGGATCAACAATAATCAAAAAATTTAATGAATATAAACATTATAATTTAATTAGTTTATCTAATAATTATTTTAATTTGAAGTCTGATCACTCTAATGTAATGGGACACATGAAAAAATTCATATAATCAAGTGAATGAAGCATAGGGTGTGAACAATAAACAACTTACAACATTTTTAGGTTTTTATAATTATTTTCAAGGGCGGATAGCTTCTTACATGTCCCATCGAGATCCATCTATCCTCATACATTATCAACTGAGCATGTCTCAATGTCTCAAGATAGAAAAACTATATTCATGTCAGAACCACATCCATTATCACCCCAAGGGACCATCACACACACTTTTCCATATGGTGAGATAAATAAAATACCAATAAATCCAAAAAAATGGAAATTTAATTTAAAATTGTTCAAAAATTCTTTGAAAATACACAAAATGGCATACCATATTAAAAAACTAAGAAATTGGGTGTAGGTTTTATCTCAGTATTCCCTAATTATATTCTAAAAGGAATCCCCTTGATAATAAAGAATTTACACCATGATTTAGTGGAATCAATGATGAAAAAAATATGTCATAGAAAATAAAATTATGGTAAAGTAGAGGAGAAGACTAATATATCTTTCTTAAGTTGAATATTCTCAGAAAATCATCGATGAACGGCCTCAAAAACACCCCTTGGTCATATTAAGATAGGTATTTAAAGGTGATTAAAGTGTTTTATGCACAAGAGAGAAAAAAAACGGAAAGGGGATTCCACCACTTAAACTATAGGGGAGTAAAAGGAAAATTTCATCTCTTTAATGAGCTCAATGATGAGCTAGAAGAGGCCACCAACTAGCCAGTGGTTCAAGGATGAGGATATTTCCACTACTAGATACTGCTAAATAGCCATTGGAACCAATTTAGAAGATAGTTAGCCTCTCCCAAGGTTCCTTTGATCCCACTAGATGACTCACATGCCTCCATCCATGCCCAAAACTTCTATTTGAAGGCATTAAAACTCTGGGAACTTTATTCTAAATCCTGGTTCTCCAAATGACCCAAACACTAAACATGAATATTCAAATTACCCCTTGAATTTAAAAGGCCCATATGAACATGAGGTCTTACACTCCAATAAATTAATACCATTATCCATCTTACTATCTAATGGGATAACAAGTTCCATGACCAATGGAAGCAACTACACTTACATACCCATGGAATCAAGAATCTTGACTATATAAATGAATGGGAGGTACATATATCAAACAAGGATGATGCCACAGATGAAAAAATAAACACTGTACATCTCACAATGTCTAGACCAACCACAAAGTCATCTGGTGCTATATCTACTATAAAATGACATCCTATCTTAAACCCACCTTGGAAATTATTAGCTACATGGGTTTACCCCTTTAACTAAGTGTGAGACCCCAAACCCTTAGAAGAATATGGATGGACCTGTTAATTATTAGAAAATGAAGAACTAATTCCACTTCCTTAAAGGGTGGAACTATATAAGCATTGAAGACAACTCATATTAGAAAACTATGGTGTAAATTCATCAAATCCTTTGGGAAATGTCGTTTGATGTGTAAATACATCCCATATTAATAGAAATTCACCATCTTATTCCAAGAAGAATCCATTATTGTTGTACTTGGTGACTACTGAACACCCTTTCCACTACCTTGATGATGTTCACATAGATTATTTTTTTGGATAGAGGAAGAACTCTAGCTACCACCCATTACTGAAGATACTTGAATGAGAACTGCCTTACTTGAACAATCCACCTTTTCCAGAACCACTTCATCCACAACATCAACATAATTTAGTAGAAAAATGAAGAAAATTTTGATTTAATTTTGGACATAAAACCATTTCAAATTGACTCACCCTAAGATAGTCATTCATGAAGATATTAGGATACAAATGAACTAAAATAAAAAACTGTTAACCATAATCTATCACTGAATGGCCTCCTTCCTCCAATTTCATGAACTCATGGGCCTTCACAACCTTTAGTGTTTCAAGATAAAAAATAATTAAAATAATTTTTAAGGTAGACTAGGTGAGATCCTCATGCCTCCTCACATTCACTAAAGAGTCCTACTTTTTCCTAATTGGTCCTTCCAACATTTAAATGGTGATGTATACTTTTTAAGTATTAGGGGTCTTCAGAAAATGGAAGATATTCTTGATCTTCTAGATCCATTCCTCATACACTTTTGTACCTTTGTCACCATAAAATACTGATGGATTATTATTAGTAAACTTTTTATCATGTTCCACTATCTATTCCTAAACTCTTTCATCATCTTTTAATAGTGATTTGATAGTACAGATCACTAACTCTACTATAGTTGGGTCAACTAGAGGAGTCTCCTACATATTTTTTCCATAACACCATCCCTTCACCTAAAAGAGATCGTTTTGGTGTCATTATCTACAAAACACAAGATAATAACTCAGTAAAAAAAATTAAATCTCAATTAACATCAAATAAACCATAATAAACCCATATAATAGGATTCAAACAAAAATAATAAATTAAAACAACACTTTAAAACAAATAATGGGTAAAAACATAAAAGTTTTAAACATCTTACACTATATATGATTTCAACATATGGTTAGAACAATGTATTTCGAAAATGTGGATAATGTTTTTGGATTATATACATGGTCACACAATATCCACATAGCTTCTAATAATTATGTTCCTAAAGCATAAACCTCTGCTTTCAACCCCCTTTTCACACCTAAACTAATAATTTTTCAAAACCACTCATGTTTTATTATTGAAACCCATAACCAATAGTGAAGAAATCACATATCATAAAAAACCAAAAACCAGTTTTAAATAGAAAATAAAAATGTGAAACACCCATGAAAACACAAGGTTTGTAATGGGGAAGAACTATAAGGGACTCCTCATCACCAACCTCCCAAGAACCAATCATCCCAAATCCTGTCTACTGCTAACCCCAAAATAAAATGTGACATCTGATACCATTTTGTAATGAAATATCCCCTATTAACCAAAACCACCACACTAGTAAGCTTCTCACAAGGCCCAAATAATGTTCCAAATTTCCACAAGGTGGAAACAATCACCAAGTAATCATATATAATCAATTAGAAGCATATTCTCACTTGAAAAACATAAATGACCCATCCATAAATTGGATGGCCAGGACAAGACATAAGAAGATCAGAACATATATATACAAATGATAGTGTAATAATATCAATGACTAATAACAGATATCATAACATCATAATTCATAAATAATACATATACACCTGACATCCACAGTCAAAATCAGAATGATGAATAAGAAAAAAAATCCAATACATCACCCCAATGATACTAAATAAAAATCAACTTTTTATTCCAAGAGAATAAAAAGAAGTAAGAGTGTCAGGGATGGAAAATCTGATGAAATCCAAGTGCATCACACCTTATAAAGAGATTAAAATATTGAGTAAAATACCCAATGGAATTTTAAATAATGAATCAATTATATGTAATCCATTTCTTATCTATGTTTTCTATAGAAAATTTCCCTTTATGCAAATTATACCACACTTAAATTCCTTGATCCAAAATCACCCTTCACTTCCTGATTAAGTAGGTCATGTCCCATAAGGTACTTATTTTTTCCTGAAGAATATCCTATAGAATCTTGGAGTCAAATTACACCAGATAGATAACAATATAGTAAAGGTTTCACAAATTGATCCCACTAAACATTGTCCATGCCTCCACACCAATGGAATATACTGGTCCATAAAAAGCACCAAAACCAAGCATAATCGAGACCCTATCATCTCTAACCATATCACCACCTCACATTACTCCCATAACATAGTATCCATCAATGTTTAGCTTCATTCCACCAGCTAGGGGAATACTATAGACCCATCTCCCTAGCTGGCTGAAAAAATATTCCTCAATCAATGATGTTAAACATGGAAGCAACACCTTGAGAGATAATGAAGAAACCCCATATGGAAAAATAAATATAGGTTTATCCATAAGAAACCTCACCTAAACATAAAGGTATTTGAATGAGTATTGGATTCCTTCTCTCTCTTTATTGTTTTCCTCCCATAACACCCATCACACAACAATAAAGACCATTCCACTGGTTTTCCTTTCCTTAAAAATTTCAACATACCCTTTAAAATAACTTCCAATAAATCCATAGAAAATTCTCCACTCATAGAAAACCCATGCACCAACTGGTATAATCCCATATAATGTTGGCCCATTCCTAGTGGAAAAAGAGGTTACACATTGTTTTAGAACTCGGGGCCTCATAGAATATGCATCATAATGATACAAAATCCAAAAACTACTCCAACTAATCTAGCTCTATTACACCATGTCTCCACTATCCCAAAACTGACACATATTTTAGTAATAATGAAGGTCCTACAAACCACAAAGTTTTATTTTCCTTGCCTGTGTATTCAAAAATATGACCTGTTTATACTTAAAGGCATATGTAGAGTGTGGGGTACACATCCTAGTAGGAAACGAACATGAATCTTTGTAAGATATTTATCCATAAAACCAATAAATCTAGTTTGAAAATTCATTTTTCAAAACCATGTTATATTTTTAATACATGTTCACTTGAAAACAAAACATTATAAATTACTTTTGATTTTATAACAAAATCATATTTTCCAAAAAATATTTTAATCAATGATCAAATAAAGAAGTGGATCCACCTACATAAACAAGTTCAACATAACCAAACATTTCTTTATCAAGGGAATTAGAATAAACCCCATATGATAACCAAATAATGGAAAATAGGAATAAATATAAGATATCTCAATCAATAAAAAACTATAATTAGGAAAAAATGCATATAAAAACCAACTGGGAATAGGTAATGTTTACCATGGGCACTAACTATAAGGCTATAGTGTGACATAGTTTAAGATAAGGTTTTCCATGTGATGTACCAGACCAAGATGCCACTTAACGGGTGCCCTGAGACCAGTGGGCCACATGGCCTCAGGCACATCTTCCCAAATGCTAGAGGATGCCGACCAGTAGTGAGGGCCAAGGGAGTATTCATGGGAAGACTATTCCTTCATTATCAGAGTGTAGTATAGTAAAAGGAATATAAATGAATATTGAATAGTGGAAGCAATATAGATAACACAAATTAATAGCGGAAGAAAACTAATGTAATAGATAAATAAGAACAATAATAACTGTATTAATTATAATAGTTATGATGTAATGTGATTTCACAAGAAAACTAGAAAACATGAAAATGAGACCATAGGCAAAACATGTTCCTCAAAGTAAAAGAGAAAAGGAACTCTAAGCATCCCAAGATCCTACTCAGTCATCTGCTATCAAACTCTATTCTACATAGAAGGTGATCAAGTGTTCGAAGCCATATGCTTCCCTTTGTCAATACCTGTGTGAGGACCCGACCCCCGAGTTCCCAGAGCCGGTTCCCATGAGACATGATTCACCATAATTATTACATTACATTCATTAAAAATATCACTTCATGTCCCATGCTATAGAGGATCATGAGGTTCAGGTTCGGGGAAACTAGCTACATTATGAAACCTCATTAAAGACATGACTGATACCTGAAAATTTTCATAAAAAATGTAGGGTGAGAAAAATAATTCCTAGTAAGGGGTTTTAAAAATATCAAACTATACCCAAAATAACTTTTTAAATCATTCTTTTAAAATTCCATAAAACATGTTCTTAAAATATCTGCAAAACAAACATTAAACTATTTAAATGGTTCTAAGGGAAAAAAAGTGTACAATGCTAACATTAATATAGTTAAATTATGAAAATTATCATATAGGAAAATAGAAAAAAACATTTTATGTTGAATTGAAAGTACAAGATTAATATCAAAAATTGTTTCATAAATCAGACTTGTGATTAAATATAAAAACATCAATTCCATATTTTACACTTGTATAACATACACTGGCTATAAAATCTCTGAATATTTCATAAATAAAACTCCATACTTATACTTCTTCTTAATCTCATAATCATAATCTCTTTAACCAAGTATTCTACCAGGTGAAATTTTTCTGGTTAATTAAATTACATAATCATAATGAGGGAAGTGCATATACCGGACCGTGTTAAGGCCTCGTGCCAAGACCTAGGGGTTAACTATAACTGGACCCCAACCCGGAGAGCCTCTATAACCAGACTCCAACTCAGAGGGTCTTCTGTAACCGGACTCCATCCCAAAGGGTCTGCTTTAACTGAACCCCAACCCAGAGGGCTTACTTTTACCGGTCCCCAGCCTGGAACATACTAGATTCAATGCATTCCTCATATCACTAAATCAAAGTGTACATACCACTTTGATTTATTAATTACTTATCATTACCAGTACAAATATTTCTTGGTTTCATAATTCACATTATTCAAAGTGTCCCATACCACCTTGAATAATTAAATGCTTGTCTCGTAAATTATTAATAATAGATTGTTTGATTATCACACAAAACAATAACTTTACAAATCTTCCACGGTAATAAACTTTTAGTGCATTAAAATAAATCCTCATTATTCATTCTATATTCATGTGATGATAAATGGAAATGATGTTGGACTAAAATTATAATGTGTCAGTTATAATCTAGGTAATACCTTTCTAAGCAACATGCATTACATAGAAAACATTATTTGCACATGTGATATTGATTTAAAACACCCATGTAATGAATGGATGAGGTTACCACTTAAAATAATAGTTCCTTAATTTTCATAATCCTTGATTTATGGAAATAGATATCTATTTTTTTAAATGACTAGTTTTAAAAATATGACAGATGTCATTTGTACGCAGAGCATTCGTTGATGAATTTTCTAGTCTTATTAAATGGTGATGCCTTATATTGCCTAACATATAAGGCCAATTATTTTGTAGCACATCATTTGTTTTATATAATTTATATATGTAATTAAATATATCAAAATCATATATTAACCATCAAAATTTATTTAGGACATGTTAACTCAGATTATTATTACAACTTATAGGTGCATACACTCATGAAATACCATTTTTGATTGCTTAAAATAGCCAAGTCAGGAACCATATTAATCAATAGCATTCATGATTAAATAAAAAGATAAACATAGCATAATAAATAAAGAGGAAAACCTATCATTTCATGTAGTTTACTAAACCTACACTATTTCAATCATTTTTTAATTAATCCCTTATTTACTACACAAATGTATATGACTCAACCTTTTAACGTTATCAAATTTATATAAAATTGAAGAGTAATGAATTCTTATGAACATAAATCCACAAGCTTCTGAAATCTATATTCATGAAATAAGCACATAAAATGAAATAATTGCACGCCACATGCATCTGAAAGGTTCTCATTTCAATTTACATTAACACTTGAAAAATATCAAAAACATGGGTTTAATTATTAGGGAAAAATTATTAAATTCTATTTTAAAACTGAATTTAATTTATGTTGTTTTCATATAAAAACATACATCATTAGATATAAGATCCTCCTGTACAAGGTGACTCCAACCATTTTAGTTCCTTATTAATTTAAAACTCAAATTTAGAATTCTTTCACCTGGGTATATGAAGTTTATGCAAAACCATAGGTCATGTATATTAGACCTATATATTTTATGTACACATATATATATACAACTGATTATATCATTAAGGAATTAATAAATTTTCATGGGGCATCTGTACTTGGGGTCCATTAATACCCCATAAAATCAAGATCTTGCAACTCTTAAAGAAGAAATTAAACTCAAACCACATGGTGAGGTATATTTGTTTACACGTTTATGTATATATATATATATATAAATTCACAACTTAAAAGCAGAGTATGCAAGACAAATTTTACTCCCCTGCAAACCTTATTTATACTATATATATATCTATATTTATATAAACATAAGTGATTGGATATAAGGTTTTTCCTTTGCGAGTATATATGTATATACATATCTAAAGCAAGACAAAGCTAAACCCTTACCTTAGCTTGAGGAGGAGTAGGAGCAGCTTGGGATGGCACTGGAAACCTAGGAGGAAGAGTCAAGGTCTGCTGAAAGCTTAGTGCAAGGAGCCGGGAGGTCCATTGAATGCATCAGATGAGGTTTTATAAGTTATACATATAATTCACGCATAAAGGATCCAATGCCACATGCCTTAAAAAATATTGAGGAAAAAGAATTCTGTGGAAAACGGGAGTGTGGAGGGTCTGGAGGCGGTAGGAGTGAATAAAACATTGATAAAATAGGGGGTAAGGCTACTGTTTCAAGGCACACCATGGGGAAGAAGACAACGACGTTGGAGAAAAATCGGGAGAAGAATGGATGGTCTAGATCGTGTCTGACTTGATCTGAGTGTTGGGGTATAACCGTGTTTTATAAAGGTAAGGAATGCTCAGATTTAATCCAAGCCTGATCGAACATCTCCCATAAACACAATGATATATTCTGATTTCTGAAAGTAGGATGTGGGATCGAGATCAGCGGCTCAGATTGCGCGCGACACGATCCGATGGCCACGATCTCATCTCGCTCGAAAATTTGGTTCCCACATCGAAACGGGAAGCCTATTTCACCTCCCTTACAAGCTTCGGCCTCCCGCAATGCTGGTAATAACACAACACACACTCAGGAGGCCTTATACATGGGCCTCTACCTCCCCTCGGGCCATAGACTACCCCTTCCCACACGGCCTTGTGCCCGCGCTACACACACACATGCCCTCCCAAGTGACCTATGCATGCTTTCCCTTGTGCGCCCCCTGAGTGACCTATGCCCGATTTTAGGCTGGCCGAGGCTCGGGCTGAGGGCCCGACTTAGCCACCTTGAGTGAGCTACCTCCCTTGGCCTGATCAAAAAAAGGGTTGGCCCTTAAGGGCCCAAATTGTTTTATAAAAACATAAACTAGAAGCATGAAGTTTAAGGGGTGTAAAACTATATAGAAATTTGACTTTTTTAAAACATGGCTTCTATTAAACATTAGAAGGTTAAAGTGAACTAGTTAGATTTTGTCTTAAAATTATTTTCAACAGTTTCTTATAATTATCAAACCTTTAGCATAAAAGGTCATAAAAGGTCATAAAATTCATTGATAATTCATATTCTAGTGTCATTGTGATAAAAACTTAGTTTCATTAAAATAAATTAAACATAACTTAAAAAAACTGAATGAAAATCATTACAATTTACATAAATTAATTGTAAAATGTTCGATTTCCTTATTCCTTTTTGAAAATATCAAAATATTATACTAAAAATTTCATTATACCCTTCTAAAGTTCATGGTTGGAGTAGTTTTATAATTTTTTTCCAATTTATAACTTAATTACATGATGGACTATAATATGCTTATAAGTTTTTACTTAATTTACCAACGAGGCCAACGACTATATTTATAGTAGTTAGAGTTCCATGGTTTCCAAGGCAACAGTCACATTAGTGCCCTATAAATCCAAAAGAATGGGTGTTCTAAAAATAAAGTTGATTGAAGGAAATGGTTTTTGTTATACCATTGGTGCTTAGTGTGGTTGCGGTGGCTTCGGTCATTATTACGTTCATTATGATGGATACTAAGGACAACTATCATCTTCTCAGAGTTCTCATTGTTTTGAGTGGCCTTCCTATAACCATGATAGGGTTGTTAATAGGTATCTTTGGTTAGGTTTATTTCCATTTTAATCCTGATTTATTGTAACCACTACTGCATTGTTAATTGAATAAAACTCCTTGCATCCATTTCATGTGCTTATTCTATTGCATCATATTATTATTTTTCTATAAGTGATAAGTTTTTTCTCAGGTAAAAGATAACCATAAAACATAGAAAACACCACTATAAGGAACACATGTTATTGGGGTGTTACAACATTCCCCCTATAAAAAATTTCATCCTCCCAATTTTATTCATAAATTGTAAAAGAAAAAATTCCAGACTATTATCGTCACCAAAAGGGGAGATTCGGATTGGTCAATGGAATACCCAGATTGGTATTTATTTCCATTGCTTCACTGACCCAAATAAACCTCAAGTAGTACTTTTTAAACTTCAGCATATGCATTCTACACTCATGCTTACATAGGGAGGCTCGAGTGGTACAAAGTTCAGAGATGTCCGAATGGACATATTATCTGATGCCTCACCGAACTACATTTTCCTCAAGATATTCAATTAGGATGATGTAGTTAAACACACTGAGGTTTAGGATCTGGAACATAAAGGATGCCTTGAGGTTCCCATTTGGGCATCCACTAGGAAACATGCTCTGGCAGAAAAATTTTGTGCCATGGTGAAACACTAAAAAAGTCCCTCGAAGCATCTCCCCCTTTTCATATAATAGGGAAGTTGGGTAATGGCGATGGAGTGGAAGACATGGTCATTATATTGAAAGGAAAGAAGGATCTCAGGGCTGTTAGACAAGCCAAACATGCGTTGACATGATCTTTGTAGGTTGAGGAAAGAAGGATAGTCCATAGTGCAAGTTCTGATTAAGATATCCTCCAATATGTCATCTGGTAGGGATGAGATATCTGTTCGTCTAGCCATCTGAAAACATGTTTGTGAGAATTTTCATTGATAGTTGAGATAAATTAAAGACAAGAATGGGAAAGATAATATTTCAATAAAACATAGGTATGTTACTAAACATCAGTTCCTGAGTTCCCCTAATGATCTACTACAGAAACTCTACATTGAGAAGCGAAACTCCCTATCTCCTCAAACCAAACCCAGGCTGAGCATTCCGGGTTAAACTCATGGAGAAACCTATGACGTCTCCTGAGTGTGGCATGAGAGGTATGAAGTTTGGAGACATCAAAATAAAATTGTTGCCTGCAATACAGTTAGGTGGACTCATCTTTTAACATTATGAAGTCCAACAACTAGCCCTAGACGTCGTAGTTCAAGATTTGACAAAGATAGGCCACTCGGAGGTCTCTGATAGCAGCATCTTCATGAAAAGTGTCAAGGGCCATAAATCCAATGTCCTCACCTGCTATGAACACTAAAAAAGTCCCTCATGGTACCTTCCCATATGTATATATGAGGGGAATTGGGTCATCATCATAAGAAGGTGATCAAATCCTAACCCCTGGTGTAGATGAAGCACCCAAGGTGAGTTTGACACATCATAAAGATGTTTTCACGTCATGCGGATATGAGCATAGTTAAGAAAATTTTCTCGACTAGCTAAAGACACAATGGTCTCTAGGGCCTTATTAGGGAGTGATAGTAGATTGGTAGGCTCATTTTCATTTTCCATCTGAAAGTTATAATAAAATCACTTAGTAATGTTCAATTGTAAATATATTTTTTTATTACCTGGTTTTCTAGAATTGTCTGAACCTATCATATGATACCAACTGTGAGGACCCAACACCCGAGTTCCCAGAGCCGGTTCCCATGAGACATGATGTACCATAATTATTACATTACATTCATTAATAATATCACATCATGTCCCATGCTACATAGGATTGTGGGGTTTAGGTTCTGGGAAACCAGCTGCATTCTAAAACATCATTGAAGACATGACTGATACCTAAAAATTTTCATAAAAAACGTAGGGTGAGCAAATGAATACCCAGTAAGGGGTTTTAAAAATAGCATACTATAACCAAAATAACTTTTTAAATCATTCTTTATAAATTACATAAAACATTTTCTTAAAATATCTGCAAAACAAGAATTAACCTATGTCAACTGTTCTAAGAGATAAAAGTTTTCAATTCTAACATTAATATAGTTCAATTAAGGAAATTCTCATTTAGGAAAACAAACAAAAGACATTTTATGTTGAATTGAAAGTAAAAGATTAATAGCTAAAAGTGTTGCATAAATCAGAGTTGCACTTAAATATAAAAACATCAATTTTATATTTTACACTTGTGTAACATACACTAGATATAAAATCTATGAATATTTCATAAATAAAATTCCATATTTATACTTCTTCTGAATCTCATAATCATAAGATCATTAACCAAGTATTCTACCAGGAGAAATTTTTCTGGTTAATCAAATTACATAATCATAATGAGGGAAGTGCATATACCAGACCGTGTTAAGGCCTCGTGCCAAGACCCAGGGGTAAAATATAACCAGACCCCAACTCGGAGAGCCTCTGTAACCGGACTCCAACCCGGAGGGTCTTCTATAACTGGACTCCAACCCGGAGGGTCTACTGTAACTGGACCCCAAACCTGAGGGCTTACTTTTACCGGTCTCCACCCCAGAATATACTAGGACCAATGCATTCATCATATATCTAAACAAAGTGCACATACCATTTTGATTTGTTAATTACTTATCATTCCCAGTACACATATTACATGGTTTCATAATTCACATAATTCAATGTTTCCCATACCACCTTGAATAATTAAATGCTTGTCTCATAAATTAATAATAATAAATTTTTTGATTATCATAAAAAAAAATAACTTTACAACTCTTCCATGGTAGTAAAATTTTAATGCATTAAAATACATGCTCATTATTCTTGCTCAATTCATGTGCTGATAAATGGAAATGACGTTGGACTAAAATTATAATGTGTTAGTAATCATTTAGGTAATAAATTTCTCAACGAAATGAATAATATAGAAAATGATATTTTCACATGTGATATTTATTTAAAACACCCAAGTAATGAAGATATGAGGTTAACACCTAAAATAACAGTTCCTTAATGTTTATAATCCATGATTTATGGAAATAGATATTTATTGTTTTAAATTAATTGTTTTAAAAATAAGACAGATGTCATTTGTACGCAAATCATGCACTGATAAATTGTTATGTCTTATTAAATGGTCATGCCTTATATTGCATAGCATGTAAGGACAATTGTTTTACAGAACATCATTTGTTTTATGTAATGCATATATGGAATTAAATATATCAAAATCATACATTAACTATCAAAATTTATTAAGGCTAGGTTAACTTAGATTATTATTACAACTTGTAGGTGCATACACTCATGAAATACCATTTTTGATTACTTAAAATAACCATGTCTAAAACCATATTAATTAATAGCATTAATGATTAAATAAAAAGATAAACTTATCATAATAAATATAGAGGAAAACATATCATTTCATGTAGTTTAGTAAACCTACACTATTTCAATCATTTTTTTAATTAAGCCATTCTTTACTACACAAATGTATATGACTCAGCCTTTTAACATTATAAAATATCTATAAATGTGAAGAGTAATGAATTCTTATGAACATAAATCCCCAAGCTTCCAAAATCTATATTCATGAACTAAGCACATAAAATGAAAGAATTACATGCCACATGTATAAGAATGGTTCTCATTTAAAGTAAATTTAACACTTGTAAATTATAAAAAAAATGGATTTAATTATTAGGGTACAATTATTAAATTCTCTTTTAAAACCGCATTTAATTTATGTTTTTTTCATATAAAAACATACATCATTAGATATATGATCCTCCTGCACAAGGTGACTCCAACCATTTTAGTTCCTTATTAATTAAAAACTCAAACTTAGAATTCTTTAACATGGGTATATGAAGTTTATGCAAAACTGTAGGTCATGTATATTAGACCTATATATTTTATGTACACACATATATATATAACCGATTATATCATTAATGCATAAATAAATTTTCATGGGGCTTCTGTACTTGGGGTCCATTAATACCCCATAAAATCAAGATCTTACAACTCTTAAAGAAGCAGTTAAACTCAAACCATAAGGTGAGGTATATTTGTTTACACATTTATATAAATATATAAATGCACAAATTAAATCCAGAGCATGAAAGACAAATTTTACTCCCCTGCAATCCTTATTTATACTATATATATATATATCCATAATTATATAAACATAAGTGATTGGATATAAGGTTTTTCCTTCGTGATTATATATGTATATACATTTCTAAAGCAAGACAAAGCTAAACCCTTACCTTAGTTTGAGGAGGAGGAGGAGGAGCTTGGGATGGCACTGGAAAACTAGGAGGAAGAGTCGAGGTCCACTGAATGCTTGGTTCAAGGAGCCAGGAGGTCCATTAAATGCCTCAGATGAGGTTTTATAAGTTATACCTATAATTAATGAAGAGAGGATCTGAGGCCACATGCCTTAAAATAATACCGAGGAAGGAGACTTCTGTGGAAACCCGAAGTGTGGAGGTTCTGGCGGTGGTAGGAGTGAAGAAAACAGTGATAAAATAGGGTGTAAGGCTACTATTTTAGGGCATACTGTGGGGAATAAGACAACGCCGCTGGAGAAAAATCGGGAGGAGAATGGATGGTACAGATTGCGTCTGAATTGATCTGTGTGCTGAGGTATGACCGTGTTTTATAAAGGTAAGGGAGGCTCAGATTTAATCTGATCTTGATCGAATGGATCCCATAAATGCAGTGATATGCCACGATTTCTGAAATCTGGATGCAGGATCATGATCACTGGCTCAGATTGCACGTGACACGATCTGATGGCCAACATCTCATCTCACCCGAAAATTTGGTTCCCACATCGAAACGGGAAGTTGATTTCACCTCCATTATAAGCTTCGGCCTCCCACAATGCTGATAATAACACATCACACACTCAGGAGGCTTTATACATGGGCCTCCACCTTCCCCGCAGGCCTCGGCCTACCCCTGCCCATGCGGCCTCATGCCAACACAGCGTGCACACATGCACTCCCAAGTGACCAATGCATGCTTTCCCCTGTGCGCTACTTGAGTGAACTATGCCCAATCTCGGGCTGGACCAGGCTCGTGCTGAGGTCTAGGCTTGGCCACCTTGAGTGAGCTACCTCCCTTGGCCTAGCCAAAAAAGGGCTGGCCCATAAGGGCCCATTTTTTTTATAAAAACTTAACCAAGAAGCATGAAGTTTATGTGAAGTAATACTATATAGAAATTTCCCTTTTTTAAAACATGGCTTTTATTAACCATTAGAAGGTTAAAGTGCACTAGTTAGATTTTGTCTTAAAAGTATTTTCTACAGTTGATTATAAATATTAAACCTTTAGCATAAATGGTCATAAAAGGTCATAAAATTCATTGATAATTCATATTATAGTGTCATTGTGATCAAAACATAGTTTCATTAAAATAAATTGAACATAACATAAAAACACTGAATGAAAATCGTTACAATTTTCTTGAATTAATTGCAACATGTTTGATTTCCTTATTCCTTTTCGAAAAAATCAAAATATTATTCAAAACATTTCATTATACACTTCTAAAGTTCATGGTTGGAGTAGTTTTATAATTTTTTTCCAATTTATAACTTAATTACATGATGTACGAGAATATTCTTATGAGTTTCACTTAATTGACTAATGAGGCCAACGACTATATTTATAGCCATTAGAGTTACATGGTTTCCAAGGCAATGGTCACATTAGTGCCCTATAAATCCAAAACATTGGGTGTCATAAAACTCAATTTGATTGAAGGAAATGGTTCGCATTATTCCTTTGGTGCTTAGTGTGGCTGTGGTGGCTTCATCCATTCTTATGTTCGTTATGATGGATACTAAGGACACCTATCATCTTCTTGGAGTTATCTTTGTTTTGAGTGGATTTCCTGTAATATTGATAGGGTTGTTAATACTTATCTTTGGTTAGGTTGATTTTCCTTTTAATCTTGGTTTATTTTAACCACTACTACGTTCTTAATTGAATAAGACTCCTTGCATCCATTTCGTGTGCTTATTCCGTTGCATCATATTATTATTTTTCTATAACTGATAAGTTTTTCTCGATTAAAAGATAACCATAGAACATAGAAAACACAACTATAAGAAACACAATTTATTAGGGTGTTACAACCTGAAATCATGTAATGAACTCCAGGTACCAAACAACAATCAGAGAGGGTGTGAGATAAATCTCATTGGGCCACTGCCAACAGTGTCTATAACATCTGGCTCATGTAATGGAATATAGAAGTGTGTATACATGCATATATAAAGTAAAGAAAGCAGTACAATATAACTAAATATTGAAGTATCTGCTTCATCCCTCGGCTGGTGTATGAACATGTAACCATTTCATTAATTAAATAGTTACCATTTAATGTTAATAGGTCACGGGAGGCATAACCAGTAGTTACATCACCTCGTGATAGTATAAGTAGTGAAGGTCTCAAGACGTAACAAGGAAACCTAACAAATATATCTGGTGAGGGAGTTCTAGCATATTGACCAAGGTATTTTAAATCTCATGTAATACTTACTTAGTAGTATCTAATTCTAACTAATGGGTAAGAATGTAATCCAAGGATCTTAATCCATGGAATTCAACAGTAAGGTGCATACCGTGTCTAAGGAGATCGGCCATGGTAAAACGGGGCTAAGCAAGGATAGGGCCTGATGGGATTTACCCATGGAACCTACTAGTTAATGTTGGATCCAAGGAGTGTATCTGAGGTATTTGGTAATAACGAAAGGGACCCTATGGTAGTAAACCAGGCATCTAATGAATAGACAAGACCCAAATTCTAGGTGGGTATCAACCTAAGCAAACTGCATCCCTGAATCAGAATGGGGTACTTGCTACCCGAGGTATTCTCCTCTCAGAAACCAAGGTGATATTGAGTCAGTACAATCCTATTTTATATTGTAATCATGTACTAATTTGTTTGGTTCAAGTCTTTCCTTCTTTTAGTGTGGATACATCAAGTAGAGTTGCAACCATTTATTTATTGGTTCACACCTTGTATTCCATTAGTGTGGATGGAATAGGTAGCATTTCAACCATTTAATCAAGCCTTAATTAACCATTAAGGTATATTCAATTATTGAGGTTCAATTTGATACCTTTCATCGATATGGAAAGGGTTTCTATGGACATGTAACCTTGATTCAATCTCATTTGATAAGGCCGGGTCATATACATAGTAAACTTACGCTTTCACATTCCACATTTCAAATTTAATAATCATTTGAATGCACTTACCTTAGGCAAGTTAAGTGGTGGGAATACAAGGTACATTCCATTATTCAATTCTCATTAATAAAAAGTCATTCATTATGGAAAGGCTCACCTCTAAGAAGGTCATGTAAAGGAACTCCCAAATAGTTTCTCAAACTTGTCAAAAACACTAAAACCCCAATTATGGAATATCCTTCGACATGAGGCCGATAGAGTTGTGGGTGTAACCACTAACAACTAATCACATATTTGGAAAGATCATAACCATACGATTCTAACATGTATAATCTTGGCATGTAAATTTAATAAATGGTCCCCGGTGGAATAGACGATCCCCACACAAATATTCTAAAATTAACAAACATTAGGGATGAGTTATAGACCACCCACCTTAGGGTTGTATGATCATTATCCTCCAGTAACAACCCTTGATTAACATTAGATCTGAGAAAATCTAAGAAATAGTGAAAAACGCTCACATAAAGATATCTAGGTCAAGAGAAATAGATATGAATAATGGACAAGGGGACTCGAGTACTTATTATTGCACATCTAATGCGATGAACAGAAGCTTGATCAGATGTCAGACGAAGTACATCTCTTGATTCCATGTTTAAAAATTCAGAAGCCCTAAATTTAGAGACAAATAGGCCAATCCAGCATAAACTCATATTAAGGATAAAGGTGATGCTTAATTAGACTATTAAGAGAAAAACTGGAAATTTACCTCAAAAAATTAGCCCATGCATGGTTTTTCTGCCTTGTTTATCAAAAATGGACACAAACTATGTGGGACGGCTCAACTTGAAAGGTTTGTTCCACACGGTTTATCAAACCATGTATAATCCATGCAATTGTAATTGGGAAAAAAATGTCTTCTCACACAGTTAGGCTGTATGGACTTGCGCCAACTGTGCGAGGTGACTCTATCTGAAAAAACACCCTCTGCACAGTTTACTCTAAACTGTGTGCAATGTCTTTTTTCTCCAAATAAGAGGTTTGTCATTCTATAAACAAGACTCGGACACCATCATAACCATTTTTAACTCATTAGGTATTCATATTAGGTCCAAATAATATATTTATACTAAAAATTAAAGGATTTATACTTGAGTGAAAAACTAGTTTCCTACAGTATTCCCCCCTTAAAAGAACATTACCCCAAATTTATCCTTCCAAGGGTAAATAAACACTATATGAGAACAAATCTAGCCACAAAACACATACATCAGCTTCCCTCTCCCAAGTCTTGTCCTATACTAGGTCATGCTACCATAACACCCATATGAGAGGGACATACGTACCTTTGAGAGCCTTCGTGCTTCGGTCAATGATGCATACTGGATACTCCTAAAAGGTAGCATCGACATATATCTCAACTTACTCAGGATCAAAATTATGAGATGTGTCAATATGATATTGGTGAATCTGTGATAAATTAAAGATATTGTGCATGGCATGATACCTCTGAGCAAGTAGTAACTGATAGGCTACCAAACCGACTCTCACTGAAATTTGAAATGGCCCAACGTAATGAAGCGACAACTTTCCTTTATTCCTTAACTATATATGCATAAGCATGGATGATACCCAAAGGAAAATATGATCCCTAACCTCAAACTCAAGAGGTCGTCGATGGCGATCAACATAAGATTTCTATCTAGGCTGAGTAGTAGTCATATGCTTCCTGATTAGCTGAACCTTCTTGAAAGTATCCTGAACAGGAAAAGGAACTACTAGGCCTACCTCACCTACCTATAGCCAATATAGGGGTGAACTACATGTCCTACCATATAAGGCCTAAAAAGGATCAATCAGGATCATCACTTGAAAACTGTTACTATAAGAGAACTTGATGAGAGGGATTTTCTTTTCCCAAGAACCACCAAAATCTAGGACATGTATTTCAAGATATCTAGTAAAAAAAATTATGGGAAATTTATTTTTAAAAGCCTTAAAATTCACTTAAATTCCATTCTCGCATTTCAAATATTCAAATTTTTCATTTATAAACTAAGCTCGGTTTTTAATCAGAACATGTATTTTTTCACGATAAAATCCAAAGGTTTCTATGAAAACCATTTTAAGTTATTTTCCCCAAATAATAATTTGAAATAAATTCAAAATTAAATATTCAAAAATTAAATTAATCATTTTAATTAATATTATTTCCATTCATATCACAATTTAAATTTCCTCAATTTTCCATCAATTTTTCAATCACAACCCAATTCAATAGAATGGGTTTTATCCCAATTTCATATCAAAATACAATTTAAAAAAACCCCAATTCAATGTAATTGGGGTTTTTAATCAATAAATTGAATGAAATTTTATTTATAATATTATTTTTAATTTGATTCAACAGTTGAATTTAAATCAAGAAATTTACGGTTAATAAAAATTGTGTATCATGATGGAATAACCTATTGTAGATAACTGGATCATGAAAATCCAAAACCTAATCAAGATTCTCTAATAAAGAATGAAGAAAAGGGATTCAAGAATAAAACCTTGATTTATGATCCCAAAACAGAGGTGATTAGATCCTCCAACCCGCAAGGAGATCTACAAAACCCTAGGGAGGAATGGAGAGAGAGTGGGATATAGTGAACAGGAAGTGGATACTAACTGGGAGAGGATTGACTGTCCTTATCCAAGATTCAATCCTCATTAATGAGGGTTTTAAGGGGACATGAACTAATCTTGGTAGATTCCATGGAATAATAACTCATATGGGGGTCGTACTAGTCGGTTTGGGAATAAAAAGAGAGTATTCTAGAATTTTAAAATTAAAATCCATATTAAAAAATCCTATACGCATGGTTTGTTGGGAACATCTGAAAAGTTAGACCAAACTGTGTTTCCAGTTCATGTTCTTATTTTAAATGGGTTTCACAGTTTCTCCTAAGTGGGAACATAGTCTATTGAACTATGTTCAAACTGTGAAAGACCCCACTGCCTGGGTCAGCATGGTTTTTTTGAGAGGGTGCACGGTTTGGGAAAACCATGCACAAAACATGCACTAGCCTAAAATATTTCAAAATATTTAAAATTTCACATGATTCACCCACAAACGAAACCCAACCTAAAAATGGTAAAAATAGGGGTTTAGGAATACCTGAAAATATTAATAGAATGTTACACCTATAGATATATATTTAAATGAAAAAACAAACATGTTTCTTTTCTCCTACTTTAGTTTCTAGCATTTTAAAATATGAATGATGCATCAAAAAAATTATTTTTACATGTATTTGATTAGAAATAAATATCTATAATAATTAAAAAAATTATTGTTCATAATATAAAACAAAACACTAAATGTTAAATTTTTCAACCAAAATAATGTGTAGCTAAAACAAGTGAATATTAAAATCATTAACAAAAAATTTATATAAATGATTATCATATAAAGATGTATAATTTTGTGTACCTGAATTTTTTATAAATAATGAATTATTATAATTTAAAATTTATTTTTTCTTACTAGGAAAAAATTTATAAATATTTTATTGAATAAAATCATATGCCTACAAATTAAGAATATAAAGAAAATAGTAAAAAAAAATTATTAAGGAATATTTGTTAACAAAATAATAGATATATGAATTTTATGAATATAAAAAATATTAAAATAAATTTAATAATGGTAAAAATCAATATATTTAAATATTAAAGTTAAAAAATAATGTATTTTACTATGTTAATTTCAAAAAAAATAGATAGCCTTATTAATTATGAGAATAATGTAGTGTTTTCACATATCCCTTATAAATGATCATTTCTTATTGCATGAATAATGTCCACATCATAGTCATTGTTATCACTGAGTAATCAGGAAGTAGATGTACAATTTTCACATAAGTATTCAGCATCATCAATATTATCATCACCTGAATTAACTATTCTCCCTAGAATAATAAGGGACCACTGATGATTTGATTTGTCAAAAGCCAAAAATATTTATTTTTCTTACATTGTTAGGATAAATTATTCCTCCTTGTAACTAATTATTTTCAAATAATTTTTTTTAAATACATAACCACCATGTTTCACATTACTATTATTTTCAACCTGCATACAATTTGAAGTGTCCAAGGATCAGTTAGGTTCCACTGATGGGGGTTGGGTGAATCAGTGGTATACTTTATTTTACAAATTCTCAACCTCTCTGACTGATTAAACTCTCCATCCCTCATCTTTAATTCTCCAACTCCCCGAGAAAGAAATAATAAAAAGAAATCACAATGAACAGGTACTTTTACAAGGTTTAGTACTAGGACATACTCTTGACTAAAACTATTTATACTCACTAGTTACATATTATGCACTATATATAAGTGGTTACAACAATAGAATATATCATTCACATAAAAAAAATTCCCACAGTGTTTTACACTTCAGTAACACTAGAGATTATAGGTTCTCACCTACACTTGTAACTCTCGAGTCCCATTAGAGGATCTTTATATCACATCCCATAGTGTTACTAGCATCCCTCATCCTGCTTTGGAGTCCCACTAGTGGATACTTATGATTCAAAGTCCCATTTAATAATTTGACTAATATATATTAATGAAATATATGATCCACTAATAGAAAGATATATATCAAATTTAGACTGCTTTTTCACTACCTCAAGATAAATTATTTTTTCAAAAACAATTCAGATCACCTGATATGCTCATTTATAATCAGGGAGAACTTCAAAAATTGATAAACTAATTCTTGGTAACCACTGTTCATTGATATTTAAATGATATGAACTTGAATTAATTTAATGACTACTCAGATATATGCCTTTTGAATTAATTTCTGAATCCAGTCCATAAAATCACAACACACTACACAAAATATATTGTATTTTAGTTTATTCAAACTTCATGCATGTATATAAATCAATTCATGGTATTATCAAAATAATATGTGAAATAATACAAATTTAAAAACTTCACACTTTCATGTATACATTATTTCATGTGCAAGCATGTGTTAAATAATGAAATCAAATTGCAATGGATCATTAACCTATTCACTACCATTTTGGTTGCATACTGACAAAGTACATATACAATTTAATTCCTTTGATAATTACATCTTGAATTTATATCATGGGACAATGTCTCACACTATCTCTTTGCGCAAAACTTTTATGCAGGAACTGAAGAACAAGTTATTCTCACAAAACACACTACAATTGTGGATATAATCTGTTGAATAATTCCTAGTCTCCTTGACAAAATAGTATATTTAGGGATAAAAATGGGAACTAATTTATTCTTTATGTAAACAATTCGTGTGTAGATACCACAACTGAAGTTTCTCCAAACATAAGCCATTATCATTTGACCATAAAGAAGGAGACACAAATCAAAATCATGGAACTTTATTTTAAAATCATATTTCTTACTCGACTATGTTTCTCTCACTCAATGCACTTAGATTTTATTTCAGTCCATCAACTATAAATGAGCTCCTTGATTGGTATTTTTGGAAAAACCTCTACTAACTCAGTTCTTCGATAATTATGAAAAGATTCTCGTTCCTTCACATCGTGTGATGATGAGAATCACCATCACCATAAAACCATTTTTTCTCCTCACTATATATCAATATTTTAAGAATTAATCTATCACAAAAACAAAGTTTTTTGTGGAATTTATCTCATTAAAATAATCATTCTAATCAAAAGATACTAGAATGATTCATCTTGATCAAATGGAGGTGTGTCCTACTTAAAAATACCTGACTCCTGCAAAAGACTTCAATTAAAGGAGGAAGACGATGATTAGTGAAGATCAGATGGCTTCAGATGAACTCATTAGATGGATTGTGTCATTTCCATATCATTTAGGATAAATAAATAGTGATTCATGGTAGGATGTACCACATCGATTCTTCAGGAAATTCTCTGCTCCCTTTTATAACAATGTACAATGATAGCCATCCAGAAGCAATTATCAGGGTATGATACCAACTCCGCTGGTACCACCCTAGGTTGTAATTATCCACTATTGTCATTTCACTCTACAAAGTGGCTTGTCTCATGTCTCTTGTTCATTCCCATGGTGAACCAATGAACATGCACACCCTCAGTCACCCATGATGACTGGCCAGGGAGTCTACTTCCCATCTAAGAAGTGGTGGTGGTCATCCTTCACTGGCTAGTGTGTGGAATGTTAATTTTTTGGTAACCCACCATAAATAATACATGTCCATTTCTCATATAGTTTAATTACCAAATAAAGTTTTATGTCCAAGAATTAATCTCCACTACCTCAAACATTCTTTATGTAAATTTTCCATACATTTTATATGGATTATCTTGTTGAAACCAATGTGTCATCCTCAATTATGATTGACACATGTATTTTTAAAATAATAAAATTTCTAAAATAATCCCAATTAAAGTTTTAGGATAATTTCATAACTATACTCGTCACAACTTATTTACTAAAATATTGATATCAAATACATATCAAGTCAATCATCATTATTGACCAAAAATGAAATTCAAATCTAATGGAACTTCAATACCCCCCCCCCCTTGATTTTTTTACGTACCACCAAACAACATCAATCTCAAAATGTATGTTTGAATTTATACCACTTATTGAAAATAAATACAATGATCATGTAGAAGAAATAATTTTTCATCAAACACATTCTTATCCCTTTAATATGACACCACCAATTTTCTTTTTGAAAGTTCCATTATCATAACAACTATAAGTCTATATGGGAAAACCCAGTGTAGTAAGAAAGAGTGTATAAACAAGTTTATCAATGTTTTCCATGAACAATTATACTTGTGATACCATTCTCATAAAACTATCACTCCATACCTTGGATATTCTTAGATAAGAAATTCATGATTTTTTTTATCCAAATCCCATATGAACAAATACATCTTGAATTTCATTTGAAAAAAACATATAACTCACCCTCAATATTAACTCTCCTTTGATAAATATTTTTAAAGAAAATTCAAATTATGAATTTCAGTGTGATTATTAGATTCAAAATACTTGTGAACACTTAACAACTTCGAATAATCTATGATCTCCTCAAGGGATGAATTTAGCTCCTTCAATTCACTGCATGTTAGTAAAAAAGCCTATATATTTTTAAATTAGGAGGAACTTATTTGTTTTTTAGAAATAGAACTCGGGTTGAGAGTTTCAACTTATTATTTTCTTGTACTTATTTCTTTTTATCTTATATTTTGAAGAGTTCACCTTACCTTACACTTCTTCATCATGTGGGGATTTCTTTCCCCACCATTTTATGTAAAGAAACATTCTTTTCTTCTGATTTTATAGAGTTATTCATGTTGTATACAACTTGTTTGCCTGAATTATATTGATCCTATATATCATCACAAGTAGATGAATTGTTTTGGTGTTTAGTATCTTCTTCTGAAATAATCTTATTACCCTCATTTGTAAAAACAATTTTAGTTTTCTCTATTTTTATCCATTTTCATTTGATCTAGCAAAATAGTCAAACAATCCTTCTTTGTATGTTCATCCTATTTGGTTTTCTCACACTAATTATCTAAAGTACATAACTTCCTCTCTTTCCCCTTTTTATTTTACTTCCTATTCAAATCATAAGTAACCTGTCTAGGTGATTTTGTCATGTATAAATCAGGTATATTAGTTTCTAATAAACTTCTTCCACACAATTATTTTAAGTATTCATTCTTAGTTTGTATTGGAATCTTTTATGGATTTATTTTATAGTCCATTATTATTTGTTAATTATAGCCCCTGGGTTTATACTTGATTCCTGGTAATTACATGTTGTTCCACCAAGAGTAGGATTTACACCCATATTTTCCATAACACTAGAAAAATATTTTGAACTATGATTATACATTTTGTTGATAAACATATTCATAAAATTAATATTTTTTTTCTAATTGTAAGCCATGGTTTCATTTTCTTATAGGTAAATTTTCTCCCCACCATCATCCTTTCGTCATTTAATGTGGTAAAATCCACATCTTTTGACATCTTAGTCCTCACTGATTCACCTACACTGTTATTGATATCATATCTATTAGAAAACTATGTAGGAAAAAATGTACCTTGTCTATTATAACCTTTCATATCACCATCTTGAGATGACCCAAATTTTATTTCAACAAGCTTGTTGAATAATTATCTTTATTTCTTCAATTCATGTTGGACTGTTAGATAAATTGATTGTATCTCAAAAAAATCTCCCTACTTGTGAGTTAGTTTCTCTTCAATATTGTCATCATATTCTCTAGCTTGTCTACCTCTAATATTTACATCATATTTTATTCAAGAATATTTATTTTTATTCTATCACGACCATCATTTTTAGCTAAATTTTTCCCATTTTTCCATATTCCTTTTCGATTTCTTGATTTTTGTTCTTTTCTCATTAGAATATTCCAAATATTTTTTCAACATCTATTCCAAATCTATTCTAACATCAGCATCATCATAACAAGTTGAAGAATTTGATTCTTTCTAAACACAAGTAATGAAATCGAGTTCATCATATGAAGTAAAACAAGATTATTAATTTTCTTATGTATTCTTGCTCATAAAATGCCTCTCTTTATTATTGGAATACTTCATCTTCTTCATATTATCCTTTTTTTTATTTATGAGTATTGTCAATTTCATCATCAGAATCTGATTCATCCATTTTCATTGGGAAAATGTATGTAAAAATTTCCAAGACCATTACATATAAAGCGCTTGAGTAGTTTCTTCCCTTTTCCTTTCCATTTTCCCTTTTTAACCATCTTTTAATAAATGCCAAAATTTCATTAATGTATCCATCAACATCATCTTCATCAAAATCACTTGATTCCTCAACTTCAACTTCTTTGATCTTGCCTTTTCTTATTTCCTCAAAGGTTATATCTTTGTTTTCATTCTTTTTGAGAGTCATGTCCTTTATTGTTTTATAATATATGAGAATATTATTTGACTCATCCAATTAAACAACTTCCTAATCTCACAAGTATTAAATATTATATTTAAATATGTGAGGGAAATTTCTCATAATATTTTTCATAATTGTTGAATCTTATAGATTCTCACAAAATCCATTGATATTACTTATTATCTCATTGGATATAGTGAAATAGTTAGAAATGATTTTTTCATATTTCATTTTAATATCCGGAAACATTCGTCTCCATATTTATAGCTTAAATTCCTTGATTCTTTGTTTTACTTTGTATTTAATTCTCAGTTTATTCTAGATCTCCTAGGAAGTTTGAAGACCCATTACTTTAGTGTATAATTTTTATGATAAAGCCATAAAAATTTCATTCCAATAATTTCCATTAACTTCAAGATTTCTCTTTTCATCTCAAGTCATATAAACATCATCAGAAATTAGTGGGAGGCCCACTTTTTCTATATCTATTACTTCTAATCTATGAGATAAAATAAAAGAAATCATCTTATTCTTCTAGCTGTGATAGTTCATCCCATAAAAAGTAGGTCTTCCTTGAATGTTTTCAGAATTATTATTGTCCATTATTAGTAAGTTCTTAGTTATTTATTAGATAAATTTTCTCTAATACCACTTGAATAGTCAAAGGAATTTTTAGGTACCACTAAGGGGTGAGATTAGGTGAATTAGTGCTATGTTGTTTTTACAAATTATCAACCTTTGTGGCTCATTAAATACTTGATCCCTAACCTATAATTCTCTACCCCTAGTAAGAAACCATAAAAATAAATCACAATAAATATGTATTTATAAAAGGTTAAATACAAATACATACTCCTTAATTAAACTAGTTTTACTCCATGGTTATAGTTTGTGTAGGTGGTTACAACAAAGGATAGAACCATTCCCATCAACATTGAGTTCCACCTTAATCCACTATAGTATCCCACTAGAGATTAAAAGATCCAACCTACTCTAGAAACTGATGATCCCTATAGGATGGTCTTTATATTTCATCTCATAGAGTTACTAACATCCCACCAACCTACTCCATATTCCCACTAGAGACTTCTTCTACTTCAGATTCTAACATAAGACTTCTACTAATATTGTGTCACACAAGATATGATCTTTTGAGAGAATGATCACTGTCAGTTGATTCTACACTTCATCAAGATGATTTCATTATACAAAAAAAATTGAATCTCCTAATATTATCAAATAAAATCTTCAAGAACATGAACAACTAAAAAAATTTCTTAGTCTTTCTCATTGTTCATAGATTATCTAGTGATCTAAACTTGAGTCAATTCTATAACTACTTGGGTATATGTATTCATAATTAATTTACCATATTCAATCTAAAAAATCACTAAACATCGTAAAAAATATATTTCATGGGTATTTGATATAATCTATTCATTTATACAATACACTGCATGGTCTTATCTACATAATCTATGAAATAATACAAATGCACAAACTCTACAATTTCATGAATTCATTATTCAATGTGTAATCTTGTGTTAAATAATGCAATAACATTACACTAGATCATTAAATTATTCATTTACTCCCTGTTTATATGTTAAAAAAACACATATTCATTATACTACCTTGGAAAATTCCCTCACTCAATTATATCATGAGACAATGTATTACACTATCTCTTTGAGAAACATCCTTCCAAAATACTCAATCTCACATCATTCTCATGAAACAGACTTCGGGAACGGATATAATATCATATATAATTCTCAGTATCCTTCTCATAATAGTATATGTGGGGATGAACATGTGAAATACTGTCTTCTTCACATAACAACTTTGAGTGTAGATACCACAACAAAAAGTTTATGGGACTTAATCCATTATGATGTGACCACAATGGTAGAGAAACAACTCAAACATATGGAACCTTTTTGAGAAATAATAGTACATCCTTATCTCTTTTTTTACTCTCAATGCCCTCATATTTCTATTTATCCCAAAAATGGAAAATGAGCTCCCTGGGTGATATTTATAGACAAGCCTCCACCGACTCAGTGCTCCGATAATCACGTAAAAACTCATTTCTTCATGAAATAGCTACATGAAATGATGAGAATCACCATCACCATAAATACATTTTTTCTATGAAATATATATCTCCTATTTAGGCAATTATATTTTCTGAAAATGAAGTTTAATTTTTATTTGATTTCATCTGAATCATCAGGCTGATCAAATGATATGTAGAAGCTTCGTCTCAATCAAACATAAGTGTGACTTCCATAAGAACATCTGATGCATAAAGAAGAATTCGATCAAAGGAAGAAAATGATTCTCTATGAATATTGGATGGATCTGGATGAACTCATCTGATGGTGGGTGTTATTTCAAAATCATTTAAGATGGATGAACTATGATATGTGGTATTAAGACCCATGTTGGTTCTTCATGAAATTCCACAATGCCTTTTATAACAAGGTTCTTCGATAGAAAGTCATAATTGATTATTGGGGTATGCTACCAACTCTCACTATAACTACCTGATACCAGCATTCCCCTCCTCCATTGTTCCACCCCACATGTTGGGTCTCCTTATCTCTCTTTCACCTTCTCATGGTACACATTTGAATATGCACACCCTCTTCCATCCATACTGGATTACTAGGTAGTCAACTACCAACCTAAGTAGTGGATGTGGTCCTCCTTGGTTGGATGGTGTGTTAGGATAAATTTTTGGTTACACAAAATTTAAAATACTCATTAATTTACCATATAGTTCAATGCTCAAAAGAATGTTCTATGGTTAAGAAAGAATATCCACTTCCTCAATCATTCTTTATGTAAAATGTCTATACATTTTAAATGGACTTTCTTGTTGAGACCAATGATTCATCCTCAATTATAATTGTCACATGATTTTTGGACTTTATAATAGTTCCAAAATAATCACAATTAAAGTTTGAGGATTTTTTATTATCAACCTCATCATCACTTCATTATTGAAATATTAACATCAATTCCTCATCAATTCAGTCACCCTTATTTAAAATGAAACAGTTAAACTACTAGAGAACTTCAAACATAAATATAGGAATGAAATTTTTTTATAATAAATCTTCCATATATCCTGAAAAACCCCAAAATATTATGTTGATAAAATAATTGGTTTTTTATCTTTGGAAATCAAAAAATACAATTCCCTCAGTGAAAACCATTAATAAAATATCTTGAACAATTATCTTTTATTACGAGTTTTTTATGTAAAATGTGTAACCATAAATATCAAAACTAGACCATGTAATCACATTAACACTTGTCCCCCCTACTAACCATTTTAATGATTCTGTTGTGGATGAATCAATGCAGATTTTCTCCTTGAACCATGAAACAAATGTATTTTTATGTTCATTCATGAAGAAATTTTTATTTCTTCTCAAATATATTACCTTCATCCTAGAAATATGTGTTGATATATGTGGTTGAAAATCACCATTTTTGTTCGAAACATATAAATTTTTATGATCACTTCATCACATGGAATTAATGTTACATTCAATCGATGAATCCATTTAAATTCACTATCAAATTTCAAATGATGAGATATAGGGATACCAACATGCTCCAATTCATAAAATTAATCTCTATTGAACTCAATTACATATTCCTATATTTATTTTAGAATAATTAAGGCCTCTATTCAGTATGTATTATTAATATATCCCATCAAAATTTTCATATATTTTTCAAAAGGATACATCCAACATAATTAAATAGGATAACTTATTCTTATCTCTAACACCAAATGAATGAACAGAAGAACTATTATATCATAATATGATGGGGGGAAATACATTTCTAGTTGAATAAGTATGAGGACCTCTTAATTCTCTAACACATATAAATAATATAGAACAATGAATTTGATTCAAATTGAATTGGAAAATTAACACAACCTGATTATAAACCTTTTAATATGTATTAGAAAAATTCCACAAAACGAAATTGGTAAAAACAATTATATAAATAGATAAAAGTCATGAAATTTCATACATATTAACGTTAAATCCATCAATGATGCCAATTTTTTCACATTTGAAGAAAACCAAAAATGTAGTTTTATATTATGCAATCATTGAAAGAAATTTATATTCTCACTATTGCTTAACGTGTGATAAGATGAAGGAAAATATTCTCTATTTTTTTTCATTGTGGGAGCTAAATCTAAACATATTCCCATGGTTATTAATTCAAGTCTTTCTTACAATCCATATTTTTTTCTTTATTTTTTGTCTAAAAATGTTACAATTTCACTATCACAAATATTTTTCTCATCATACACAACATAAATGTTATTTTCTACATCTAAAAATATCCAATAAGGTAGCTCAAATAAAATAGATTATTGATTCCATGTATTTGGTTAACAACTATAACTTCCTTTTTTTCCCTTTTTGACATTGATTTTTTTCACCTTGTTATAATATTCTTCCCCTGAAAACAGTTGTGGGGAAGAATGGTTCTCTTGTAAACTAGTAAACTTCTGTTTAATCTACTATAATGATAATATTTTATAAAAAATCTCCAATTATCCATATACATTATTTTTCTTTTATTCTACATTTTCTGATATAATGTACCCTCTTTACATGTTGGACAAGATTAATGTCCTAAAACACTGTATCTAGGTAATTTTACATATGTAAGAGAGTTATATATACTGAACATTATAATATCATGCATAAAAAATAATATTTCTTATTTACATTAAATAATATAACACCTATCTCCCATATAAATTTCAAATAATCAATCAATGGTGGTAGATAAACATCAATATCATTTATAGGATGTTTCAGTACATAAACAATGAACCTCATCATCCAATATTTCCTCTTAATACATATATATGGGGACAAGTTATAAAAAAACTAGGCCATGATATATGTTGGATACTGACACTTTGATATGGATTCATTCAATATGTGCACAAACCCATTCTAGTATTTCATTCTTCATTCCCAAAATTAAGAAATTTTTCATGAAATATTTTCTTTTATATTGAATCCATAGAATGGAGTAGGTTTCCCTAAAATATGCTCCCATTTTTATTCCATATTATCCTCTTTGAATCTTTTTTAATTAGAAATGATATTCTTCAAGTAAGGGATTATATGAGGATTCAATATTAATTTAGGTAGAGTTTTTGTATATATTCTTAAGAATGAATTATAGTTATATTTTTCATCAATTTTATATTATGATGCCCCAAATTTAGAAAATTATAATAAACTGTTACATTCATTAATATATAGTGCACAATTGTTATAGAAATCGTGTATATTTTTATACCCCAATCCCATTGGACATAATATTTTTTTACCTCCTAATTAGAATTTGGAAGCATGTTTCCTTTGTTTCTTTGATATGGATGGTGTGGTTCACCATGTTTAGGAGACATGATTTCTAATGTTTATAATGATTCAGTTATTCTATCATTATATTCTTTCACATAAGGTTCACCTTTTTTGTTTCCTTCAGAGAGATATGATATTTGATGGTAGATTATTGGGAGAGGGGTTTAGGTATGGTTGGTCATTCATTCACTTTGGGTTAGCCATTTTTATCTCTTATAGAAACTCCCAATGGTTCCCACATCCATAACAAGGTATATACCTATTTTCCATAGGCATGTGGTCATTTGGGGTTTCAAACCTAATGACACTTACTAACTCACGTTGGTCAAGAGGATGAGAGGTCAATCTCATCATAGACTTTTTTGAAGAATTATTTCCTACTCTAAGAATCTCTTATAGATTTAAGATATTTTTCTAGATCTCTTCAAAATCACGATACATGACTGGTTACCCTAATAACAAGGTAATCTAGTGTTTACTATCATATAGGGAGGTTATTGGTTTTTCAATGATGGGATTAAACATTCATGAGGTATCCTACATATCCTATTTATAAGAGGAACAAAAATCCACAAAGTTATTTTAAATCTATGTCAAGAAGTTTAACATCATGCGGAAAGAAAATATACAAGGGATCATAGGAATCAAGTATAGAGATCGATTATTATGAAGGAATCCTATATATAATTCTTAATTAATGAATTAGATTCATTATAGTTTGATATTCCCCTGACCTGCTGATGAGAGGTGACTGATTTTTAATGCTTGTGAGGGTTATTTCCATACGGTTTACCAATATGGGAATACCTTCATGATATACACCAAGGGAGATTCCATTGTATGGGGGAAATAATTTAATTTCATTTAATGAGTCTTAGACAATGAGGTTATCCTAGTTTTGAGGTGTTTGTGATGCGAGTGACATAATTTTTGCAAAATCCCACATGAGTCATGCTCTGTGTGAGAAATAAGGGATATAAAGTAACCAGACTTACCGTATATGGATATAGTACTTACACCCCAGGGAGGCCTTAATGGGGTGTTTGATATAAATATCAAAACATAAGATGGTTTTCTAGTTATCATGAATATAGTAGGAATCATATTACTCATAGTTCAATTATATTCTCAATTCATTGATGGATGATGAAGGATAATGATCCCATAAAAGAGATTGTGTGGAATAGGATAGAGTTTCTGAGACATAGATGGAATTTTAATAAGGTGGATGACCATTATAATATATGTGACCTTTAACCACTAAAAACTAATGTTTAGGAACCATGAGTAGCAAATTGAGTTTATCTGTATAGAATCTAGACCCCATAATAAAAATAGGATTGTATGACTATCCATTTCTAAACTATTTTGGGAACATTCCATATGAAAGGAGAATGTCCAATCAATGACTCATGGTTTTGGGTTTACGTGGTTCAAGGTAACATGAACATGTACTCATGATGGAAAAGGTTGAAATTTCAGGGCTTGTTTTCCTCAGATGTCTGGATTGTCTACCTGAAATTTCCTGGGTGCCAATCTGATATGTCCATGGTGTCTTCCCAACATGACCTGAGTGTCTGTCAGACAAGAATGACATATCCCAGGGTTCTTTGCATGATCGAATATGACATGTTAATGGGTGATCACATATAAATAATGATATCTATTAGATGCATCATGTGATCAAATAAGATATGTTTAGGGCCTTTCAGGTGATCATGGCTGACATATAGGAAGGTTTCTGCATGATTTGGCTTACATGTACGGAGGACTTCATGTGACTTGGCTGACATGCTTGCGTACTATTTCATGACATGTATAACATGTCTAGAAGGATTCATGTGACTTGGATGATATTTCCAGGTGCTATAACTTGAATAATTAATATTTCATGAGAACCACATGATCCTATCATAGGAAAATCAATGTATCTGTCTTCATGTAAGGCTTCCCCTTTTAGCCTTTATTAGATAAATTCCTCATTTTTCATCAATAATTAACCTATTGTGACATCACAAAAACAATTTGATACAAGAAAACTCATATTTAAATTCTTTATAATTCACCATAAGTCCTCCACATGATCAATATGGTTATAAATGGAATAATTTATACATGTTTCATAATCTATTAAGTCATTCCCTAGGTTTAACCAGTGGGTGACCCTTTTAATTGAGTGGATTTCCACTCCAATAAGTCCACTC
Source organism: Viscum album (assembly GCA_963277665.1). Taxonomy (NCBI): domain Eukaryota; kingdom Viridiplantae; phylum Streptophyta; class Magnoliopsida; order Santalales; family Viscaceae; genus Viscum; species Viscum album. Next base: position 787,239,017 of record OY728164.1, read on the forward strand.
CCACCTATTCACTCTCATGTGTCTCTATTTTTTGTTCATAGGGGAAGAAATTTATTGTAATCCTCACCCCAATTATATGAAACATTTCATGATGCATATAATGTAGATATGGTCTTGAGTCGGTGGAGCGTCACACATTTCTCATTAACCTGTTGTGCGTCACCCATGACATCATCCTTCTATTGCTTGATAAATAGAGATTGCATAATCACTATTTCATTAGAAAATTTATTAATTCCATGGTTTTTCAAATGTATTTCATGTAATCAAATCAAAATGTCAAAGGGATTTCACAAAATCAGGCTAACATGCAAGGGAGTCTTTTTGATATCAGAATTCCAATCGAAGATGCATTCATGAAATCAATGGAAACTTATATGGGGAACTTCATGAGATCAAACATGTCAGTAAAAGGGCCTTCACATGATAAATGATCTGATCACATGATATTAATAACCCCCATGACATGAAAAATAGTGTAACTTTTCCTCGCATGAGGGTACTAACTTTTTTAGCTTTTATTATTTATTTTCCAATAATTTCAGAATTTTTCCATTGATTTTCCATCAGGTTGTTACATGATCAAATGGAAATTTATTGATTCCTTCAAATGATAGAGATGACATGTTCAATGGACTTTGCGTGATGAGGTTGACATGTCGATGGGGCTTTCACACGATCAATGGATTGATTACATAGATCGTATCAACTCTTCACATGAAAACAATTACTTCCTTTCACATGTGGCTTCTTCCTTTTAAAAGTTTTTATATTATATTTGAAAATACCTAAAAAAAATTCATATATCTTGTTCCTCAGGCTATCTTATTAGAAATTAGGGTTCTCATGACTGCATGCAATCATTTTCATGAACAGTCTCTCCACTTGTCTCTGGATCAAAACATGCATTGCATAATCGAATGGGTGTGTCTGAGGGACTTCGCATGATGATGGTGACATACCTAAATTCTTTTTGATGACATGAATGACATGTGACTAGGGATATCACATTATTTTTTAACTAATCACATGATCCATATGATCCCTTCATGTAAAAATCAATGTAACTTCCATCACTTGAATTTTCCTCCTTTTCAGCTTTTATTTCCTAAGGGGATTTGGGTAATTGTTAGTAATATATATATTGACATGTCTCATGATTAGAGAAACCCATCAAGTATACTTCATATGATCATGAGTTATTTTTATTGGGGATTTTCATGATCATTAACAAATCACACAAAGTACATGACTTCTCACATGACATTCAAAGTGTCATGTGATCATGTGTATTTTTAGGGTTCATGATATCAACCTCAACTAGACACCTGATATCTATATAGATATTTAGCCTCTTTCTTCCTTTTTCATAGAAAATAATACCTATTCTTTAGTTATTAATTCATTTAAAAAAAATTTGACTCTCATTTGGCGAGTGTCAAAAAATGACCCCTCAAAAGTATGGTCTCTAAAACAAGGACATTGTACTGAGGAAATTAAATTCCTTCCTAAGTCCCTAAGTATTCTAATATTTAGTTTCTCTAGAATATTTTGGTCTTCCAGGTTACCTTTGGTATTCTGTGAGGTGACCTATAAATAGGGTAACGGTTTGCCATTCATTCCACTGAAGACCCAGACATTCAGATCACTTTTGATATCCTATCCAATGTGACTTCTTCTATAAGACTAATTTGTGCAACCCCTGACATGAGAATCATAAAAGAAAACCAATTTCATGATCTCTTAACATGATTGAGTTTTTCTCTATACTTTATCAAACAATCTATAAATAATTCACATTATTTTTTTTACATTAACATAGGTTCTTGACCGCGTCGATGTCCCATAACTTGTTCATGATTTTCCAGTTCTATCACACAATAACTTGATCATTGCACAGTTCATGGGAGCCCCTTATGGACATGTGAACACAAGTCTTAAAATGGGTCACACAATTTTGATATTATTTTTGGGTCATGAGATTCATGAGATCTATATCTGGTCATTCAATCATGAACCCTTGTGTGGTTTATAGGATTCACATGATGCATTCTAGGTTATGCAATTATTTTGGAAAGGTTTCTTTACTATATGACATATTATTATATCTTAGTAAAAATGGTTTCTACTTTATAAAAATCTTCTAATATAGGCATTCAGAGGGATATGATTGTAGGGAATCACAATTTTGACCATAATTAACATGTATTTTTAGAAAACATGTTTTGAAGAGATTCTTCTGATTAAACTTCATAACTACCCTCTATTTCATAGATTCCCTTTCTATGGAATTAGTATTCTTGATGAAACTACCATTTTTTACTAATTTTAATCTTCCATCTCACTGTTTTTCATCATCTCTCAATTACATTCAATTGAAAATTTATAAGTACAATCAATGGATCACGGAACTACTCTGGTGGATATATTATATATTGGATAACTCCCTTATAGGTCCAGATGGTTTGATATCATCCATAAACCAATTTATAAATGTTACTCGAATATACTTATCCCCTCTTTGAATAATCCAATAAGTGGTTGTATTTTAAAGTGGAACTTTCATCTTAGTGTTAACTTTTCTAAAAAATGGTCCTTGAAATTTTGGGTTATAAATATTTTCTCAAATTTCATTGATCAAATATGGGATAACCATATTTATATGGTGATGGGGGTTTTTATGTTTTTCATATACCAACAATTAGAACTTCTAATAGATCTAATTAGTAGTTGAGGTCTCTACAAAAACTCATTTCATCGGTCTCAAGGTGATATAGTGATTAGCCTCTAGGGTGTTTACAATTTTGGATGAATCCCTCCTCTTGGGGAGATGTATAATAAATTATTTCCTATTGTGTATGTTTAGGATTACCCTAAAAAAATCCAACACTAGAATGATACATGAGCATTTTTTCAAAGGAGAAGTTAAAGGAGTTAAACCACTCTCACTAGTTTCATTCAAGGATTGGATCAACATATTCATTTATCATAGTGGGACTCAACCAACTTCTACAATCCCTCATCGACGCCCTTCTTTAAAAGTTCTAGATATCACATTCTCTTATTGGGACATTTTGGAAACTCAAAAGCACAACTCATGGGGATTCTGGGTGATACCATATATATCACTAATCCATTGGTTAGTGGTGTTTTTCAATTTTTAATGGATTTATTTATATGATTGGGGATGCATTCTTGTGTGTTTGAGTAGGTACATTGGTGATGGTAAACTGATTATAATATGGGTGGCCTTTTAATATATATGTGTTGACTCTTTTTCATATTTATCATCTCCTCAATCATATCCAATAAGGCAACATCCCGTACTAGATTGGTAGCCATGTTCAATTATTATTTGGTAGGATAAGAGACCATTTATAGTGTTAGAAATATTATAACACTACTGATATTCCTCATGCCTCATTCCATCCTAGGATGTTGAATATTTCTAGGGTTGATGTGATTCCATTTGGTCTTAATGAGGTTATAGTTATATTGAGATGCCATGATCATTTCAACTTCATTCCCTATCCTACACCGATCGAGATAATTATTAATAATGGAATTGGTTCTCTCAAATATTGGTTATATAAAAACTCACATCGATATGGGGTTCTTCCAGATCATTTTTAAGATCTAATGATCTTATATCCATATACACCTTATCAATTTTCTAACAAGTTTTATTGTATTCATATAGTTTCCCTCTTCCCTTGGATGGTGTGCAGGGAGAACGATATCTCGGTCTTATTCACCAATTTTGGCTTATACTGGTGTGTGAATATTCAAACATCGAAATCATTCTTACACCTTTTGATGCCATAATTTTTCAATCTCATGACTATGCCCAGGTTTGGGTAGAAGCTTACATTAATGGTTTATTGAATCCACTGATTTGTCAGGTGGACATGCCTTTTAATTCCATGATCCCCATATCTATGGTAGTAATGGAGTTGATTTACGACTTAAAGGAGCCTCTAAGGAATAACTATATCCATAGTGATGAACTTACCATTAATAGGGAGGATCTTATTGAGAAGGATATCCCTTTAGTGCTTGTGAAAAGTAATGTGTAGTTGGGGAGAAATTCCTAAGACTCCTTCTCTTGCTTCCTCTTTATCTTGGTCGTTACATTTTTCAAGGAACTTTATATCATAACGGATAATTTGGTAGAAAATCCACAGCTTTATTATTGATACTCCCTTGGGGAACATTCATGAAAAATAATAACATATTTTATATTTATTTAATTTGTTGGTAACCAGTGGATTTGACAATTTGAAATTATACGATATCATGTTATAGATTGTCCTGATTTGACAATAATTGGATAGAAAATATAGGGAATTTCATGGTTTTGATTACAGTAATCCTTAAGTTTAATTAATAAAATAATCATTGTAGGTGATTGAATATGATCACCAGAAGGTCTCTCATTAGCATGTCTAGAAGAGTGGCTTGACTGTACAGATAGTAGAAGAGGAAGTGATCATATCTCGCACAAGGTCCATCTTTTAATGGAATCATCCTTATTGGAAACTTTTCATAAATTAGGTGAAGAGTTATATTCTTCTATTGAGACTTTTAATACTCAGGAGATGATAGAAGAAATAGAGAAAACCTCACTTCAGCACTCAATCAGCACCTATTTCTCGACTCTGACTGATTTATAAAACTCATCAGATCTGATTTAATTGCAAGGTTATAGAAAATGTGGCTTTTTAATGTAACCTTGTAGAGACTCTAAGATATGAATATTCCTCTTTCCTCTACACATTATCAATGAACAAACCTTTTTTAATGTTTCGTGTCACTTATGTGCATTCATTAATCCATTATGTATAAGAAATTTCATTGATTTGATATAATATGGTTCGTCAAATACATCCATCCATTTTATAATACCAATTAATCCCAAACTCCTAGATTTGAATTCTTTAATCATAACATATTTCAATTGATAATTATTTATGAATGATTACTAACATGATATTCTTTAGTGATGTATCTTCTCTAGTTATGAGGAGATCTCCTCCTTTGACAGGATCATTTAGTTAAATGTATGTCTCGAAGGGAAAGTGATCTAATTTCTACCTAATTCAGTGGACTTAAAGAGTATAGATTATTTTTTTCTGTGAAAAAATAATAATCCCTATAATATTTTTAAGCTTTATTTATATTTCCATGTTTTTTCCTATTTTTAATATGGGTAAATCTTAGTGAGCATGGGCATGGATATTTATTAGGAAGCCCTTTCATAGGATTTTTACCTAATAAATTTTATTCCATTTCCATTTTATAACTTCTCATTATTTTTTAGATCACACAAAGTTCATTTCCAGCAAGATGAGGCTTAACATTTTCCTAGGATTCCCTTTTCAGGTTTTCATTTGGGAAAACATTTAATCTCTTTCAATTGGTTTCTTAATGTCTTAAAAATTTGACTATTATTGTGTTATAGTTTATGTCCTTCCATATCAGTTCATATGGTGATATATTTTATGGTATTCTATCTCAAACCTTTTATTCCTTTATTTTAATGTCTTCTAGTTTGGAACATTCACTATTGTAGCTTAAGGTCTCCTAGATCAAACTATAAATTATTTTATTTTATGTTTTTCTAGCTCAAAGCTTACATTTCTATAGTTTATAGTCTTCTATCTCAGACCATCTATTTTTTTATTTTAAGTTCATCTAGCATAGAGAATGTATTTTTTAGTTTAATGTATTATAGATCAAACTATCCTTTTTTTTACTTTAAGGTATTCTTGGATGAGAATTTAGTGTTTTAGTTTAAGTTATTCTAGCTTAGAACATTAGTTTTTGTAGTTTAAGGTCTTATAATTGAAACTTTTTTTTTGTTTTAGTTTAAGGTATTTTGGCTCGTACTACCTATTCATTAATTTAGTTTAAGGTCTTATAGATCGAACAATTTATTACTGGTAGAGAAGGATGATCATTTATGAAGTGTTTGAGATCCCTGAATTCTTGATGGGATTCCATAGAATGGGTTTCCAAGAATGTTTTTGATACCTAACATTCTTAATTGATATTATAAAGAATTAATCTTCATGAAGGTTTATGACACCCTGTGTTCTGGCTGAAAACATAAAGTATGAATGTTAATGATAGGTTTTTACACCCAACATCATTACGTTAAAGGGTATTGGTGGATAGTAAAAAATTATAGAATCTAAGTACACTTTAATAGTTGGAATATGGGTTGCATAAATCTTGTGTCTAGGATCTTGAACTGATGAATATGGAATGGGATAGACATGTCTGGGATAACCACAAAACACACTAAGGTGTTTAGTTCCACTGTAGTGTTTTTGAGGCTCGTGATGACTTGAATTACTTTTCTATAAAGAGGATATTATTCTAGTTGATTGGTGAGAGGTCCTTATCCCTGATCTGATAGATCTTACTCTCACAGTCATGCAATTTTTATCCCTGATCTTTTCCAAGGGCCGTGAGTGATTTTTGAAGATTCAAATGATTGGATGATAAAGTGCAGTATGGAGAAAAGTGATATACATTAAAAGATCTAGCACACTAAAGTATTTTAGTTTCTATTTGGGAATCTCATGCCCGAATCCATGTGATTTTGAGTCATGTGTTGTGGTCCATCAAAATGGTCAATAATGGAATATCAAATTCCAACATACATAAAGGGTATTGTACATGGTAAAATAATGTAGAAGATATCAAATATACTAAAATAGTATGGTTATGGGGATTATAAATAATGTTCTAGGAATATTGTCTTAATTAGAGGTGGAAAGCAATGGGTACAGGTTAACCATTGATAATGGTGGAATCCCATATTCCACGAAATCAGGATAATAACTCCAGGGTTTAAGGGGGCCTCTCCACTAGGACTGAACATCCTCTATTAACAAGATCTTTAGCTGGGTTTCAATTCTCTAGGGAATCCCAATAAGGCCCTTTAGGATTATTCCATCCTGGTTATTAGTTTTTTTTAGGTAATAACTAGGATAAATGGATCCCAAGACCCATGGGGTTCCAAGAGAAGAATATCAATTCAAGGAATTGGTTGGTATCAGATCATGCATCAAAGAAATAAAGGTGGATTACCGAAAACAGAATACTCATGAAGGTTTTGGACACCCTAAAATTATTATTTCCATATAGTGAACATATTAATATAGTGAGGAGATATGATAAATATTATCTCTAATTTCTTCCTGGATGAGGCGGTCCAGTGAGCATGTATCTTCTTTTTCTAGGGTTACCAGATACACTCTATGATATCTGAGCCTTTTTCATTTATCCTATAACATTGTCCTAAACTCTAAGGATCAATTGTTTATAAAGTAGTTAAATAACTTTTTATTGGGTCATCCTTTCTAGGTTTTCATCCTAACAAGTTTTATGTGTCCTTCATTACAAGTTTAGGGCATTGCAATGTGGACCATTAAAGGCTAAATTTTATGTTTTTACATCTTTGACCAAAGTGATGTTGGAACCAAGGATTTTCATTGCTCGAAAAATGAGTATAGTTTTGTTTGTTTTCAATTCACACTGGGTTAATCTAGGAGTTTTGAAGGCAAGTGATCGTACAGTACAAGCTGACTACAATATTGAAGGTGGCATCATTTCCCAGTGTTTGCCAATTTTTTGGGATCAAAATCTTGAGGAAGAGGCTGGAATCATGAAAGGTTGTTTTATAGAATCAAATATTCAAAAATATAGTAAATTCATGATATTCATGAAGTCTAGTTTTCAAAAAGGATGTTATTTGTGGAGATGTGGATCATCATGAAAGGTATCATTAACTATGTGGGATGTGCCTAAAAATATGGGGATACCCCCATTCATTTAACATGAAAAAAATTAGAGAAAAGTATAAATCACTCTGATTTAATGAATTACAAGATATTAAAAAATAAATTATTCAAAGTGAGCTTGAGAATCTAGGAATGAAGATCATTATCTCGACCAATGCTTAGGTATTTCTAAAAATGAGCTTTACAATGAGGAGGTATTATGTGACAACTCAGTGAGCTTTACAAAGGTAGTTTGTTCTGTAAAAGAAGTTTTCTTCATGAAGGTTGTGAGCTTAATGAAGGATCTACATGAAAAGATGTTCTGAACATCATTTTTATGGGAATAGTTCTTTCAAAGTGCATCAACTCAAGTCTATGGTGCAATTAGAGTCTTGTGCTACAGGGACAAATACATAAAGGAAAATATACCAAAGTGACCTTCGAGTCATTAAACTGAGTAAGACTTGACCCAAAGATGTGAGAAAGGGGGATTCAATGGATGTGTTCTAAGGGATGAAGTGTTTTATACCTAAAATACTGTAAAGACAGTGTTCCTAGATTAGTGTGACAGTTTCTGAACTTTTATATTCCACAACTAGTGAATATTAGTGAATTTAGGTACGACTAACACACTGTCAGCATATACTAATTGGAATATCCCTTGGTGCTGAACCAAGTAAAATTTATATTCTTTCTCCATGCATGTGAATTTTTAAATTACTTTACATTAACATCAAACAGGTTTAACATGTTCCTACCAACATAGGAATAAAATCCATTAATTTAAAAGAAAAAGTTGACACCTTGATTCACCCCTCCCCTCTCAGGGTGTTTTGGGGTCCTACAAGTGGTATTAAAGCACACCAGTTTCTAGTGTTAAATCTTTCCTCTTCTATTTTCATGGTGAATTTAGTTAATTTCAGGAGATTCCCTCTATTTGATGGAATATACTTCTAGATTTGGAATAACATAATGAGATCTCACCAAATATCTCTTTTAATGGAAGTACATTTGACCACTACACAAGGGATATAAGACACTGATGCAACATGACTATCTATGAGTGAAAACGATAAGAAAATTATAGATGCAAACATCAAATAATAGAATTCCCTTAATGTAGCTCTATACGATCAACTCAATCTAAAGGTGATGAGTTTCATTTCCTCCCAATCTATGTGGAAAAAATTGTAAAACACTTATGAAGGTGATAAAAAAGTGAAGGAGGAGAAACTCTATGTTTTGCATAAAAGTTTTAATGATCTGAAGATGCATCCTAATGAAAATGACGATACCATCTTTAATCGAATTAACCGAGTTGTTGGAGTAATTCAAGGATGTAGTAAAGAAATTAAATACATTGGCATCATAGAGAAAATAATAAGAAGGATCACACCTCTATATAATTCAATGGCATCAGTCATTAAAGAAAGGTATCTATCTAAACATTCACTAGATAACCTGCTAAGTTAGTATAATGGCTTATGAAATTAGAGTCAAACCATAAGATGTAATGACTCGAGTAAGAAAGGAAATTGAATTCAAATCCATGGAAAACGTAGAGGTTTGTAGGGAAAGACTTATGGAAGATAAGAAGTAAGATGAACATATTTCTCGTTTGTCCAAAAATTCAAGTGAGGAAAAGGGAGTTTTGAAAGAATGATTAAAATGTCTAATATTTGATGTGGTAATGTTGGGAATGTTTCCTCTCAGTTCTCAATGAAAGTGAAGCTAGAAACATACCAAAGCCTCAAAAATTTTTTCCCCAAAATAGAGAATTCAAATCAAGAAAGAAATTAAAGAGAAAAAGTTTCATCTATAAAGAAGAACAAGATAATTTTGAATTTTTCAAGGATGATACAACAAAGTTTAAATCTGAAATCCAAGATTCCATGATGGATATAGTTGAAAAGTTAGAACCTTCAAAAGATCTAGATAAAATTAATCAGTTAATTGGAGTTTTTTAATTGAATATGAAACTTTGGGATTCTATTAATAATATTAAAAACATATAAAGAGAAATATAAATATGAGATCTATTCTAGAAGATTCAGCAATGTATTTTGATTATATTAAAGCAGAAAGAAAAATAGAATTTAACATATCTTGAAAACATTGAAGATATTGTATAATTTAAGCTCAATATTTAAGAGTATGAAAAGTTCTTCAATGACCTTACACCTGGACTGGAGGTGAAAGCTAAAATATTTGAGAGTATTTAAGAAGAATTTTTTACTCTAGGGTGTGAACTCGAAAATGAATAAAATTTAAGGGAAACAAAGAAGAAAATATAATTTGGATGATTCTCATATGAATAGCTATTAGGGTGAGCTGCTTGTGGTTATAAAGGAGTATGAAAGGCTTCAAAGGACCAAAGATCCATATTCATGGGAAAAAGTGGAATTATTTGTGACGATGAAACATAAAAGGATAAAAAAAAGATGAATCAAAATAAATGGACAAGGAAAATTGGAAATATCACAAATGAAACTGATATCCAAATAAGGAAAGACTCAAATCAAAATGAAAGAAGAAAATAAAACTATCAAAAAGTATCAAGATATGCTCATATGTCAAATAATTTTTTGTAAGGAGGAAATGAGGAGGAATCGATATGCAGAGACATTTCCTCTTATGAAAATTCAATTATATGGCTATATAGGCCAAACCATGTCACACTATGAGGATCCAAGGAGCAATCTAAATGGAGAATCACTTCAAATCCAACAACAGAAAATGAAACCATGTCCTTCATCATATATAAGGAATAGTTTCTATGGATATTGTTTTTATTGTTCTAACTATGGCTAAAAAGCTATTCATCGCAGGAAAAGGAAAGGTGGGGATAATACATTTAGAACACGAACACAAGTCGATACTCACCAATCAAGAATAGTTTCTCTTTCTAAAAGGTGTTCTCCTTTGGAAGAATAATATGAGTATGATGAACCAATGAATATTTAAAAGTGATTGGAAATTTCATTATTAGCCTCCACCCAATCAAATATCTCATGGAAGGAAAAGAAGTAAATCAAGAAATCTAACCTTGTAGAAATAGATCTCAAAGATGAAAGGAATAGTAGCACATAGATTCCTGATAGTGGATGCTGATCTCATATGATGGGAAATATAGATTTATTGAATAATGTTAAGAAAAGGTTTGATAGAATAGTGAGATTTGGAAATGATGGTAGTTTGAAGATGAAAGGTAGTGGAATTACAAAACTAGAAAATGATGAGCTTAATAAAACTAATCTTCCATATGTGGATAGTTTGTCTCACAATATTCTAAGTGTGAGTAAAATATTTTACTTAAACCTAATATTTGAATTTAATCAAAAGGGGTGCACTATAAGAGGAATGACATGTAATTATCTTATGAAAGGATTCAAAATAGATGGAAATTTAAACCATATTGATAGTAAAGAGAACATTTCTTGCATAACTGTTAAAGATGAAAAGAATATGTGGCACCAGAGGTTGGGTTAAATTAATGAACAATGCATGGAAAAGGTATATATTCTAAACATAGTCATGGATATACCCAATCTAATGTGTGAATGGGATAATACATTTGATTTATGCATATGAGGAAAGATGGTCTGTAGATCATATTGTCCAATGAATAAATGGGCATCAAATCTTATGGATCAAATCCATACAGATGTTTTTTGTCCAATAAATTTGGCCTTCACTTGTGGAGAAAGGTACTTCATTCATTTTATTGATTATTATATTATAATTTCTTGTGTAACAATTACAAACAAGAAGCATCAAGTGTTTAATTGCATGAAAATTTATCATCGAATAGATGAGAATGATACTATCTGCACAATCAATTTTCTTTTATATGATAATGGAATGGAATACACACCCATTGAATTTAAAAATTACATAGAAAAACATGGAATAAATTATTTTTTGGATTTAGGGAGAACCCCATAGAAAAATGGGGTTGTTCAACATATAAATAGACAAGTTAACAATATGGATAGAATTTTTTGATTGATAGTTTTATCTCTATTCATTACTAGAGAGAGGCTATTAAAGCATTAGTGTCCAATAAAAATCATAAATGGATTTAGGTGGGAGAAAACTGGACACCATATGAGTTGTGGCATGGAAGGAATCCCTCTCAGAATTATTTTTGGGTTTTTGGAACTAAATGTTTCATCTGAAACAAATAAGGAAATCAAGGAAAGTATGGTGATGCTATAGATGAGGGAATATTCCTTGGATATTCAATGAATAGTAAAGCCTACAAATGTTTCAATAATTATCTTGGAAGATTTGTGGATAGAAGTGATGTCAATATCAATAAAGATAAAACCACAAATACCTTGATTGTCTCGTATGATGATATGATAGAAGATGAAGAAGAAAGTGGTCATAGAATTGATTCAAATGAAGAAGTATAGGACGGAGTCAACAACATTCATAGGTCACAAAATGATGTTGATCCAGATGATGAATCATAAGAGGAATTAAGTTCTGAAGAAACTATATCTAAACATCATAGGAAAAATATAAGATCAGAAATTGATCAATCCAATATCATTAGGGATTGGACTACACCCATGCAGAGAAGGATAATGAGTAATGATACACATTTTTCCTTCCTATCAATTGGGGAACTGACCTCATTTAAAGAAGTAGCAAATGAAAAATTTTGGGTTAGATCCATGAATGAATAACTTGATCATATTGACAAGAACTAGAGATGGGATCCTATTAAGGGACTTAAAAATCACAATGTGATTGGAACAAAGGATATATTTAAATACAAATTCAATGAGCAAGGAAATTTGATCAGAAATAAGGAAAAATAGTGTGTAAAGGCTATTCATAGATTTAAGGAATTGGTGTTGAAGAAATGTTTTATCTTGGAGAGAGATTGGGGTCGGTCAGGAATTTCATTGCTATAGAAATTCTATAAGGATAAAAAATTTATCAAATGGATGTCAAAACAACATTATTAAATGAAGTTATTGAAGAAGAATACAAAATTGATCATCTAGTGGGATTTATGATTATAAATGATGAATAAAATATTTTTAGATTAAATAAGGCCCTTTATGGTCTTTAACAGGCCCCACGTTTATGTTATTCTTGACAGGATGCTTATCTGAATAAGCTTCAATTCATAAGATAAGGTGTCGATCATAATCACTATGTGATTAATTCAAAATAATATCAATTTATAGTTATTTTGTACATGGATGAAATTATATTTGGTAGAAACAGGAAGGGTTTAGTGGAAGAATTTTCTAATCACATGAAATCATAATTTTAAATCTCTAATATTGATAAACTCACATACTTATTGGGGCTCCATGTAATTTAGAATAAATATTATACTTTAATTTCTTAGAAAAAAATATACCAGCGAGGTGGTGAAGAAATTCCCCTTTCATTATTCCAAACCAATGTCAACTCTGATTGCGGTTGGGACCTAACTTGGAAAGCACAAGGATATGACATCTATGGATCCCATCATGCATAAGAGAATAATTGGAATATTTTTATCCTTGACCACAAAACAACCATATATTGTCTTTGTAACATGATTAGTGGATCTATTTCAAAATAATCCGAAGGAAGAACACTTGGAAATAGTTAAAAGAATCATGAGATATAGTCAAGGTACTCCCAATTTTGGATTGTACTTTGTTATTGGAAGAGATATGAATTATCTTCATTTTATGATGCTAACTGAACTACAGATGTGGTAGATAGAAATTCCACAAGTGCTAGAGTATTCTTTATTAACAAAAAATGTGTAGGATGGTTGGTCAAGAAATATTAAAGCACTTATCATAACATGGAAGAAGCATAGTAAATCTCTGATATGAAGGAACGTACTCAAATTTGTGGATGAAGCAACAACTTGATGATATTGGTGACGATGTGAAATATCCAATGGCGATTTACTATGAAAACAATGTCATTATCGATATTACAAATATTTCAGTTCAATAATCTCATACAAAACATATGGAGCTTATATATCACCTCATCAAGGAGAATGTTTAACAAGGTGTGATATAAATAGATCATGTTGGAACTGATGATCAAGTGGATAAAATTCTGACTAATCTATTTTAATAACATGTGTTCAAGAAAAATCAGTTGGACCTTGGTTCCTAACAACCACCTAGTGCATGAGGAGGTTATGGTGAATCCCCTCTCCCCAGTTGTGTTAACTTTTTTAATATGTTTGTAGAAGTGATGCAGATTTATTTGGGATATTCAATCTAGAAGGACTGTGTATTGAGCTCTACAAGTGAAAATACATGTTATTTGGGTTTACTATCAATATAAGAGAGTGGATTATTTCGATGTGGTAGATTTTTTCAATTGTTTGACAAACCATGCAATGATTCTGTGAGATGAAGAGAATTCTGTGTAAAGAGTAAATAGTCAGAGCTTAGCTTAGAAATATTTAATAATTCCAAAATAAAATAATATAATTCATGTTTACCTATTATTTTCTCCAACGTGGTTTACTCATGTAGACTTAATGTTTTGTTGATTTTTCTCTTGAAAATCAGGTTTTGATAGAGGTTGTTTCATTACTAAAGTTATCAACAGATTGCCAACAAACCCAAAGGGGGAGACTGTTGGGACCTAGTATTTTCATAGTAGTAAAATGATTCTTGTTGGTGTTTTTTTTCAATACACACTAGGTTTATTAGGGAGTTATCATGGCATGTGATCATAGAGTACAAGCTGACTATAGTATTGAAGGTGGCATCATTTCCCAGTGGTTATCTAATTTTTGGGTTCAAAATCTGTATGAAAGGGCTAGAAAATTGAAGGGTTTTTTTCTATAAAAAACTCTTTAAAAATATGGTTAAGGCATGATTTTTGTGAATATTGCGGTCTGAAAAGGCTGATACTCATGAATATGTAGAGCATCGTGAATAGGTATTGTGAACTATGTGGGAAGTGCCTGTAAATATGAGGCTACCCCACTTCATTTGACACGAAAAATTAGTGAAAAGACTAAATTTATTTGATTTTATGAATTCAAAGAGATTCATTAATAATGTATTCCAATTTATCTTGATCATAATAAAAATAGGATCTTAGTGTTGAATAATTTTTACGTATCTAGGAAAAATGAGCTTCGAGTTGATGGGTTATTCTGTAATGAATTAGTGAGATTCGTGAAGGAAGTTTGTTCTATGAAGGATGTTTGCTTCATGAAGGTTTGTGATATTCATGAAGGATCTCCATGAAAATATGTTCTAAACGTTATGTTTATATGAACAATGTTTTTAATTTTCATAAACTCAAGTATATGGTGCAAAAGGATTTTCGAGATAGTCAAGGACAAGGACATAAATATCAATCTATTGAAGTGACCTTAAAGTCCTTCAACTAAGTAAGTCTTAACCCAATGTAGTGCACAAGGGGGAGTCAATGGATGTTTTCTAAGGTAAGAAGTGTGATATCCCTAAAATCTTGTAGAATCGGTGTTCTTGGAATAGAGTGACTGAACATTATTATTTCACAACTAGTGATGATTAGTTGATTTAGGTACAACTGAATCATTGTCGGTGTACGCTCTTTAGACTAGGCCTTTGGGGTGAACGAAATAAAATCTATTTGTTTTACCTCTTCATGTGAATGTTTGAATTACCATACAGTAACAACATATAGGTTTAATGGGTTCCTACCAATCCATGAAAAAGATCCATTACTTTAGAAGAAAAATTTGACACCCTGATTCACCCCTCCTCTCTGAGGGTGTTTCAGGGCCCTATAAGTGCATGGAGTTTATTTCATGAATGATGTTAATATAATATAAAAAAAATATTAAAAAATAACCAAATTATGATACCCAAGTTCAAGAGTAACCCAACATCCATTTTAGTGGGATATTGAAATTTTATAAGTCATGTCTCATGGCTCTCAAGTCATGAGTAATGGTATGATAAAATAAAGTTGAAATTTATAGTAAATCACTCTATAGTTTAGAGATCCACTATGATGATTTCAAGGATCACAAAAGTCATAAGGCCCTTCATGTTGGGCCAAGAAGAATTTGGTTGATGGTTATAAGGACCTTATATGGATACACCTCTTTCATGGACAAATAAAAATATCTTTTATTCTTTACAAGGTCCAAGAGAGGTTAGATAAAACCCCATATGATTAGGATTGGAAGTGTGATCTATGGGTTGCGTTTCTTATAAGATGATGGAAGCAAATCATACACTGGTTGATCAGGGTTAGGATCTTTAATTATTTTAATAAGGAATGAATATGGGTAAAGGTATCCACATTTTAATGTCATATTGTGGGGGTGTATCTATCGTGTGACATGGATGTTTTTCTTACATTTTAACATAATATGGTAAAGATGTAGAAATTGACATTAAATTTTGAATGATATCTATATGGAAACATTTCACTGGTAGGGGGAATTTAGATGTGTAAAATACCTTTTATCCATGCACAATCTTATTGATGGGTAGCCATATGCTGGATCCCTTCTTGCATAGATTTATCTCATGAACAAGAAATTCATACGTAGATATGAATCGTACATAGGAATATTGATTCAATATGACATGAACCTCAATAAATAGAGTTATATTCCATTTTTATGGCTAGTATATCCTAGGATTACCTATTAATATTGTATGGGAATGAGTTGTGACATAATAATCTCCTTTAAGGAGATCTCTATGTGTAGATATGACTCTTATGTAGGGGAGAGGGGCATTATATATTATCACCTTAGAGATTATCAACATTATAGTTAGATAAGGGGTTCTATATATATACCAAAATCATATATAGGAATAGGTAATTTCCATAATTCATTCTGGTATAGAGGTGAATAATTCACCCCTAGCATAGATTCATGGATTGGATGGCCTGATATTAGAAATTTTAGGTTCTCTAAAGATAGAAGAAATTCCATGCAGATTAATGTCATGAAACTAAGATATTATCATACAGTTTAAAATCATGATTCTAAGATTTGTCTCCATTTGTAATAAACAACTCATGGAAAATAGGTCTTTATAGAAGATTCATACATGATATGGAAGTGTACAAGAATATGATGTCATAATCTTTCCTTGATAATGGGTACAATGAACAGATGTTTAACAATGAGATTATCCGAATTGAATTGAATTGTTGGGTTATGGAAAGTTTAAGTCATAACACAATAATATCTATTTAAAATGGAAGTGTAAACTGGTGTGTACTTGTCAACCATTGATAATGGTAGAATCCCATATTCCATACAGTCAAGATAATAGATCCTGGGTTTCTAGGGGGGCTCTCAACAAGAACCAAGCATCCACTAGAATAATTCTATTTTGAAGGGTTTCAATTTTCCAATGAATCATAGAAGGGTACGTTTGGATTATCCAATCCCTATTTCGAGTTTGGTACTAGGAATAACCAAGATCAAGGGAGACCATGGTCCATGGGTTTCCAATATAATAATATTATCTCAAGGAATTGGTTGGTATAAACTCAGATATCAGAGATATGAAGTTGGTTCTCATAAAACATAATATTCAAGAAGGTTTCAAACACCTTATAGTATATTCCATCATCTATTGAGCACATCTCGATGTGAAGGGATCCAACATGTGATTCTTGTGTACACAATCATCAAGGGTGATTTATTTAGAAAGAAATCATTTTGTCATGTAGTTTAACACCATGATACTAGGATGTTGTCTTGTAGTTTAATGTAATGTGATTGGGATGTGGTTGTATAGTTTAATGTCACGTGACTAAGGCATGGTTCCCTATCCAAGACATGCCTTAGTTGTGCCATCTATAACAGCTTTCCTGGTTCACTAAGATCACATGATCTATGCTCTGCATGAGAAACAAGGGGTATCTAGGTAGTCGATCAAGATATATAAGAGTATGTGACTAGGAATATGTGGGGTCTTACACAATTTTTTGGCATCTGGAACCTCACCATGTATCTAAATATCAAGAAGGGACATGATTGTGAATGATGATAACTCATGGTTCGGCATGGAATGGAGCATCCATGCATCACTACGTATCCTTTGAAAATAATAATCAAGACACACATAGTTCATGAATGAAAAAATCCCCATGAAAGTCTGACCCATATATAGAGAGGGAATTTTTTATTCTTATATTATGGTTGGTCATAGGATTTAAAATATGGGTATCACTATGTATCTTGTGAGGGAATGAATCAAGACACATGTAGTTCTTGAATATAAAACTCTCCATGTAGGTTTGACGCATACCTGTAGTGGAAATTTTTTCCGTTTATATTATGGTTGGATCCATTATTTTAGATCTAGTTTTCATTACATATCCTATGATAGTAGGAATCATGAAAAACATAGTTATTGAATGGAAAAATCTCTACATAGGTTTGACCCATATGTAAAAGGGGGAATTGTTTTCCATTTATGTGGTAGTTGAACACTGGATTTGAGATATGGGTGTCACTATATATCATGTGATTAAAGGAACAATTACACACATAGTTATTGAATGGAAAACTCCCCATACAGGTCTTACCTCATATGCAAAGGGGGACAATATTCCATTTATATTGTGGTTGGACCCTAGATTTGAGGACCGGGTGTCACTATGTGTCCTATGATAACAGGAATCAAGACACACATATTTATTTAATAGAAAACTCTCCATAATGGTCTAGACCATACATATAGGGGGAATTGTTTCTATTTATATTTTCTTCAAACCTAGTATTTGAGATTGGGTCTCACTACTTATCTTGTGATAGAAAAAACCAAGACAAGCATATTTCTTGAACGGAAAACTCTCCATGCAGGTCTGACCCATACACAAAGGGGTATTTTCATCCATTTATGTTGCATATAGATTGATGATTTGAGATCTAGGTGTCACTACATATCATTTGATAGAAGGAATCAATCCAAACATAGTTCTTGAATGGAAAAAACTCCACACAGGTCTGGCCCAACCATAGAGGGGTGGTTTTTTTCTGTTTATATTGTAACTATACATAGGATTTGAGATCTAGGTTTCACTATGTATCTTGGGATAGTTGGAATCTTGCCACATGTAATTATTTAATGGAAAACACTCTACATGTGTCTGAACCATATGCATGGGGGGTATTTTTTCTATTTATATTGTGGTTGGACCCTAGATTAGGGATCTAGGTGTCACTATTTATCATATGATGACACGAATCAAAACACACATTGTTCTTAAATAGAATACTCTACACCAAGGTTGAACACATATATATGTGGGAATTTTGTCTCTTTATATTGTGACTAGACCTGGGATTTGAGATATAGGTGTCATTAGGTACCCTATGATAGTAGGAATTGAGTTACACGTAGTTCTTGAACAAAGAACTATATATGTAGGTCTGAACCATATGTGGAAGGGGTATTGTTTCCATTTATATTACGAATAGACCTAGGATTTTATATTTGGGTGTCACTAAATTTAATGTGATATTAGGAATCAAGACACACATAGTTCATGAATGGAAATATACCCTATGTGGATCTGACTCACACACATGTATGAGAGTACTTCATTTTTTTCTCACACAAATCCAGCACATGTGAAGTGAATTATCCATGAATTAACATTCCCAAAAAATATTAACATCATGCATTAAGGATGTATTCTATGTATTTTAATGTAATTCATTAAGTAAAATCGATGATTCGTAGTTTGAAGTCTTTGTACAATTACTTGAGATTTTATGCAGTTTAAAGTCTTGTTGTTAGGACTTGATATGTTGTGTGGTTTATTGTCTTACTATTGAGACTTGAGATGTTGTGTAGTTTAATGTATTTATTCTTGGACATGAGATGTTGTGTAGTCTAAAGTCTTTTTTCATGGATTTTATATGATTATGGAATCTATGAAAATTACTTTTTTGAGAAACTTTTCATTGGTGTGGGGAATAACATGTTCTGTATCCATTGTGGCCAATGAGTAACTTCCATTGAAATAGACCTTATGTTTAATGTAAGGAAATTCCCACTCAAGTTCCATCATTAAAGGTATCTTTCCTAGTGTCATTAGGGTTATAGGAACCAATAACAGTTCTCCTTATAGGAATAATTGGAGGAAAACCATTTTATGGAAGGCTTGTGAGATCTAATTATGAGGAACTTGAGGTTATGTAGTGTACAAATCCTTTTCTCATCATGCTTTTCCAACTCATCCAGTTGCTTTTTTGATTTCTTATAATTAGGTATTTTTCCTTATATATCTATACAAATTGTGGGAAACTATACTTCAATGGGAAACACTTCCTCAGTTTCATACACTAATGAATGTAGTGTCACTTGCGTGCCAGAGCGTGTTGTTGTACCATAAGCCCATAAACCATGAAGGAGCTTGTCTGACCAAGAATTCTTGTAATTTTCTACAATTTTTTGGATTATACTTGTTAGAGTCTCAATAAAGTCCTCTATTTTTTTGTTTTACACTACATTATAGCAGGATGAATGGATGGATTCAATGTTGTACTCATGGTACAATTTTCTGATTCGGTAGAACAGAAGTTTGTGTCGATTTCCATCAATATCACGTGAGGGACTTTGAATATGGTGATCATATAAGACTTTAATAATTTAATGATATTATTTATCTTGACTTCCTTTAGGGGTATATCCTCATCCCATTTGTAAAATAAGTCATTAGAAGTAATGATGAACTTAAACTGCTTAGTTGTGGATAGGGGATATAGGCTCAGAACATCTATTCCCCATATTGAAAATGTCTATAAATATTTAGATATATCTAAAATAATATATGGGTTTATGAATTATTTTCTCATGAATCTAGCATGCATGAAATTTCTTAGTGAATTACAGACATTCTTGTATCATTGTTTACCACTAGTAACCAAGTCTCCTAATTTTATAGGAGAGTATGTCCCCTAACTGATGAGCACTAAAGGAGACTTCATGGACTTCTTTCATGAAACTGGAAATATCTCATTCTATTATTCATATGAGGAGGATTCCATCAAATCCTCATCTGTAAAGAGATTTTTTCTCATTTTGATTAACCTAATGGGTGATGTTTGCTACTCGGTATCAGTTTTGTCCCTGTTTGGCTTGATCTAATGGGGGAGTCCCATTTTAGAGGTAATTGATTATGGGATACATCTATCCGGGAGTGGATATCGGTTCATCATGAACTAGGGTAGTGTTAACCTGAACAATTTCCACCATGTCAAAAATTTTGACTAATGAGATCACCCTTCGATGCATGAAACATAAAACTAATTCATATTGATCAGTTTGGAATAGTGATGTGGATGTATTTGCATATTTGTCAGCAAAAACAATTTTTAATCATGGTACATGATGCAACAATGGTTTCAATGTGAATTCCACCATTAGTCCTATGATGTAAGTGAAGATATGGTAAAAGTATTCCTATTTTATTGAATATTCTCCCTTAATTCGATTGATCACTAGATCTGAATCCCATTTGATGTTCATATATGATATCTATAGTTGTAGTGATAGTTCCAAGCTGGAAATAAGGGATTGGAATTCTACCTAATTATTGGTGGAGCCTTCAAACGGTGGGAATGATTAGGGAAATTGTTTTTTGGGGAAATAAAAAAAATCCCTAAACTAAGCTAGTTAAGATTTGGATTTTCTTTCCCCTTACTAATAAGACTTCGGGAGACACAATTAAGATAAATCACCCATGTTTGGGGAGTTTCATGGGAAAATAAAACCTTTTTATCTAGATGTTCTGTTTCCACTGGGGTGGTTTAGGGGATAGGTTATGCCCTAGAAAATCAGCCAGGGTATACCCTTTTACATCCTTCTATGATATGAACTGGATATCGCATTATTGTTGAATAACTACGCATTATTCCAAAAACCCAGTGAATATAGGGAATGAAAGGTTGTACTTGAGTAGGTAAATACAGGAGACAAAGTGGATTTCGTGATGCTGTAAATAATGTCTTATAATTTTCACTATAATGATGAGTCTGAGGAAGTTCATCTCAATTTTATAATATCGGGTCTCAGTACCTAACACCATTCAATTGAGATAATAAAAGATGTTTTCATTCCTTGCATCATTTTTCTGTACAAGGAGATCATTAAGAACTTGTTCCATGGCCTCCACATATAAGAGAATTGTCTTTAATTCTATCAGTGGCATCAAGAATGGTGGGTGCAGTATGTACTACATATATTCTCATAGGGTTCTTGGCAGTCCTCATCCCATCATTAGGTGACTCTCTTCTTCATTGACTTGGTGAAGGGGATGGATTTTCCAACCAAGTTAAGTATGAAACACCTAATTTATGCAATGTTCCCTTGGATCCATATCAGTTATTTATGATTCATACGAGGAGACATTTCTAAAATTTACTAGCCTTTTCTAGGTCTACCTCGATGCCACAATGGGATACCATAAATCCATGTAATATTTCTGATGTTACACCAAAAACACACTTTAGAGTATTTATCTTCAAAATATGTTGAAAAAAGTTTTTGAATATAGTTTTAGTATCTATGAGGGGATAAAATCACTATTGCTATTTTACTATTAGGTCATCAAAATAACATTAGACTATTCTTCCCAATGGAATTAAAGATATGATACATGGTGTGTTGGTAAGTAGCACCAGCATTCTTTAATCCAATGGGTATAACTTGATAGAAAAAGATCCCCTAATTTTATTTGGAGGTGGATTCATCATCTTCAAGGGCCAACAATATCTAGTTATACATAGAAAAACCATCCATAGAGGAAAGGCCTTGTAAGCTAGTAGTGTGATTGGTCAAATGTTTTGTGATCAGGAATGGGAAATAATCTTTCAACCAATATATATTAAGGACCCTAAAACTGATGCATACCCTGATCTTCCCATTCTTGTTCTTGATGAGGATAGTGTCGGTGACCTATTTTGGATATCATACTTCCCAAAACAAGTTATCTTTGATAAAAATTTCAACTTCTAATTCTACATTAGTATCATGGGAGGGGAGAATATTCTTTTATTCCTACTTAAAACCTTAATGGCCATTGGGTAATCCTAGGTGAGGTGTATCCATATTGAGGTTCAGCCTAATAATTTTTTGTATACTTCCAAAAGAATACATATCAATGATGATATAGGAATAAAAAATTCCTCTTCTACTCCTCGATAGGAATGGTGGTACTAAACAATATATTTCATAGGTATTCTTATATTCCCATATTTACTTGCCTAATCTCATAGATGGTGGTAGAGATGCATTTCAAAAATATGGGAGGGTGATGGTGATGTCATCCTATTTTTATTCCATATCTATGTCTGTGGAGGAATTTTTAGATGTATTAGGTAATTCAAGGGAATCTCTATCACTATGAAGGTAAAAGAGTCCATGGTAAGAGTAATTTTCATCCTAGATTTATAGATTCACCATATAAAGAATCAGGGACTTCTTGTTTTATTTTTTGCTGCCACCACAAGTAGGAGGATCCTTTCCATTATAAGTTGTAGAAAAGGCCTGGGGGAATCATCAATTTTTTCTGATGGTGAGAGGGAATTATCAGATCCTAATAGAGTATTATCTTAACCCCTTTGGATGAGTACACTTTAGCTGACATGAATTCTGTCATATGGTCATGAGCCAATAGAGATTTCGGTTCATGATGACTTGCTGGGATTAATTTTTTTTTCCTCAATCAGGATTATGGGTAGCACATAATCACTATTGAACATTATCTTGGTATATGTATGGAGGTTCCCAAATTATTGGGTGATGAAACCTTTATACAATCATCCTCCATTATTTTTCTTCCATCCTTCTTATAGAAACTTCTCTTAATATATATGGATTCACAAGACATGAATTTTGTAATATCACTATATAGTATGTCGACCTTCCCATCGATGGGGTGTTTTAAGAATTGATGAAATGTTAAAGGTACCACTATGTGGCTATGAAACCTTAGTATTCCAAGAAGAACATTATATATTATTTCTTACTAGATAACAAAGAAATCGTCATTTGATGTGAGATCAACAAATTGATCTTTGAGCAAGATCTTTCTAAGGGGTCATTTATCTCTCTTATCATACCCTTGGATGGATAGATTTGTTGAAGATAAATAAATTTGTATATATCCCAACTATCGAAGGGTCAGAATTAGGATGATGTTGACATTTACCTATCTCCAACCTGGAATAAAACTAGCATACGAAATGTCAATACATTATCCATAAACCATGAATGGAATAAAAATAACACATCCACAGTCAAACATATCACAAAACATTCAATACAATATGGAAGATTTGTATCATAATAAATCAACTTCAAACAAGTTTAAAATAAATTAAAGGATGTTGAAATAGATGAAAATGATATGTAAAATTCTTTGAGAGAAATACCACCTTTTCATGAAATCATTTAAAATTTTCACAATTTATAAAGGTAGTCGTTTAAAAGGGATTATTGAATCAATGTGTCCCATACAACTTTTAAACTTTTTAAAAGAATTATCATCTCAAAACATTCATGTCCATATGAATAAATCCTTAAAATCATTTTGAAAACAATTCATTAATTAAAAGGGTTTAGAAATATAAATATTTAAAACATTTAAAATGATGATCTAGTTAAATAGACCATCCCATAAAACCTTAAAAGATTCCATTAAAAAATATATAAGTTAAAATAAGGGTATAAATGACTTTAACCTATTGCCTAGTAAATAGTAAAAAGGTTTTGAAATATATTTTTAAGAAACATGGATGTGGATGATAAAGAGGTCCCTGTGGGTAATTATGTATAAACAACCTCGGATAATGAATAGATTATGAAATAACGCTTAACTCATTGTAATCAATCGATTCGTATGAACAATAGTCAATAACCACCAAATGAATCACAAAATATCATGAATATAAATAGAATCATGATAATATATATCAAATGGCAGTACACAATACACCACATGCAATAAATAAGTGGTGAACAATGAAAATCTCACAGAATTAAAAGTGAGATAAGAAACCCCTTACCACGTATCTGAATTGACTCGCTCGTATGTTCCTTGTTTTTCCTGAATAATAAAATTAGGTCAATTTATTCTTTATTAAGAATATTTTCAAGTTTATTATTCTTTTTATATGACTTATTACCTTGATATAACAATTAGTTAATTAATTGAGTTCATATCGGAAATTTTGTTGATGTTCGGAACTTGAGTAAAAAATGAACTTGTTATAATTATAAATTGTCTATGTGTTAAAAATTAAATTCTCTAGAGAATGATATTACTCATATAGATTTCATATATATCATATATTTCTAGTATATATATGTATTTATAACAGTACATAACATTTGGAGATAAGAAATGAAATGCACCATTCATGGAGACGGTAAGCCATACGTACGCATGAATGCTACTTTCATTTCTATTTTGTATTTTAATGGAATTAAAAAATAATGATAAAGGTATATTATAATTCAAGTATAATATCATATATAATATCATTAGATCCATACTTTATACATCCCACATATGTCATTAATGAGTCATATCACTTTGATGGGGTAGTAGTCCGCACTTCCTCAAATGAAATTATCGTGTTTTACCCATAATGGAAACCATAAAGTTATGATATAAATGGAAAATACATAAGAAAAAAGAATTAAAAAACAATATCTATATATGTATCATATATAAACATATTTCCATATTAATGTACACCATGAGAGGTGGTAGGATATAATCGAACAATCATCGTTTCGTGAGGCATTAGTTTTCCAACCAC
Source organism: Viscum album (assembly GCA_963277665.1). NCBI lineage: Eukaryota > Viridiplantae > Streptophyta > Magnoliopsida > Santalales > Viscaceae > Viscum > Viscum album. Next base: position 787,264,601 of record OY728164.1, read on the forward strand.
AGAAATAGAATCTTCTTCACCCATTAGATGGAGGTGTGTGTAAGTGTAGTTCGAATTCTTATCATAAAAAATACTATTATATTGAGGATATTTGTGTTGTCATAAAATAAAGGAATAAAAATAGTTTAGGGGGTCAGAGAATTCAAATAAAACAAAATAAAAGAAAAGAATTTAAGAGAAATTGTTACCTTTAATTTAGGTAACTTCCTTTCGTTTGAACAAAAAGGACATTTTTAAGTGACTTATTCCTAAGGTAAGGCTTATAATAGTAATATAGGGCTCTTTAGAGGTCATTTAGTCAGGGTTTGGATGAGCCAAGGGGATTGAGAGGTGTGTGGAATGGGTTAGAAGTGGTGTCCTTTTATAAGGGGGGAGGGGTCTTTAGGAAAGTGTAAAAATATTATTTTATTATATAGTGATATTTGGCTTCTAAAGGTCCAAAACTAATTAAAGTCGAAGATAAAATGACTAATGATCAAAATAAAATCATCCAATAATAATTGGATAGGTTTTGGATATAGTTTTAATATTAATAATCTTATTTATATAAATCATTTATTAATGAGGTAAATACTACACCATTATTGTGTCATTAATATTTTAATTTATTTGATGTCTAAAAATTATAAAAAAAATACCATAATTTAGAAAATATTTTTATATTTACAATGAATATTTACAGTGGAAAATACGACTTATATAACCCCATGGGAAAATTTATTTTCAAAAAGATATTTGTTTTTGGTATTTTTGCCATTACTTTCAGTTAATTAAAATAAAGTGTCACTATCATTCATAAGTGTCTCCATGTGGTCCCAAAATATACCCAAAGATTCCCATGGTCGGAAATGACTCATAAAAGATGGTTAAGACAAATGTTAAGGTAATTTATTATTATTATAATATTTTTTTACCTTGAATTACCCTATTTACCTTTAACAGCGGTAAATAAAAGTCAAAAGTTACTATTCACCAAAAATTATTTTCATCTTATTGAACAAAATTTTACTTACTAAGGTTAGCTGTGATTCTAAAATTTTTGAAATTCAACTCACAGAAGCTGTAAAATTATGTTTTATGCAAATTTGCAAATTCTCCTAGGAGGTGAGTAAAAGACGGTAAAAGGTTCAATAAAAATTTTATATATCTACACTTATTATAAAATGACTCAAATGAATTATATTGAACTTATATAGGTATAATTTATCTATTTTACCAAAAATAAATTTAAATAAAATAAATAAAAAAGTTGTTTTTAACCAATAACTCATTATTTTTTACTATTCATCAAAAATTGAAAGTTTTCAGAAAAATACCAAAATTTCACCCTAAGCTAATTTTGATATTATGAATTCAAAAATAAAGACTATTTTACCAAATTAAAAATATATAAGTTGCATTTATTAATTTAAAATTAATCCCCATTGTCAAAACCAAAAAGCGTATTTTTAAGAAATAATAACTAACAAAATATTGATACTTATTTATGTTCAATTTCTAATTAAAATTATTTTAAATGAATAAAATTGGATTGAATGGAAAAGATATAATCTATTTATAATTAAAAACCATTAAAATGTATAATTTAACACTGCAAATTATTTTTATTAAAAAAGTTGTTTTCTGTTAAAATATTGTATTTTTCACTATTCACCCAAATATGAAAGTTATCAGAAAAACACCAAAAATTTATTAAAACTAAATAATTATGTCCCGATTATAAATAAGAAGTTTATTTTGTCAAATTTAATATATAAAAGTTTCAAATATTGTATTTAAAATGGGTTTTCCATTAAAAGGCTGTAAAATTGCATTTTTTTTAAAATACGTCTTTTATCTAAAAAAATGAATTAGGTTTTTTTCATTATGTATAAGAAACTCATAATGTGGATTCTAAAATTATAAGTATTATATAAAGTTAAAGATTTAGTTAATACTATTTATAACCTTTTTTGAATGGTTCGTTTTGTACGTCGTGGTGTGCTTGAACTCGGTGTTCATGTAGTGCAAGTTATTGAATTACTTTGAAAAAATAATGTACTATGAAATCATGGGGTGTTACATTCTTTACTCATTCAATAAATTGTCTCCTTGCAATTTTAAATTGTTCTTAAAAAATAAAAGGTTGAAAATAGAAAATACCTTTGTGGTAAAACCCACATCAGAAATTGGGTTAATAAAATGTAGTCTTAATAAGAGGAAAAGGGAAATAAAAAAGTCACCACCAAATTTTGATCTCAATTAGGAGAACATTGGTTGAAATTAGAGACACATAATTGGAGGAAAATTTTAATTTTTTATAGTGAGTGATTGAGGTCATCAGTCACAAAAAATTGTAGAATTAAGGGCCTCAAAGCCATCAATCTTTGATGATTTAAAATATCATCAGTTCAACAAAACATAAGGTATTTGGATAACACATTTTTAGTTTTAATATCCCTTACCTATAGTTTAATAATTAATTTATTATTATAATAATAGAAGAAAAAAATACTTGATATGTAGAGTTCCATCCTTTAATTAATTTCTACCACAAACTCATCTTTTAATCTAAAAGATTATAAAAATTAAAAAATATATTCTATTTATCCTATTCGTATAGGGTTCCAAAAAAATGAATTTATAATTCATAAAAAAGACTTTTAAAAAACTACATTTTTCAATCTAGGACATCAAATGGGCTAGTGGTAGGTGATACACCCTTGTCTCCCTTCGTTTGCAGGTTCAAGTCTCACGGCTTTGCCAGACACGATGGGTTGTCGCCCGACCTCCATGTTGTCCTTTTTATGGCAATCCAAAAATAATCTCAAACTAGACTTCTCTAAAATACTTCTGTCCAAACTCACAGTCCAGAATTTATAAGTAAGGTAAACACAATTATTATATTTTTTTCCACATAATAATATGTGAACACCTTCATCATGTATTCTTTTAAAACACTACAATATCCTGAATTACCATAAAACCTTATTGATTACATTCATGCTCCCTTATTCCTTATAGAATACTGGATATACTCCTTCTATCCAAAAATGTTGTAAACTCCAATAATGATGTAATATAAAAATCCTTAATCAGTTTCAAGGTAGTCAAGAATATCCAATATAATTTATCCAAATCAATCATGTATTATTCAGAAATCGCTACCTTTGTATCAGAACCATATTATGGTTTATCTTTCTCTCAAACATATATTTTCAAAAATTTAACCTGCTATTGAGTCGCTTTTCTGTGTTCCACACAATCTCAATTCATTAATGAAATCGTACTGCAGTACAATCCATATATACTATATAATTATTATAACATGTAAATAATTAATAAAATACTCAAATGACACACTATTTTAATAACAATGTAAGAAATCTAATCATTCCTCTTCATCTTTGGTAGTATCATAAATTTATTATTATCCAATAGCAGAATTTGGGGTATACTCTGATTATTTGGACATTGATTCACGTAGTGTCCAAACTCCTCGCAGATGAATCATTGCATATTTGAATCTTTTTTCTTACCCTTGAAATCATGTACTTAGTGTCCTTTTTCTCCACACTTATAAAAAACTCCCATTCCCTTCAAGAATTTACCATGTTAATTCTTTCCACAGTTATCACATATGGGAAAATCCTTCATTTCCCTCTTCACTTTATCCATCTTTCTCTCTTCTATCCTTTTCTTCTCTTTCTTCCCTTCAAAGCCATAGGACTTAGAGAATTATTTACATATCTTATTAACACATGATACTATTTCTTCATATGTTTAGAATACATGGGAGACTATTTCCCTTATAAATGTTGGCTTAATACCATGAAAGATATGATCCTTCTTACTCTCTGGATCCTACATATTGTTGGAGTTCACATTCCTTCAACTGGGCACCATTTCTATCCAATGGCATATAGTAGGCCAGTTTATGAATTGCAATGAGTAATTCCAAACTTGTAAAATACCTAACATAAATTGAACAGTTTATTGATATAATCCATAATCATAAAAAATTTCTTTGAGGAGGTATATAATCATAAATACTTCATAATTATTTTTAAATAAAATGATAATTATCCTAAGAATATCCCCCGAGAGTGTCATAACCAAGAGTATAGAAAATCCCATTATCATGTACCAGTTCCCATTTGATTCTAGCTCAAAGCGTTGTTTTCGGGTTTTCCCCCTAGGTACATCTGTTCCAGAGCCGCCTCTACCTGCTCGTATCTAGACAGGGATGTATTTTCTTGGAAAACTCACAAAATCTCTACATTACCAAAATTCTAGGATGTTCTTCTATATTAATCCTCAAAGTCTATCATAGGGTAATGTGCTCTAATTAGAGTTTATCTAAATCTAGTTTCCAAGGTTATTGATAAACTTCTGGCGATACCAATTGTAATTCCCCTACCATAGTTACCCAGAGTCAGTGCATTATTACATAACATTGGGAAGATTACAAGGAATTAAGTCTCGAGGGACCGATCAGTTTAGAAGTCTTGGAAAAGAAATTACATACATGAAGTTCAAAATTACCACTTGAAAAGAAAAAAATAGTAATTTATTCCATTAGAAACTTCCAATACTCCTAGATTATGCCTACAAGTAACTCATAACTAAATTCTTCATATCCTTGTAAAATAAAACTAAAGAAAGGGGTGATCTCAGATGCTCAGTAAGGGTAAATAATTTAGTAGAAGCAATAAACTTTTATGGAAAGATGTGTAATAAAACAATAGCCTTTTAAACAAAAACTCGAACATAATATGGAAAAAATAAATCCAACATTACCATATGAACATGCACATGGATATTCTACTAGTCGAATAATCACATGTAATAACTAATTTCATAATGAGGGAATATATAGTACCAGACATTAATTTCTGTGTCAAGGCCTTGTGGTAGGACTTATAGAATAACTCTAACTGGACCCAAACCTAGAGAGCCTCTTTAATCGGACTCCATCCCGGAGAGCCTCTGTAACTGGACTCCAACCCGGAGAGCCTCTCTAACCGGACTCCAACCCGGAGGGTCTGCTATAACCAGACCCCAACCCGGAGGGCTTACATTTACCGGTCCCCAAACCAAAACATACTATTCCAATACATTCATCAAATGAAATGGTTGAAATATAACTTAAACATTCGTATTAAAACTATCATACGAAATGTCAATACATTATACATAAACCATGAATGGTATAAAATTAATACATCCATAGTCAAACATCTCACAAAACATTCAATAAAATATGGAAGATTTTTTCCTAATAAATAAACTTCAAACATGTCTAAAATCCCTTAAATGATGTTGACATTGATGAAAATGATCAGTAAAATTCTTTGATAGAAATAACCCTTTTTCATGAAATTGTTTAAAATTCTCACAATTTATAAAGGTAGTCATTTAAAAGGGATTTGTGAATCAAATTATCCCATACCGCTTTGAAACTTTTTAAAATAATTATCATTTCAAAACATTCATGTACATATGAATAAATCCTTAAAATCATTTTTAAATCATGGACATTAATTAAAAGGGTTTATAAAGATAAATCTTTAAAGAATTTAAAATGATGATCTAGTTAAATAGACCCTCCCATAAAACCTTATAATATTTTTTTTAAAAAAACATATAAGGTCAAATAAGGGTATAAATGACTTTAACCAATTTCCTAGTAAATAGTAAAAATGTTTTGAAATACATTTTTAATAAACATGGATGTGGATGACAAAGAGGTCGTAGTGGGTAATTACTTATAAACAACCTCACACAATGAAGAGATTGTGAAATAACCCTTACCTTGTTGTAATCAATCGATTCATATGAACAATAGTAAATAAACACGAAATGAATCACATAATATCATGAATATAAAGGGAATCATGATAATATATATCAAATGGAAGTACAAAATACACCACATGCAATAAGTAATTGGTGAACAATGAAAATCTCACAGAATTAAAAGTGAGATAAGAAACCCCTTACCACGTGTCCAACTTGACTCACTCGTATATTCCTTGTTCTTCCTGAATAATAAACATAAATTAATTTATAATTGCTTAAGAATATTTTCAATTTTATTATTTCTTTGATATCACTTATTATCTTGCTATAACAATTAGTTAATTATTTGAGTTCATAACAGACATTTTGTCGATGTTCGGAACTTGAGTAAAAAACGAACTTGTTATAATTATATATTGTCCATGTGGTCAAAAAAACATTATATATATAATGATATTACTCATTAATATTTCATATAAATCATATATTTCTAGTATATATATGTATTTATAACAGTACATAACATTTGAAGATAATAAATGAAATGCACCGTTCATAGAGACGGTAAGCTGTACGTACGCATGAACGCTACTTTCATTTCTATTTTTTATTTTAATGGAATTAAAAAATAATGATACATAGTTATATTATAATTCCAGTATAATATAATATATAATATCATTAACTCTATACTTTATATTTCTCACATAAGTCATTAAAGAGTCATATCACTTTGAGGGTGCGGTAGTCCGCACTTCATCAAATGAAATTATCGTGTTTTACACATAATGGAAACAAAAAAGGTATGATATAAATGGAAAATATAGAAGAAAGAAAAAGAAAAAATAAACAATATATATATCATATATAAATACAGTCCTATCTTAATGGCCACCATGAGAGGCGGTAGGAGATAATCGAACAATCATCGTTTCGTGAGGTGTTAGTTTGGCAACCACAGAAATAGTATGTTCTTTACCAATTAGATGGAGGTGTGTGTAAGTGTAGTTTGAATCCTTCTCATAACAACATACTAGTATATTTAGGATACTGCTATTGTCATAAAAAAAGGAATAAAAAGAGTTTACGGGGTTGGAGAATTAAAATAAAACAAAATAAAATAATAGAATTTAAGAGAAACTGTTACCTATAATTTGGGTAACTTCCTTTGGTTTGAACCAAAAAGACTTTTTGAAGTGACTTAAGCCTAAGATAAGGATTTTAGGTGTATGATAGGGATCTTTATAGCTTATTTGGTCAGGGGTTGGAATAGCCAAGGGGCTTGAGAGGTGTCCAGAATGGGTTAGAAGTGGTGTCCTTTTATAAGGGGGAGGAGGGGCTCTTTAGGAAAGTGTAAAAATATTATTTTATTATATAGTGATATTCGGATTATGAAGGTAAAAAATTAATTAAAGTAAAATATAAGATAACTCATGGTTGAAATAAAATCATTCAATAAGAATTGGACAGGTTTTGGATATATTTTTAATATTAATAATCTTATTTATATAAATCATTTATTAATGAGGTAAATACTACATTATTATTGTGTCATAAATAATTTACTTTTTTTGATGTCTAAAAATTATAAAAAAAATCCATAATATAGGAAATCCATTTATCTTTTCAATAAATATTTATAGTGGAGAAGATGATATATATATATATAACCCCACGTAAAAATTGATTTACTAAAAGATAATTGTTTTTTGTCATTTTTTCCATTACTTTATGTTAATTAAAATAAAGTGTCATTATCATTCATAAGTGGCTCCATGGGGGTCCTAAAATTGACCCAAGTATTTCCATTGTCGTCCATGACCCATCCAATAAGGTTAGGACAATTGTTAAGGTAATTTTTTATTATTATTATATTCTTTTTACCTTGAATTGCCCTATTTATCTTTAACCGCGGTAAATAAAAGTCAAAAGTTACTATTCAACAAAAATTATTTTCATCTCATTGAACCAAATTTTACTTACTAAGTTTAACTGTGTCTCTCAGAATTTTGAAATTCAACTCATGGAAGTGGTAAAATTATGTTTTATGCAAATTTTCAATTTCTCCTAGGAGGTGGGTAAAAGACGGTAAAGAAGTTCAATAAAATTTGTATATATCTAAACTTATTATAAAATGACTCCAATGAAATATATTGAACTTATATAGGTATTATGTATCAATTTTGACCTAAAATAAATTTAAATAAAATAAATAAAAAAGTCAATTTTAACCAATATCTTAGTGTTTTTCACTATTCATCAAAAAATTGAATGTTTTCAGAAAAATACCAAAATTTCACCCTAAGATAATTTTGATATTCAGAATTCAAAAATTAAGTCTATTTTACAAAATTAAAAACATAGAAGTTTCATTTATTAATTTAAAATTAATTCTAGTTGTCAACTCCAAAAACCATGTTTTTATGAAATAATAACTAACAAAAGATTGGTACTTGTTTATGTTCAATTTCAAAGTGAAATTATTTACAAATAATAACATTGGATTAAATGGTAAAAATATAATCTATTTATAATTAAATAAAATTGAAATGTATAATTTAACACTATAATTTATTTTTATTAAAATGTTGTTTTCAGTTAAAATATAGTTTTTTCACTATTCACCTAAATATGAAAGTTATCAGAAAAACACCAAAAATTTATTGAAACTAAATTCTTATGTCTCAATTCTAAATAAGAAGTTTATTTTTTCAAATTTATTATATAAAAGTTTCAAATATTGGATTTAAAAAGGGTTTTCCATTAAAAGGCGGTAAAATTGCATTTTAAAAAAAATACTTCTTTTATGTGAAAAAAATGAATTTTTTTATTATGTCTAAGAAACTCATAATATGGATTCTAAAATTATAATAATTATAAAAAGTTCAAAAAAAAATTAATACTATTCATAACCTCTTTTGAACGGCTAGTTTTGTACGTCGTGGTGCGCTTGAACTCGGTGTTGCGTGTAGTGCAAGTTATTGAATTACTTTGATGAAATAACATACTATGAAATAATCGGGTGTTACAATTGTTTAGGATTTTATGATTCTATTTGAGGATCTGATTACTCCTGAGATGAAAATCAAGATATAAATTCCCCCAGCTCTATGGGATGGGGTTGATCATGAACCACTTTTGATTTTTCTACTAACCTCTTAGGGTGTGATGAACCTAGTGGTGGGGATTGGGATAAAAATCCCGCAATCCCTACATGTTACGGTTAGTTTACATCTATGACCAATAATTTATAGATATTCTCAGAGTATGATAACCAGAGGGATGGAGGAGGTGGTAATAAATTCCCCTTACCATGTGGGATGGGTTCACTCCTAGATGTCTACTATAGTGGTAAATATTGTGATATTTTTGACTTGGAGTAATGGTGTTTATATATCATCCAAGTGCAATGAATGCCTATGATGGGAGTCCTTTTATATGGGTAGATATCAGGTAGTCCAAATATATATCTTTTATATCTAAAATTCATTCCCATTTTTTTCATGGGGCCCAACTTTGGAGTCTATTAGCAGCCCTCTCCCACTATTAATGATGTCTTTGCACCATCAAAGTATGGGAATTTAACTATAATGACCAATTATCCCTTGTTTTACCCAATATTTTTATATCTCCTACATCTATAACATTAAAAGAAGTAATATCAAGGGGAGTTTCTGTTGTGAAGATGTGGTGGAGTGAAACAATCAATACATTCTCCATCATCAGATATAAATATCTGATGAGGCCTCAATGATCAGTTTCTTAATATTTTTTGTGTAATGGAGACAATCATGGTATATATTTTTGTTGTTATTTTCCGATATTAGATCATAGGACATAGATATAACATCTAGGTTCATTTAACAAAAGAGAATGTGTGTGGTCTGAAGGTGACCCCCATATCCTGGATAGGGGAGGTGTCTATCCTTTAACCCCTGATGAGTTGACCACATATTTTGGCATAGGTAAGGCATGAACTCCTTCTATAACTATTCTAGGATATAATAGTCAAAAGTGGTGATGGGAAAGAAATTGGTTGGGAGTTTTTTTCCATATATATCTATCCACATATCCATGATTTCCTCTTATTTATCATAAATATATGCCTCCACATTGTCAAACCATAGAGGTTTCTTCTTTGGGGTTCCTATTTACCCCTGTAAGGTGTGGTTGATTGTTTATGGGTCACTATAAATAGTTAACCGTAGTCTTTTAATCACCTATCTATATGAATATTTCTGAGTTCTGAGCACCTTCTTATATGAAGGTGTCTCAGAAAAAAAAGGATTTTCTTGTCTGGGAGAGATATCACCATGGGGAGGTTGACCACAGTGGATTACAGGAGTAGAGTCCCTTTGATCCATCTCTATACTACTATAAGAAGGACTATCAACATAATTATCACCTTCTACTTTGGGTTTAGAGTTGATAAATGTATAAGGTGTTGTAGATATGAATCAAACAATATCAAGGACCCTAGCATTGAGAAGAATTAGCATATGATCCTCGTTCTGCATCATGAATAGAATATGTCAATAAGCCTTTTGGGGTTGAGAAAGTATATGAGCCTGATACATGATAGTTTCTAGAATATCTTGATAACTGTTTGGTGCTACGAGGATTTAATACCACTCCTGAGAAATTGTAGGAGTATGCTGGTGAGATTCTATATTATTTTTATAAATATGAGCCTATATATGGGTTGTTAGCAGAATATTATATTCAATACTGGTATAATTGGGGGTATAAACCTGGTTCAAATATATATTCCCCATTCAAATATGTTTACGAACCTCCAAAATTGGACAAGGGATATTCACCTCCTCTTTTATAGCCTCTAAAGTATGTTGGAGTAGTCATTCATTGGGAGAAGTGGGGATATGATCTTGGATTCTCTAAGGTGTTGTAATTTATTGAGTAGATTCAATTAAATGGATATGCACTTTATTTGAGGTGGTATCCATATTGGATTAAGAAAACATAGTTGGACTGGGGATATAAGCTTGGTCATATTCCTTTGGAGTATGCCACAGGTATTTTATTATATGAATATCCGCCTGTCCTGAGGCATGTTCCAAGCTAAGATGGTCAGCCCCATTCAGAATGGGGATATGGGCCCATCCATGTGCCTTTGGAGTATGCTATTGAACTTTTTAGATAGTAAAGTTCACCAAACATGAGTCATGTTTCAAACTATAATAGTGATAACCAATTAGAATAAAGATATAAGCTCGGTCTTGTGCCTCATCCTTTACTAGAATGTATCGATAGTCCTCCAGAACATGTGAAAGAATACATTCTTGGTCTTGAGTATCCATTTGTTCATACTGATCATGGTGGTGTGCTACTATTGTTATCAGGATAGGAATATGTGTTTGTCCCTATATTTTTATTAGTGCTAGAATATTCTGGTGGTGGTCTTATTCTGGTACTAGAATATAGAAACTCTTTAGAAAAGTGCATGTAGGAAAGTAGGTCTTCACATTTTTTGTCTCCAAGATATATTGGTTGATTTCATCGATCAAAGTGTAGATACAATACCACTCTTTTCCTTCATTTTCCATCAAAATATTTTGAGAGGATTCATGTGTAGTGGAATAGATATGTGGCTCCCCCATGATTACTGTAGGAATTTGTGTGCAGACATGATCAGAGTGAACCGGGATATGATCCTGCCCGCTGGTTACTACTAGAATATACTGATGGTCTTCATCATCGGAAGTATGGATATGAGACCACTACCAATTATCCATTAATTGTTTCAATTATTGATACCTCTTTGGTATATATTCCTGAGTTTCATTGATGAAAATTTTTCAGGTGGTGCTCTTAGAAGGTGACTGATGGGAACTTGTGGGATAATGCTAGTGATAGAAGATGATATGACCCCTCCTAGGTAGCTCATAAAATGGGATGTATCTATAGGTGACTCCTTGATCCCCCTTTCTAAGGTATGGAAGGTGTTGATTATCATTCTATTAGGATAAGATTCCAAAGGGATTGGTGGTGGTGACAGGTACCACTAGTTTCATTGCATCTTTCCCTAAATGAGGAAACCTTTCCAATTTTAACACATGGAGACCTCTACGTGCATCCTCAATGGTCAGAATTGTACCTTTTGATGGTATTCTCCAAACATTTCATTCACCACCCATATCTAAAGGCATTAGTCGGTGTGTTTATTGTTTAACCTATATAGATTTCTATAAAAAAATTAGGTCCCAAAACCATCAATTGATGAATACATAATCTTGAGTCATGATATTTTTCTATTATTTTCATCAATCATGAATAAAAATAAGAATAAGCTCACCAATCATTGCATCTTTTCAAGTGTGAAACATGATCAATCTGATATTCGTAGTTATTATAATTTTCTTTTCTTATTCTGGATTCATCCATTTCTCTCTTGTGGAATTTTCATCGAAATAATGTTATATTTCATGGGAAACCTATTTATGTTTTTTTACTAAAGGATTTAATATTGTACATATTGTTTTCATTTTTTTAGGAGATTAAAAAAATGACCTAATGCATGGTAAACCAATATTTTTCTTTAAATTGTTTCTGATATTCACATCAGATACACCATTTTTTCCTAAATATAGATGGTGTTGTTCATAAAGATTATGATCCATGATTACCAATGCCTATAATGATTCATTAATTCTATCATTACATTATTTCACATTGGTTTCACCATTTTTGATTCCTTCAGATAGATATGATCTCTGAATATTATTTGTGGATGTTTTATGTCTGGTCATACAATCATTCACATCATTCTTACCTTTATTATCTCTCATTGAAACTCCCAACAGTTCCCACATCCATACTGAGGTACATACCTGTTTTCCAATGGTTGGTTGTCATCATGGGTTTCAAACCTAATGGCACCTAGGAAATCACATTAGTTGAGATGATGGGAGGTCGGGCTCATCATACCCTTTTGGGGGGAATTATTTCCAATTCTGGGACTTTATTATAGATTTAAAATATTATCATTAATTTTATCTGAATCCTAATATAGGTCTAGTTACCCTAGTAAAATGATATGGGGTTGAATACTTCTATATACAGAGGGGCTTATATTAATGAGACCATTTATAAGTCTCAGAGGATCTCCTTATATTTCCCATTATGTCTTAGTAATGGGTATCAGTTTATATTTTCAATCCATATAACTAGGAACTATGGAGTTTAATGTCATCTAGGGAGGTTATTGGTGTTTTAAGGATGGGATTGAACCTTTATGAGGTGTCCTACATATTTTATTTATAATAAGAATCAAAACCCATTTAGTGTATTTAAGTAAAATCTATATCATTTAATGCCCAGCAGAAAGGACATATATGAGAGAACTTAGACAGCATGTATGGATCTTGAGCCTTAGGAACATGTCATTTATCTCCTTCTTATAGTATTTATTAGGTTTATCATGGATTGATATACACTGAATCTGTTGAGGAGAAGTGACCGAATAAATTCTTGTGTGCGTTATTTCCCTAGGTTTTACCAATATGGGAATACCTTTGGGACATACACCAATGTTGATTCCCTGGTACATGTGCAATCATGTCATTCCATTATATAGGGCTTACACATTGAGGTTTTCATTGATGGGGTAAATTTATGATATGAGTGATATGATCATTGTAAATTAATAAACCAATGTGATTCATGATCGGTGTGAGGAAAAAGGATAACAAGGGAACAAACTCAATGCATATGGATAAGTGACTTATGTTATGGGGAATCCTTAATAGGTTGTTTGATATAGAGATAAAGCCCTAAGGTGGAAACCTGTGTATCCTTGTTATAGAATGAATTAGACCCCTCATAGTTCAATTAGATTCTCAATCTACTGTTGGATTTGAAACCATGATAAACCCATAATAGATTTTGGGTCCCATGGGCTAGAGTTTCTGAGAAATAGAGAGACTTATACCAAGGTGTATGCCCATTTGAATATATATGAACCATACTCTTTAATGGATAAAGTGTAGGAACCATAAATAGCTAGCTGATCAGATCTGGATGGAATAATGACCCCATAATACCCATATAATTGTATGAGTATCCCTTCCTATGTTGTTTTGGTCACTACACATATGAAATGAGAATTCACAGTCAATGACTCATGGTTTGGGCTTCAAATGGTTTGAGGGAACATTCCCAAGTACTCATGTTGTGAAAGGATGAATGTAGATGTTGAAAAAGTCCGTAACTCCTTGAAGAAGTTTCAAAATGATGAAGTGAAGTCATATTCAGTCCCGAAGCCCCGGTCCGGTGGGCCCAGAAGTGGTGCGCTAAATTAAGGAGGACTGGCATGAAAACATGGTGTTCGCGTGAAGGACACTCAGGATTGGCGAAAAAGAATAGGCGGGGCGTGCAATTTTGCCCGCCCAATTCCACACCGTGAGATCTTTCGCACCGACATGTCCTGAAGTGGAAGATTTCACGCGCCGTCTGGATTCCGCGACGGCGGATGCCTATAAATAGAAGGCAACCCCAACCGTTTCGGGGTTAAGAAATTCGGACCAGCTCCCGTGCATGAAATTCGGACTCCCGCGCATGCAAGATGACTTCTAGGTAATAACCCTTTTTGCGCAACCTTGCCCCGGGGTTCGCCTTTTTTGGATGATCCCATTGGCTTCAATAAAATTTAAAATTCCTTGGGATTCCTTGGTCACTTGTAATCACTGCCACTGTGCACTCCCCCTCCTTTGCGCGCAAAACCCAATTGCGCGCAATCCCTTCATTAGGTTTTACCTTACCTTAGGGATCAGCCATCACCTCCTGCGTGCAATCCAAGCCTTTTGCATGCAGTCTCCTCTCTCCGCGTGCAATCTCTCAACCCCAATTGCACGCCAACCCATTGTTTTGCGCACAAACCTCCTCTTTTTGCGCAAAACTAGGGCCCCTCACCTTTACACCCCCCAGGGTTCCTCTCTGCGTCAGCACCCGATGTCTTTCATACCGAGCATCCGCGCCATGCGTTGTTTTCCCGTACGGCCTTCTAGGCTCGTACGAAGTAACCTCAAGGTCCCTTGGGTGGTGTTTCCCATTGTGTTGCTTTGCCTCATGGTTCTTCGCATAGGTACGCTAATGGTTATTGCTTCTTCGTATAGCCACGCTAACATGGACCCCTCGATGGTTTGCCCAGCGGCCCCCCTTCAACACGGCCTTGCTGATGCCTTCCCTCCCACAAAGGGTAGAGGGTGTTGGGATTGTAAGCCCTAGGGGTGTGGAGTGAACCCACCTCATCCAAGCTTCAGGACATTAAACTACCAAGCGCATCGTCCCAACACCTAACGTTAAGCTGTGATCTTACCCCGTGCCTTGTACGCAGGGTCCTGCCAGCTCAGACATTTTTTACACCGCTCATCTCCACGGTAATGGAATCTCCCTTACATGGAATGATATCCTCCCTTTTGGAGTGGCGTTTGTCCATGGGGGAAGGGTTGCTTCAGAGCGTAAGCCCCTAGCCTCTCTTGTGGAAGGTAGCACCCATGAACCTCCGTACTTCCCCACTGCCAAGGCCAATGGAGGGTGTGATAAGGGAATGAGGAATTTCCCTTGTTTGGTCCCAAATCCCTATCCTTCTATGCTTTGTCGCACCACATGCCTCCATCCTAGAGTAAGTCCCAGCATTAAGGGCTGATAACCACACGTAATCCCCTGTTTCCTCTTTGGACCGCTCAACGCGTAAGCCCCTCTCCGCTTCTCACGGACGCACCCTTCGTGACGTGATCGTCTGGTCCCTGCTGGCTCTTGTTTCTCACACCGAGCATAACTCACATGGTCTTAGAGCAAGAATAGACCATGACATCCACTGTGGGCCGCCTTAGAGAATAATCCCCACCCCAGTGAACTACGGGGACATTGATCCGTGCTAAAGCATGGTATGTAGGTAGCCTCAACGATGTTCAAGCCCAACACCCAATCGTTCCGACCTCTTCATGTCAGTTCTCCAACACTATGGGCTGCCTCATAGCGTAAGCCCCATCCCAGCGAACTACAGGGAATTTGACCTGTGCTAAAGTATGGTACGTAGGTAGCCTCAACGAGGTTCAAGCCCACCACCCGGTCATTCCGACCTCTTCACGTCGGTTCGCCAACACTATGGGCTGCCTCAGAGCATAAGCCCCAAACTGTATACCATCCTGCACGATGTTAAACTGTATGCCAACATCCCACATGACGTTAAACTATATACCGTCCCACACGACATTAAACTGTATTCCACCATCCTACATGACGTTAAACTGTATCACCTGAACTACGTGGACTTTGATTCGTGCTAAAGCATGGTACATAGGTAGCATCCACGAGGTTCAAGCCTATCACCTGGTTGTTTCGACCCCATTGTTTTCAGTTCACCATCCACCATCATGGGCCACCTCAGAGCGTAATCCCCATATCCATCCATTATGGGTCACCTCAGAGTGTAAGCCCCATATTCCCCCATCCCGCCTGACATTAAACTGTATATCGTCCTACATGACGTTAAACTGTATATAGTCCCGCATGACGTTAAACTGTATACCCAAACTACGGGGACTTTGATCCATGTCAAGGCATGGTATGTAGGAAGCCTCCATGAGGTTCAATCCCCTCTTCACTCCATCACCCATCCTGATCCTTACTCGGGCCTCCACGTTCTGGTGGGATCATGCCACCTCATTCCACACCATAGTATTCGGGAAGGCACCCACGTGCTGGCCCCAGCATCGGAGTTCCCTTCAGTGGGTTATTTTATCTGATCCACTCTTAGTGTTATGATCAGTCTGATCTATCTCCACAAGATGTTAAACTCGCGGCACTCCCCATGCTAAACATGGGAAGCTGAGGAAAACCTCAGACATCACACAATTCACCGTGTCCAATGTGGGATTCCTTAGGCTTCGACACCCTCGAGAATCCCTATAGTAAGGGACATAATACTGACATGCCAATCCCCCAGCATCAAGACGCACCAATGATACCCCAGCGTGACCATTCTTCTCATCGAAGGTTGCTGTCCCGACCAGACCCCTTAGAGCATCTCGACAGAAGCAACATAATTAATTGGAATCCATGTAGATATGGCACTGGGAATGAGATTCACGAACCCATCACAAATCTATGAGGGAGACCCTAACTAGATGACGTGCTCCGAGGAGGAATCCACAGAAGGAAGAACTGACATCCCATCATCCCAGTTTCGATCAAGGAGTAGATGTCCCTGAATAAGGAACGGATGCCGCCTGCCTTTGGAAAGCGGGAATACAGGGCAACAAGCCACGCGTCCTCCCCTACGTGACGGAGGCACGTGCGCGCCCCAGCGGAAAGCGTCGGAAAAAGAAAATGGTGGACCCTATGTGAATCTCATCTCCTCAATATGGAGACTTGTAGCGTTTGGGGTGTTGTAAGATCAGCATGTCACCAGGTCCGGGTGCCCAGCACTGGGACGTGAAACCCGCCAGGGGTTGAGGCAGTCAGGACGTTGAGCACTCCGTTCTGTGACATCATCAGCATGGATCCCTCTTTATGACCACGGAAGATGGAATGACACTGGGCTGTTGGTTGTCAATTTCATTTCATATTAGCGCTAATGGGTTCATCTCCCTGCTTCTAGGAATTAGATCGCTGCATCTGGAGCTCAATCACCACCTGCCCACCAGTGCAGGGGTAGGGGCAACACCGACGCGGCCACCCCACATGGTCCCGCCTTTTCCACAGTTGCTCTGACCGCTGCGACTGTCGGGTGCTCACGCCCCCTCTCTCCGTCAGAGATTATCCAACGTAGGGTGATCAACGACCTTGTGGATAGGTACGAGGAGGAAGGGGTCATCCCCACTAGGGACATGGCCCGTTTGGATCTAGAGGCAGCTGCACCTCACCACCATCACTGCCCCCAGGGGCCACGCCGGGAACCAATGCTCCCCACTCCGACGTTCAACCGTTTCGGGAGTCTATCCTCGGAATGCCTCGACGCCTCCCATCCCTACGCTGATGAGGTAGGGGATGTCCGGGTTCGCCTGATCGGAGACCTGATTCAAGGGTACATGGTAAGGGCTCCTACCAGGTCGTGTCAAAGCAACCTCTTGACTCCCCGAGCTAAGGAGTAGGCAACCCATGTGCCTGCACCACCGGCTCCAACCCATCTAACCTGATGCCAGCGTCGGGCACGAGCGGAAGATAATTCCCGCCCTGGGGCACCAACATCAGCAGCCACTGTGGCCCGATCCACTACTGACCCCTGTTATCAGATCCCCATGTACGTTGAGTAGGGGCAGTTGCATGCCCTACCCGGATTGAAGCCCCAACCGCCCCATAGGCAGGTTGGGTCGACTCTCCCGGTCACTGGCACAGGCAATGGCCACCGCGGACCAATTCACGGTAGCGCCACCCAAAGTGAAGGCCCACTTCGAGCCACCATTATGGAAAGTAAAAGGCTTCCCCGTGACAGCTACGATTGGGGTATGGCTTTTTCCAACGCTCACTGCATGAGGTACGAGGTCACTTCCCCTACCGCTGGCGGTGGATATGGAGTCATTGCATATCCGGTCACTCGCACACATGGAGGTCCTCCCCTTGTCCCTTTCGACATCTATCCCAGTGCTCCTCGCACCCCGTCTTTCAGTTCTATTTGCCACAGCACTATCGCGACCAGAGTACTCCATGATGGAAATCATCCTTGCCCCACGGAGCCACCCAGGGGCAGGAAGGTGAGATGCCATTTCCGCAAGAGGAATGTCATGGAAGTCCAGACAAAAATCATACCAGTCTGTTTCCCGGACTCTGAGGCGGAGTATGACTCATTGACGGATCCCTCCCCCGGTCTTATGAGTCAAAGGACGGGATGGGGATGCGGCGTGTTAGCCTCGTACTCCCCAAATGCTAGATCCATATGATCCTTTCCTCCCTCTGAAGGTATATCCAGGAGGATGAGGACATGGCATACCCCCAGGGATCACACTTGCAGTTACCACTGGCCTCTCTGGAAGCACCTTCCACCTCAGTCAGAGGGGGTGGGGAACTTTTCTATGGACCGACAGAAGAGTCACGACATGGCACATCCTCAGCAAGCCCCGACATTGTGATAGGAGGCCTGTTTTCTAGCCAATCCTATCGTGACGTGGCAGCCAGGACACTGCAACCCTTGAAGGATGACTTAGGATTCGGTGGCCAATCAGCCTGATCACCGTATTCTTCACCAGCCAGCCCACTAGCCCAGCGGCCTGCCTCGACACCGCTACCAGTTCCCCAACCATCCTTGGTTGATGAGCAGGGGTAGTAAGGGCCGGATCCCGAACCTGAGTCATGGAGCTTCTGGACCGTCCTCGCAGTAGGCCACTTCCCCGAGAAGTTTTGACCGATCATAAGATCAGATTTTGATATACAAGAATTGCTCACCCCAGGTGAGATTGAATGTTTCCGCCAGGATATCTGGGCGACTCACTCCCATATCCACCACCAGCAAGTGACCTACCCAAGGATCCAAGCACACCTCGAGGATATCAGTGAGCAATGTTGTCGGGTTGACCTAGCCACACTCCCCATGATTCGGCACCCCGAGTCGCTTGGCCACCACAGGGCCCTCTAACAATAATGCGTTCAGAGTTTTCAGGTACTCCGCAAAGTTATTAGGGAAGCCACCCCCCACATGCATGTCCGTGGATGGGGGCAGTACGCTGCCCTTCTTTTTAGTGCAATTCACCGACAGCCCGACTCACCTAGCGGTTCTGAGGGTATGCCCCCAAGGGAAGCAGCGGTCAACATGTACGACTTGCCGAGAGAGGGAAACGGTGTGGAACTCCTCGATGGGGACTCAACCCCTGAGGACAAGCCGCTACTGGATCCATTGGGGAGAATTACTCGCCAACAGAGGAACCTACTGGTCCTCCCCACTCCCACTGAAGCATTAACACTGAACCGAAACATCGGCAAGGATAAAGAACACATAGGGGATGTCAAGCTCGCCGACCCATCTGCCTCATTGCAGAAGGCAGAAAAAGATCCCGAGAAGGCCATGCTGCGCCAACAGCTTGCTGAGCAGAAGAGGTGGTTTATGAGCTTCTGGCCGAATGCATTGCAGATCGACGACCTGACTATGGTGATCTTAGGCCAGGACTGAAGGGGCAGGAGCAACTACCCCTCGACGAGATTCTCCCGGGCAACCGCGATCATGTTGTGTTCACCGATAGAGGAGAGGCTGGTGCTCATGGTAAGAGGGTGCGATACGTTTCGCCGAACCCTCTTGAGCGGCGTGATCACCGAAGGGACCCCGCTCGGTTTCCTCCCACTGCCCCAAGAGTCGCTCCGCCAGCCGCCCCGCGAGCTGCTGAGCTTGACTACCGGATTGAAGAGACAAGCAATGCGCTTGTGGTTTGGGATCCCCGTCAAGATAGGAACTTGCGTCCCGATGATCCGATGGAGGCACTCATTGCCCGCTTAGAGGTGCTGGAAAATCGACAGGTGGCAATCCCACTGGATGGCAAGCCATACCCGGCATGGGTGGATGATATGTCGGCCCCTCCGGGATTTGGGAACCCCACTTTCGCCCCCTTTAACGGGACCGAAGACCTACCGCATCACTTGGTCCACTTAAACTCGAGGTGTGGGCCTATGTTAGAAACTTCAGTGCAGTTGGAGGCCGCCAAGCTCTGTTGCTTCATTCAGACACTAGAAGGACCAGCATTCATCTGGTACAGCCAGCTCCCATTCAGATCTATGACTAGCTGGGAGGACCTTCATAGGAAATTCCTCTACCAGTTTAGTTCCAAAACCCAGAAGACGAACATCGTAGACCTCTTCAGGTGCAAACAAGGGCCCGACGAGCGAGTCACGGACTTCGTCGCCTGGTGGAAGGGACTCAAATACTCTCTTGACATGCCATTAAATCAAGAGAAATTAATAAAAATGTGCATAGGGAACTTCAAGGCAGAGCTTGTTCGTTCTATGATCACTCATAATTACCTCAGAGGGATCTGAGACTTCTCAGAAAAGGCTCAGTGCCTCGAAAAAGCCCTGCAACTGGCCAGCCAGGCACGCTCGCTGCCTCCTGTAATCCATGCAAGGAGAGATGCCAGAGATGATCATGTTGCTGTGGCCCAGATAAAGGCCCCCAGAAAACTAGAGTTGCTACTAGTGAGGCTAGCTCCGTAGCCCCATAGGGGTCCCCCCACCACGGGCGCAGCCTCCGGCCCTGCAGCGACCGCTTCAAAATCGGCGGGAGCCTCCATGTGACGCACTGCCACCACCTAGGTGAGATAATCAGGTTCCGCCTCCTAGAAAAGATCCTCTGGCCCCTTATCAGGGCCAGCCTCTGAGAGCCCCCTTTCCGAACAGAAGGAATCAGGCATACTCTTTCAACGAGGCCCATGTTCCAGGTTACTTCTGTAGTGCCTTGGAGAAAAGAATAGTGCGACTACCCGAGTGTCGGAAGCCAGAAAAGGAGCGCCTCACTGATCACCCCAAATACTACCCTTATCACCAGACTCTGGGGAACACCATCCAGTGATTCTACGTGTTCAAGGACTGGCTCCAAGACCACATTGACAACAATTTAGTCAGGTTGGGTCCAGCCCCGTCACAAGTGGCAGGTGTCTTTGTGAGATCAGATGGCAGTAGTGGCAACGAGGATGAGTGATAGCAGGTTTTCGACCACAGGTCTCGGAAGTATAATAGATGGATTTCCTGCAAGACGGTTTCCCGTGCCCATGGCATCATCTGTGCCCGCCTGAATCAGCCAGAGCCCTCAGAATCTCCGAGCACTACCTCGGCATCGTTGTCCCAGCCTACCTCTTCCCAGAGGAGCAGGTGGAGGCGCATGAAGGAAGAACACACCATGCCAATGTCATCATCATCTCATGATCTTGGCGACTTTATGCCCCCCGGAAATGGGGATCCCTCCGAGACTCCATTCGGTAGTGGATGATTCCTCGAATGATAGCTCGGGGTATGCTTCAGTTAATACCATAGAGTTGCTGAATCCATTTTTGACTCCCGATGATGAGGAACTCTAGGTGGACCTTCCCAATGTTCCTAGGTGTCGCCAATGTCGGTGGAGCCATGACTATGTGAATCAGCAGGGCACGACAGTTGGCACCTCTAGCCAGGCCATGCACGCTGATGAAACCAGGATGAAGTCCCAGTAAAGAGCTCAGCACATGCGGGCCCTTCATCCGGTGTCGACAGGTCCTCCTCCACCAATGTTTGTGTTGCTGGATCAGGCAGAACCTCCTCGGCCGTGCTGTGACTACCTCTATCCCACTACCATCCGACCCCAGCCTTCCGGTCCTAATCTCCGGGCCTCGGCTAGTGAAAAAAGAGACATGCCTAGTACCAGTCAGTCACCAGTCCAGCCGGCGGAGCTCGTCATGCCTCCAATCGTAGAGAGGACCCCTGTAGGAAGAAGCTCGCGTTTGGACCGAAAGTATGATGTACTGAAGCACCTGGTCGAAATTCTATCAAGGATTTCTATCCTTGAGGCTCTTCTCCTGTCATCTGAAATGCATGAGGCACTCGCCGAGGTCCTAAGGAGACCCCTCCAGTTTGCGACGAAGGTAGCAGCTGCAGAATCCCTCCACACAGAGGCTATTGAGAACGCTGAATGTCAGGCGGTTATCTCATTCTCCGGTGAAGATGTAGACCCTCCCATACAGGGGTACATTCACCCACTATACATCACCGGCCAATTCAATAGCGTGGAAATCCACCACTGTCTTGTTGACATGGGTTCTGGGATTAACCTAATCCCGACTCGAACACAACAAAATCTGGTCTTGTCTGAGGATGATTTAACTCCCTCCGACCTCAGAATCCAGGGATACAATAGGACCAACCAGACTCCAGTTGGAAAAATCCACTTGAAGTCCCAGTTTGGTGGCCTAATTGCTAACACTGAATTCATGGTTGTCTCCCAGGACACCGCGTACAATGCATTGATGGGCAGGATGTGGCTCCATCTTCATGCGGAGGTCCCTTCATCATATCACCAATGCCTCAAATACTCCCTTAATGGTTGAGTAGGCGTGCTCCAAAAAGATGCATCTCCTTTTGCCTCTTGCAAATCCTGTTATCTAGACGCCGACTACTACAAGAGAAAGGATAAGAATGTTCTGGTAGGTGAGGTTGAGCCCACCATTGTCACATTTGATCCCTGGGCAAGTTTGGATGACGCCTACGTCTTCTCAATCCATCAGTTGGAGGCCCCAACCCCCGACATTGGGTAGTGATTTGTGGTATCGGGTACAAGAGGAAGGCATGTTTTTGGGTCCAAGCGGTGGCGGAAAATCACCTCGTACACCTACACCAACCAGGATCAAGTGATTCTCGAACCTCCTACCACTATACTGTATTGGGAGGTCAGGATCATGACAACAGCAGTGCGTCATACATGTCTCTTTCACCGGGCTAGGATTAATAGGCTCAAGCTGACGCGCCACTGCTGCTTTGATGTCATCAAACGTGGGCCCTTAGGCCGAAGACCATATGGGATTGGATCAACCACATTTGACACCATGGTCTCCGTAGTGCATGAGTCTCCCAATATGATGACCACTTCCACCCAAGCCGACACCATCTTTCTGTCAAGGTCTGGTGGCCCTGATGCAGCTCTCCCTGCGGAAGATCACTCCACAGATGGAGAAGAGGATCTGGAGGATGCACCCCTTCCTTTGAGGAGGGAATCTCTACCACGATCGATGAATTGGTACAGGTGAACCTCGGTAGCGAGGCGGACACGAGACCCACATTGGTCAGTGCCGCTATGCCCCTAGAGGAGTAGCAACAGTATGTGGACCTTCTCAAACAACACCGTGATGTTTTTACTTGGAGTTACGATGAGATTCCAGGGATAGACACCCAGGTAGCCGTCCACCGCCTTGGCCTTCAGGAAAACCATCGCGGGTTCAAGCATCCTCCCAGAAAGATGCACCCCTCTCATGGTGCCCTGGTTGAGGAAAAAGTTGACAAGCTTATTAAAGCCAACTTCGTCAAGGAAGTTCATTACCTCCGATGGATAGCCAACATTGTGCTAGTCAAGAAGAAGAACAAACAGATGAAGGTTTGCATCAACTTCCGTGATCTCAATCGCCACTGTCAGAAGGACGATCTTCCCCTTCCAGTGATAGAGTTGTTGATTGATGCCATGACCAGGTTCCAAGCCCCCTCCTTCATGGACTGGTATTCTGGGTACAACCATATCCAAATGGCCCCTAAGGACGAAGAGTTCACTACCTTCAGGGCCCCCCAAGGTACCTTTTGTTACCAGGTTATGCCCTTCGGCCTGAAAAATGCAGGTGCCACCTATCAATGGGCCATTCATCGCATATTCAAGCCGATTCTTGGGACGCAGGTAGAATGCTACGTGGACGATCTAGTAGTTAAATCTTTCCAGTTCTAGGACCATCTCAAGGACCTTGAGAAAGTGTTCGACTTCCTCTGTTCCCACCACCTGAAGATAACCCCGTTGAAGTGTGCCTTCGGGTTCACCTCTAGGAAGTTTCTTGGATTCATTGTCAGATAATGAGGCATCGAGATCGACCTGGAGAAGATCAAGGCCATCAGCCAGATGCCTCCCCCAAGTAATATTCAGGAGATTCAAGGTCTCCATGGCCACTTAGCCTACATATGTCGATTCATTTCAAATCTGGTAGGCAAGTGTAAGCCCTTTTCCCAGCTCATAAATAAAGGCACCACCTATGAATGGGATGAAGAGTGTTAGATCGCCTTTGAGGAAATCAAGCAGTATCTGCTCCAACCTCCAGACTTGATGCCACTCGTTTCCGGAAAGCATCTGTTCCTTTATGTGACCGCCCTGGAACGATCCCTCGGTGCACTTCTCACCTAGAAGAACAACAAGGGAACAGAGAACAGCCTCTACTACCTCAGCTGCATGCTCCTCGATATGGAAGTTAGATATTCTCCCATCGAGAAGAGTTTCCTGGTGCTCATATTTTATGTACAGAAATTATGGTACTACTTGCAGTACCACGAGGTACAGCTAGTCTCTCAGGTAGACCCATTGAAATACATTCTGAACCAACCTATATTGACTGGCCAACTAGCGCGGTGGGCAGTTATCCTCCAGCAGTTCGACATCAGGTTCATGCCTCAGAAGGCTATCAAAGGACCAAAATTAGCAGACTTCCTAGCTGCTCATCCAACCTCCGCAGATCAGCCATTAGATCTAGGCTTTCCTGATGAGGTAATCCCCTTAGTTGATCATGCCACCCCATGCTGGTAGATGCACTTTGATGGTGCCTCCTGGAGCCCCACTAGTAGAAGGATAAATGATCCTAGGCTCAACAGAGTGGGCCTAGGTGTCGTCTTCATCACCCCGGAGCAAGATGTTTTTCCGTATTCATTCCGATTGTCAGAAGGACGCACCAACAATGAGGCAAAATATCATGCCCTCATCACTAGCCTCGATTTGGATCTTGAGATTGACGTGCCCCATTTACATGTGAAAGGGGACTCCGAGCTGGTCATCAGGTAGGTCAATGGTGACTATGTTGTCAGAAAGCCAGAACTCATTCCACTGCTGGAGTGCACCCTCCTTCTAATGGCACAGCTCCCTTCTCGGCCAGAGGTCGTTCATATCCCCCGGTCGCAAAACAGTCAAGCAGATGCTTTGGCTAGCCTGGCCGCGTCACTAGCGGAACCTAAACAGGGCAGCTTGATTATCCACATGGCACACCAGAGAGTCATTGCTCCCGTTATTCTGGAGGATGATGGTGGCCCACAGGTGAACCATCTTACCGCATGTGCCCCAACGACAGGATCCCCAGGGACTTCAGACACGGTAATCAAAGTAGTTCCTGATTGGAGGACACCATTGGTTGAATACCTCCTGTGCGGTAATCTTCTGTCGAACCGAGCCAAGCATGAGCGAATTCGACGCCGCGCACTGAAGTTTACCCTTCAGAGCGGTCCCAGCCTTGAGAAGATCCTTTATAGATGCGGATTTTATGGTTTTCTCCTCCGTTTCCTTCAAGGATTCAAGATCCCATAGGTCATGCAAGAGGTTCATGTTGGTTCCTGTGGTTCCCACCAGGCTGGGTCGACGGTTTCACACTAGATTCAGAGGCTGGGGTACATTTGGCCCTCCATGATCCATGACTGCATTGAGTTCGCCAGGAGGTGTCATGCGTGCCAAGTTCATGCTAACTTTGTGCATCAGCCACTGGATCCCCTCCACACTACCAAGTATTCTTGGCCCTTTGCAGTCTAGGGATTTGATGTCATAGGACCTTACCCACCGGCGACAGCTCACCAATGTCTGTTCATTCTGACCGCTACGGATTTCTTTTCCAAGTGGGATGAGGCAATTCCGCTCAAGGAAGTCAAAGCCCGTTCTATCACTGACTTCGTGAGTTCCAACATCATCTATCGATTTGGGGTACCTCACGATGTCCTCACAGATAACAAAACCAACTTCCGAGAAGCCGATCTGAAGAAATTGTACTCTAAGTACAACATTTTCTCTAACCATACCTCCCGCTATCACACGCAGGTGAATGGACAGATTGAGGCATTTAACAAAACCCTCTCTAACATTCTGCAAAAAATGGTTGTTCAGAATAACAAAAGTTGGTTGGACAAGCTCCCCAACGCCCTTTAGGCTTATCGGACGATGACTCGTAACTCCACCTAGGCGACCTCGTATTCCCTGGTGTATGGAGCTGAGGTCGTCCTACCCATCGAGATTTAGTTGCCCTCATTGCGCACGGCGGTCTACGACCAGCAAGTGCCGGATAGAGTTGCTGAAATCTATCTAGTGGAATTAGAAGCACTGAACGATAATAGGCTTCGCGCTCTTCACAACCTGGAAAGGCATTAGAGCGGGATGGCTCGAGCTTTCAATAAGCGGGTTCGCCTCCTCTCTTTCCTACAAGGCAATCTGGTACTGGCCCTCAGGGCGCTAATGATTATTGGCAGGAAACCACCCAATTTGGAGCCCAAATGGGAGGGGCCTTTCATCATCCATAAGGTATATCCCAATGGTGCATATTACCTGGTGACTATTGATGGAAAGCGTGTAACTCCTCCCACCAACGCCAAGTTCCTCAAGCAGTACTTTGCTTGGGGCCCCTGGGTCCTGCATGACCCTAAACTTCATTGGGTCCTACATTTGGGCCCCTGGGGTCCCCCATGACCTTAAACTAAATTTGGCCCTGCATTTGGGCCCCTTTGGTCCAAGTTCCAAGACCTTAAACTAGGATCCTTGCATTCCTATATGACCCTAAAATACATTTGGTCCTACATTTGGGCCCTTGGGGTCACCCATGAACTTAAACCGGATGAGGGTCCTGCAGGACCCTAAACTGCATTTGGTCCTACATTTGGGCCCCTGGGGTCCCCCATGACCTTAAACTGGATAAGGGTCCTGCATGACCCTAAACTGCATTTGGTCCTACATTCGGGCCCCTGGGGTCCCCCATGACCTTAAACTAGATAAGGGTCATGCATGACCCTAAACTTCATTTGGTCCTACATTTGGGCCCCTGGGGTCCCCCATGACTTTAAACTGGAGAAGGGTCTTGCATGACCCTAAACTGCATTTGCTCATACATTTGGGTCCCTTGGGTCCCCCATGACCTTAAATTGGATAAGGGTATAGCATGACCCTAAACTACATTTGGCCCTACATCTGGGCCCCTTAGGTCAGAGTTCCAAGACCTTAAACTAGGATCCTTGCGGTCCAGCAAGACCTTAAACTGTATGTCCGTCCTCACTGCAAGACGTTAAACTGCAAGCTGATTAGGCATACCTCATCGAGGCCTAGCCTCAGGACCCTTGGCCTTCTTGGTCCCCTTAGCCCATGCCTTCACCCAGATCATGCGATGTGGTGTAGGATTATGTCCTCATTCACGACGGGCTATCTGCCACGCCATGCACACTCCACTGGAAGAAATTCCCCTTATCATCATACATAACGTTAAACTATACTTCTAGAACTACATGTGGATTGATTCCCATACTCATGGGATATGTAGGACCACCTGAACACCTAGGTTTCTAGTACATCCCCATCTCTTAAGAGATCCCATGATCTCCTGGTCACCTCAGTCTCTTGGCCTATCCCATCCCACAGGGGGATATATAGGTGTGATGTGGGGTTTTTTGGCACCATGCCCCCTTCTCCCATGAATCTGCCATATTTTTTCCGCTCTCAAACTGAGCCCTTCGACTCTTTCCAGTGGTCCGCTAATGTGATCAATGTACTCCGGTCTAGGACATGGAGTGTTAGATTCAACTTAGGCAAGTTTTTGTCTGCTTTCCAAGCTTCGTGCTCCCCTTCATTCGGACCCCCATTATCTTTCACACACGGAGGGACCCCCAAGAATGGCTTGGATACAATTCCTTAGGGATCTCCTACCGTCATGGTCCAAAGCCCCCAAGGGTTTTAGAAAACAAATTGATAAAAATCCCGCGTTGCGAACATGGTCAGTGGTCGATGCTCATTTGTTTGTCCACATTTTAGGCTAACGCAACAAGATGCTGTGTTGCGAACATGGTTATCAGTAGTCATCTGTCATCACATCGGATCATTTAGGCCCTGAATGTTGGTTGCATGATTCACATTATGTTCCACCCCATCATGTCAAGGTGGAATCTTGGCACTCCTTGCACTATCCCTCAGTGCACCCCCGCACGTCAGATGGACAAAGCTGCGTAACAGTGTCTCTCGGGGCCCTCGCAACCCGAGCACCAAGGCTATGTGCTAGAGTTTTCTCTAAGGATCATGAGAAGCTTGACCCTCATCCCCATGGGAGACAAGGAGTCGCCCAGACATTGCGTTTCAGGCCCAGCGCAGCTAGAAGCTAGTGTCTCCTGTCCCCCTAATTGTTGGACCCTCGTCTGCTCCTTGGCCCGAGGCTCCTCTCCTAGAGTCGCGCGCGGTGATGGTATATGGATGAGCCCTCATACACATTAGAAACGCCTTATCGCATCGTGCATGTTCCCCCAGGTCCAAGCCATACGCCCTTAAACTGTGGTGTTTGGTCCCACCACATGACCATAAACTGTGATGATATCGTCCTGGCCACAGGACGAAAAATGGCACTGCGTTGTGGTGACCTCCCCATAGGAGAAATCACGATGGGTATTGGTCCATTACCCTACCATTTTTCTATGCCTGTATATGGCTTGATTATTGTGGCAATTCCAGGAGTTTCTACACTAGGCCAGTAATTCCATGAAGGAAAAACCATTTGCCTTCAAGGACAAACAAGATGTATCAAATGCTAATTCTTTTGGTGCGAGGGATAGACCCGCACACCTCTTTCATCCTTTGAACAAGTACCATGTCGTGTCATTCCATGCTTCAAGAACTATGTGTGGATTGATTCCCATCCAAGTGGGATATGTAGGAACTTCTGGACATTTCGTTCTGGGTCCAGCCCCAGGGATTACCAAATCCCATCCCTCCTTACTGTCGGCCCCTCATCCTGGCTTCTTGGGGAGTGGTGTAATTGCAACATTTACACCAAATAAGTTCGGGATTCCCCATAGTGATGTCGGGAGGCAAAAAATACCTCACCAGAGAGGTCCTGTTTGAAAATTGAGATAATCTGTGACCAGATAAATACGTCTTCCCAATGCGCCTCCGCCACGGTGGCGCAATTTTGGGAGTGTTGGACTATGTTCAAACAAACCACCACTCTACTTCCATGATTTGCATTCCCCTTTATTCAGATCCTCATCCACATTCATGTTTTATAGGACCCCCTAACAGTATGGATGAAAGAACTTTGGTCTTCCTGCTGCAACAATATGGATGAGAGACCTTTGGTCCTCCTATTGTAGCAATATGGATGATAGACCTACAGTCCGCCTACTGTCCTAGGACAACATCCCGGAAGACTGGTCATGTTTGATGGGACCCCCTAACAGTAGGGATGATAGACTTTGGTCCTCCAACTGCAACAATATGGATGATAGACCTTTGGTCCGCCTATTGTAGCAATAAGGATGATAAAACTATAGTCCGCCTGCTGTTCTGGGCCAATGTTCTATAAGACTGATTAAATATATTTGAGTTAGGCCCCATGTTGCGAACATGGTCAGTAGTCAGCCCTCATTTATTGTCCCTATTTCAGGCCAAAGCGATATGGATGCTGCGTTTCTGCCATGGTTAACAGTTATCTTCCATCATCGTGCCCCTATAGTGTTCCGGATTTGGGTAACGTGATTCACCTTTTTCATCTCCCCATGTTCGGATGGATTTCAATGCCCCCATCATTTCCCCACTTGTGTGTTAGAACACATTGAGATGATGGTATATCAATCGGTCTGAGGTCCTCTCCTCATAAATCCAAGCCCGATTTCAGATGCCTGAAGCTTGGTTAATGCCCCACAGTTTGATGAGATGATAACACAAGCATCCTTTATTTCTCACGTTGGGTGCAACCCATAGGAGCTTAGGGGTGAGTTGTTATCCATTTTTGAATTATGGTGATCATATTGAACCAAAGGTATAGATAAATGGATTTTTCCATATATTGGGTCAGAATGATGAGCAGTACAAGGAAAAGTTCATGATATGGCCAAAACAGAGCCCTTAGGGATCAGCGTGCTGGATTGATCTTTCCAACGCTGCTACCCTTTGGCTGGTAGCCTCCAGGACTGCTTTTCACTCTTTAAAGACTCTCTCTTCATCAGTAGCCATAGAGTGCATCTTGCCAACCCTAGCTTGTGCCTGCGCCCGCTCGGTTTGATGTACGGTCATCTGGTGACTTGCCTCCACAAATTTTTCTTGGGCATCAGCCAGCTGGGCTATCAGTTTCTCCACGAGCTCAGAGCATGTTGCAATGAAGACCTCCTTCTCAGCCGCCTGCCCTTTGAGGCACCGGACCTCCTGTTCCTCCCTCAGAAATTCTTGAGTGCTCGCCGATCTTTCCCAACATTGGGCAACGTCAGTGCGCCGGCGGCTCTCATGTATCTTCTCGACCATGTAATCACAGACCATCAGATGAAGATGTTGAGTGTCAGCACATCTGGCGCACATGAAGCACAGCCAGGTCTGGAGTGATCCCATCCATCTCAGCCAATCCGACTAGGGCTGCCTAATAAAGCACTGGATACACTTCTAGACTTTGTGTCATGTCATCCGGCTCTCCTCGACCGATTTTGAGTCTGAGTCATCTATCTCCTCAGGATCAGCAGGCCGATACGTAGGAAAGGCAGCCAGTAGGTCGGAAGCAGGATCCGCCTCAGGGATTTCTTTATGAGGAATAAGATCCTCGACATTTGGGCAACCTTCCTCTCTCGCCCCGATAGCGACAGTGATACCATCAGCTTCCGGCCCCACTCCAATAACAGCGTCGCTGATGTCCGCCACCCCCTTACTCACCAATTTCCAGGGCCGAATCAGTGCGGGAAGTATGTCCTAAACAAGGTGGTGCATCCACCACTGGTCCACCCATGGATGACCAGGGCTCGATAGCCCGACGAGCCTCCAATTTTGAGATCACTGCGTAAGGTGCACCCTGATTAGTTGGGATCTTTGATAGAAAGCTCCAGTAGTGAAGCATGGGACTTACAGGAACCATGAGTTTTGGCCTCCAGTGTTCTGGCTGCCACATGAGCTTTCGTAACGGGAGATCCCTCAGTGATTGTTAGTTCAACGATGGGCGTTGGAGTCCCATCCTGTCCCATCGGTGCCTCTACTCCATCCTTTATTGGGGATGCCTGATCAGCACCTAGGTGCTCCTGAGTGAAATAGAGAAATGTGTTAGAAAATACAAAAGAGAATGGATGAAGAAGGAAGATGAATACAGATGGAAACAGACCTTGAGTATCTCGGTTATGTCAAGATCAGATCCGACAATCTTGCTTCTCTCACGAAGACTCCGTTGGTAGGTCACACCCTGCGACTCCTCACCTTCACCTTCTCCTTCATCTTCTCCTTCTCCTTCATTGTCTTTTGTTTCCTCCTCTCCCTCCGACTCATCATCACTGTCACCTTCTCTCGGTGAAATCACGTCTAAATCATGCTCTTGTCCCAACATCACTTTCACTAGGAAAGGTGGCACCACACATCGACCCCTTTAGCGCATGTACATGTCCATGGCTGTCAGATAAGAATGCCGCCGATGGAACTATACCCGGTCGGTAACTCGAATGAGCCCAACCTCTAGCAGCTGGATCCCGTCCTGCATTATCTTCTGCCAGATGGCCTCAACGATCATTGATTGCCTCAGAGCCATCCAGGCCAACCATAGTGCCAGGAAGATTGCGTATTGGGAGGGTTCGAGCAGGTATCTTATCTACTTCCCAGGTAGTTCCCTGGCTGCCTCGTGTGACCCCCCTCTGGGAAATGAGGTCATAGCGGCACCATGCGATGTCCCTGCTGCTGAGGCCTCGGCATGCGTAGGCCTTTCTGCCTAGCATGCCCCTGGTTCTCCCCTTCTAGAAACACCTTGCCCCCCCCCGTCACCTAGTTTCCACGTGGTTAGTCTCGAGTTTCTGGACTCACTTGCGTAAAATCCCCTCAGGGTACGCAATGGTCCAGTGCTCGGCGTACTCGGTTGCTAGGTCAGCATCGACCCCGGTGGGAGGAAGGGTGAGGATGTCATCAGAGCCAAAGGTGGTGAACATCAACCACATCTGGTGCAAGACTCATGGATTCTTCTCCTCCCAAACAGCTGTAAATACCTTCTTCGGCATTCGCTGGAGGCACCCGAATTGCCTGGTAAATTGGGAAGGCACGTAAGTCTTGCAGATCACCTTCTCATCAATCCGAACCACGAGCTACCCGCCCCGGATGCTCTGGAAATACTCTTGCTACTCTAGTGAGCCTCGTCCATTCTCCACCATCTGGCCGACCTGGGTGGGGAACGGGCTGAAGTTGAAATTTGCGTGGTTATAAATTCGGATCCTTACGCCCTCCTCATTGAGCGTCATTGGTGAAACCCCTAAAATATTCAGGAGATATGGCCGTAGGTTGTTTCCCAAAGGACAGATGGCATTTGGGAAAGTATACCCGCCGAGATGAGCAGCCACCCAGCCGTGAAAAATCTGGAAGGGGCCACATTCCCTCTGGGGCGACCCCCTCGTGAGATGCGTCCCATAATGGTATACAACTTGGCCAGTACGGGGACCCCTAAATTGAACCTTTTGATGGCGGCCATGGGGCCTCCCATCACCAGTGTTGCTGGACGGATGCCCATCCTCGTGTCCTGCAGCGGCAGGAGGCACCTGCTCAGAAAGGTGGCAAGGAACTCAGCATACCAGAAGTTCGGTTCCCAGGCCTCAATGACGTGGTAGCCCCACGATTGGTATTACGCTGCCTCTAGGGTCCTCTAGTATGACCCATTCCTGCTCCGATGGGCCGCGGTTGGGCACCGTTTTCCCCGTCCCGGCATCTTGACCACCGGGTCATTCTCTAGGAACTGGCAGAACCAGTGTTTATAAGCGATGTCCTTCTGGAAGTCCGTGACCCCCAGCCTCTCTTTGGCCAGCTCCAATAGGTTCCACGTCAGCATGGGAGTCCGTGACCGGTCTTCCCAGTTGTTCTTTGGAGGAACGATCATGTCGTATTGGTAGCCCTCCAGTGGGATACCTCTGATTCAGTGAACATCCCAGAGGATGATGCCAAATTCCCCATGGTGAAGGTGTAATGTGTTGTATCAGGGGACCACCATATGAAGAGCTCTAGCCCGAGCTCAGGTTGACAGTGGAAGTGGAACTGCGACATCCAAACCGCCTCGAATAGGCCAATATGCTGTATCTCGGCCCCAAACTGGTCGCAAGTATGGAGAACCCAGGACACCAAGGCCCACTCACTAGTAAAGTTTCCCCCAGACCACATGTCCCAATCTTTCAGCCAGCCCTTAGTGTCATCCGTGATGCTCTGGCGGAATGTGCTTGCATAGAGGGCTTGGGAATTCTCTGTGGCAGGCTCATCCCCGGTAATGGTCCTAGTCCTCGGATTCAGGACATATACGTCCATATTCCTGGTTTCCCTAGCAGGATGGTCATTGTTGGTGATGTGGTAGTGGGGAAGCTCGTCCTCCCGGGTCACCCATGATCACAGTGTGTCCACCTTGATGCCGGGCAGGGGAACCTATTTTAGGATGCCGAAGTTCCAGAGCGGGAGGTTCTTAGATTGAGGATTCTCCTTCTGGACAGGGGTCAGTAGGTTGAACAAGGTTACATTGTTGGAAACGACCACCTTGTCACCATAAACCTCCTCATTTGTAGCCATCTCAACTCTATGAGCGGCGACATCCCCCTCAACAACTTGGTTTCCAGCCATTTCGAATTTTCATGAGAGTTGCACGAAATCAAGAAGAGGTGCGCGGAATCGGAAAGGGATGCATGCAAACGGGACTTGACGCATGCAATTCAGAAGTTAGACATGCAATCCGAACCATTGGTGAGCAATACCTTGAGTTTTTGTAGAAAGGCGCCTGGAATTCAGAATGAATTACACGCTTCCAGAGCATTTTTACGCGCTGCCGCGGAAGCAATTTTGCGCACGAGAGCGGTTAGCCTATCGCACAGAAAAGCTTGAGTACAGAACTTGGGACCCAATGCCCCTTTTTATAGGTGAATCTAGGGTTCCTCACAACGCGAAAAGTGAATTTTGCTCAGATCCATATCTTTGCATGCCTCATTGGATTTTTGCGTGCAATGCGCTTGGGAGACCCCCCATTCGGCGTTTCGGTGTTTTGCTCAGAATCCGATCGTTGTGACCTCTTGCCGATCCAATTCTGAGGGGGGGCATGTAAGCCCTAGGGGTGTGGAGCGAACCCACCTCTTCCAAGATACAAGAAGTTAAACTACCAAGCACATCGTCCTCAAAACATGACGTTAAACTATGATCTGACCCCATGCTTCGCACGCAGGGTCCCCCAGCTCGGACATTCTTTACACCGCTCGTCTCCACGGTAATGGAATCTTCCTTACATGGAATGATATCCTCCCTTTTGGAGTGTCTCTTGTCCACGGGGGAAGGGCTGCCTCAGAGCGTAATCCCCTAGCCTCTCTTTCAAAAGGTAGCACCCATGAACCTCCATACTTCCCCACTGCCAAGGCTAGTGGAGGGTGTGATAAGGGAACGAGGCATTTCACTTGTTCGGTCCCAAATCCCTCTCCCTCTGTGCTTTGTTGCACCACGAGCCTCCATCCTGGAGTAAGTCCCAACACTAAGGGATGATGACCACAGGTAACCCCCTGTTTCCTCTTTGGGCCACTCAATGCGTAATCCCCTCTACGCTTCTCACGGATACACCCTTCGCGACGTGATCGTCTAGTCCCTACTGCATCTTGTTTCTCACACCGAGCATGACTCACGTGGGCTTAGAGCAAGCATAGACCATGACATCCACCATGGGCCGCCTCAGAGCATAAGCCCCATCCTAGTGAACTATAGGGACTTTGATCCATGCTAAAGCAAGGTACGTAGTTAGCCTCAATGAGGTTCAAGCCCACCACCCGGTTGTTCCGACCTCTTCACGTCGGTTCACCAACACTATGGGCCGACTCAGAGCGTAATCCCCATCCCAGCGAACTATGGGGACTTTGATCCATGCTAAAGCATGGCACGTAGGTTGCCTTAACGAGGTTCAAGCCCACCACCCGGTCGTTCCGACCTCTTCATGTCGGTTCCCCAACACTATGGGCCACCTCAGAGTGTAAGCCCCAAACTGTATACCATCCCGCACGATGTTAAACTGTATGCCACCATCCTGCATGATGTTAAACAATATCACCCAAACTACGTGGACTTTTATCCGTGCTAAAGCATAGTATGTAGGTAGCCTCCACGAGGTTCAAGCCTATCACCCGGTTGTTTCGACCCCCTTGGTTTTGGTTCACCATCCACCATCGTGGGCCGCCTTAGAGCGTAAGACCCATATCCATACATTATGGGCTTCCTCAGAGTGTAAGCCCCATATGCCCCCATCCTGCATGATGTTAAACTGTATATCATCCCGCATGATGTTAAACTGTATATCGTCCCGCATGATGTTAAACTGTATGCCTGAACTACGGGGACTTTAAGCCATGTCAAGGTTTGGTATGTAGGAAGCCTCCATGAGGTTCAAGCTCCTCTTCACTCCATCACCCATCCAGATCCTTACCCGGGCCGCCACGTCCTGGTGGGATCATGCCACCTCATTCCACTCCATAGTATTCGGGAATCCGCCCACATGTTGTTCCCAACATCAGATCAGGGGGTTCTTTTATCTGATCCACTCTCAGTGTTCCGATCTGTCCGATCTGTCTCCGCAAGATGTTAAACTCGCGGCATGCCCCGTTTTAAACATGAAAATCTGAAGAAAACCTTAGATGGCACACAATTCCCCGCATCCGATGTGGGATGCCTTGAGCTTTAGAGCCCTCGAGAAGACCTATAGTAAGGGATAGAATATTGACATGCAAATCCCCCAGCGTCAAGACACGCCTACGACACCCCAGTGTGGCCATTCTACTCACCGAAGGTTGCTGCCCCAAATAGACCATTTAGAGCATCTCGACGAAAGCAGCATAATTAACTAGCATCCATGCAGATATGGTTTCCGGAACAAGATTCACGAAGCCGTCTTAAATCTATGAGGGAGACCCGGACTAGGAGATAAGCTACGAAGAGGAATCTAAAGAAGGAAGAACCGACATCCCATCATCCCGGTTTCGATCAAGGAGAAGACGTCCCTGAACAAGGAACGGATTTTGCCCGCCTTTGGAAAGTGGGAATGCGGGGCAACAAGCCACGCGTCCTCCCCTGCGTGACAGATGTGTGCGCGCGCCCCGGTGGAAAGCGTCAGAAACAATGAAATTTATTAGGATTTTTCCCTAACATATCCTAATTGTATTCTTGATATTTCCTAGGGATCTATCTGATATGTCCAGGGTGTATTCCCAACATGTCTATAGTGTCTGTCTAACAAGGATATCATGTCCCACGGTGCTTCACATGATCAAATATGATATTTAAATTGGTTTTATCATAAAAATGATGAAATTTTTAATAATATTCATGTGATAAACAAATAAATTTATAGGTCCTTTTGTGTGATCAATGATTAAATTTTGGAGAGCTACCACATGATCTAACTGAGATGTCCAGATGAGTTCGCATGACTTGGATGACATGATTGGGTGTTGTATAATGACTTGGATAACATTTTTAGAGGAATTTTTGTGACTTGAATGATATTGTTTGCTAATGTTTCATAACTAATGAATAGTTCATGTGAATATAATGATTTCATCGCATAAAAATTAGCATATCTATCTCCACGTAAGGCTTCAACCATTTCCATCCTTTATCACATAGACAACTCAATGTTCATCAAGCATTATCATGTTGATACATGACACAACCAATTGAATACATAGAGAATACTTTACATAATATGTTTGATGCAATGGAATTCCTTTGCATGATTAATAGAGTGATCACACAATTCTTATACACCTGTCACCTAATCTCTGAAGTCATTATCCAAGTTTACCTCATAGAAAACCCTTGTGATTGAATAGATTTACACTCTTATAATTCCACTCTCACCTCTATGCTCCCATGTGTATCCATTTTTTGTGATGAGGGGGAGAAATTTATAGGTATTCCCACCTGGGTTATATTACCCCTGGAACAATGTGTATATTATAGATATAGTATTAAGTCGGTGGAGCATCACACGTTTCGTATGAACCCAATGTGGGTAATCCATGATGTCATCCTTCTATCACATGATAATTAGTGACTGTATAATCACTCCATTGACATATTTATTAGAATCATGTATTGTTGAAGTTTTTTTTCTAATACAATTGACATATCAAAGGTTAATTTCAAGATTATTCTGTTATGTTAGGGAGCCTTCATGAGATTAGGATTTTTGTCGAGGAGGATTTGGTATGATCGAGGGACACTTGTCTTGGGACCTTTAAGAGATCAAATTGGCTTATAAAAGGGTTTTCATGGGATTAATGAGATGATTACATGATTCATGTAAACCCCTTTGCATGAAAAATTGTTTAACATTTCCTCTCGTGAGGGTACTTCCTTTTTTATATTTTATTCCTTATTTTACAAGACTTTTGGAATTTTCTAATTGATTGTCCATCAGGACATTGCATGATAAAATGGACATGTTTAAAGTAATTCACAAGATAGAGATTGAATTTCTAGTGTCCTTCACATGAAATGTATGACATGTTGGTGGGGCTTTCAAATGATCAATATATTGATCATATAGATCGAATCCACCCTTCACATAAAAAGGTGAGTAGCTTCCTTTTGCATGAGGCCTCTACCTTTTTTATAATTTTAATATACTGTATACGAGATATTTGAATTTTTTCATTAGTTTTCCATAAGATATTTTTATGATAAATAATGGATATCATGATGTCATGTGATCATTACCACAGATAGTCACTCCACTTGTATGTGGATCCGAAGGGACGTCACATGATCGAATGGAAATTTTCGAGGGCCTTTGCAAAATAAAGCTGAAATATCAGAATTCTTTGGCATGGCATGATTGAAATTACACAACGTATCTCATGTTATCATTGTACTAATATTGTGATTCTTATGATCCCTTATCATGAAATTAAATATAACTTCAATTACATGAAGCTTCTGCCTTTTTTATCTTTTATTTTATAAGGGCATTTAGTTAATTGTTAGGTGCCTGTCAGTTGACATGTCACATAACCAAAGGAACTCATCTAGTCATGTTCTCATTATCACGATTATATCTCAAAGTTGATTTTTGTGAACAGAAATAGACGGAGTTATGTGAATGTCTCATTCGTGTGAGGTTCCAAGGGTTATGCGATCACATATATTCTAGGGGGTCATGCGATAATGTAACCTACTTTCATGATCTCTGTGTGGACATGTTTCACCTTCCTTTTGTGGATAAAATAATACCTATGGTTTAAGTATCTCATAAATTCTAAAATTATCAATGCTCATTTGGTGAGCATCAACATCCTTTTGGAATTATATATTTTAAAAGTTCATGAAATTCAATTAAACACTTATCACTCCAACCATGTCATTCTTTCAAGTTAACTAATCCCAAACCATGCCAATAAAACTATGAATATAGTACAACCTAAGAATGTTGGTTTCTTATAATCTATATAGATTTGTTCCAAACAGATTTTTTTAATGTTTTGATCACTTATATTAGGAATTAATTCTTCAAGATGATCTTTTATGTAATGCAAAACATCTTCATCATCATTATACCTTGACTTGTTTGTTATTTCACCATGCCAGATCTAGTATGTCTAATTATTCCTAATTATAGAGAAAATCATATGGTATTTAATTTATATATATACTAATTTACTCATATTCAAACATTTCATGCGTGTAAAGAAAATAAGATATTTGTTTTCAAGATTTGGTTTGGAAAATTACAAGATATTGCCAACCCCTTTCCCAAATTCATTGGTAGTTCTCTATAAATTTATCCAATTATGGCCCGTTAATTGTCTAAAAAATCACAATATAATAGATTAATATATTAATATAAATAATTATTTAATTATATATATAATAAAATAAAAATAAAACATATAATCAAACATAAAAATAAATAATTTAAATTGGAATAAATTTTTAACAAATAATTTTTATATTAACAGCAATTTTTGAATAAAAAACAAGTTGCAAAAAAAATTCTAATCAAAAGTAATTGTAAAGACGAAAAAAATTATAAATAATTTTTTTTTAAAAAAAATATTTCAACCAAAGAAATATTATAATGATAAATATGTATAAATACATGAAATTATAAATCAAATAGTTAGAACCAAAAATAAATTACAGCCATAAAAAATTTATTATTATAAAAAAATTTATAACATTAATAAAATTTTAACAAAAAAATTATAATTGAAAATAAAATGCCTAAAAATGATTGGATGAATTCAATTTATAAGTAACAGATATTTTAAAAAAAAATAATGTACAAAATTTAGATAAAAAGAGATCTAGAATTCTGTTGAAGTCACTCGAAGATGGTGGAAACATGGAGAACACTACAATATTGAAAATAAAAATATTAAAACATATAAAAATAGATAGTTTAAAGATGAATAAATTTTTAATAAATAAATTTTATGTTAAAAAATATCTAAAAAATAAAAAACAAGTTACAATAAAAAATATTTATCAAAAGTCAGTATAATGACAAAAACAATTTATAAATGAAAAAAATGAAGAAAAAACTATTTCTACCACACAAAAATCATAATAATAAA
The DNA here is from genome assembly GCA_963277665.1 of Viscum album. Classification (NCBI taxonomy): domain Eukaryota; kingdom Viridiplantae; phylum Streptophyta; class Magnoliopsida; order Santalales; family Viscaceae; genus Viscum; species Viscum album. Next base: position 787,304,615 of record OY728164.1, read on the forward strand.
AAAATTATATGTAAAAATAGTTACAACATAAAAAAATAAAGTGAAAAAATTACAATAATAACTAATTTTTAACATTAAACAAATTCTAAAAAAAATTATAATTGATAATTGAATAAATTCAAAAAAATCAATAAATGAATACAATTTATAACTAACATATAATTAATTTATCTTCAAAAAAACATGAAAAATATGGAGGTGATAATGAAAATAAAATCATGAATTCTGATGAACTCAGTTGATGGTTGTGGCGATAGGGAGAATGATGCAATATTAGGGATAAATGATTATAAAAATAAATTATAAGAAATAATGAACAAAACGATTTAACCACAGTTACATGGAGTCTTATTTTTTTGTAATCATGGAAATAAAATTTACCTAAGGGGAACTATGAAAAAGACTCTTATACATGGAAATTCTAGTTCATTGGTGGTGTATAGTTATGAGTAACCACACAACCTCACTATATGGGGAAGTGTATTCCATTAGTGACATGAACCATTTACACATGATTTTGATATCCATGCATGTGGATCAAGAGAGGGTTTGAAATATGATTCTAGTGGAGGTTACATGATTGGTACATACTTTGGTAAACCGTGTGACCAAGATAAGTAAGAAAACCAAAAACATAATTTTTATATTTACCCCCTTTCTCTAAATCTAATTTATATTAATCTTGTATCCAACTACCATAATATCAGTTACCCAACCAAGATGAATATAATGGGATCTTCTCTCATTCTTCTCTAAACAACCAAATAAATATCTCCGTATATTTCAACTATATTTCAAAATTAAATCCCTATTTTATCTTCATTCCCCTTTGTGGAATTATTTTCCTTGATTTTTTCATTGTTTTATTATCCCACGATTCTTAATGTACATGGTGGTTGAACATAAGGTGTGGGTTTGTCTAATATTATAAATTTTATCAATTATGGATTATATATGTCCTTTTATAACGTGGTTTGGATTTCATCATTGAAGAAGACTTGGTTATGATTATTAATGGTAGGTGTCTATGTGAAAAAAAATTATTTGAGAAATCATGTAATGATCAGGTTTTATAAAATCTTTTAATATAAATTTATACCTATATGTGATAACATTAATGATTCTATAAATTTTTTTCAGTTTTTTCAAAACATGGAATAAATATTTTCTAGGAATTCTGGTTCTTAACTTTATAAATAATTCCTTTTTTATATCAAGTGTCAGTAAAAATGTATGTTATGGTTGGTTTAAATTAATTTGAAGACCAATGATATTATTTGGATGTTTGATGATTTTCAAAGTTCAAATTAATGGTTTTAAATAGTTATTCACTATTTAAATGGGTGTTTGATCCTTTTAAAATTATTTTTGAGTTATATGAGTTACTTGATATGTTTTGAATTTTTTTCTCATTAATAGTTTTAAATGGATATTTTGATTAATTTATTTTCATATTTTGATTTAAAGGCCTAATTAGAACCTTATAAAAATTAGTTTTCTTTATTTTGAAACCATTATCTTAGGTCCCTTATGTTATTTCATGGATTATATTTTACCCTATGTGGGTTGATTTAAATAATTATTTGATACTTTTATCAATGTCAAAGGGGATGTTTCTTGAAAAGGTAATAGAGATAAGGTTTTAGATTGTTATGATTTATTATGGATTTATGTGATTATTGTACAATTTGTTTATTTACTCAACTCTAATTTAGTTATGTCATGGGATACCTTGGTAACTAAATTATATATCTATGTTCTTATAACACTAGCATAGATTACTACATTTTATGGTTTCCCCTAGTGAAAATTATTCTTTTTCTAGGGGAGTTCCCCCAAGGAGGAATTTTGAGAGTAAGATAGGTGGTTATTATATCCTTTCATAATGTAATATAGGCTGTAATTTTCTTCCACTTGAGTTTGTATATAATTTTCTCTTATTAGGACTAATTTAGTTTCTCATGATTTTATTACCTTACTTTGAGAACTTATTATGGTCATACTTGATATATATATTTATATATATCTTATTATAATAATATTATTTTCATATTGATTCCTTGTTTTTATTTTTCTGTATATCATAGTACTTTTACCATGATGATTTACAGTTATATATATATATTCTATTTATTATTTCCTATTTATATTATTTAATGACATTCTAATTAGATTTTATGAAAAAGGTGTTTTAGAACAGTTGTGAAAAGATGAAAGACTTTTTTTCTAATTTCATAAACATGGATGTCCACCTTTTCAAGGGTTTAAATTGTTTTCTTTTCAATTTTTTGGTTACAACATTGATTTATAAAAATTTGAATTTGAAATAAAAATTTCAAAGTTAAACTGATTTTTTTATCTCTATATGTTCAAACCCATCATTTTAGGCATGATAGTGATTTTTTTAAAGAATAATTTTACCGATCAGATTTGTAGTAAGTGTAATTTATTATCCATGGGATAAAAGTATGATAATTTATTCTTTACACTTTATCAAATACAAACCCACATTCTACATGATGTTAAAACTATAATTTATGAAATTTCTTATAAAATGAATTTCAAGACTCTTTGGTGAATTCCTACTGGGCATCTTTAGCTCTCACACTACATATTAAACTTTTTGTATGTGCCACTATTATATTTTCATTCAAGTTACAATTTTTTGATATCATATTATATAATATTCTCATGGTCCACTGATGTATTTTTTGGATGTGGTGGGTGACCTCAAGTCGCATAGAGTTGATTGATTGGGGTCTAATGAATATGGTTTATTTGGGGATGTTATTATAATGACTAACTCAACCTTCCTTTTATTTTGGTATATTTATTTTTTTCAATACTTTTTGTGTATTATTCATGATGTTTTATATTTTACAATATTATATTGGTTATTTGTATTGATTGTTCAAAATTTGGTTAGTTGTTATTATTTGTAACTTTTTATTTAATATATATGGAAGTCCAAAATATAGATTCCCCATGCTATATTTTTTGTAAAAATTAACTTCCTATTAATATTTTTTCAAGGTTGAAACTTTTACCATGTAGTTATCCTTAGTTTAATAACACTATTTGTCGGACCAGGGTAATCAAGAACATGTATGAGGTTTTATTGTGGATTGAATTTGGTGACATGGTAGGTTTACACCTGAAAATTCTTAATAAAATTGTATAAAAGTGACCGCTTATTATTGAGGAGAGTAATAATAGTATTAAGACTAGATCATTAGGAATTAATTTTTTTGACATGAGTAGGTGCAAGATAACCACCTTTCATAAGTAATGTTGTTTTACCATGTATAGTCTAGAACATAGTCATAAATTTAAATATAAATTTATTTTTTTTGGTATATTTTTATCTGAATTGATCATTTTTAATCATTATTGGAGTTATATAATATATTTTATAGTTTCATGGAATTTTATAGTGAAATAGAAGGAGAATCAAGGGAGAACTATCAGTTCACAATCTTGAAAACTGTGTACAAACTATATGAAATTCAAGAATTTTTTTGAAAGGATCATAAATTTTAAATAGTGTATTCAAAAGTTTGGTTGTATAATGAAATTCAAGAAGTTTTTTGAAATTTTTTAAAAATATTTTTTTTCAAAGTTTGGATTATTTTATAGAAATTATTTTTTAGACTCTGAATCAAATTATTATTTTTAAATGAATTATTTAGAGTGTTTTTTTAAATTTAGTTATATTTGTTTTATTGATTGATCCCTTGGTTTATACTTCTGTTATCTAATTTTAAATATGTATTTTGTATTTATTGGGTTTGTCTTTTTTGTTATTTACAATATGTATCTCATAAAGGTATTAGTGAAACATGGAAATCATGTATGTAGGGATGATTACCAAGGTGATTCCTTTCATTATCTAAGTGTCACCCTTTTAATTGTTGACTTTGCAATGATTTTTAATAGAGTTGTGGAGTTGTCATCTTCTCAGCTATTATTCCCTATTTGGAACTTTTTGAATCCTAGAATAACTATATTCATTAGTGGTCAAGGTCATCCAAAGTTGATGGAGTGGTTGGAAGTGATTAATGGAATCTTAATTTCTCTAGAAACACATAATACATAAATGGTAAAAGATATTATATAATTGTTTGAAGGACCAATACAAGTGTGGTGGGAAACTATTTCCCCATATTAGTTCTATGATAATATTTATTGTGAATTATTCAAAAATATTTTTATTCAGTTGTACTTCTTAATAACATGAAGTTGGAGACATATTTTGAAGGATATAATGAATCTTTGAGTTTATATTTTTCTCACCATAGTAGGTCACTAATAACTCAATAAAAGATAAATGCTTTAAATGGGGCCTTTATCCAAACCACATATTAGTTGTATTTGAATTTGGTACATCTTTTTATAATGATATGGTTGAAAAGGATTTGATGGTGGGAAAAGATCATATAGGGAATCTATTAGTGGGAGGTGTACCTGACCCCTCATATATGAGAATTTTTTTTAGACTGGTGTGAAATAGTTTCTAGATGTGATCAGTTTAGAAAGTTTTCATGATTAGAGTCAGACTTCTTAGAAACATTTTGGTACCTATATGAAGAATATATCTCTCTTGTGTTTCTAGTACATGACACTTGGACAATATAAATCTATTTACTTAGGAGTTCCAAAGACTTGAATTTGATGTGGATGTCCAGGTCATCTTTATAGATTTTATAAATTTAATTATCAATGGTAGAGGAATGAAATTCATATACAATCCATACTTGAATATCAATTTGTATGTGGATTTTTTCTTGATTATTTAGTGTAGATTTTTACCTTGAGGTGAATATTACAATATGTATTCTTTGGGAATATCTACTATTCTTATCTTATAAAATGTTGGTTATTTTTTCATGTGAATTCATCAGTGATTAATCATTCCCATTTAGATCTATATATATTGTTAACCATGTGATGAGATTTATTTTAGATGAGTTTTACATGGGAAGTATTTGATACATACTTAGTTAACTAGGATGAGTGCTACACTATCTTAGATTATACATTGGCTAGTACCTCTATTGAAGACTACACCATTACTAGGGTATATTACCCAATAAGTCCTAGATGGTAAGATGAGGTTTTATTTCTTTCAATTCATCATAGACTAGTGTTCCATGAGTGTGGTCTTAGGTTATCCTCCCTTTTAGATTTGATACCCATGGTTAGAGCCCATGTTATTTCATGTTAAGGTATATTTCTTAATCATGTTTCTCTCCCATTCCTATTTTATAGAATGTTTATGAATCATTTGACATTAACATATGTTCTTTGGGGTATTCTATTTTTTATTCTTTATTAAATGAATTTTAAACTAGTTTCTCAAGAGGTGTATTATGGTTGGGTGAGATTTTAATTTCCTATGATATTTTTGGGAGACTTATTTTATTTGGTGATTTTTTTATTATATGAGTGTTTTTTACTTATCTATTTATTTTAAGATGAATTCTAAATGGAATGGATACTTATAACTAGTATCCATATTATATTTTCCTATGATACTATTTTTTTAGAATGAATTATTTGAACTTTTTATCTATTTATTATGATCTTGTCATGCATGATGTTGTTGGATGATATTTGAGGATTTGTTCCTTTGATCTTTAAGAATTTTATTATAACTAGTGTTACGTTTTCCTTAGACATATTTGTGTTTTTCCAAACCCCCCTACATTTATATACTGATGAAAGGATGGTAATATTCAATCATTTTTTATATTAACTGGCCATTCTGAGAGGGATAAAATATTTTTTCATGAGATGGATCATTCATACCTACTTACTCAATTGATTTTATTGGTAAAACTTTAAACATCTAATTAGGTGAAAAGATTTTTATCCTTATTCATTTTTTACTTTTACCAATAAATTTTTAGGGGAAGAATTTAGTTCAGTGAGGTGAATTATGAAACCCCCATGTATGTGGTTTTCCAAATTTAAAATATTTAATCATTTAGAATCTTTGATTTTAAATGATTACGACATGGATACCATACACTTACTTGTAACAATGAAGGTCTATTCATACTTTTTGTGCCTTGTTTATTGAACGATACATGATTGTTTCATGTTTAGAAATAGAAATATAGAATACACATATATAGAGTTCAATTTAAGTAATAACAATTTAGATGACCTCTACATAAGGGTAAACAATGTGGATGAATATTCTTCATAGGAATTATAGTTCATTGGTAACATACAATAAGCACGTAGTTATAAGTAACTTTGTGGCATCACTTTACTTGGGGTGTATTCTTTTAGTGACTCGGTCATGGTATACTCATGGTTTAGAGAGACATATAGGTTAATCATGTGCGCTGTTATAGATCAATTACACTAAAAGCTACATTGTGGATGGATATTTTTCTAAACCATATGGACAAACTATCTAGCTTTCCCAGATATTGGATTTATGAATTTACTCTTTGTCCTATACTCAATTGTATACCCATTTTATAGGATATATCCATCATATTGCTTGTAATGTAATTTCCCATTCATGATTTTTGTATCAATGAGAGGGGGAGGGGTGAATCACTAATATATTTTTATATTATGTCTCCTTACTTTTGAAACAACCTTCACCTCCTATTAAAGATTTATTTCTCTGATGAAAGCAAATCAAACACACATCCACATGAACAAAATAATTTATATAGTTCACTACTCAGTAAGAGTAGATACGTCCTTTTGTGGTTTTTAAATAATCATATACCACACAATACACTATAAAACAATCCTTTTTATGGAATAAAATGATTAGGGTATCCTCTTACACTCATGTAGTAGTATGTTCAATACAACAGTGCATATGATTCAAATAGCATGAAATGTTGTAATAATTTTTTTGCTTCCTGATCAACTTTCATATAAAATAATCTTTCAAATAAATTCTTTATATTATTACCAATGAGTAGGTAATAACTCCTTGGACATTGTAATGAAACTTAGTTTTATTTAACAGTCTAACTCCCAAGTCTGATTTCTCAATATGACAATATTGGTATATCAGAAGACCACTAAGATAATTCTGACCCACTTCTATATGATTTCAAAAATCCCAGTCCTATGATCTAGCCTAATATGTTGACCATATAAATACTATCTTGTCTCTTCTCCTTTCTTATTTTTCAGGCGATTTTCTTCAAGAAAACACAATTTAGAAACTTCTTCTTTCTAGACTTGTGGAGATTCTCTCTCCTCTTTCATGTGAGATGCAAATCAAGAAATACAAAAAGTATTATCCTCCTTTTATAGACACTCCAAAATAGTTTAAACAGGATTCTATAATGTATTTCCCACTTTACTAAATTTTCCTAATAATCAATCTTCTTTAAATCCTGGATCTTTCTTTTACTATGTTCAATGACTTTAATTTCCCTTTAATTTAGGATATCTCTTTGAATTATTCAACACTTCAGAGTTCCTAACAATTTTTTGTCCAAAATAAATTCCTAATTCAGATTACCTAATACAATTTATTTATTATGATAAATGCATTTGGTCAATCTGATTTTCTTGACCCACATACAAACAAATCAGAACTGAAGACATCTCGCAATGTTTCTCTACACCAATTAAAAAACTAATATGACCATTATTATTTCCTCATCACAATGAAGAAAATGGATTCATTTATACGTTTTTCTATATTTATTTTGAAAAATTAAACAAAAATTCCATCCAATTATGATTCTTCTTACCAAATGATTTAAAAAAGGTATAAAAATTCTTGGAACACCGAGCAAGCTTCCTTCCCCCTTTGATAAAACTTTAAAAAAGTCTTTTAAACAAGACTCTTCTTCTTATTTTTTTTCCTAAGCTACTTTTTAGAGATATTACAAACTTTCTTTATCACTTAAATCAACCAAGAAATCTTCTCAATGATAAATGGTTGACTATTTTGTTGATTTATCTTAGTCATAACAAACCTTTATTTTTCAATTTTCCCAAAATATATTAATAAAATTCTTTATAAAAACGTATCTTCTTAAAAAAACATTTCATATCAATCTTCCTCTAATTTCATAAGGATTCCAAAAAACATTAATGACTAATTGGTTTTAGAGTAAGTCAAATTATCAATGGAACACCGATTCTAATAGACTAGCTCCATCAATATCAACTTCAAAAACTTTTCTCTTATTATGAATATGATACTCCAACTCATCTAGGTTCCATAAAATTCTAAATATGATGATCCCATATTTATTAACTTCAGACCAGAATGTTTTTACTCTATCCAAAAAAAAAATTTCCAAAAAATCTTACTTGAGTCACGACTTCCTCGTGACATTGAAAATGTTGAAGATCATCTTCAGAAATGCTTGAATTATTGATGGAAAGTATTTCTACTTCCCATCCTTACTGGAAAATTCTTTCTTTCCAATCTGAACTTGAATATAGTTTTCCTAAATATTATCATCATTTTTTCTCCCCCATTCATTCATCATGCTTGCATCACAGGTTTATAAAAGAATTATGATTTTTTGAATTACGAAACGTAAAATCATCTTCAAATTCTCATTATGATTTTACTTTAAATCTAGACCTAATGTGAGTCTGATGACCCCTTTCTTTCAAAAAATATCTTCTCAAAATGATGGAATTTCTTATGAATTGTGTCTATTATATCGTAAATATGATGGTTAGTCTAATTTTTCATATTTACATAGTGAATTGATTTTTTTATTTGACAATAAATGACAACACACTTGTAATAAAAACTTCTTATAAGTTCTAAAAACCATCTCCAGCCAGTATGGTCACAAAAATATCCCATTTGGATTTTGATTTCTACCAATATTAATAAATAATAGATCTTTGGAAGCTCAATATATGGATAAATTATCAACAATTCTAATCCCACGTGAGCTAACTCATTGTAAAAAATAATAATTTTTGACCGGAAAACCATTTTGTCCAAAATTAGTGACTCATAAACCCTCTTTATCTTTTATTCATAACTTTATGAACTTATTTCCTTTTCTTAATCCTCATTACTGTTCCAAAAGTTCCCTATAACCACTCAAACAAATAGTTAGAATAGTTCACACACTTATAATGTTATATTCACAGCTTACCCACAACTCATCCTTTTAATATGCTTCCTTAAAAGGTTTGGCACATAACAATGGTTAGATTTATGAAAAATTACCCCCCTTGTAAAATTTATCCAAAGAAAGATGAGAGAGGGTAAAATCACATACCTAAACTATGATGAGAAACATTTTGGAAACCCATGTTCATCCTCAATTTTGGACGTTCTTCCTTCGATAAAAGTTTTGCGAAAATATCATCGACATTTTCCAATGTGAGAACATAATCAATCTTCAAATAATTCTTCTCCACATGATCTTTGATGAATTTATATTTTATATCAATATTTTTTAAATGATAATGTTATACAAGATTCCTTGTATGGTTGATTTCACTTTGATTATCACAACCCAATAGCATGGTCAACATTACTTAAATAAGTAAATCTTCCAACTGAGTATCAATCCACATAATTTTGGTAGTATCGTGAGTGTAAACATGATACTCATACTAAGTCATGATGTGAGTTACTGATTTTTTTTTCTTTCTAAACCAACTATCAAAACTTTTTCCCAAAAATAAGACTCTACCAAATGCGGATCTTAAATTATCAACCTTTCCCTCTCATTCGGCATCTAAATAACCAAACAAGTTAGTACATTCTGAGATATCATACCTGATTAGGATTTTTTTCACATTGATATATGTGAGAATTATTTTTCCATCCAATATATTTTATTCTTTTGGAGCACTCGGAAATATTTCACATAAGGTAACAACATAAAAAATACCGGCACTTGAGGTAGTCAAATCTAACAAACTTCTCATAAAATTACAAAAATCTTTTTGATCAACTTAATTTTCTTCTCCATATTTTATGAACTTGGTTATCAATGAAATTTTTTTGGAAACTAGTTTAAAATTCTCTAGGATAAAATTATTAATAAGTTCCTTAACATACTTTTCTTGAGAGAGAAAAATGTGTTTCTTCTTTTGTAAGATTTATAACCCAAGAATGTATTTTATTTCTCCTAGCATGGATATCTCAAACAACTTTTTAATCTCTTTATCAAAAATTTAACAATAATATTCATCATTCCCAATAAAGATAACGTCATGAACATAAACAATTACATTAAGTGAAAAGTCTTGAATTTACTTGATGTAAAATTTTTTATCAACTCATCATTTATTAAAATTTATCTTCCTAATGAAAGTATCTTATTTAGAATACCACTCTCTCAAAGATTGTTTTACCCATACAATATTTTCTTTAGATTACACCCATAACTTTCCTATTTCCAAAAAAACAATTCAACATGGTTGTTCAATGTATAGTTCCTCATCAAGATTCCCAGTTAAGAAGTTCAGACTTCACATCCATTTGAAAATATTTATAACTTTTTTGTGAAGTAACAGCAAGAAAGAATATTATTGTTTCATGACCATGCCAACGAATAAAGAGTTTCATCAAAATGAACACATTGAATTTGTATGTAACCTTTGTACACTAATATTTCATTGTTCCCTATAACATCTCCTTATTCATTCAGCTTGTTCTGAAAAATAAAATTTGTACCAATAACATTTTTGTTATATGGATTCAGTATGAGTTCCCATGTATTAATATTTTTTTATCATATCTAGATCTTAAATCATGGCCTAAACCCATTTATAATTCTCAAAAGATTCATTCACATCATTCAGGTCGACTTTTGAATACAAAGATGTGTGTGTAACAACATTTTATGTTCTTCTTGTTTGAACCTTCTGATGCTGATCACTAATAATGGTTCAAGCCTCCACTTTCTTCCTTATCTTAGGATGAGATTTTTTAGTTTCATCCTCATCATGTGAAATAGCTGAGTCTGATTCTTATTTTTGAGTAGTATTACCACTGTCAGTATCCTTATGAGAATTATTGAAAAAAAATTGTTATCCTAATCAACTTCCTTATCAACCTGATTCTATTAATCTTCATCATCATTTTCAATAACTTCCACATTATAATAATCAATAATTATTTATATTTTTTGGTTGAAACATTTATATCCTCTTCCTTCTTGATCATATCTATGAAAAATTCCATCTTCTCCTTTCTGCTAAAAATTACCAAGGTTTCAACCTTTCCTTATAATAATTCATGGATTCAAAAAAATATTATGTGTTTCAAACATTTAGTTTTATCCTAAGACATTTCATATGGAGTCATATCTGAATGTGGACTATAAAAAAAATTTATTTTTGATATAAATATAAGTACTAATGGATTGAATCCAAAAGAAATGATAAATACCATTTTTAAGTAATAGTGTTGTCCCCTTTTCCACTAAAGTTATATTCTTGCTTTCAGAAACCCCATTTTTTTGATGTGTGTATGGTGAATTAAATTCATGTTGAATTCCATGATTATAAATATAACTTTCAATTTCTTCATTTTTGCATTCATAACTATTATTATTTATCAACTTCTTCATAGAATATTCACATTCTTTTTTATATTTCCTCCTGAAACTTTTAAATATTTTCAGAGAATCTAACTTATGTTCCATATTCATAACACAAATAATACAATTAAATTAATCAATCAAATTGATAAAGTACTTATCTCCATTTGTTGATTGATTTCTTATTTTCCTAAAGATATCAAAATGGATAAGTTTTAAGGGTTCTTTTGAACGAATCTCACCTTTATTATGCACTTAATTAGTATTTTTTCCTTTCTGAGAAATAGTGCAACAATAGTCTCTTTTTCTCTACATATTAAGAATATCTCAGACACTGTATCACTTTAATAACTTTATAATGTTTCTATACACATCTTTTCTATCCTTTTATTCCAAAGATTATTATCTTACACCACTCCTAAGTAAAAATTAATTTTTTATTTCACTAACTTGAAATACATTTCTTTTTGTATGTTATAATCTTGTAATAATCTTTCCCTCTTACTCAATTTTCACAAAAAATCAATATTCTATGAAAAGGAATTTTTTCCTTTATAACAAAGTTCTAAAACACTTATCAGGTTCTGCTTCATCCAATCAATAAAAAAATATTTTTGGATTTCAACTTTTCTTTCTCAATGATGGTTTATATAACACCTTTAATTCTAAAAGATTCTTCATTACTAAATGTCAGAATTCATTATTCAAAATCCTTCACATTATTTAGAAACATTAAATATCTTATCATATGATAAGAACACCCATTATACAGAATCTATGATTGTTATCCTTCAGTTTATTTAAGAATAATTTCAATAATAAGATCTTTTAATTTCCATTTATCTTTCTTAACTTATGGATTCGTATAATTGTTAACAAACTTTTGTTGTACTGGTAACAAAAGAATACATAATTTTTCAGGATTTCCATGTTTCACAAACCTTTCAAAAATATTATATAGGGTATGGAACCTATTTTAAATTTTCACAACAACCTTCTTAGGTTTCTTTAGAACAACCATCTCGGACTTCTTCCTTTGAGTGTATTAAATCCCCCTTAAACTTTTCCATACGTAATTTGTATAATAGTAATAATTTTGTTGGTTGAACCAACACATATTTTCTATATGTCCAAATACACCAAAATACCATTAGTATGCATAGAATGTATATTTTTCTTTAATACATTCATATTGATTGTATTTTTTAATATGTTTCTTAGAAACCTTATTATCTTTCTTATTAAAACTTTGTTGACCACCAACCTTTCGGTCACCAATCAAATTATTCTTTTTTAGCTGATTATTCTTTTCATCATTATTGTAACCAAAAGTAAAAGAAACATTTTCAAAATCATAATTTTTAGAAACTTATTATTTCATTGATTGTTTTGTCTTTTCCACATACATAACCTTCCAAGATTTGTTCTCTTCAAAATTATTTTCAGATTTCTTATTCACAAAAACAATTTCAACATTATTTTAAAACATTGAAGGTAAATTTTGATCCATCTCAAGTTCTTTTTTTTGAGAACTTTATCCAACTTGAAATATATATTTATTAAAACATGTACCTATATACTCATCTTTAGAAAGTTTTTTTTTGGAAAAGTTACAACTTTTTTCAGAATTAATTCTAGATGTTCATTATGATTATTTTATTTCTCAAGATATTTCTTCAAATCATCAATCTATTTAAATAGATTGAAATTAACATTCGGAAAACCATATTGATTATTTTTTGATTAATTTTCACTTTTCAACTTCCTATTACCCTTTTCTAGCCTCCCAATCTTTATTGGAAATTATTTAATTTATTATTTAAGATGAAATTATAATTTAGTTTCTTCATCTTTAGAACTGCTGCTTCTAAATTATTATTTATTCACTATTTCAATAAAAATTTTATCACCAACATGATTATTAGAATTATTGGATTCGACTTGACTATCTTATTCTTCATCAACATTATATAAGAAACTTATCCTTTTAGATTTGGAGAATTTTCAATCTTTCACACTGGAAAAATATTTTTACTTATCACCCTGTTTCTTTCAGGACCTTCTTGGACTTATTTCTTCTAAATAACTATCCTATTCTTTAGTTCTTTGTGGAAGATTAGATAAAAAAGTCAAATATATCCACATTAAAAAAAGTCAAGGTATTTTTCCCTTGGTATTAACCTATACCTCTTCACACATTTTTTTTAAAAAGGATAAAATTTCATCAATATTTTTATATACCATATTTTTGGAGTTAGAGTCAACAACATCATCTTTTTGAGGAAAATTATTAAACTTTTCATTCTGGGAAACTTTGAAAGACACTTTTCTATAATCTTTTTTCCCATTCATAAAATTTTCCCTTCTCATTTCAAATATAATGAGAGTAATATGAAGACCATCTAGAGATAGAGTTTTAGGATCTCAATCTTATAATAAGGATACTTTTGCAGTAAAAATTTCTAGAATAATTCTTAAGATATATTCAAAAAATGTATAATCCTAAATATTTTTACCAATACATATAATTGTTGTGAAGATGTCATTTACCCTGGTAAGGAATTCCCCAATAGATTCATACTCACCCATTTTTAGATCTAAATACTTCAGACACCAGATTTTTTATTTTTATTACTTCACCTTTTTATTTACTTCATATATGTTTTTCAACTTATATCATATAAATTTGGGGGGGGGGAATTCCCTCCACTTGAAAGAACTCACATTCAGATAGTGATGAGATTAGAACATTCTTGGATCTTACATATTTCTCATGATTTTTTTTATTAACAGGTGTAAGAGTAAACTTGTCAATTAGAGGAAATCTATTAGTTATAGATTTAATAACATTATACCTAACAGAAATAATATAAGGCATCATTCTATATTTTGATATATGATATTTATTTCTATAAAATATTAGAATCACCTTACTATTCACACAATTCAGTATCTACATCTCAAATTCTCTTTAAAACTTCATAAAATAGTAAACAAAGGGAACTTTCACTCTAATACCACTTATAATTTCCCATTAAAGATTATTGTATCACAAAGAGGGGGAGGGGTGGATCAATGATATTTTTCATTTATGTTTCCTTAATTTTGAAACAATATTCTCCCCCAGTTAAATATTAATTCTCTAATAAAAACAAATCAAACACTCATCTAAATGAACAAAATAATTTGAAAGGTTCACCACTCCATAAGAGTAAATATTCACTTTGTATGATTTGGAAGCAATCAAATACCACAAAATCCAAAATAAAAAAATTAGGATATTCCCTTACCCTCATGTAGCACAATTTTCCATACAATATTTCATGTGCTTCAAATAGCACAAAATTTTGTAATACAATTTTTTCTTCCTGATCATCATTCCAAAAATATAATATTTTTAAAAAATTCTACACTTTCACACCCAAGAGTATGTATTAACTCAATGGACTATGTAATGAAACTCAGTCTAATTTCCCATTTTGATTCCCATGTTTGATTTCTCAACACGAAAATATTTCTATATTAAAATACCACTAAGACAATTTTGAACAACTTCCATCTATGTATGGATATCTCGGTTTTCTTTCCAATCTCATGATACATCCTAATACACCGATCAGCTATATACTATCTTTTTTCTTCTTTTTTATTTATCTATCCAACAAGGTTCTTCAAGAAAACACAATCCAAAAACTTCTTCTCACTTGAATTGTAGATCTTCTCTCTCCTATTTCATGAGTGATGCAAATCATGAAATGAAAAAGTATTCTCCTCCTTTTATAGAAATGAAAAAATGGTTTATATGGGATTATGAAATGGTTTTCCTACTTTACCAAATTTTCTAAATCTTCAATCTTCCTTAAATATAAATTCTTTCTTTGACTTTATTCAGAGCCTTTAATTTCCCTTAAATTTTGACTCTCTATTCGAATTCTTCAACACTTGAGAATCCATAATAAAAATTTAGTCTGAGACCAATTCAGGATTTAGATTTATGAATACAATTTATTGATTATGATAAAGGAATTTGGTCTGATTTTCTTGATCAGCATATAAACAAATTAGAACTGAATACAACTCAAAACATTTCTCTGTGTCAATTGAAAACTATTATTTTCATTATAATTTATTCATTACAATGAAGATAGTATATTATCTAGTACATTGATCTATAAAAATTGTGATTAATTCAAAACATATGCCTTCAAATTATGATTCTCTACACCGAATGATAAAATGAAAAGCAAATAAATTATTGGAACATCAAGAAAGGTTAATGTCCCCCTTTGAGAATAGTTTCAAAAATTCTTTAAACAAAACTCTTCTACTTTTTCTTTAAACTTGAACCACTTGTTAGAGGTATTAAAAACATTATTTATCACTTGAATAAATCAATAAAATATCTTAATGAGAAATGTTTGATTGTATTTTTTATTGATCTCTATATCAACAAACATTTCTTATTCAATTATCCCAACATCTCCCAAGACAATTGTTTATAAAAATATTTCTAGTTCAAAAAAATATTCTTATCAATATGCCTCCAATTTTGTAAGGATACCCAAAAAATGTAATGTCTAATTAGTGTTAGAGTAACTCAGATTATTAGTGTCACATTGAGTCTTATGAACCTGTTCCAGAAGATTTGATTTTAGTAGATTTTTTCTTTTTCAGAATATGATACTCCAAGTCAATAATATTTCAAAAAATTCTGAATACTGTGATCCCATAATGAAAAACTATAGAATAGAATGTTTTTACTTCAAAAAACATTCTTCATCCACAAAAGTTTTCGTGATCATGACTTCCTCATGAATTTGAGAATGTTTAAGATCATATTCATCATCATCTGACTTATTGATAGAAAGTATTGTAACTTAACATCCTTACCTACAACTTTTTTATTTCAAATCCAAACCTGAATATGATTTCCATGAATATGATCATCAAATTTTCTCTCCTATTCTTTCATCAATATTTCATCATAAGTTTTAGAGAATACATATTGTTTTTGTGAATTTCAAAATAGAAAAGAATCACCATATTTTCATCAGATCCATGTGTAATATCATTGAATTCCTCATTATGATCTTACATTCATTCCATACCTATGGTGAATCTAATGAAGCTTTTATTATATAATATATTTTGGGGTTTCATTGAATTTTGGAGTGAAATAGAAGTGGAATCATGGGATAATGGTTAGTGAAACATCTTGAATACTGTGGGAAACCTATTTGAGTGGCCCTAAACACCTCTTAGCAGTCAATGCATGATTTTTTATAGTCTCCAAGACCATGAATCAAAATCAAATAAAAACATAAAACCCTTTATCTTTTATAATTCGAAGCACTTTTTATTTATAAATTACTTCTAAAGTAATATTCATTTAATTGAGGTGAATAAAAGAGGGTTTGTAATATGTTAATGTTATTAGGTTGAGTAATATTTGTTGTTTTATGTTATGTTATTTGATTTTATGTTGTAAATTATATTTTATGTGGGGAAAAGAATGCAGTGGATTTTTTTTATAAAAAGGGTTTAAGATTTATTTTTAAAATGAACGTGAATTTTATATAGTGTTTTCAAAATTGGTTGGTTTTATAATTAAATTCAAGATGTTTTTAAAATGTTTTCAAATGAAGAAATATTTTCAGAGTGTGGATTATTTTATAAGGATGATTTTTTAGACACTTCATCAAATTATTATGTTTTAAATGAATTATTTATAGTGGTTTTTAAATTTAGTGAGATGTGTTTTCTAGATTGATCCCTTGGTTTATAATTTTATTATCTGATTTTGAAATGTGTATTTTTTATTTATTAGGTTTGTGTTTTTTTATTTATAATATGTATCTCAGAAAGGTATAAGTTAAACATGGAAATAATGTCTTTAGTAATGATTCCCAAGGTGATTCCTTTCATTATCTGTGTTTTAACCTTCTGATTGTTAACTTTACTAAGATTTTCAATAGAGTGGTGGAGTTGGAATCTTCTAAAATATTATTCACACTTTTCATGTTTTTGAATCCCAATATATTCATATTCCATAGTGATCAAGGTTATCCAATGTTTATGGAGTGGTTGGGAATGATTGAGGGAATATTTGTTTCTATGGAATCTCTTGATAATTCAATGGTAAAATATATTATAGGAATTTTTAAAGGATCGAGTCAAGTGTGGTGTGAAACCATTTCTCTATCATAGTTCTATGAAAATATGTATTGTGAATTATTAAAATCTATTTTTATTTAGTGGCATTTCTTGATAACATGATGTTGTAGAAACCCATTTGAAGGATGTAATAACTCTTTGAGTTTGTATTTTTCTCACTGGATTAGGTCACTAATAACTCCATGAAATCTAGATTCATTGAAGGTTTCCTTTATCCAAACCACATATTATTTGTATTTGAATCTGGTATAACTTATTATAATGTGGTGGTTGAAAAGGATATAATGGTGAGACAAGATCATATAGTGAAACTTTTGGTGGGTTGGGTACCTAACCCATCAGGTATGACAAACAGTTTTTAAAGGTGTGAAATAGTTTCTTGATAATCTCAATTTGGAAAGTTTGGATGATTAGAGTTAGAATTATTAGAAATATTTTGGTCCGTATATGAAGAATATATCTCTATTGTGTTTCAAATATAGGATACTTGTACACTATAAAAAAATTCTCAAGAGTTCTAACGACTTTTCTTTGATGTGGATGTCCAGGCCATCTTTATAGATTTTGTAAATTTAATTATCAATATAATTGGAAGGAAATTCAAATACAATCCATAACTAAATGTTAATTTGTATTGTGATTTTTTCTTTATTATTTAGTGTAGATTAAAAAATTGAGGTGTATATTACATTATTTATTCCTTGGGGGCCTATTCTATTCATATCATAAAATATATTGGCTATATTTTATATGTGAATGCACCAGTGTTTGATCATTCCCCTTTAGATCAATATTTTTTTAACTATGTGATGAGATTTAGTTTAGGTGAATTTCACATGGGATGTATTTGTTACATACTTAATTAACTGGGATGAGTGCTAAACTAGCTTAGATTTTGCACTAGCTAGTATCTATATTGAAGACTACACCTTGAAAAGGGTATATTACCCAGTAAGGCCTAGAGAGTATGATGAGATTGTATTTATTTCAATTAATTATAGACCAATGTTCCACAAGTGAGGTCCCATGTTATCCTCCATTTTTTCTTTGTGACCCATGGTTAGAGCCAAAGTTATTTCATGTTAATGTATACTTCTTAATCATGCTTCTCTCGCATTCCTATTTTATAGGATTTTAATGAATCATTTTACATTAACTTATGTTATTTTGGTTATTTTGTTGATTTATTCTTCATTAAAGGAATTATAAACCAGTTTATCAAGAGTTTGTGTATGTTTGGGGGAGATTTTTATTTCCTTTTATATTTTTTAGGAGTCCTCTTTTCTTTAGTTTTTATATTATATGAATTCTTGTCCTTTATCTCTCCATTTTAAGATGAATTCTAAATGGCATAGACACATATAACTAGTATCTATATTATATTTTCTTGTGATAATTTTTTTAGAATGAATTCTCTGTATCTCTTTACTATGTTTGGGTCATGCTTGTGTTTGTTTGATGATATTTGAAGATTAGTTCCATTGATCTTGAATAATTGTATTATAACTAAGGTTACATTTTATTTGGGCCAATTTGAGTTTTTCTGAACCATCCCTTCATTTATATCCAGATGAAAGGATGGTAACACTTGATCTTTATTGAGTAAATGGCCCGAAGGCCTAATTTTTTATTATGTTTTTTTGATAAACCGCCTTTAAAAATGGATCATTCATATCTACTAAATAATTTATTTTATTGGTATACATTTGAACATTTCATTGGATGAAATTGTTTTGATCATTATTCATTTTTTAATTTTAACAATAAATTTTTAGGGGAAGAATGTAGTTTGGTGGGTTGAATTATGAAACACCCATGTATGTGGTTTTTCAAATTTAAAACATTTAATAATTTAGAATCTTTGATGTTACATTATTACAAAATGGATACCATACACTTATTAGTAACCATGAAGTTCTATTCATACATAGTGATCCTCATTTACTAAATGACACATGTTTGTTTCATGGTTAGAAGTAATAAAGAAGAATACCCATATAAGGAGTTAAATTTAAGTAGTATTAGTGTATATAACCTCTACATAAGGGTAAATAGTGTGGATGACTCTTATTCATAGTAATTCTAGTTCATTGGTAACATACAATAAGCAGGTAGTAATAATTATCTTTGTGGCATCACTTTACTTGGCAGTGTATTCCTGTAGTGACTTGGCCAGGGTATAATCATGGTTTAGAGATCCATATTGGTTAATCATGTGAGGTTATGTAGCTCAATTCCATTGAAAGCTATATGGTTGATGGAAAATTTTCTAAACAATGTGGCCAAACTATATGGGTTTCCCAAAAATTTTATTTATGAATTTACGCTTTCTCCCATACTCAATTATGTACCCATTTCGCATCATAAATCCATCATATTGCTTGGACTGTAATTTCTCAGTCAGGTTTTTTGTATCACTGATTAGGGGAGGGGTGAATCATTGATATATTTTATATTATATTTCCTAACATTTGAAACAACTTTCCCCTCCGGTTAAAGATTTATTTCTTTATTGAAAACAAATCAAACAGACATCTACATGAACAAAATAATTTACAGGTTCACTAATAAGTAAGTGTCACGACCCGTCCTCGGGGTCCGTGCCGTGACTACCCCAAACCCACCTTCCATAGGCCAGGGGCTGGCGACTAGCACCAAAGTCGTAAATCCCGATATCAGGGAAGGAATTTCCTTTATAAGAGTAAACAAACACCACAGAGTACAAGCGGAAGAAGTAAACACTAAGTAAAACTGTACAACAGTAGGTGCAGAAAGTAAAGGGGGATGGAAATAAAATCCCAACTGTAAATTACAACTGAAAGGGAAAACAACAACTGAAAAGTAAAAATGCAGCCTCAAGGCATCCACTGGAAGTCCCTCCTGAAGGGTGTGTACAGATAGCCTCTGCAGCTCCTCGGGTCCCGCCATCTACTCCGTGTACGTCCGCCCAGTGGTCCACCTCCGGGTACCGTCCTGCTCTGAAAGCCTCAACCGTGATCAGCGCTGTCCATCATCTGCAACCAAAACAACGTAGTGCGGGCATAGCTCATGCAAGGGTGAGTATAAGCTACTCAGTAGGGACCTCGAGACCCCCGAAGGTCTTCCAAAATCCACAAATGATAAACCACAAAGGAAGGATAAATCACGAATTAACATCCGACACTGCTTAGGTACATGCCCATACATATACCTAAGTCATCAATTCTAACATGCTCCAACCACAAAGCCCAAGTACATCCCAGTCCACACAGGAAAGAAAATCGTATTTCACACAGGAAAGAAAAATGTAATCCACACAGGATAGCACAACTCAATCCACAAAGGAAGCAAAACAGTTTTCAGCTCACATAGGTATAGTTCTTCGTAAAGGTGAAAGAGATGATCAGACATAGATACTGAATCATCTAAGCTGGGACCCACATAGGATACAAGACCAGCTGTCTTCATTGATTCATCTATGTTGGGACCCACAAAGGATACAAGAACAGCACTGAATCATCAAAGCTGGGACCCACATAGGATATAATACCAGCACAGCTAGGACCCACATAGGATACAAGACCAGATGTCTTCATTGATTCATCTATACTGGGACCCACATAGGATACAAGACCAGTACTGAATCATCTAAGCTGGGACCCATATAGGATACAAGACCAGCACAGCTAGGACCCACATAGGATACAAGATCAGCTGTCTTCATTGATTCATCTATACTGGGACCCACATAGGTTACAAGACCAGTACTGAATCATCTAAGCTGGGACCCACATAGGATACAAGACCAGCACAGCTAGGACCCACATAGGATACAAGACCAGCTGTCTTCATTGATTCATTTATACTGGGACCCACATAGGATACAAGACCAGTACGGAATCATCTAAGCTGTTAAATCCACAAAGGATCGATAGGTACTAACCCTCGCAAAGACCCACACAGGATCGGACCCACACAGTATCTGTAGCACTGATCCCCATAGGATCGCTGAGTGCTGTAGTCATCGTCGTCGAATCCACTGAGGATCTCTGCACAATTGTCGTCGAAGTCGCAGTCGCAGCCAGCACTAGGGTTTCCGCACACAGCAAGCTCATTCGGGAGGGTCCGCTCCACGAGCCGAGAGGCTGATACATCAACTGTCACAAGGTCCATAGTTGATGTATCCAAAAGTTTCGTATTGTCAACAGGAACTCAACGTCGCAGACGGCGCGTCAATCGGACGCCCGGTCTGAGAGTTATTGGTTTTTTCGTCTCAGGGGCCCGGTTGGTTTTTAAGGAAAAACCAACCCGACCGTACTCCACCTACGCCCAAACATCGGGTGGAGTGAGCCAAAAGATCCGTCTCACTAAGAGGAATCCACCAAAGTCGACGGCACGTCAATCGGACGTCCGGAGCTCAAGATATGAGTGTTTCCGCTCCGAGGGCCCGGTTGGTTTCGTGTACGAACCAACCCGGCCAAACCCAAAGTATTCTGAAACCTTGAGTGCGATATATCGAAACGACCATCTCGATCCAAAGATCACGTTGCCACTGACGGCGCGTTGATCGGAGGTCCTTAGCCCAAGATATGGGTGTTTGAACCAACTCAGTCCGAAAATAGGGGGTCTGGGCCCCGCCCGGCCCGACCCAGTACCCCCTGGGTCGGCCGAACCAGGTCGACCCGGCCCGGGCGATGATCCGGCCCGACGACCCGGCCCGGCCGGTGGCACGACGACGCGGCCAGTGCGGCCAGCGTGCCGCACGAGCGCATCCAAGGGAGGGGCTACACCCCTCCTTTAATTAAAAATGGAGGCCCCTTTAAGGGGTCGTGCTTGGTGTGCAACCCAGGGGTGTAACCCCCCGGTTTTTCCCTTGTAACGGCTGGCCAGCGCAGGGCCGGCCAGTTTCTCACCGCGGGACCCCGCGGTCCCACGCCTTCCGGCACCGACGGCCAGAGTTCCGGCCGCCTTTTCGAATTCTCTAGTGGGTGGTTTTTTTCCAGCCGCTACTTCCAGGATGGCTGTAAATTCGTCTGGCGCAGCGTGATGACGCCGCGTCCTTCTGTCGCGGCCCGACTCCTGTCGCGGTCTCGTTCGTACCCTCGACGCAGCGCGATGGCGTCACGTTTCTTCGTCGTGGCCCGCATCGTTCAGGTCTCCTTTCTCTCAAGTGTGGTGCAACGATGCTTTACCGTCTTCGCTAGTCAAACAAAGAATAGCAAAGGGGGGAGGGGTATCGCCCGTGTTTGTGCGGACCGATTGCCTCCTATTATATCGATAGCAGTTGGCCGAAACGTAAAACGTTTATCCTTCACAATTTTTAATTTAAATAAAAATTGGAACATGGCCGTCAGATTTAACATTCATATTCGAAGGAAAGAAATCACCAACTTAAAATAGTCAAACCCCTACAACCTCTTAAATATAAAGAAACATATCAATAGTCCCAACCTGAAAATTAATCTTCGCGGATCAACATAATATTTAGTTGATCCGCGTTCTTAGATTTAGAAGGGAGTAAACGAGGGTTCACCAATAATCACAATTTAGATTCCCTACCTCGGGCGCAGATTGTATGGAGATTCATTGTGGAGGATTGGTCGCGGAAAACCGTCGCGGAAAGAAAACGTCATTGGCGTCACGGAAGGGGACTTCATGGAAGGAGGAAGTCGCGTCGCGGAAGAAGATGTCAACCTTCGAGAAATCTGGTGTTCTTCATCGGAGTCCAAGGTGTTCTTCGTTCTTCGTCGAAGTTGAAGAAGAAGAAGACTTCCTCAAACCCTTAGCCCTTTCCTCCCAAGTCTCCACCACAAGAAAGATCTAACCCCAAAATAAAATAATCCTCCCACTTATTTTAATAACCCAACATAGGTTTTTGAATTTCAAGGGTTTGAAAATTCAAAACCCACATTTTAATCACTTAAGTTATTAACATAAGATGTTATAAAATTAATGAGGAGATAAGTTAGCAAAACCTAAATGGGGGGGTTTAGAGGGGTTAGGAAAGTGAGGGGTTGGGCTCGTGTGGGTCCCACCCTACCTTATCCTCTCAAGGTTGGTTATCACAAGTGGGTCCCTCCCCCAACATCCTTACTTAGGATAAAACTACCAATTGGGAAAAAATAAAAATTTTTAAATTTTTATTTTCAACTACCACAAAAATTAATAACTCCCCTCATGTAAACGCAACTCCGAAACTGGAGTTCCTAAGCAAATACCGGCGTTGCGGTTCCATCGGTGCCCTCGGAATTCGATTCCGGGCACCGGTTCAAAAGTTAGAAATTCCCGCTCGTTCGTTCACTGAACGTACCCGAGCCAAACTTCAGAAATTAATTCCGGGCACACCGGGCCTCAGAATCAGGCGCCGTCAGAAATTGCGTTCTTGTAAAATTCAAAAGAAAATTAAGAAAAAAATTCCCTTGAAATTTCCGGGTCTTTACATTACTCCCACCTCAGGGATTTACATCCCCGTAAAGCTCCAACACAAACTAGGGTCACAAAAGTGGTACAGAGCACGCATCTGAGCCTTCCGCTCCCATGTGCTCACCTGGAGGTTCCCATACTGTCAAAGAAAGTGCACCCGAGGAATCGATCATCCTCATAGGATATGCTCCTGTCAATTCTCGATCCCCACTGGAACCTCTGTGCATGTCGCCCTATCATCGACGTCCTACTCCAATTCCTGTTAGAACTGAAACTCAAAACGACTGCTGCCACGAGGGTAAGGTTGGCCGACTCAAGAGTGATCGGTCTCACCCTCCCGTGTATGAGTTTAACTTGTACTGCCCGGGGTTTCCTTTTTTCCGACCAAGGAAAACCCATCCCGACATTTGCCTAATACCGTCAATTTGAGTATGAATAGTGATTGCCAAATTCATACTCAAACTAACATCGTAAGGCCTCGACGCTACCACCAAGAGGTCCCAACCGAGACTCTCGCCTCAAGGGTCAGATCACACCATCGGGGTAAGTGTGACTAGCGTGTCTCCTCCCAAAAGTATCTCCAGACGTGAGGGTCAAGTCAATGGCTTAACCGGAAAATCTAGGTCTGGGACTAGATTCATGGAAGGAAGGGATGATTCATTTCGATGTCTATGGCTACGGCAGCTAGTAGAAGACAAAGTCCGCACTTCGAATCTTCCTTAGAGCCCTTTTTTGGTCTCACTCCTTGACCGCAAGCAGCTAATCTCTTCCCCTGCTCTCCAACTCCCTGAGTCTAGCGGGGACTACAAAGGCAGGTGATGGTAACATGTTGAAATGTACACCACCACAAGCTGCTCTCCTAGCTCTGCCTCCATGTCTGCTGCTCTGCAGATTCATCTTTCCTTAACATTTCCTCTACTTGAAACATTTTACACGCCCAAGTCTCCGAGACTGGCGTCAGTTTCCTGCTTTCCAAACTTCTAACATTCTCTGGCTGTATTCGATCAACAAATAATTCTCAACCACAAAGGTTCCTTATAGCACCCTAGCCTAAGTAGGAATGCATAGAGAAAAGGTGCTGGCTCGGAAGTCCTTAAACAAACCATGCTCAAAGGTCCGAGCTCTATTGCACTGATCGAAACGCATTCATCGAGTACCCGGTATGTTCGGTACGTCTCGATGAATTCTCAGCTGTAAACACGTTGTCCCGCCAAAACTGTATAAGCTCTAGAAAATTCTCGGACACCTCCTCAAGCCAGTCCTCAGCTGCCTATGAGTCAGGTTCGCCTCGGAACTTGAGGGTATCTGAAGTTCGAACACATGTAAGGCAGTATGCTTACACGTGTCACCTACCGGTACCACCGGTTGTAACTGCTGACCAACAGGTAGTGATGTATAGCTGACACACTACCCAAAGGCACTACCTCAGGCATCGTTCCATGTCCCGAAGCCTCATCACTATGTGGACCATTCTCATGGTCATTCACTGGAAAACACTAGTGGCCAAGTCCACCATCCACTCTACTGATGTCTCAGCTAGGCGGAAAACTCTAGCAATCGCCTCCAGCCACTGCTCTGCTGTCTGGGAATCTATATCGCCTCATAACCTCGGAGGCCTCTACTGCTGGAACTTGTGCAACGCACTCTGCCAGCATGCACAGTTTGATAGTATCGCTATTGGCATCTGCTGCCCAACAGGTGGTGGTGCTGCTGGTACACCCGAGGGTGACAACATAGTAAAAAGGGCCCTACACTAGAGCCTCGTCGTTCGGTGAGCCGTCATCGAGTACTCTCTCGGAACTCCAACTGACTGTCTGCGTGGAGACATCCTGAACAGATGAGACACGGTCAATGTCTTATACCTGGTGAGCTGACACAAGTAATCACAAAGAAAACTTGAATAACACACGCAATCAATGTTTTCGTGCATTAAGTCAGAAATCAGAAGTCAGGGTCCTGGTGTACGAATACGTCAGCCGTCGCACCAATAATGGACTCCCTGGACTGATAACCACACCCAATACACTAAACACTATTGCTTCACATAGAAAAGATCAGAGTTCGCGGTAGAACCAAACTCCTCTGATACCAATTTGTCACGACCTATCCTCGGGGTCCGTGTCGTGACTACCCCAAGCCCGCCTTCCATAGGCCAGGGGCTGGCGACTAGCACCAAAGGCGTAAATCCCGATATCAGGGAAGGCATTGCCTTTATAAGAGTAAACAAACACCACAGAGTACAAGCGGAAGAAGTAAACCCTAAGTAAAACTGTACAACAGTAGGTGCAGAAAGTAAAGGGGGCCGAAAATACAAGCCCAACTGTAAAGTACAACTGAAAGGGAAAATAGCAACTGAAAAGTAAAACTGCAGCCTCGAGGCGTCCACTGGAAGTCCCTCCTGAAGGGTGTGTACAGATAGCCTCCGTAGCTCCTCGGGTCCCGCCATCTACTCTGAGTACGTCCGCCCAGTGGTGCACCTCCGGGTATCGTCCTGCTCCGAAATCCTCAACCGTGATCAGTGTTGTCCGTCGTCTGCAACCAACATAACGTAGTGCGGTCATAGCCCGTACAGGGGTGAGTATAAGCTACTCAGTAGGGACCTCGAGACCCCCGAAGGTCTTCCAAAATACACAAAGGATAAACCACAAAGGAAGGATAAATCACGAATTAACATCCGACACTGCTTAAGTACATGCCCATACATATACCTAAGTCATCAATTCCAACACGCTCCAACCACAAAGCCCAAGTACATCCCAGTCCTCACAGGAAAGCAAATCATATTCCACACAGGAAAGAAAAACGTAATCCACACAAGATAGCACAACTCAATCCACAAAGGAAGCAAAACATTTTTTAGCTCACACAGGTATACTTCTTCGTAAAGGTGAAAGAGATGATCAGACATATATACTGAATCATCTAAGCTGGGACCCACATAGGATACAAGACTAGCTGTCTTCATTGATTCATCTATGTTGGGACCCACATAGGATACAAGACCATCACTGAATCATCAAAGCTGGGACCCACATAGGATACAAGACCAGCACAGCTAGGACCCACATAGGATACAAGACCAGCTGTCTTCATTGATTCATCTATACTGGGACCCTCATAGGATACAAGACCTGTACTGAATCATCTAAGCTGGGACCCACATAGGATACAAGACTAGCACAGCTAGGACCCACATAGGATACAAGACCAGCTGCCTTCATTGATTCATCTATGCTGGGACCCACATAGGATACAAGACCAGTACTGAATCATCTAAGCTGGGACCCACATAGGATACAAGACCAGCACAACTAGGACCCACATAGGATACAAGACCAGTTGTCTCCATTGATTCATCAATACTGGGACCCACATAGGATACAAGACCAGTACTGAATCATCTAAGCTGTTAGATCCACAAAGGATCGATAGGTACTAACCCCCGCAAAGACCCACACAGGATCGGACCCACACAGGATCTGTATCACTGATCCTCGTAATATCGCTGAGTGTTTTAGTCAACGCCGTCGAATCCACTAAGCATCTCTGCACAGTCGTCGTCGAAGTCGTAGTCGCAGCCAGCACTAGGGTTTCCGCACACAGCAAGCTCGTTCGGGAGGGTCCGCTCCACGAGCCGAGAGGCTGATACAACAATTGACACAAGGTCCAGATTTGATGTATCCAAAAGTTCCGTATCGTCAACAGGAACTCAATGTCGCAGACGGTGCGTCAATCGGACGCCCGGTCTGAGAGTTATTGGCTTTTTCGTCCTAGGGGCCCGGTTGGTTTTTAAGGCAAAACCAACCTGACCGTACTACACCTATGTCCAAACCTCAGGTGGAGTGAGCCAAAAGATCCGTCTCACTAAGAGGAATCCACCAAAGTCGACGGCACGTCAATCGGACGTCCGGAGCTCAAGATATGAGTGTTTCCGCTCCGAGCGCCCAGTTGGTTTCGTGTACGAACCAACCCGGCCGAACCCAAAGTATTCCGAGACCTTGAGTGAAATATACCGAAATGACCGCCTCGATCCAAAGATCGTGTTACCGCTGACGGCAAGTCGATCAGAGGTCTGTAGCCCAGGATATGGGCATTTGAACCAACTCAGTGCGAAAATAGGGGGTCTGGGCCCGGCCTGGCCCGACGCAGTACCCCCTGGGTCGGCCGAACCGGGTCGACCTGGCCCGGGCGGCGACCCGGCCCGACGACCCGGCCCGGCCCGGAAACCCGTCCCGGCTGGTGGCGTGGCGGCGCGGCCAGCGTGCTGCGCGAGCGCGCCCAAGGGAGGGGCTACGCCCCTCCTTTAATTAAAAATGGCGGCCCCTTTAAGGGGCTGTGCCAGGTGTGAAACCCGGGGGTGTAACCCCCCAGTTTTTCCCTTGTAACGGCCGGCCAGCGCAGGGCCGGCCGGTTTCTCGCCGCGGGACCCCGCCGTCCCACGCCTTCCGGCGCCGGTGGCCGGAGTTCCGGCCCCCTTCTTCGAATTCTCTGGTGGGTGGTTTTTTTCCGGTCGCTACTTCCAGGATGGCTGCAAATTCGTCCGGAGCGGTGTGACGACGCCACGTCCTTCCACCGCGGCCCGACTCCGGCCGCGGTCTCGTTCTTACCCTCGACACAGCGCGACGACATCACGTTTCTTCATCATGGCCCGCATCGTTCACGTCTCCTTTCGCTCAAGCGCAGTGCAACGATGCTTTACCATCTTCGCTAGTCAAACCAAAAATAGCAAAGGGGGGTGGGGTATCGGTCGTGTTTGTGCAGACCGATCAACTCCCGTTATATCGATAGCAGTTGGCAGAAACGTAAAACGTTTATCCTTCACAATTTTTAATTTAAATAAAAATTGGAACATCGCCTTCAGATTTAACATTCATATTCGAAGGAAAGAAATCACCAACTTAAAATAGTCGAACCCCTACAACCTCTTAAATATAAAGTAACATATCAATAGTCCCAACCCGCAAATTAATCTTCACGGATCAACATAATATTTAGTTGATCCGCGTTCTTAGATTTAGAAGGGAGTACACGAGGGTTCACCAACAATCACAATTTAGATTCCCTACCTCGGGCACAGATTGTACAGAGATTCATTGTGGAGGATTCGTCATGGAAAACCATCGCGGAAAGAAAACGGCGTTGGTGTCACGGAAGGGGACGTCACGGAAGGAGGAAGTCGCATCGCGGAAGAAGACATCAAACTTCGAGAAATCCGGTGTTCTTCATCGGAGTCCGAGGTGTTCTTCGTTCTTCTTCGAAGTTGAAGAAGAAGAAGACTTCCTCAAACCCTTAGCCCTTTCCTTCCAAGTCTCCACCACAAGAAAGATCTAACCCCAAAATAAAATAATCCTCCCACTTATTTTATTAACCCAACATAGGTTTTTGAATTTCAAGGGTTTGAAAATTCAAAACCCACATTTAACTCACTTAAGTTATTAACATAAGATGTTATAAAATTAATGAGGAGATAAGTTAGCAAAACTTAAATGGGGGGGGGGGCGTTAGAGGGGTTAGGAAAGTGAGGTGTTGGGCTCGTGTGGGTCCCACCCTACCTTATCCTCTCAAGGTTGGTTATCACAAGTGGGTTCCACCCCCAACATCCTTACTTAGGATAAAACTACCAAGTGGGAAAAAATAAAAATTGATAAATTTTTATTTTCAACTACCACAAAAATTAATAACACCCCTCATGTAAACGCAACTCCAAAACTAGATTTCCTAAGCAAATACCGGAGCTGCGGTTCCATCGGTGCCCTCGGAATTCGATTCTGGGCACCAGTTCAAAATTTAGAAATTCCCACTCGTTCCTTCACTGAACGTACCCGAGCCAAACTTCAGAAATTAATTCCTGGCACACCGGGCCTCAGAATCAGGCGCCGTCAGAAACTGCGTTCTTGTAAAATTCCAAAGAAAATTAAGAAAAAAATTTCATTGAAAATTCCGGGTCTTTATAGTAAGAGTATCTATGTATTTACTATGGTCTGGAAATAATCTTATACCACAAAATCCACTATAAAAAAATATTTTTTTCCTGGAATACAATGAGTAGGATATCCCCTTACAATCATGTTGCACTATATTTAATATAACAGTTCATTTGCTTCAAATAGCTTAAAATGATGTAATACAATTTTTTGATTCCTCATCAACTTTCACATAAAATAAGCTTTCAAATCAATTATTCACATTCTTACCCAGGAGAAGGTAAGAACTTCTTGGACTTCATAATGATACTCAGTCTGATTTATCATTCCAATTACCAATTTTGATTGCTTAATACGATAATATTGCTCTATCAGAATATCACTGAGACAATTCTGAACCTCTTATAAATAATTTTAGAAATCCAAGTCTGATGATCCAGGCAAATATGATGATCATATGAATATTATCTTGTCTCTTCTCCTTCATTGTTTTATCAAACAAGCTTCTTCAAGAAAACACAATTTAGAAACTTCTTCTTGATAGAATTTTGGAGCTTCTCTCTCCTCTTTCATGAGTGATGAAAATCATGAGATACAAAAAGTATTATCCTCCTTTTATAGACACGACAAAATGGTTTAAATGGGATTTAGAAAAAGTTTTTCTTGCTTTACCAAATCATCTAAATCATCAATCTTCCTTAAATCTCAGATCATTCTTTGACTATGTTCAATGACTTTAATTTTCCTTTAATTTAAGACATCTATTTGATTTCGTAAACACATCAGAGTTCCTAAAAACATTCAGTCCTAATCTAATTCTTAATTCTGATTGTAAAAAACTATTTTTTTATTACGATAATGGAATTTGGTCACTCTGATTTTCTTAACCCACATACAAACAAGTCACAACAAAAGATATCTTATAATGTTTCACAGGACCAATTGAAAAACTAATATTCCCATTCTGATTTCCTCATTACAATGAAGAAAATAAATTCTTCAATACATTTCCCTGTATGAATTTCGAAATATTAAAAACATATTTCTTCCCATTATGATGATATGAACAAAATGATAAAAATAAATGTTAACAAATTTTTGGAACATCATGAAAGCTTTCTGTCACCTTTGATAACACTTTCAAAAAGTCTTTAAACAAGACACTTCTTCATATTATTTTTTCTTGAGATACTTTATAGAGATATTCAAAACAATATTTATAACTTGAATTAGTCTATAGATCTTCTTGATGAGAAATGGTTGACTATATTGTTTATTGATCTCGGTCTCAACAAACTTTTCTTATTCAATTGTCACAAAATTTCCCAATAAAATTCTTCATAAAAACATTTATTCATAAAAAAATTCTTATAAATATTCATCTGATTTTATATGGATTAAAAGCAAATGTAATGACTAACTAGTTTCATAATTCTCTAAATATTGGTGGAAAATCGATTCTGATAGACCAGTTCAAGAAACTTTGACTTTAGAAAAAAATTTCTTCTTATGAATATGATAATCTAAGTAATCAAGATTTCAAATATTAATGAATATGGTGATCCCATAATGATGAACTTGAGACCATAATACATTGACTTTGTCCAATAAATGTCTTCCAAAAACACGTTCATGAATCATGAATTCCTCATGACTATGAAAATGATGAAGATAATTTTTAGAAATTTTTAACTTATTAATGGAAAGTATTTTAACTTACTATCCTTTCCGTAAACTTATTTCATTCCAATATGAACCTAAATATAGTTGTCCTAAATATGATCATCACCTTTTATCCCCCATTAATTCATCAGTCTTGCATCAAATGTTTTACAGAATATTTATTATTTTTTTGAATTACAAAAAAAATCATCACCAAATTTTCATTGGATTCATGTAGAATTTGATCCTCTTCCACATTAAAATCTTACATACAATCAGGAACTGATGTGAGCATGATGAACCTTTTCTTCTAGAAAATATATTCTCAAAATGATGGAATTTCTTAAGCATTACAAGTATTATTTCTAGAATATGATGGTTTTTCTAATTTACCATATTTACATACTAAATTGATTTTTTTCTTTGACAAAAAAAGACAACACACATGTAATAAAAACTTCTTATCACTTCAGAAAACCTTCTCTAGACAACTTTTTCCCAACGATATACCCCTTAGTATTTTTTTATCAACCACGATTTATAAATCATAGATCTTTGTAACCTAAATATATGGATTAGTTAACAAAAATTATAATCCTACGTGATCTAACTCATTATAGAAAATAATAATTATTGACAAAAAACATTTTATCCAAAATTAGTGACTCATAACCCCTCTTTAGCATTTATTCAAAACTTTTTATACTTAATTCTTTTCTTCTTCTACATTCCTATTCGAAAAGTTCCATAAAACCACTGAAACAAATTGTTAGAATAGTTCATGCACTTATAATGTTGGATTCACATATTATCCACAACTCATCTATTTACCATGCTTCCTTAAAAGGTTTAGTATATAATAATGGATAGATTTATGAAACATTATCTCACTTGAAAAAATTATACAAAGACAAGATGAGATATGGGAAAAAACACATACCTCAACCATGATGATAAAGAGTTTGTAGACCCATGTTCATCTTCAATTTATAAAAAATTTCTTTTTGTAATGGTTTTATGAAAATGTCATCAACATGTTCCGATGTAAGAACATAATCCATCTTCAAATCATTCTTCTCCACATGATCATTGATAAAATAAAATTTTATATCAATATGTTTTGAATTATAATGTTGTATTAGATCCCTTTTAAGGTTGATTAACTTTGATTATCACAACCCCAAAGAAAGTGTAAATTTACTTCAACAAGTAAATATTTCAACTCAATCATCATCCACATAAGTTGGGTAGCATCGTGAGTGGAAAAAAATCCTCAAATTAATCTTTAATAAGAGTTACTGATTTTTTATAACAACTAAAACAAATTTTTCCAAAAAAATAAAACTACACCAAATGTGGATCTTCCATTATCAACATTTCCTTATTATTCAGTATCAGAATACCCAATTAGGTCAATACATTATGAGATATCATACCTGATTATGAAATTTTTTGTGACTTTGATATATATTATAATTATTTTTCCAGCTAATCGATGTGATTATTTTGGAGAACTCTGAAATATTTCACATAAGCTTACAACATAAACAATGTCGGGTCTTATGGTAGTCAAATATAAAAAACTTCCCATAAAATTCCAGAACTATTTTTGATCATCTTACTTGACTTATACATCATTAGTGAACTTGGTTCCCACTAAAATTTGTGTAGAAACTAGTTTTGAATTATTTAGGATGAACTTATTAAAAAGATCTTTAGCATACATTTCTTTATAGATAAAAATGGGTTTCTTATTTTGTAAGATTTGTAACCCAATAAAGTATCTCATTCCCCCAAGCTTGGAAATCTCAAAAAAAAATTTAATCTCTCCATAAAATCATTCACAATAATTTTCATCATTACTGGTAATGATAATGCCATTAATATAATTATTTATGATAAGTGAAAACAACAGAATTTCCTTGATGTAAATATTTCTATCAACTCTATCTTTCTCAAAATTTATATTCCTCAAGAAATTATCCTATTTGGAATACCATTATCTAAGAGCTTGTTTTAGTCCATACAAGGCTTTCTATATATTACAACAACAACTTTATTCTTTACCAATAACAATTCCACATGTTTGTTCAATGTACACTTCCTCATAAAGATCCCCATTTAGATATGTGGACTTTACATTTATTTGATTTTTTATAATTTGATGTGAAGAAATAGAAAGAAATATTCTTATTGTTTCTAACTTTTCCACCGGAGAAAATGTTTCATCAAAATCAACACCTTCAATCTGTATGTAAAATTTTTACAGTAATATTTATTTATTACTTATCACTTCTTCTTATTCATTAAGATTGTTTAAAAAAAATTTATTTTTACCAATAACATTTTTGTTATCGGTATTAGGTATGATTTACCATGTATCAATATTTTATATCTAATCTATATATTGAATCATGGCCTCAACCCATTTCAGATGCTCAAAAACTTAATTCACATTATTTGGCTATAATATTGAATACAAAGATGTTTGTGTAACACATTTTATGTTATTCTTATTTGAACTATCGGATTTTGATCACCAATAATGTTATAAGACTCCAATTTCTTCTTTATCATGGGATGAGATTTTTGAGTTTCTTCCTCATCTCTATAAATAGCTGAGTTTGATTCTTCATCATGAGTATGATTACCACTATTAGTATCCTTATGATAATTCTTGAAAAAATTTTGGTTATCCTTATCAACTTCCTTATCATCTATAGTTTATTCATCTTCATCATCATTTTAAATGACTTCTACATCAGCAGAATCAACAATTCTTCCTGTTTCATGGTTAAAATATAATTATCATGTTCATTCTTAAGCATAGAAAATAAAAACTCCATTCCCACATTTCATCTCAAACTTACTAAGGTTTCCATCTTTTCTTTTTATAATGCATGGACTCCAAAAAACTCTTCAGTGTTTAAAACATGGAGTTTTATCATAAAATATTTAATATCAAGTCATATCTGAACTTGAGTTATAAAAGCATCAATTTTTGATATACATATAATTACTCATGGATTGGCTCTAAAAGTAATGAGAAAGACCATGCTCAAGTAACATAGTTCTCCCCATTTCCACTAAAATTTTATTTTTCCTTTAAGAAACCCCATTTTGTTGAGGAGGGTATGGTGAACTAAATTCATGTTTAATTCCATGATTATAATGATAAATTTAAAAAATTTCATTTTTGTATTCACCCCCTTTATTAGTTCTCATCTTCTGCACAGAATAATTAAATTTCTTCTTAGATTTACTCCTGAAACATTAAAACAATTACAGAGCATCTGTTTCATATACATAACACAAGTAATACAAGTAAATTCATAAATGATAGTGATGAAGTACTTATATTTATTTGTTGATTGTTTTCTCATTTTCATAAAGATATTAAAATGGATAACTTTTAAGGGTTGTTTTGAAAAAGTCTCAAATTTATTATGCACTAAATTATTGATTTTTTACTCTTTGAAAATAGTGCAACAATAATCTATTCTTCTTAACATATCAATAATATCTCAAACACTGTCCCACTTTTTTAACTTTCTCATGTTTCTCTAACACATGTGTCATAGCCTTTTATGCCACAATAGATTATTTTACACCATACATAAGTAAAAAGTGTTTTGTATTTTACTAACCTGAAATAATATTCCTTTTGTATGTTATCCTATTGTAACAATCTTACCATCTCCCTCAATTTTCACAAAAAAATACATATTTTATGAAAATTAATTTGTTTCCTTTATCAAAAATTTGTGAAACTCTTATCAAGTTGTGTTTCAAACCATCAACATACAAATATTTTTGGATTTCAACTTTTCTATCACAATGATATTTGATCCAACACCATTTATTCTAAAGTATTCATCATTCCTAAATGTCACCATTCTTTCATAAAAATCCTTCACATTTTATAGAAACATAAAATATCATATCATATGAGTTTAACACCTACTATCCAAAATCCAGGGTTTTTCTCCTTTTGTTGCTTTGGGAGTAATTTCAACAATCTGAGCTTTTTATTTCCATTTATCTTTCTTAACTTCCGGATTGATAGACTTTTTAACAAAATTTTGTTGTACTTGTAAAAAAAAGATATCCATTTACAAGATGTCCAGGTTTCTCACACCTTTTACAAATATTTTCCAGGGGTTGTAACCTATTTAAAATTTTCACAGCAACCTTCTCATGTTTATTTAGAACATCCATCTGAGACTTCTTCCTTTGAGGGTATTGAATCCCCATAAAAATTTGACTTATGTAATTTTTGTAATAGTTATAATGTTGTTGGTTGAACCAAAACATATTTTATATATGTCCAAATACACCACCATACGAGTAGTTTCTATAAAAAGAATGTTTTTCTATGAATCTTTTATACTGACTATATTTATGAATATGTTTATCAAAATCCTTATTATCTTTTTTATCAGAACATTGTTGACCACCAACCTTTCTATCATCGATCGAATTATTATTTTTCAGATCAGTTTTCTTTTTACCCTTATTAGAACCAAAATTAATATAATCCTTTTCAAACATATAATTTTTAGAATCTTTTGTTTTCATATATTTTTTGGTCTTGGCCATATACATAACCTTTAAAACTTTCTTCTCTTCAGAATAATTTTCATATTTCTTTTTCATAGAAACAATTTCAACCTTATTTTCAAACATTGAAGGTAACTTTTGATCCATATCATGTTCTAACTTATGATAACTTTCACCATCTTTAGAGATATATTTATTAAAACTTGTACCTGTATCATCAGCTTCAGAATGTTTTTGTTGGAAATGTTCCAACTCTTATTATTTTTCTTTCAACATTAATTCTAGATGTTCATTTCAATTCATTTCTTTCTCAATAGATTTATTCAAATCATCAATTTCTTTAAATATATTTAATATCACATCAGAAAAACATTATTGACTATTTGTTGATTTTTTTTCACTTTTCAACCTTTTGATTTCCTTTTCAACCCTCCCAATCATCCTTAAAAATTATTTCAATTCTTCTTTAAGATGAAATTATAATTTAGTTTCTTCTTCTTCATAAATGTTGCTTCCATGTTATTCATTATTCACTATTGAAATCAATGTTTTCTCACCAATATTTTTACTACATTTTTTGGATTTAGATTCCCTATCTTATTCTTTATCATATTTAGATATAAAACATCTCCTTTTGGATTTGGAGAATTTTCTATCTTTCCTACTGAAAAAATATTTTTCCTTCTCACCCTATTTATTCCATGAACTTCTTGGCCTTCTTTCTTGTACATCACTATCCTCTTCATTCATTCTTTGAGGAAAATTAGCCACAATTTTTCAAACAGTTGTACATTCAAAACACTTTAAGGGAAGTTTCCATTTATATTATCTTATACCTCATCTCGGATTTTTTGAATAAAAAAGAAAAATTTTCATCAATATTTTTACATACATTATTTTTTGAGTTAGAGTCAGCAACATCATCTTAGTTAGGAAAATTATTAAACTTTTCATTCTTGGAGACTTTAAAAGGAACTTATCTACCAGTATTTTTTTTCCATTCATAACCTTTTCCCATATCATTTCATATGAAATGAGAGTACTATGAAGACCATCTAGAGATAGAGTTTGAGGATATCTATCTTTAAATGAGGAGACTTTTACATAAAACCTTTCCAGAATAATTCTGAAGAAATTTTCATAAACTATAGAATCCACCATATTCTATCCAAGACATATGACAGTGGTTAATATTTCATTTACCTTGGTAATGAAGTCCCCAATAGATTCCTACTCAACCATTTTTAGATCTTCATACTCCAACCACCTAATTTTTAATTTTCCCTTTATCACTTTTTTATTTCCTTAGTATATGTTTTCCAACTTTTCACATATACCTTTGGTGGTGAAAACACCCTCCAATATTAAAAACTAACTTTAAGATAGTGATGAGATTAAATCATTCTTGGATCATCCATCATTATCATGATTCTTCTTATAAATAGGTGTAAGAGTAAACTTATAAATAAGAGGAAATAATTTTTTTGTAGCATTAAAAATATTATACCTAAGATAAATAAGATAAAGAATCATTCTATGTTTCCATATATGATAGTTATTTACATCCAAGATCAGTATCACCTTATTT
Source organism: Viscum album (assembly GCA_963277665.1). NCBI lineage: Eukaryota > Viridiplantae > Streptophyta > Magnoliopsida > Santalales > Viscaceae > Viscum > Viscum album. The sequence goes on from OY728164.1 coordinate 787,342,447, forward strand.
TTTACACAATTGAAATTCTAAATCTCAAATACTCTTTAAAACATCAAAAAATAGTAAAAACCTAGAACCTTTTCTCTGATACGACTGGTAATTTCCCAGTCAGGATTATTTTATCACTGAGAGGGGGAGGTGGTGAATCAGTGATATAATTTTCTTTTATGTTACCTTATTTATGAAATAACTTTCTCGTCCTATTAAATTTTTTTCTCTACTAAAAAGAAATCAAACACACGTGTAAAAAACATAAGAATTTAAAAGGTTCACTACTTAGTAAGAGTAGCTATGCCTTTGGTATGGTTTAGAAACAATCCAATGACACACACTCCACTATACAATGAGTAGTATTTTCCCTTACACTCATGCATCTCTTTGTTCAATATAATATTTCATGTGCTTCAAAAAGAACAAAATGATTCAATACAATTTTTTTATTCCTGATCAACTTTCACAAAATATAATATTTTTAAAAAATTATTCACTTTATCAACCAAGATTATGTATGAACATCTAGAACTTTGTAATGAAACTCAGTCAGATTTTCTAGTCCAATTCCCAAGTTTTATTTCTCAATACAACAATATTGCATTGTCAAAATACCACTATTCTAATTATAAAACCCTTCTATCAGAGTCTATATATTTTAGTATGATTCCCAGTACAATGATCCATCCTAATATAATGATCACCTATATACTATCTTTTCTCTTATCCATTCTTCAGATATCCAACAATATTATTCAAGAAAACACAATCCAATAACTTCTTCTTTCTAGAATTGTACAGCTTCTCTCCCATCTTTCATGAGTGATGCAAATCATGAAATAAAAAAATTATTCACCTCCATTAATAGACATTGAAAAATGGTTTACATGGGATTTTGAAAAGGTTTTCCCACTTTATTAAATTTTCCAAATCTTAACTCTTCCTTAAATCTCAAATATTTCTTTGACATTGTTCAGCCCCATTAATTTCACTTGAATTTTGGATGTCTCTTTGACTTCTTCAACACTTGAGACTCCCTAAAAAAATTTAGTATGAATCCAATTCTAGATCTATATTTTAGAATAAAATTTCTTGATTATGATAATGGGATTTGGTCACACTAATTTTCTTAACCAACTTCCAAATAAATTAGAACACAAAACATCTCATAACGTTGCTCTGCACCAATTGAAAAACTAATCTTTCAATTCCAATTTCCTCTTTACAATGAATATAATAGATTCTTCAATAATTTTCTCTATAACAATTGTGACAAATTAAAAACATATGCCTTCTCATTATGATTCTCTGTACCGAATGATAAAATCAAAGGTAAAAAATGTCTTGAAACATCTAGCAAGTTTTTTGTCCCCCTTTTACAATAATTTGAAAAATTATTCAAAAAATACTCTTCTTCTTCTTCTTTAATCTTGACCCACTTGTTAGAGATATTCAAAACAATATTTATCACTTGAAAAAATCAATAATACATCATGATGAGAGATGGTTTATTGTATTTATTTTATCTCTATATCAAAAAACTTTTCTTATTCAATTTTTTCAACATCTCCCAAGACAATTGTACATAAAAATAATTTTTCTTCAACAAAATATTCTTAGAAATATACTTTTGATTTCATAAGTATACCAAAAAAATTTAAGGTCTTATCATTGTGAGAGTAACTATGATTATAGGTGGAACATCGAGTCTGATGGACTGGTTCTAGCATCTTAGATTTCATAAACTTTTTTCTTTTTTTGAATAACATACTCCAAGTACTTTAGATTTCAAAAAATTCTAAATGCGGTGATCCCATACTGATGAACGTGAAATTGGAATGTTTTTCCCTTAGAATAATTTTTCCTTCCACAAATTTTTTCTTGAATCATAACTTGCTCATGACATTGAAAATGTTGAAGATCATCATCATCATCATTTGACTTGTTGATGGAAATTGTTGTAACTTACCATCCTTACCTGTAACTTTTTTCTTTCCAATCAAAACTAAATTAATATTTCATTAAATATGATATTCACCTTTTCTCCCCTATTATTTCATCAATGTTTCATCACAAGTTTTATAGAATTCATATAATATTTGTGAATTAAAAAATAGAAGAGCATCATCAAATTTTTTCAGATCTATGTGGTATCTTATTGACTTCCTCATTATGATCTTTCTTTCATTCCTAACCCAAGGTGATTCCAATGAACCTCTTCATCTATAATATATTTTATAGTTTCATTGAATTTTTGTGTTAAATAGAAGAGTAATCTGGGGATAATGGTTTTTGCATAATATTTAATACTATGTGAAACCTATGTTAATAGCCCTAGACACCTCTAAACAGTCAATGCATGGTTTCTAAATAGTTTTCTAGTCCATGAATCCAAATCATATACAAACAGAAAACCCTTTAACTTTTTAAATTCAAATAAATTTTTATTTATAAATTTATTATAATGTAATCTTCATTTATTTGAAGTGAATAAAAGGTGGTTTTATAATATATTAATGTTTTTAGGTTGATAAATATTTAATGTTCCATGTTATTTTATTTTCTTTTATGTTATGAAATCTATTTTTGGGGGGGAAATGAATCCCTTGGTTGGTTTTATTATAAAAAGGGTTTAAGATTTATTTGTAAAAGGATCTTTAATTTTATATAGTGTATTAAAAAGTGGTTGCTTATATAATGAAATTCAAGAAGTTTTTTGAATTTTTTTCAAAAGAAGAAATTTTTTCAAAGTGTGGATTATTTTATAAAGATGATTTTCTTAACTCTTCATTAAATTATTATATTTTTAAATGAATGGTTTATAGTGTTTTTTAAATTTAGTGAGATGTGTTTTCTGGATTGATCCCTTGGTTTATACTTTTATTGTTTAATTTTAAATGTGTATTTTGTATTTATTGGGTTTGTGTTTTTTCTTATTTATAATATGTCTCTTTGAAAGGTATCAGTGAAACTTGGAAATAATGTCTATAGGGATGCTTCCCAAGGTGATTCCTTTCCATATTTAAGCTTTACCCTTCTATTTTTTTACATTACAAAGATTTCAAAAAGAGTGGTGGAGTTGGAATCTTTTCAACTATTATTCCCCATTTGGAAATTTTTCAATCCATGTATACCTATATTATATGGTGATCAAGTTCATCCAAATTTGATGGAGTAGTTGTAAAGGATTGAGTGAATCTTTATTTTTCTAGAAACTCTTGATACTTCAATGGGAATAGATATTGTAGTATTGTTTGAAGGCTCGGGTCAAGTGTGTTGGGAAACCATTTCCCCATCTTAGTTATATGACAATATGTATTGTATATTATTCAAAACTATTTTTATTCAGTGTCATTTCTTAACAACAGGAAGTTGGAGAATTCCATTGAAGGATGTGATGACTCTTTGAGTTTGTATTTTTCTCTCTAGAGTAAGTCACTAATAACACTACAAAAGCTCGATTCGTTGAAGGTGGCCTTTATAAAAACCATATATTAGTTTTATTTGAATCTGGTATTACTTTTTGTAATGAGGTGGTTGAAAAGGATATGATGGTGTGGAAGGATAATATAGGGAAGCTTTTGGAGGGTGGTGTACCTATCCCATAAAGTATGAGAAATAGTTTTTAGACCGTTGTGAAATAATTTCTAGATGAACTCAATTTGAAATTTTTGGATGATTAGAGTCTAACTTTATAGAAAGAAATTGGCCCCTATATAAAGAAAATATCTCTATTATGTTTCATGTATAGGGAACTTGGACACTCTAACACTCTGTTCCTCAAGATTCTAAAGACTTTTCTTGGATGTGGGTATCCATGTAATCTTTATAGTTTTTTTTAAATTTAATTTTGAATGGAAGAGGAAGGAAATACAGATACAATCCAGATTTGAATGTCATTTTATATTGATATTTTTCATGAATATTTAGTTTAGAATAAAACCTTGAGGTGAATATTACATTATGTATTCCTTGGGAATATATTCTATTCTTATCTTATAAAATGTTGGTTATTTTTTTATATGTGAATGAATTAGTGTTTGATCTTTCCCCTTTAGATCTATATTTATTATTAACCATGTGAGGGGATTTAGATTAGGTGAGTATCACATGGGATGTATTTGGTACAAACTTATTTAACTGGGATGAGTGCTATACAATCTTAGATTATACACTTTCTAGTACCTCTATTAAAGACTACACCTTGACTAACGTATATTACCCAATAAATCCTAGAGAGTAAGATGAGGATGTATTTATTTCAATTAATCATAGATCAGTGTTCCACGATTGAGGTCCCAGGTTATCCAGCATTTTAGCTTTTTAACCCTGGGTTAGAGCCCATGTTATTGCATGTTAATGTATATTTATTAATTATTTTTCTCTCTCCTTCCTATTTTATTGAATGTTGATGAATAATTTGACATTAAATTATGTTCTTTTTGGTATTTTTTTGGTTTATTCTTCATTAATGGAATTTTAAACCATTTTATCTAGAAGTTGTTTATGGTTGGGGGAGATTTTCATTTACTTTGACATTTTTTTTGGGATACCGCTTTTCTTTGGTGATTTTTTATTATATGAGTGTTTTTCTCTTATATCTCTATTTTATGATTAATTCTAAATGTCATGGAGACCTATAACTAGTATCTATAATATAGTTTCCTATGATATTATTTGTTTTGAATGAATTCTATGAGATTTGTTTCTTTTTATTATGATGGGGTCATGCTTAGGTTTGTTTGATGACATTTGAGGATTAGTTCCACTGATCTTGAAGAATTGTATTATAACTAGTGTTACATTTTCTTTGGGCCTATTTGATTTTTTCTGAACCCTCCCTCCATTTATATCCAAATGAAAGGGTTGTAACATTCGATCACTGTTTATATCAACTGGTCATTCTAAAATGGATAAAATATTCTTTCATGAGATGGATAATTCATATATACTTAATCAATTTCTTTTCTTGTTATAATATTGAACATTTAATTGGATGAGAAGGTTCCCATCCTTATAGATTTATTAATTTTACCAATAACTTTTTAGGGGAAGAATGTAGTTTGGTGGCATGAATTATGAAACCACCATGTATGTGGTTTTTCAAATTTAAAAAATTTAATCATTTAAAATATTTGATGTTACATGATTAAAACATATATACCATCAACTTATTAGTAACCATGTTGGTCTATTAATACATGGTGTGCCTCATTTACTAAACGAAACATGATTGTTTCTTGGTTAGAAGTTACAATATAGAATAACCATATATAAAGTTCAATTTAAATAATAATAGTGAAAATGACCTCTACATATGGGTAAATTGTGCGGATGAATCTTATTCACATGAATTATAGTTTATTAGTAACATACAATAAGAACATATTTATAAGTAACTTTGTGGCATCATATTACTTGGGAGTGTATCCCTGTCGTGACTTGGTCATGATAATCTCATGATTTAGAGAGCCATATAGGTCAATCATGTGAGGTGTTGTAGTTCAATTCCATTTAAAGCTACATGGTTGATGGAAATTTTTATAAACCATTTGGCCAAACTATCTGGGTTTCCTAAAAAGTGGGTTTACGAATTTAAACATTATCCCATACTCAATTGTATACTCATTTCACATCATAAACCACTATATTTCTTGGACTGTAATTGCCCAGTCAGGACTTTTGTATCATTGAGAGGGGGATGGGTGAATCATTGATATCTTTTTCTTTTATGTTTCTTACTTTAGATACAACCTTCGCCTCTTATTAAAGATTTATTTCTCTACTAAAAAAATCAAACACACATCCACATGAACATAATAATTTACAAGGTTCACTACTCAATAAGAGTATCTATATCCTTGATATGGTTTGTAAATGATCTTATACCACAAAATCCATTATAAAACAAACCTTTTTCATGGAATAAAATGAGTAGGATATCCCTTTACACTCATGTAGAATTATGTTCAATATAATAGTGCATGTACTTAAAATAGCATGAAATGGTGTAATATAATTTGTTGATTCCTGATAAACATTCACATAACATAATCATTCAAATAAATTATTTATATTCTTACTTAGGAGAAGGTAAGAACCTCTTAGACTTTGTAATAACAATCAGCCCAATTTCGCATTCTAATTACAAAGTCTAATTACTCAATAAGATAATATTGCTCTATTAGAATACCATTAAGATAATTCTGAACCACTTCTATTTTATTTTGGAAATCCCAGTCCAATGATCCATCCTAAAACAATGATCATATTAATATTCTTCTGTATCATCTCCTTTCTTATTCTTTCAGATAACCTTCTTTAAGAAAACACAATTTGGAAACCTCTTCTTGCTAAAATGGTAGAACTTATTTATCCTCTTTCACGAGTGATGAAAATAATGAAATACACAAAGTATTAGACTCATTTTATAGAAACTCCAAAATGGTTTAAATGAGATTTTGAAATTTTATTCTCACTTTAAAAAATTATGAAAATTATCAATCTTTCTTAAATATCATATCTCCTTTGACTATGTTCAATGAATTTAATTTACCTTCAATTTCAGATATATCTTTGAATTCTTACACACTTTAGAGTTCCTAAAAATATTCAATCCTAATCTGATTCCAAATTAATATTTCTGAATAAAATTTTGTTATTATGATAAATGCATTTAGTCACTCTGATATTTTTGACCCATATACAAACAAATCAGAATAGAAGGAATATCATAATGTTTCTCCACACCAATTGAAAAAATAATCTTCCCATTCATATTTCCTTATTACAATGAAGAAAATTTAATCTTTAATATGTTTCTCTGTATCAATTTCAAAATATTAAAAACATATTCCTTCCAATTTTTATGCTTTCTACCAACTGATAAAAAAAGGTAAACAAATTCTTAGAACATCAAGAAAGCTTCATGTCCCCTTGGATAACACATTCAAAAAGTCCTAAAAAAATATTATTATTCTTATTTTTTCTTGAGAAACTTTTTAGAGATATTCAAAAAATTATTTATCACTTGAATAAATCAACAAAACTTCTTATTGTGACATGGGTGACTATATTATTGATTAATCTCAGTCTCAAAAAGCTATTCTTATTCAATTATCCCAAAATCTCCCAAATAAATTCTTCATAAAAACATTTATCTTTCAAAAAAATATCTTATCAATCTTCCTTTGATTTAATAAGGATACCGAATATATTTAATGACTAATTGGTGTCATAGTAACTCCAATTATCGGTGGAACACTGATTATGATGGACAAGTTCTAGAACCTTCAACTTCAGAATTTTTTTTCTTTTTCTAAATATAATACTCCAAGTCATCTAGATTTTAAAAAATTATAAATATGGTGATCCCATTCCATTGAACTTGAGACAATAATTTTTTGACATCCGCCATAAATTTTCTTTCAAAAACACTTTCTTGAATCATGACTTCCGTGTGACTTTGAAAATGTTCAAGATCATCTTCAGTAATGTTTGACTTATTGATGGAAAGTACTTTAACTTCCTATCCTTATTAGAAAATTCTTTCTTTCTAATCCGAACCTAAATACATCGGTCCTAAATACGATCATAACCTTTTCTCCCCCATTATTTCTCCAAGCTTGAATCGTAGGCTTTAAAGAATACATATGATTTTTCTAATTACAATATAGAAAATCATCATAAAATTTTCATTGGATCCATGCAGAATATGATTCTATTCCTCATTACGATCTTACTTCTAATCCGGACCTGATGTGAGTCTGATGAACATTTTCATTAAGAAAATATCTTCTCAAAATGATGTAATTTTTTAAGAATTGTGAGTTATATTTCTAGAATATGATGGTTAGTCTGATTTTCCATATTTATATAGGGAATTTATATTTTTTTCTTTGAAAACCAAAGACAACAAACTTGTGATACAGACTTCTTATAAATTCTAAAAACCTTCTCCTGGAAACATGGTCCCAACAATCTCTCCCTTTGGATTTTTTTAAACCACGATTTATAAATCACAGATCATTGTAAACTCAATATATTGATTACTTATCGACAATTCTAAGATTACCTTATTTAACTCATTATAGAAAAAAAATTATTGACAAAAAACCAGTTTTTCCAAAATTGGTGACTCATGAACCCTCTCTAGCTTTTATTCACACCTTTCTGTACTTAATTCTTTTCTTATTCAACCTTCCTATAACAAAATTTTCCTATAACCAATCAAAAAAAACAATTAGAATATTTCAAACACCTATAATTTTGGATTCACGGCTTACCCAGAAATCTAACATTTAACACTCTTCTTTAAAACGTTTAGCACATAACAATGGATAGATTTATGAAACATTACCCCCTTGAAATCATTATCTAAATACATGATGGGAGAGGGGAAAAACATGTACCTCAACCATGATGAGAAATATTTTGGACACCCATGTGCATCCTCAATTTAGAAAAAATTTCTTTTGGTAAAGGTTTTGTGAAAATACCATCATCATGTTCTTATGTAAGAACATACTCCAGCTTCAAATAAATCTTCTTGGAATGGTCTTGGATGAAATGATAGTTTATATCTATATGTTTTTAATGGAAATGTTGTTCTATAATCATTGTACGGTTTGTTTCACTTTGATTATCAAAAACCAATAGAAAGGGTAACATTACTTCAACAAATAATCTTCTAAATGAGTCATCATGCACATAAGTTGGGTTGAAGCTTGAGTGGAAAAAACATACTCAGATTATGTCATGCTATGAATTATTGAAATTTGTTTATTTTTATACTAAATAATACAACCATTTCCCAAAAAAAACTCTACCAAATGTGGATATTTTATTATCAACATTTCCTTACCATTCAGAATTTTAATACCCCAACAAATTAATACATTCTGAAATATCATACCTGATTATGAGTTTTTATGAGTTTAATATATATAAAGATTCTTTTCCCAGCTAATTTATGTGATTCTTTTGGATTACCCTAAAATATTTCACATAAGGTAACAATATAAACAATGTTGGGTCTTGAGGCAGTCAAATATAAAAAAATTACTATAAAATGATAAACATTTTTTGATAAACTTATTTGTATTATCTATATTTAATCAACTTGGTTCCCAATGATATTTTTGGGGAAACTAATTTATAATTATCTAGGATTAACTTATTAAAAAGATACTTAGTATACTTATCTTGAGAGATAAAAATGTGTTTCTTATTTTTTTTTTATTTTTAACCCAAAAATGTATTTCACTTCCCCTAGCATGGTCATTTCAAACAACTTTTTAACCTCTTCATCAAATCATTCACAATAATTTTCATCATTCTCAATATTGATAATGTCACCCACATAAACAATTATGATAAGTGAAAACTCCTAAATTTACTTAATGTAAATATTTCTATCAACTATTCCTTTTTTTAAAATTCATCTTTCTTAAGAAAGTATTTTATTTGGAATACCATGCTCCCAAAGTTTCTTTTATCCTATACAAGGATTCATATAGCTTACACACATAACTTTATTCAATCCAAACAAAAATTCCACATGGTTTTTTAATGTATACTTACTCAACAAGATCCCCATTTAGAATTGTATAATTGTCCTCCATTATAAAATATTTGTAACTTTGTTGTGAAGCAATAGAGAGAATTACTCTTATTATTTATAACCTTTCCATTGGATAAAAAATTTCATCAAAATCAACAACTTAAATTTTTAAGTAACCTTTGTACATTAATATTACTTTATTCCTTATCACATCTCCTTATTCATTCAGCTTATTATGACAAATAAAATTTGTACCAAAAATAATTTATTATCTGGAATAGGTATGAGTTCTCTTGTATCAATCTTCTTTATCTGATCAAAATCTTCAATCATGGCCTAAACCCATTTTGGATACTCAAAATCTTAATTCACATCATTTGTCTTGAATTTTGAATACAATGAGGTGTGCATAAAAACATTACATGTTCTTATTGTTTAAACCTTATGATGATGATCACCAATAATGTTTTGAGACTACACTTGATTCCTTATCATGGGATGAGATTTTTGGGTTTCTTCTTCGTCACTTGAAATAGTTTTGTCTGATTCATCTCTTGTATTAGGATTACCACTTTATGTATCCTTGTGAGATTTTTTTAAAAATATTTTGTTATCCTTATAAACTTTTTAATCATCCCAAGTCTATTTATCTTCTTCATCCTTGTTAGTAACTTCCACATTAGAAGAATAAAAAATTATTTCTATTTCTTGGTTAAAGTAATTGTATCTTCTTCCTTTTTGAGAATCACCATGAAAAATTCCATCTTCACCTTTCTGCTCAAACATACCATTGTTTCCAAATTTAATTTTTATAATGAATGGACTCCAAATAAACACTTATGTGTTTCAAACATGGATTTTTATCATAAAACATTTCATATGGTGTCATATCTGAACATGGACTATAAAAACATTGATTTTGGATATACATAGAAGTACTCATGGCATGGATCTAAAAGTAATGAGAAATACCATGTTCATGTTACATAGTTATTCTCATTTCTACTAGACTTATGTTCTTCCTTTTAGAAAACATATTTTGTCGAGGATTTTATGTTGAACTAAATTCATGTTGAATTCCATGATTTTAAAGATAACATTTAAATTATTCATTTCTGTATTGACCACCATTATTAGTTGTCAAATTATTCATAAAATACTCACATTCATTCTCAGATTTCCTCCAGAAACTTTTAAAAAATTTCAGATCATCTGACGTATGTTTCATATACATAAAACAAGTAACACCAGTAAATTCATAAATTAAAGTGATGATGTACTTTTCTCCATTAGTTGGTTGATTTCTCATTTTCCCAAAGATTTCAAAATGAATAAGTTCTAGGGGTTATTTTGAACAAATATCAACAATATTATGAACTTAATTAGTATTTTTGGCCTTTATGAAAATAGTGAACACCAATCTCTTATTCTTGACATATTAAGAATATGTTATACACTATACCAATTTGATAACTTTCAAATGTTTCTCTGACACATGTGTCATATCCATTTCTACCACAACTTATTATCTTACACCATATCTAAGTAAAAACTGTTTTTTATTTTACTAACATGAAATAAGTTATCTTTTTTATTTTAGTCTCTTGTAACAATCATTCCATATTCATCAATTTTCAAAAAAAAATCCATATTTTTTGAAAATTAATTGTTTTTCCTTAATCACAAAGTTTTAAAACACTTACTATGTTTTGTTTTAGACCATAAACATAAAATTATTTTTGTATTTAAAATTTTCTTTATAAATGATGGTTGATCTAACAACATTTATTCTAAAATATTTATAATTGCTAAATATAAATGTTCCCTCTTTAAAATCATTCACATTTTTCAGAAACATTAAATCTCATATCATATGAGAAGAACAACCACTATTTAGAATCCATGGTTGTTCTCCTTTTGTTTCTTTGAGATTAATTTCAACAATAAGAGATTTTTATTTCCATTTATCTTTCTTAACATCTAGATTCATAGAATTTATAACAAACTGTTGTTATACTGGTAAAAAAATAAGTCATCCTTTTGAAAGATGTCCAGTTTTCTCACACCTTTCATCAAATTTTTTTAGGGGTTGGAACCTATTTTAAATTTTCACACCAACTTTCATAGGTTTCTTCAGAACATCAATGTCATACTTATTCCTTTGAGGGTATTTAATCCCCTTAAAACTTTTCATTATGTAATTTTTGAAATAGTAATAATGTTGTTAGTTGAATGAAAACATATTTTCTATATTCCCAAATACACCAAAATTATAGTAGTATCCATAGAAAGAATATATTTATTTAATAATTTCACACTGACCGTATTTTTTAATATGTTTCTCATAAACTAACTTATCTTTCTTATCGAAACTTTGTTGACCACCAACTTTTATATCACCAATTGAATTATTCTCTTTCAGCTCAGTTATCTATTCATCCTTATTGGAACCAAAATTAATAGAAACATTTTTTAACTAATAATTTTTAGAATCTTATGATTTCACTGATTTTTTGGTCTTGGCCAAAAACATAACATTCCAGTATTTCTTCTCTTCATAATCATTTTTAGTTTTCCTATTCACATAAACAATTTCAACTTTATTTTAAAACATTGAAGGTATCTTTTGATCCATCTCAAGTTCCTATTTATGATAACTTTTACCAACTTCAGAGATATATTTATTAAAACTTTTACCTATCTGTTCAACTTTAGAATGTTTTTTTTGGAAAAGTTTCAGCTCTTATTCTTTTTCTTTCAAAATTAATTCCAAATTTTGATTATGATTCTTTTATTTCTCAATATATTTCTTAAAATCATAAATCTCTTTAAATAGATTGAATATCATATTAAGAAAACATTATTGACTATTTTTTGAAGATTTTTCACCATTAAACTTCCTAATTTCCTTTTCAAACATCCCAATCATCCTTAGAAATTATTTTAATTATTCTTTAATATGAAATTATAATTTTGTTTCTTCTTGTTTAGAACTGTTGATTTTGAATTCTTCATTATTCACTATTTAAATAAATTTTTTCTCACTAGTTTTCTTAGTAGATTTGTTAGATTAAACATCACTATCTTATTCTTCATTATCTTTAGGTAAGAAACTTCTCCTTTTTTATTTGGGGAATTTTTTATCTTTCCCACTAGAAAATTATTTTTCCTTGTCACCCTATTTCTTCAATGATCATCTTGGCCTTCTTTCTTCTACATCACTATCCTCTTCTTTCATTCTTGGAGGAATATTAGTGGAAAAGTTTCAAACTACTCAAATTTAAAAACACTTCATGGGAAGTTTTTTTTACATTAATCTGTACCTATTATATAAGTTTTTGAAAAGAAATAAAAAAAATTCATCAATATTTTTACATACCTTATTTTTGGAGTTAGAGTCAGCAACATCGTCTTCCTGAGGAAAATTCTTAAACTTTTCATTCTTGGTGACATTGAAAGACACTTCTCTATCAAGTTTTAGTCTCTTCATAAAATTTTCCCTTATCATTTTATATTTAATGAGAGTATTATAAAGACCATATAGAGATAAAGTTTCTATATTTATATCTTCCAATGTGGATACTTTTGCATCAATATTTTTAGGAATAATTGTTAAGATCTTTTAAATAACTGTAGAATCCTCTATATTTTTACTAAGACATCTAATACTAGTAAAGATGTCATTTAACAATGGTAAAGAATTACCCAACATATTCATATTCGTCAATTTTTAGATCTTCATACTTCATCCACCATATTTTTAATTTTTCCTTCATCACTTTTTTATTTCCTCTGTATATGTTTTTCAACTTATCACATATACCTTTGGTGGTGGAAACACCATCCACTCTTAAAAACTCACTTTTAGATAGTGATGATATTAAATAATTCTTGGATCTTCCATCATTCTCAAGATTCTATTTATCAATTGGTGTAAGAGTAACCTTATCAATAAAAGGACATCCATTTGTTGTAGCTTTAAGAACATTATACCTAAGATAAATAAGATAATATATCATTTTATATTTCCATATATGATAGTTTATTCTATCTAAGATCATAATCACCTTATTATTCACACTATTTAGATTCTACCTCTCAAATTCTCTTTAAAACTTCATCAAATAGTAAAAAAGGGACTCTTCACTCTAATACCACTTGTAATTTCCCAGTTAGGGTTATTGAATCATTGAGAGAGGGTGGGTGTAAATTAGTGATATATTTTTCTTTTTTTCTTACTTTTGAAACTACATTGTCCTCCTATTAAATATTTCATTCTCTGCTAAAAAATTTAACACACATCTACACGAATACAACAAATTACAAGGTTCACTACTCAGTTTGAGTAGATATGACATAGGTATTGTTTAGAAACAATCCAATACCACACAATAAACTATAAAATGAGTAGTATATACCCTTACACTCAAGTATCCCAATGTTCAATACAACATTTATTGTTCTTCAAATAGACCAGAATGACGAAATACAACTTTTTTCATCCTAATAAACTTTATAAATATAAAATATTTAAAAAAAATCTTGAATTTCTCACCCAAGTGTATTTAAAAATTTCATGTACCTTGTAATGACATAAATTATGATTTCCCGGTCTAATTCCCATTCCACTAAGATAATTGTGAACCACTTCTATCTGAGTCTGGTTATCTTAGTTTGATTCCCAAACTGACAATCCATCCTAATATGATGATCATATGAATAATATATATTCAATTTTACTTTCTTCATATATCCAACAATCATATTGATGAAAACACAATCCAAAAACTTATTCTTGCAATAATTATAGAGCTTTTTTCTCCCTTTCATGAGTGATGAAAATCATGAAATACCCAAAGTATTATCCCCCTTTTATAGACATGAAAAAATGGTTTATATGTGATTTTGAAAAGGTTTTACCACTTCACTAAATTTCCTAAATCATAAATCTTCCTTTAATCTAAAATTTTTCTTTGACTTTGTTCAACACCATTAATTTCCCTTCAATTTCGGATCTCCATTTTACTTCTTCAACACTTGAGACTCCCTAATAAATATAGTCTAAATCCAATTACAGATTTAGATTTCTGAATACAATTTCTTGATTTTGATAAAGGAATTCGGTCACTCCAGTTTTCTTGACCAACTTGTAAACAAATCAAAATTGAATACATCTCATAACATTTCTCTACACTAATATAATAACTAATCTTCCAATTACAATTTCCTCATAATGATGAATATAATAGATTATTCAATATATTTATATATAATAATTGTCTCAAATTCATAACATATGCCTTCCAATTATGATTCTATATACCAACTAATGAAATCAAAGGCAAAAAAATTCTTGGAACATCCAGCAAGGTTCATTTCCCCCTTTGAAAACAACTTACAAAATTATTCATACAATACTCTTCTTCTTCTTCTTTTACCTTAATCAAATTATTAGAGATTTTCAAAAAACTATTTATCACATGACTCAATCAATAAAAAATATTGATGTGAAGTGGATGATTGTATTTTTTATTGATATCATCATTAACAAACGTTTCTTTTTCAATTTTCCCAACATCTCCCAGGACAATTGTTCATAAAAACATTTCTGCTTCAAGAAAACATTCTTATCAGTATTCCACCAATAACATAAAGTTACTAAACAAATGAATTTACCAATCAATTTTAGAGTAACTCTATCTATATATGGTACATCGAGTCCAGTGGATAAGTTCTAGTGACTTAGATTTTCGTAACTTCATTATTTTTCTGAATACGATACTCCAAGTCATCCAGATTTAAAACTATTCTAAATATGGTGACCCTTCAATAATGATCATGATAATGGAATTTTTTTCCTTCAGAAAGCATTCTTCTTCCAAAATTTTTATCTTCAACCATAACTTCCTCATGACATTAAAAATTTTGAATATCATATTTAGCTTTGTATGACTTATTGATGGAATGTATTTTAACTTACCGTCCTTACCTAAATTTTTTTTCATTCTAATCCAAACCTGAATATTATTTCCCTAAATCTGATCGTCAACTTTTCTCCCCTATTATTTCATCAATATTTTATCACAATTTTTAGAGAATACTTATAATTGTTTTGAATTACAAAATAAAAAAGTATCATTAAATTTTCATCAAATTCATATGGAATATGATTGAATTCCTCATTATGATATTCCTTTCATTCTAGACCCAAAGTTATTCTAATGAACCTTTTCTTCTAGAAAACATATTCTAAAAAATATTGACTTTATTAATCATTGTGAGTTTGATTTCCTAAATATGACGGTCAATATAATTTTCTATATTTACAATGTTAATTGATTTATCTTCTTCATGTTCAAAAATTGTTTTTAAAAATTCTTATGAGGAACAATTTAAATGAATTTTAAGACTATTTAATGGGGTTTTTGATTATTTTAATTTTTTTTCATTTTAGTGGGTTTTTTGGGATGTTTTGAACATGTTGATACTATTAAAATTTTCAAGGGTTGTTTTTATAACATAGTTTTCTAATTTTTATTTTGAGGCTTAGTCATAACCTTATAAAAAGGGTTTTGTACGTTGAATAAGGGGAAAATGTCTTACTAATGTCATTTCATGGAAGACATTTCCCTATGAGTTTATATAGTTAGTGTTTCATTTCTTATTAATGAGGGTGGATTGTGATTTTTCCTGTCACAAGGCTATTATTATCTTTGTTTTGGTGACAGTGCATGTGATGTTTGGTGTGGTGGTACATGCACATGGAATTTTTAGAAAATACCTTAGTTACGAGTCCATAGATGACAATAATAACACATTTCTATGCTTATCCCTTGATTTATGTATTAGGAAAATTTATATCCTACTTCTATTTTTGGAACTTTTTAATACATTGGATGGTCCGGGTATGACCTTGAGTCCTCTTTTTTTATTTTCCATGTTTTATTTTCTAGTTATTCACATTCCACAGGTGGAATATCCCCCACTTCCACCTAGGGTGTTAGGGATAGATTATCAATAGAAAACATCAGTTTCATGGTGACCCATCTATGTTGTTGCATATATAGTCGTTGTCAAAGATTAGTCTCCCCTTGATCATCTTTTTTTCTAGAGTCCCTTTGATGTTTGTGTGCTATGGTAGTAATGAAAGTTTGTGTCTTCAAAAGGGGTACCATTTTTTTATTCTCCCATATATGTACAATATATAGGTTTTTTTTGTTCCCCCTTATACTACCATCCCAGATAATGTCCCCTATTTAGTTATTCAAGTTTTATTTCCTTTTCCTTATGTCATATAGTGCTACTTTTTCTTGGTTGTGTTTCCTTCCCCCATATAAGTCACATTTTTTATAGGTCTTGTAGGTAAATAATTTATCCTTTGGTTGTAAGTGGGAATAGTTTCCTTTCTTGGTTGGCATTAACATTTCCATCATTAGTCACATTTCATCCTAAGATTAGATGCATCAATGTCGATAGTGTTCTGATGGGTGTGGATTTGGTGGTTCAATCTGGTGGTATGGCCCTAGGGCACAAAATTCTTTTGGTCAGCATGTTCTCAGGGATTTAAGGTCATTCAGTCCTGATACATTTCAGTGATAGTCTCCTAAATTCATGAAATGTGGGGCTTGCCCTGGTTTGTTGGGGATCGATCCATGTTTTTCTATATCTTCCTTCTATTTTATATTTCTTTCTTTTAAAATATAAAAGTGTTAAGGAAAATAAGATTATTCTTTATGATTATGACCCCAATATTTTTATCCCCATGTTTTTTGTTATATAATATTTTTACATTTCTGGGATGACTTAAATAATCATTTAATTATTTTATTAATGCAATGGGGTTATTTCTTGAGAGTGTGTTAGAGGTGATGTGTGAGATTATTTTTTATGATTTATTGTATAATTATGTGTTGATTGTATGATTTGATTATATTCTCACATACACTTTGGCTATCCCATGGGAAACATTAGTAAGTAAACTATAGATTTTTTTTCTTAATACTTGAGCATATATTACAACACTAGCTAGTTTCCCCTACTATTGATCATGAACTTTCTAGAGGATTCCCACAGATGAGGCTACTAGAGAGCAAGTTAGGTTGTTTTTATTTCATTTAGGAATGATGCAATGGTTGAAGTTTGGATCCACTTGATTATGTCTAGGATCATATCACATTAAATTATATTTAGTTTCCCATGATTTTATCACCTTAGTTTGAGAACATATTATGATTATCATTAATATATATATATATATATATAAACATATTATTTTGATAGTCTTGTTTTAACTTGATTCCATATTTTTATTTTTATCCCTATCATAGTAATTTTACCATGTTGGTCGGTAATTATGGATATTTTTTCTATTTGTCATTTTCCATTTATCTGGTTTAGTTTTTTACTAATTTTATTTTACAAAAATTTGTTTTTGATAAATTTTTTGAAATAGGGAAATGATTTTTTATTTTCATAAAATTGTAGGTCAACCATCAAAATGTTTTAAAGAATTTTATTTTAAATGTATTTTTTTATATCTAATTTATAAAATTTATTATTTTAAATATATTTTTTAAAGGGGAACATACATTTTATTTTTTATTTATATGTTTAAAGGTAATTATTTATTGTCAAATGTGTTTTTCCAAAGAGGCTTTTTACCTTTTGGATGTATAAAAAGGGTAATGATTTCTAAAAATGATAAAATTATAATATATTCTTCTTTATTCTTTATAAAATAAAAATATAATCTCTAAATGATAATTAAACTATATTTTAAAAAAAATTATAAAAGGAATTTCATAGACCCTTCGGTGAAATCATATTTGGATTTTTTATCTCACACACTACGTAAAAACAATCATGTGTATCTAAATATTATGATTTCAATCATTTAATGGGGTTATAATCTATAGTTTGATGCTTTTCATGTGGTTTGCTGATATATTTTTTAAATGTGGTTGGTGGCCTCATGTCACATGCAGTTAATCAAGTTTTTTCTTAGGTTTATGGTGTATTCGGGGTCATTCTTATACCAGACAACAGAAATCCTTTTTTTTATTTTTTTTATTTATAGAAGCCCTTTTTATATACTCTTCATGATGTTATATATTTTAAAATTGGATTTTGGTTTCTTATATTGAGAATACCATTCTTGGTAATTTGTTATTACTTAAAATTATTTATTTCATATCCATGGAACTCCAAAGTATAGATTCCCATACTAGATTTTTAGTAATGATATGCTGCTTATTTATTATTATTCAATGGAAAACCACTTCCTCAGGGCTATATTTGGTTCCTTGGTACTAGTTAAAACCCTATGGTGAAGTTGAATTCTTGTTAGACCCTAAAAAATATTAAATTGGATTATTTTCTAGGTTGACTAGGGCTGCTTCATTATAGGATCCCGCAGATTCTTTAGAGATACCAAAAGCTAATATTGACCTCACCATAATTTATAAGAATGGTTTTGATGTATGATGACCATATATTCTATAGCTCCAAGATTTGTTATAAGTGTGGTTATTCATGGACCTATGACATCTAAAATATCTTTTATAGCTCGACTACTAATACTAAAAAAATGAACCATGACAATAGTTCTATAGTCACTCTTTCCAAAGTGTGGTTTCATGTTGGCCAATGGACCTGGGTAAAAGTTATCTATGGTTATATTGTAAATTTTTCCATGGGATATATCCTTCATGGACATAATCTAATGTGGGAACTGATTTATAATTTGTAAAACCCGGAGAATAATTCCAGAATAACTTTATTCCATGAACAAATCATCATATTCCCTTATGCCTCCTAAAGACACCTTATACCATGGGCACATTTACCTATGGTATAAGGTGAGCGTTGAGTCACCTCACATCATGGTAAATGTCTCTCATCAAATAATTTGTTTCTATAATTGTGGATAAAGCCACAATATCTTTTTCCCTAGGCATACAGTGATTCTAAACTCACCTTACACCATGTAAAAAACCTCTCATGGTTGTGTATCCCCATAGAGACACACCTTATTCCACAACTTCTTTTTCCCATGAAATAATGTGAGTATAGAATCCCACTTTGAAACATGGTAATTCATGGGTGATTTTCCCATGGATTAATGTGATTCTTAATCACCTTTAACCATGTAAGTATCCACCCTTCTAACACTTATTATACCTCTAAGGATTTTTCTAGTGCTAAAAGGTTACTGTGGAATCACCCTATACCATGAGAAGAAGTGTATATGGTTGTATCCCCTCTAGAGACACACAATATATCATTGGTTATCTTCCCCATTGTTTAAGGTGTTTCCACAGTCAACTTATGTTATGGGAAAAACCACTCATGGAATAACCTATGTCGCTAGGGAGGATACTTCCACTGGTGCAATTGTCTATGACTGCAGCACCTCTTTATTAGCCATGTGGCCTAATGAATTTATTATTTAAAATATATAATATTTAAAAATATTTCATAATTATAATATTAAATATTTCAAAATATATATATATATATATATATTGATATATATATATATAAGTAAAATGTATTGTGGTGAATTGGTAAAAGTTCTTGGTCAATACCTGTAAGGTTTAAAGACCAAAACATTCTATGTAAATTTTAAATATTATATATATATCACCATGGGCCTATTGTAGAGTGATAGTATGGGGGAAATAGCCTTAAGAATTACTCTTATGGGAGTTAAAGTCATGGTAGTACCCCCTAGGGGCTATTTCTAGGGGTATAGTTCATGACCATTTTCATAGTGGAAATAAACTGAGGAATATGACCATAAATGTTAGTTGAAGTGATACATAGTTCTCATGGGTGTATCTACACGAGAAATTCCTATGGACACATCCCTTGAGTTATCACAACTATAATTATGGCCATTGGATATTGGTGTCATCATTTTCATGAGTACATTCAAAGAAACATTTATAAACCCTAGGTATATTAGAGTTGATAACCTCGTGGTCACTCTCAAGAAAGTTGTGTCTAGTTCCCTAGTGGTCTTTCTAATTTTTTTGTATTTTTTAAATTTTAAATTAGACAAATAAAATAATAAAAATAGTGATGAAAATCAAAATGGGAGTGATGAATTAGTAACAAATAAAAAGGTGAACAAAAGGAAGACATAAACATAGAGAGAAGAGTTAGTAAGAACAGCGACATATATAGGTTGATCCAATCTTAGTTACCCCTCATAGATATTTTGAATAAAATTATCAAATATCTTCCCCACTCAATGCATGACCAATTATTTGGATCACACACCTCACTTACCTAAATAGATATAACAAGAATAAACAAGTTCTATAATGTTTGAGCACTCCTACAGAATGAAAAATGAATTACACAACAGACTCATTATAGCTAGGAAATCTCACAAGATAGAATGGTCAAGAAAAGATAATTAGGTCACAATACCATACTCAAAACTCTCAATTGAGAAAATGAGAGTTCAAGAGTAATATAATTGAGGTGAAATATTAAAAAACTATTCCAGTGTAGAAGTTCACTCTCACACACCCCAGATCAATTTCACTATCACTTAAGAGGAGAGAAAGAGTGGTGAGGGTATTCATAAACCATAGATATCATGGAAACATTGAGTTTAACATCATGAATATATCCTTGAAAAGTAGTTCTGCATTTCTAGATGATTCATATCACAAAAAAGACGGATAAAGAATTAATAGACTAATATTTCAACTATATTTTCAAAATTAAATAAACAACATGAGGATATTTACAAAGATATAAAAAAGGAAAATAATGAAACAAAGTGAAGATGAAGAGAAATAAATGTTCTCATCTCTATTAATATAGTTGATTACCAAGTATAGATAATCCTAAAAATAGAAAAGGAACAATCCCCTTATTCAAAAAGTGAAAATAGAAAAACAACGAGACTCTAACTAACAAGAAGTAGATTCCACGTGGTGTGCTATGACTCACCCATCATCAGCTCTGACCGAAAGCTATGTGATAATGGCCAACCTCTCATAGTGAACTATCCTTCTCCTCAAAATGTCCCACAATCACCTTTTCTATCCACAATGACCAAAACCTTTGTTTGAAATCGCACTCATCTTGCTTTAGGATGATATCTAGAAAATGTGAAACATTTGGCATTTCAAATTGATAAATAAGAGTGCAGGTCATCTTGGACTCATTATTTTCTTAATATTTTTATATAAATATATATATGGTTGTATATTTAAAAATTTAATTTAATTACAATAAAATATATATATATGAATATATTCATATCATTATATATATAAATATATGTAATATTACTATTATTACTATTATTATATTAGAAATATAAAAAAATATTTATAAAAATATGTTAATATTAATAAAAAAATATTATTTATATATACACATTATGATTATTATTAGATATAAATATTTTATATAAATATATTTATTTATTTATATTTTTTATTGTTATTTTATTAATTATATTAATTATTTATTTATTTAAATATTATTGTTATTTTTCTTGTTTAATTTTCTTTTTATATTTTCTTTTGTCCTTCTTATCTTCTAAAGAGAGTCTTCTTATCTTAGGGGGGGGAGGTCTTGGCTCAGTGTTTCCGCTCTCGGCATAGTGGGTGATGATGGAGCTCCATTTATGATGGTGACTCCAGCTTCCTCCTCGGTGAGGCCTGAGCTTCAGCAGATCTAATGAAAGTGCCACGACTCTTTTTTGATGGGATACAGACACAACTCAGGATCTCAGCGGTGGATCAAACATCATATCATCTATTGGTGACGCATATATATTGGGGTAGCGACAATGGTTGATTAGCACTGGCTTCAGTTTCTAGATCAGGTGGTTATGGGGTTCTTTCACATAGAGGTTTTATAGTGTGAATTTTTAATAGATCTGGTGTCTGGATATTTGATTTCTGGAAGTTTGGTTTTTTGTGTTGGCATTTAATCTTCTTTTTGAATCATTGGTTGAGTGAATAAATTTAATTTAAGAATTAATTGAGAATAATAATTTCATTATAAAACATAAATAAATTACTAGAAATAATGAAAATTAATAAATTAGTAAAATAAATAGATTAAATATAAAAATTAAGATTTATTAAATTGAATAATAATTAGATAAAGAATAAATAAAATAAAATAATAAAGGAAATAATTATCTTGAAAAACATAAAAATGAAATAATAAATTAATTAATGGAAATAAAAAATAAAAAATAAAACAAAAAAAAAAGAATAAAAAAATCAATGTTAGGAGAGAAATAATTAATTAATTTTAAATTATTCAAAATGACTAAAATAAATGATACAATACATACTTTAAAAAAATATTGTTTTAATAATTTAAAAAAAATTAAAAAAAATTATAATTATTAGAAAAAAAAATATTTTAATAATAGAAATCTAATTAATTATAATAAATGATGTGGAAAACTATGTTAGAAAGCAACCTCATCAAACTCCCTCACACTTAAAAAAAAAATTTCCTTTAAAAAGTAATATTTTTGAATTTTTGAAATAGAAACAAATTTTTTTAGAGTTATCTAAAAATAAAGCATGTAAAAACATTTATTTATAATGGAAAATAGGATATGGGTCCGGTTTTTCAAATTAAATGTATACAGAAGGTCATGCCTAAATTAAAGTGCAAAATGTAAATCAATGTAACACAGAATCATTCATCATTAAAAATGTCATTCCACCTATATGAAGCCACCTACTGTCCTACTTATATTCAAGTTATAGTTTTAATTCTAAGTGTGACTAATGTTTAGATACAAGTGGAAATAAAATTGTATCAAATGACACCTTTAATTTTAAAATTTTCCTAGGATCTAATTTTTTTATTTATAACTTTATTGATACCACCAAAATGATATTTATATTAGACAGTTGTTCCATTCTCTAGCTAGGTTCAAAATTAACCTCACCTTAATAAACTCATTTTCGGATACTAGCCACCTTTTTAAATTTTACAAAGCTAACTATATTCCTAGAACTATAAAAAATCACTTATTTAATATGTATATATTACTTACACACACACACCCAATTCCTAGAGTCTCAAAAGTTCAATATGGGATCCCATTTTCTCGTTTTACTCTAATTTTAAAGGGCTTCCATGATTATCATTTGAGTATTCTCCCTAAGGTGGTTACATTTCAAAGGGTCATTCCCCTATGATTATGTTAAAATTTCCAATTTCATTAATGTTATGATCATAATTCCACAAATAAGTATCATATGTCACTCCCTTTCTCAATTCTTAAATAGAATATCCATAGAAACAATATGTAACACCACTTAAAAATCATAAATCCTCAATAATTTCAAAAACTGTGCAACCCTCAACAACCAGTATATTGTTATCCATTAGTAAGAATAGAATTAGGTAAAAATCATAACCTAAGGACCCTAAATTTGTGAGAAAATTTTAAAATAAATGGACATTTTTGTTACAAAATATAAATATTGATTTTAATGTTTATATAATTTAAAGTACAACATAGAAAAAAAGTCCCCTCTAACTCACACTTAATACTAAAAAATGTCACTATTTTTGGATTATAAGGTGAAAGAAAATTTAGTTCAAAATAGATGGGGAATTAAATAGTTAAATAACTGTGAATGGGTTATAATAATGTTTAAAATTCACCTTTACAAATAAAAAATTAGTTAAAAAATAAATAACATTAATTCCCTACTGATCACCACAAAAAAATCTAAAAAAAGTTTTTTCTATTTTTTAAAAAAATAATTCTTTTAGTTTTTATAAACAAAAAAAATGATTATTTTCAATTCAGTTCAAAAAAATCATTGCAATCAATGAGGAAAAAGAAAAAAACATTTTTGATACAAATAAAATTTTGAGGTTCTATAAAAGTTTTGAAATTAAGATAAAATTTATTTTAAATTTTCTAGATATTAGTAGGCTAAGAACCCATGGAAGAAAAAAGAGATTATATTTTTTAAAAGGGAATCCCCCTCCCGACAATTAATTTCTAGAAGCATGTAATATGAATGCACAAATAGAAAAATTGTAGAATTATAAAGTGTAATCCCCTGAGTATGGAAGCTTTTCTTATTTCTCTGAACCACATGTGGACTCCCATTATTTGTTTTTTTTTTCAAGATCCATAGCTACTTAGTTACAATACCTATAAATGTGAACAAATTGACATTATACTTAAAGATTTAAAGCTCAAAGTGAAATGTAACCAGGTTTGAGTTAGGTAGTTTTTATCCTCTAAACATCAGTCTGTTGTTCCCTTTTACATTAACTAAATGCCATGTGGAATAACTGTCTGACTATTATCCTACTAATAAGAATTTCAGAAATTAAAAAATCCCTATGAAAATAAAAAGAAAAAAATAAATAGGATAATCATGGGATTTCCCTCCAATGGGTGCTGTATTTTGATTTTCCACAGCTGGAAAATCAATCAGTCAACCCTAGTATGATGGTTGTTGAGAATAATTTCTAAGGAATCACCATATATTATTCTTTCAAAAATCAATGAATTTTCTTTTTTTGAGTGACACATGTAAAGTTTCCTTAAAGTCTCTTAGTTTCTAGTGTAGATTTTTGGATTAATGGAGAGAGAAATGTAATATTAGGGTATTTACCTTCTTCTTTAGCTTGAGGTTGAGAATATATATGTTGTGGAAATGTAACAATTTTATGTAACTTATCCTCTATTTAAATCCAATAAATTATTTTCTATTTGAAAAAATGTGTCATCGTCTACTTCTTTATCCACACATAGTTCAATTACTCATATTCATTAGTTAAGAATACATAAATTTTTGACTCAAGTTCCTGTTTAGTTTCTTTAAGGTGTCTAGGATTCCATAAAATGCATCTTATTATTCAATAAATACACAAGAAGAATCAAAATTAGAATTAACATAAAAAATAGTGTTATAAAAACTATTGAACTTTATCTATAAAATTATAAACTCCTACTACATGTTCATCGTGTTCTTCTCAGAGTGAAATATGTTCCCCAGGGTGTATGTATAGAGGAGTGAGGTAATCAGCCACCTACAAACTCTCTTCAAAAATAAACACCTCTAGAGTGGTCTTCACTAAGAAAAATGATAGGGTGTTTGATATTGGTTCAACATGTTGAATCATTATAAAATAATTAAACAATTCAGGACACTAAAAATTATAAAATGAAGTGCTGGAAATAAATTGATCTTCTATATTTTCCTTAGATTCTTCAATTTCTTCATATACTATATCTTGTAATCCCATGAAATAGTATTATAAAGGTAGATCTTTAATTTCCAACAGCATATCAGAGGGTATAGCCTACACAAATATTAATAGTTCCAATTTCGTATTTCTTCTTCTTTTCTCCTTTAACCTAAGATGTTTTCCAAAAAAGTAAAACTTCAGTGGGTTTTTGGAATACCTACTTGATCTTTTAGTCCTATTGATCTTGTTATGTAGGTCAAAGGATGTCCATTATTCTCTTTGTAGCAATAAAATCCTTCTTGGTATGTTATTTCCAATCAAAACCCTTTTTAATTTGATTTAATTTTTGTGCATATTACTGTTTAGTTTAGTGATAGAGAGCCAATGTAGCATCTTATAGCTCCCCAGATTAATATTTTTTGTAACCAAAATTAGATCAATGAAAAATCCTCATAAATTTATTGCACAGGAGAAAAATCAAATGGTGAATCAGAGAAGGAATAGTATTTTCCTATATTGTTTGTTTATTTTTTTAATGTTTTAAAAAAATGGAAAACCCACTAAGGAAATTGTTTCTTCCCTATCAAATATGCCAAAATTTGACGCCGTCCTTATCATGAAGATAATAAAATATAAATGTATAAACCCTAGATATATCATAGTGGATAACCATAGGGAGGATCTTAAAAAAGAAGTGTTGAGTGCCCTATTGGTATTTACAAAAATATTTTTTTATTTTCAAATTATAAAATCAGTAAACCAAAATGGTAAAAATTGTGATTATAAACACAATGTGAGTGATGAAGCAATAGAAAAAAATATGAACAAAAGGAAAAGTGAAAGAAATAGAATAGAGTTGGTAAGAACAAGACCAGATCTAGGTTGATGCACTCTAAGATACCCTTCATAAATCTTATGAATAAAACCATCAAATATTATCCCCACTCAATGCTTGACTGATGACTTTGATTACACAAATAACTTACCAAAATATTGAGAACAATAAAATAGATGTTTCTCAATTTTTGAGTGCTCCTCCAGAGTGAAAAATGATTTTTCTCAATAGAGTCATTCTAAATAGGAAATCTCATAAGGAATAATGGTCAAGTGGATATAATTAGATCACATAACCAAACATAGAGCACTCAGTCAAGAAAATGATAAAGGCCGGGGAAAATAATTAAGGAAAAAGAGTAACAAACTATTATAGTTTATAATTGAACTCTCACACACCCCATATCACCTTCACAATCCAATGAGAGGAAAGGAGTGGTGAAAGTCACATTAAGTGTAGATCTCTAGGAAACATTGAGTTTCATTTCATAAATCTAGCCCTATGAATTAGCTATCCATTTTAGGAGAATTGAGATCACAACATAGATGGAGAAAGAATGACCAGACCAACATTGAAATTTTATTTTCAAAATTAAATAAAAAATGCAATGATATTTATGAAGATAGAAAAATAGAAAATAGTGAAACAAAGAGAAGTTAAGAGGATGACTAGTTCTCATCTCCAAGAATCCATCTGATTCCCATGTCAAGAGAATCCTGAAAATAGAGGATGTTCCCTCCTCTTATTTGTAAAGTGAAAAAGAAAAATAGTGACACTCTAACTAATAGGAAAAATATTTCACATGTATTACTTTGATGTAGCTATCACCAGCTCTGAGTGAAAAATTTGTGATAAATTCCAACCACTCATACCAAGACATGCTTCTCCTCTAAATTTCCCACAATTACCTTCAAATTCCATGATCACTAACTTTTTTATTGTATTCACTCTCTTCCCCATTTAGGTAGACATTCATAAAATGAAATACATTGGGTATTTCAGATTGCGAAATAGGAGTGTGGGTTATCTTGGTCCAACCATTTTCTTAATAAAATTATATAAATATGTATATGTGCACATATATATAAACATCATTAATTATTATAATCAATATAAAAATATATGAATATATTCTTATTCTTATTATATATATATAATATAACTATTGTTTCTATTATTATGTTATAAATATAAGAAAATATTTAAAAACATATGTTAATATCAATAAAATATATATATTATTTATATATATCTATTATTATTATTATATATAAACACATTATATTATAATATTCATTTATTAATATTTATTTTGTTATTATTATTATTATATTAATTACATAAATTATTTTCTTATTTATATATTTCTTTTGTTTGGTTATTTTTTTTGTTTTTTTATATTTTCATTTATATTTATTATCTATTGAAGGGAGTCTTCTTATTCTTGGGGAGAGGTCCTAACTCAGGTGATGCCCCTATCATGCACATTGGGCAGTGATGGAGCTCCATCAATGACGGTGACTGCATATTCATCCTCAGTTCATCAAAAACATAAAAAAATATGGTGACGACATCACATATCTATTTAGATAGGATGCAGATGTGGCTCTAGATCTTGGTGGTGGCTCAAGCTTCGTATCCGTGATCAATGATGGATTTATCGTAGGACGGTGGAACCGATTAGTGAGCTCTGGTCCCACCTTTGAGATGCTATGGTGATGGGGTTCTTTTCTTCAAAGGGTCGATGGACTGATTTTCAGTAGACCTGGTGTCCAGATGTTTGATGTCAAGAATTTTTGTTTCTTATGTTTTCATTTAAATATTTTTGTACATTATTTTTTGAGTGTTGGTTCATCAATAGTGGACTTTGGCTACTCTAGTTAGGGATCTCTACTCGGCTGTATAGTTTGGTCGTGGCTAGATCAATTATTTTCTTTAGGGGGAGGATTTGGAAATTGAAATACCTAGTAGATGTTAGTGCTAACATTGGGGATCTGAATTGGTATATTTGGTATAGTAGTGGTAGAATATGGATGTGGAAATGGTTGAGGGATAATGGTAGAAGGGGTGGCTATCGATTGATGGGGAATATTCTACTACCAATGGAGGCTAATGGTGAAAGGGATGGAAGGTGATTAATGTATGAAAATATTAGATGAGGCACTGGTTGGAAGTTCCATGGATACAATGGAAGAAGCTTTTTTTATGGTGCTGATGATTGATGACCTATTTGGAAGTGGATACAATGTATTTGTGGTAACATTAGAAACAATAGAATATTTATTTTAATGATTGATTTTCCGCTAGTAGTAGATTGTAGGTAGTGATACAGGATAGCGGTGGTAGAATCACCTAAAGAAAAATAGGATAAAATAAATGAAAACAAATCAAATTAATATTAAAATAAAAAAAGAAAAATTTGTTATTTTGAATTTAAAATAATGAATGAATTTAATTTATGAATTAATATAAAATAATAAAAATATAAAAAAATATAAATTAGTTATAAAAATAATGAAAATGAATAAATCCATAAAATAAAAAAATTTATTATACAAATTAAAATTTACTAAATTAAATAGTAATTACATAAAAAATTAATCAGATAATAGTATAAAAAAAATAATTATTTTGAAAAACATAAAAAATGAACTAAGAAATGAATTAATGGAAATAAAAATTAAATTTTAAACAAAAACAAAGGGATAAAAATGATTGTTAAAATATAAACAATTAATTAATTTTAAATTATTAAAAATAACTATATTAAATAATAAAATACATACTTTCATAAAAAATCACTCTTTTAAAATTTTAATACAAAAATAAAACAATTAATAATTATTAAAAAAATACATAATAATAATAATAATTCAATTAATTATAATAAATGATGTGGAAAATTGTGTTAAAAACACATCAGATATTCTCTTGGAAATAGCCCCAGAGGCTACTTCCATGAATCCAATTCCCTCAGGGGAAATACTCATGGTTGTGATGTATAGCCATAGACATTTAGCCTATAACCATGGTTTTCTCCCATGGAAATAACATTTTATTTATTAGTGGGCATGATGGTGATCTTGGTATTCCATGTTGATAAATCATACCTAATATGACCACACCCAATCATCTTTTAAGTTGTCTCCCGGATACTGATCCCAGTCATTGGTATAACTTTGATGCCTATTTATGATGTTTTCTGGGTATATGGTGGACTAATGTGGTATAGAGTTATCTAAACCTGGTTCTTCATTATTTAAAATTTAATATTTGTTGCAAAAAAATTTATACCACAATAGAGTTATGTCCCTCACAATGTGGCCTATAATAGATATATTTGTATAATCATACTCTAGTGATATTCTGAACTAGTAGTCATAAGTGTATAATTTGGCCTATGGGATATAGATTCATTCTATAAATATGAACTTATATAGTGGTTTCTCTTAATAAAACAAATACTCTCTCCATTCTCTCCTAAGTATGTTCATCAACATCAATTTCATGGTTCGATCCGCTCACAGTTTTCTACTCTTAGGTTCTCAACCATTCTATTCATTCATGTAGTGGAATCCTGAGTAGTCAGAATGGTCATATTGAATGTTTGATAAAGTGTTCATAATTTGGATAAGTCCATTTCACACTGGGTTTTAGTTTTTATAAGTTTCTAGTTATGGAATCCCTTGTCTAATAAATTCTGTCACATATAATTTCCTATCATAAATTTTTTTCATGTAAATGGTGATCACATGAATGTAAAAACATTTATGCCTTATAACGTTCATGGAAAGTGTGATTACAATGAAAATAGAGAAAGTTCCCAGTTTTTGTAAAAGATCAGTATTCAGCTTTGGTCCCCCTATTCATATATATAGTTGTAGGGGTGACCTTTCCTCCACCATGTTACAAGATAATGGAGAAGTAAGTTCCAAATATTAGCAACTTACTAAAAATTAAATCATCATTTCCTCTATAGGAAAAAATTCTAGGGGTAAATTTAATTGTTGAAAACATATCAAGATAGATCAAGGAAAAATAACATTCAATGGAAGAAAATTTAGAGTCAAGGGCTAGTGACTCATGAAATCCGCCAACTTGCATGAGTTTGTTTGTAGTCACTGCATAAGATTTTATTTCAGGGGTATAAAACCTTGACATAAATGATCACATACTTCCCCAATATATGAACCTATATATCCACCATATCACCTTTTGAACAATAATGAATTCAATCAATGGACATTCTCAATGGAGAAGTTGTTTATTAATTTCCTCACACAATCCCTTCAATTCATTTGAAAGGTTTCAAGAATATTTCATGCAATTACCTTTCCATGAAAAACACATTTTTCAAAGATCATAATGCCTCAAGAAAGTTGAGTTCTTAAGTAACACTGATCATATTTGAACTTGTGTTGTAGAAACTCATTTTCTTTCCCCTTTACAAAGTCAAAATTCTACATGAGTGATGGCATATAAGGGATTCAATCCCCCAATACAGGTTCACTCATAAAAAATATATATGGATGGTTGTAACTACAACCTTTCACCTTTGAGAAATTTGAAATTTGACATGGGATATGTCACATTTTTATAATCCCCACACATAACCTTAATACTTCCAAGAATGGTACACATAAACCCACATGTAGTCATGTTCCTGCTGGGTAGTCTAATGTGTAAGCCCCACTATATCCCTTATTTTTATTGCTTCAATAAAAAAAGAGTATTTATTTCATGAGGTTAAACTACATGGATTGTTCTTGTTGGAACTAAGTTGGTTGAAATATATTTTGATGGTTCTAAAAGATTGTTAAAAATAAGTAATGTTTTATTGTATTTTTTTATTTATAAAAATAACCTCACTTTTATACATTTTCCAAAAATGGTGATTAGATGAATTAATATGATTGAGTGATCAAATAAGATCAAATCACTGTTTCCCAACCTATGTCTATCAGATTGACTTCTTCTATATAACAAATTTAGATTATTTTTTGTGATTAATTTGTTTATCTTATCAAATTTCAAAAGTTACATTGGATAGAATGTTCAATAAAAAAATATGGAGATGATTTATGATTCCAAATTTTTCCAAAATCATTATTTCCAAAGAAATAATGGTCCAAGAATTTTTTATAAGGAGGGATAATTTTTTTTGGATGTAAAAATTTCTCATTTTTTTGTTTTTTTTCAAACACTCCGGATGAACAAAATCAAATAGAAGAGTTTTTGGTTGCTATATGGAAGGATGATGGTTAATGAAATTATCAAAAGTTCCATATAATACATAATGTTACATTTTATCTATAAGAAGTTTGGATTATGAGGATTTATGAATTTTGTGATGATTTATTTTTTAAATTTGATATAGCAATAAAAAAATTTTGAGGGAATATTTCAGAAAATTGTTATAGGAAAGTTAATGAAGTACAAAGGGAGATTTTAAATAATTTCATATAATAATGTACAATTGGACAATGTTTTTATACAAATTCTTATGTAATTTTTTTGTAAAATTTATACCAAAAAATAATTTAAAATTTTAAAAAAAAATTATTGTTACAAAATAGAAGGAAAAACTTTTTTTTTAATTTTTTAAAAAAAAATTCAAAGGGATGTGGCTGAGGAATCATTCATTCAAGTCTATCTGATTTAAAAATTCCATGAAACATATGATGTCAATTATAAATATGAAGACATCATGAAAAGGCTTCTAATTAAATTTATCAAATGTATGATGTGACTAATATGTTATTATAATGTTTTTAATGGAACCATCAGATGGAGTTTCTCATTAGAGAGATATTCTCACTGGATGATGAAATTATATGAAGTTACAAGAAAAAAAATTATATAATTAGTATTTTGTAAAGATTTTAAATATGATGATTATATACTAATTATTAAAAGTTCTAAAAAATTTGGAAGGAATATGCATGATTATTTCCAATTAATACGGAATTTTGATGATGTTTTAATTTATGATAAGCTTCATGAACACTCTCAAAGTCTTGAGGAGTTTTAGTGAATTTATTGGGAATGAGTTTTGAAGATTGAGTTTTACCTATGTGGGAAAATAAATTTACATTCCTACCATTTCTCATTCAAGAGAATATATAATAAGATAGATGTAAAAAAGTATGAAAAAAGAATTTTCATGCCTGAAAAAAGTGAAATTAAAGAAGAATTGATTTCATATAGATTTCAAACAAACTTTTTAAAGCCAGTTTCGAGCCAAGAGTCTTTAATCCAACAATATATTGGTTGAGGTTTAATAATAATTTGATATAAACTAGAGTTTTTTCTGTTTAGTGAATGGGTAGAGTATTCATTCATCAGAAAAAAATTTCTTTTGGGTGTAATCGAGAGTAAAAAGTTATGTAAGAAATTTGTTTTGATTATCACATGGAACTAAAAATAATTTCTAGTTATAAAAATCATATAGAACAATTATACAAATAAATCATATGATTAGTGACAGGATAGGGGAAGTTATTACCTATTTCTGGGTATAAAAGTGAAGAAGAATTTTTTTTCAAGATGTCAAAAAGTAAATATTTATAATAATCATTTTGGTAACATTATAAGAACATTGGAGGAGAATTCAAAAATTTGTTATAAAATATTTGGTATAACTTTATTTGTTTTGAAAACAGAAACACCATAGCTTTGATAATAGTGCTACCAAAGTGTATGGATATTACCTATTTACTATAACCAAATAAAAAAGATTTTTTTATAGATAATTATATGATATAAAATTATTTATAAAATATCCCAATGAATAGGTACTCTTTCTAAGTAGTGAACAATGTAAATCATTGTCTTCATATGGTTGTCTATCCTTGATTGTTTTTCTGTAAGGTTATACCTCTTTATCAAGGGATAGAGGTTATTTCATAAAAATGAAGGAATTATAAAAAGATAAATATTACTTATTCACTCCCTCCACATCTCTATTATCTATTTTAGACCTTTTAATTTTTATTAGAGAAAATTATTCCTTCGTAAAATCTATATTCATGTTTTAAAAATAGTTTTTCTATGGATGTTCATAATTTTTTGAACAGTAAGGTGATTCTATTTTTTGAAGAAAAAAACTATCATATCCATAAAGATAGAATATTTATATATCATATTTATATATCATATTTATATTGGTTATTAAGTTCTTAAAGTAGTGATAGATTGTTTCCATCATAATGATGAGAATGTTCCTCTAATGGCCACTAATAATAATAATTTAGAGAATTATCAGAGATATAGAAATGTTATATTATCCTCAATCTCAAAAAGTGAGTTTCTTATAGTTAATGGTGTTAGAGCTACTAAAAAATTTGGTAGAAGTCAAATAACATCTATAATTTAAATAAAAAAGTTAATAATTCCATGTTAAAAATATAGAGTTTGAATTATGAAGATTCAAAAATAGGTGATTAAGGATTTGTTGGTGACTTATTTGCAATGGGGAATGACATTATAAGCAACGTGAGATTTTGTGGTGAGAAGTATTAAGATTCAACCATTGTTTAAAATATCATACAAATTATTCTAGATATGATTTATAAAAAGTTTCATCATTGGAAAATAGAGATCCATGAAACCTATATTTTAATGATCTATATATCACTCTCATCATACATGAAATGAGAATATATAATGTTATAAAAAGTAAAGAAAATAATGATTGATAAAATTAATTCAAATATTCCAAGAAAGGAAAATCTGAGAAAGATCTTGAAGAAGAATAAGTTAGGTAATATGATACTAAAGATGGGTTTAGAAAAATATTTGGGGAATTTATATCTTTATTTTCTAAAAATGTAAAAAGGTAAATATAAAAGTATAAATGGAAGTTACCACTCAATTTTTTTGGCTAGAGATATATTTATCACTTTGCTATAAATTTCCCTCAAAGAAAGAAAGATGAAGAAAGTGATTATGGTGACATAAAGTCAAGAATATCCTTTAATAATAATGTATACAAATCTAAATCCACTTTCAAGGGTAAGGATAAAAAGGTCTCTAAATTAAAAAGTATAAGTTTTTTGTCTAAAGAATAAAAATATGATAACAATGAATAAGATGTATAAAAATTTAGTGATAAAGTTACTAAAATTAATTTTCTTGATAAATTGAATGATGAAAAGTTCACTGGGGATGAAAGAAGCGGTTCTAAAGAAGAAGAGACTCCTATGTATTTTATGCAAAAAAGAGAGATAAAAAAAATTATTCAAAAGATTATATAACGTGAAAGGGAGAACCAAAGGTTGATGAAAAATAATCTTTTAGATAAAAACAAATAATCAGTTCTATATAAAAAATCCATGTTTCTTAAAGATATTGATGTTCTAAATTCTGAAATTGATGAATATGTAATCTCAATATTGACCTAAAATATAATTTGAAGGAAATGGAGAAAGTGGTAAAACTAACTCATCAAAAACATTATAAAGATGAGAAAAGAATTTCAAATTTCCAAAACTCAATTATAGGAATTGGTGAAATTTTTGGAATGTGAAAACCAAATAAGGATAAAAAAAGATAACCTAAAAGTTTGATAATATGAATGAAGATGATTAGAAGAATTATAATATTAATAAAACCATTAATTTAGAAAAAATAATAAACTTAAAAGAAATGTAGTTTTTTAAAATTCAAAGCATGAAACAAAAATAGCTACTTCTGGTGATTCTATTGGGGTAAAAAAATAAATCTAAGTTTAAGAAGATGTTAGAAGATGATAAAAAATGTGTGGATGTAACAATGTTCTAAATTATAAAATAATAAAGTTGATGGAGGGTAGGAATACAAATCCAGATATTATGAATGTTTCAGTGGAAAATATTCCTTGCATGGTTACTGCTAATATTATTGGGGGTTTTCTATATAATGAATATGTGTTGTTTCAATCATCATCATTAAAATAATTCCAAGAGAAATTGGAATCATATTTTGAGGGTGATTCAACCCACTCGGATAAGGGAGCATGATAATTTTGTTTTGAATATTGAAAATAGATTCCAACCCTTGGAGAATATTTTGGAAAGATATAAAGAACCTATACATCCTAAAAAGGAAGTCTTTACATGTTCTTATCACAAATTTTTTTATAAAAAATAACAAAATCTAGAAGTGTTGTAAAAAAATGAAAGAAAAAATATCATGCGGTTGAAACATATATCAAAGATACAAAAGGGGAGAAACACTGAATTTTAGATAGCGAGTGATCCGTAAATATTATAGGATATTTGAAGCTATTGAAAAAATTGAAAGATTATAACGATGGTACACTGACTTTTGAAAATGATGAGTTACTCAGAATCAAAGGTGTTATATCTATAATTATTGGGAAAGAAAAATTGAAATCTAAAAGAGCCTTATTTTTTTATGGGCTAAAACACAACTTATTGCGTTTCAAAAAAATATAATGATGTTACTTATGTTGTTTTTAGAAAATATGGTTTTTGTGGGAAAAATATAAGATGGATAAGTTTTTATGAAAGGCCAAAAAACCAAGGGGAATAATTTTCATGTTGGTTGTATATAAACTTTATGCTATATTAACATGATGGAAGAAAAAAAGCAATAGAATAGAGGTTGGGAACACATGTTAGAGGAATATGATAATGTCAAAAAATATAGATAGTATATATGATAATCTATATAGGATAAGAAGAATATATTTTTGTTGTTAAATTTTATAGAAAGGGAATTTGACAAGCTATGTTCATAATAATGTTGAGACACAATCGACTTATCCATTATATTTTAATCACTTTTACATCAATAGGTCAATGAGTAAAAAATAAACATATATAGATAAGTAATTTATTTATTTCATTTATTATTTTACTCACATTACCTGTATTATATTTTTAAAATATAAATCATAGGCTCTAAAAATTTTTAAGAGTTTTAGGTTGTGAAAGGAATGTGTATATTCCATAAAGAAGTTATGAAAAAATAATAGTGGTGAATATAAAAATGAAATGTTCAGAGATTGTATTGAAAATAATGAAATTCATAATGTGATTAGTGAACCATACACATAATGGAAAAATAGTTTTGCAGAAAGAAAAATTAGAATTTTGGTGGAGATGGTGCACACAATGCTGATCGAACATGATACTTCTCATAATTTTTTGAACCAAGAAATCAGTGTAGTGGTTTTATTTAGAATTGATGTTTCTATAGAATATGTTTTGTAATGACTCATTATTAAATGTTTTATAATGAGAATATGAGTTTGAAGAACCTAAGGGTGTTTAATAGTCCTTTTTTTATAATTTCTAGGATGTAAATCATGGAATGTTTGATCGAATAGGTGTTGATGGAATCTTTCTTTTATATACTATAAATGGTAGAGGGTACATATGTTTTAATAAATAAATAGAAATGATATCTGATTTTATAGATGAAAAATGTTCTTGAAATATTGTATAATTAGGTTTCAAAAATAGAAGTAGATGTGAAATACAGAGAAGATCATTTGGTTGTTGTTAAGTAACATAAAAAATTTCTTAATGATAATAAAAATGTAGACTCTATAAAATTTGAGGATTCATACTTATCTATCTCAAGTGAAGAGGGAAAACATCATAAATTTCATCCTAGGATAAGGAAATAGGTTAAAGTTAATAACATAATTGAAGATCAACAAAAACAAGTTCAAACTGAAAGAGATTCAAATTTTGTTTTAAATACTTTTTTATATTCAAAGGTTGAGACAAATGATATCGAGGAATCTTGTAAGAATTATGAGTGTATTTATTTAATTAATAAAGTGTTGCATTAGATTAATAATAATGATACATTAAAACTTCAACCCAAACCAAACAATAAAAACACAATTAGTAAAAAGTGGTAATTTCAAAATAAGTTAAATGTAGGTGGTAGAGTTATAAGAAAAAAAGTAGGGATGGTTTGTAATATTTACTCAGAAATTGAAGGCATTAATTTTTATAAGACATTTTCTCCAATGGGATGATTAGAAACTATCATAATACTTCTTGTTATCACTACACATTGAGGCTATAAAATTATTCATATGCATGTAAAGTTATATTTTATCAATGGAGGGATTTATTAAGAAGTTTATATTGACCAAACATGTGGCTTCATGATTAGGAAAGGTGAAATTTATACATATAAGTTAAAGAATGATTTTTATTTTTTGAAAAAATCTCTGATAGGTTGGTATTCCAAATTGGGAACTTTCTTACAGAATTTTAACCAAAAGAAAAGAAGATTTGGTAGTGACCTCCATATAAAAGAAATTCAATATGTTTCAATAATTTTGATTTATTATATTGTTTATCATATATTTACTAGTAATTATGATGAAACTTGAAAACAAATTTCTAAGGAGTTGGAGATGTTATTTCAAACTCCCATGTTGGGAGAAATGCAATACATTATTGGATTATAAATCACACAAAAGAATTATAATATTTTCCTATCTCAGGATAAGTATGCTAAGGAAATTATTTTTAAATTTTTAATAGAAGTTTCAATGATAGTTTACACACCAATTTTAGTGGGAACCAATTTGTCTAAATATGGTGAAGGAAAGGATATTCAACCTAAGGAATTTAGGGTGTTTGTTAGAAGTTGTTATCTCTGACAGCTTCAAGAACATATATTGTTTGTGCTATTGTTTTTGTGAAATATTCCATGGTACAATAAAATAATCTCATAGCTGGGAAGGAATAAATATTATTAGATATATCATAGAAACAACTTATTTTGGCATAAAACATCACATTTGAGGAAATATTTATTTTTTCGGTTATACATATACTAATTGGGAAAGAAGTGTTAATGATAGATGATCCACAATGGGTGGAGTTTTATTTTTATGTGAAATTTGTGTGATTTTGAATATAATGAAGTAAAATTATGTAACACTTATTATGATTGAATATTATTATGTGGCTTCCACTCAAGTAGAAACACAACTTATGTAGATGGAAAACTACTTGGAATATTTATTGTTGAAATTGATGTTACCCCTACTCTTGGTTTGTGGTATTCAAAAGTGATATAAATATAACTAGATATATAGTAAAACATTATCACTAAGAATATGTTGATATTAAATATCAATTCAACAAATATAATGCAGTGAATAATGAATATAATCTTGAGTATGTTCTTATAATAGAATATGTTGCTGATATTTGCACTAAACCATTTCCAAATGAAATATTATATAAAATGGTCTTAAAAATGGGTGTACAACCTCCCTATATTTATGAATAAGGTATTTCTATCCATACCCTCTCCATCTTGTCTTTTGATATTGTTTTCAATGGGGATAATGAGTTGTAACATAAATCTATCTATTTTTTTATGATAATATTTTTGAAGGAAGGCATGTATTTAGGGGGAGTTTTTTAACAGGGTATGATGTGATTTTATAATGTATGAAATGTTTTGAATTTTTTTGAAGTGGTTTAATGAAACATCATTCTTATAAAAAAAGGTTTAAAAATTCATGAAAGTTTTGAGATTTATGAAGAAGTTTCTTAAGTCACTTCTTAAAGATAACATGGTTTTTTGTTCAATTATTTTTTCCTACATTGAGTTCACTCAAATTGGCTATGTTTTTTTAATAATTAACATATAGCTTGAGGAATAATGTTTCAGTGATTTATGTTTATTATTTGAAAAAAATTCCATATGGGGGTATTATTGGGATCATGTTGGCTGAAGGAGTTTTTAAGGGTGCTAAATGTTTTTTAAAAATAAGTAAGGTTGGATTTTATTTTATTGTCTTTATAAAAATAACCTCATATTGCTAATTTTTTCAATAATGGTGATCGAATAAAAAAATATGATCTGATGAAAAAAGATGTTCAAATAGAGGTTTCCTAACCTAAATCCATTGATCAAACACATTATATCTAAAAACATCAGAAAAAATTTTGTGATGAAATTTTTGATATTTAATGTTTCTAATGTTCCATCTAACAGAATGTTTGATAAAAAAATATTGCAGAGATTTTATGTTGTTAAAATTTCCAACATCTTGAGTTAAAAATATTTTATTTTCCAATCATTTTTTACAAATAGTAATAACTTTTTTATATATAAAAAGTTATTATTTCAATGTTCTATGAATCTCATCAGACAAAAACAATTTGGACTGAAGAGTTGTTTGTTAAGCTATGAAAGTGTTTTTGATCATACAGATTTAGGAAATTATCCAAATTTCCCTATGCTCATAAGAGTATATTGAATTTATATGAAGTTGAGAAGGAGATTCTTTATGAATTTGACAAGATGATTCTTTAAGAAGTTTATAATGATTTTTTTTAAATTTTATGTAGCACTATGAAAGTGACATGGAAAATTTAATAAAATAAATCGTGGAATGTTAAAAAATTACAATGAGAGATGCTAAATAATTTTATTGGAAAATTATAAATATGATAATGTTTTGGGTTGATGTTTAGTGGAAACAAATTATACAATTTATATCAGAATAAATTTATTATGTTAAAATGTTATTATCATTTTAAAATAAACAGATGAACATTGTGGTTTATTTTTTTCTTAACTCAAATGGGATGTTGTTAAGGAATCTTACACAAAATTTCCATTGAATATAAGAACTCCATTATATGTATGAATACCATAAGAAATACAAAAACATCCAATGAAGGTTTCTTATGAAATTTATTGGATGTAGGAAGTGTATGAGAAGTTTCTACGAAGATTGTAAAGGAATATTTAGATGGTGATTCCAACCATACAAAGAAACACTTTGATGTTATGAGACAATCATTTTCTATATGATGTTTTTAAAAAGATATTACATATGGAAATGTTGTAATGATCTTTCAAAGATTCAAATATTTTTGAAGTAATATGCATGATTATAGCCTTGGAAGAATGAAGGTTGTTAAAGATTGAATTTATGAGAAGCTTCTAGAAAAATATTTAATTCTTTCTAAGTTTGAAGTTATTTGTTTGAGTGGGTGTTTTGAAATTAAATTTTTCATTAAAGTGTGAAAATAAATTGGAATTTATTTATTTTCTCATTAAACCACGTCTATAAAAGGATTGAAGCACAGAGTATTAAAAATTACTATTTATGAATGAAAAATGTGGGATTGATGAAGAATTTATTTCAGATAGAGATTATTTATGAACTTCTAAAAGTTAGTTCTGAGAAGGAACATTCCAATCAAGGAATCTCATGGTTGCAGTCAAAGGACAATTTTATATAGATTAGTGGTTTTGTGATCAGGGAAAAAAATTCAGTTAGTATACAAAGTTTTATATTAGGGGGAATCAGATATACCAAGTGGTGCAAGAAATATATTTTGATTACTAGAAGGCACCATATGGATTTTTCTAATGGAATTTCTAGAAAAACAAATCAAAGATACATTCCTGATAAAGAAATCATATGAATAGTGAGAGAACAGATGATGTTATTACCTATAGTTCATTAGATAATTTAATAGAAGTGTTTTTTAAGAATTGAAATAGTGAAAAGTATAGGCATTTCGATGAAAATATTATGAGCCTTTTGGTGAATATTTAAAAAATTTGTTACAAAAAAATTAATACATTTTTATTTGTTTGTAAAACACATGCACTGTTGTTTTGATAATATTTTAATGCAAGTGTAAGGATATTTACTACATGTTTTAATAATATAAACATTATTTTTATCTAGTAGATTGTGTGGTATTGAATTATTTTCAAACCATGTGAAGGAATAGATACTATTTTTGAGTAGAGAAAGTTGTAAATACTTGTGTTCTTATGGTTTTGTTTCGTTACTTTAAAAAAAACATATTACTATCCTATATAAGG
Source organism: Viscum album (assembly GCA_963277665.1). Taxonomy (NCBI): domain Eukaryota; kingdom Viridiplantae; phylum Streptophyta; class Magnoliopsida; order Santalales; family Viscaceae; genus Viscum; species Viscum album. The sequence goes on from OY728164.1 coordinate 787,383,882, forward strand.
AAAAGTTTATTTCATAAAAAAGAAGGAATTAAAAATTGAGATATATGTTTGATTCACCCATTCCACTCTCAGTGATCACTTTTGGACCTTTCAGGTTTGGTCATATGACCTTAAACTATATAATTAAAACTACTTGGGTATTGATTCTTATCCACAATATACATAGAATATATCTTTTAGGATCAATCCCAAAATCACTATTGTCCCATGCACCCCTTAATAGATGGTATCCCAAAATCATTTTCACTTTTCCTCAATAGAATCAAACCTCCCAAAGTGCATATCTATGAGGTTTTATTCTATTTATTGTCCCCACTAAACTCGAAACTACAAGTCTCCCCACTAAGAATTAAACTGTGAGTGTCACCACAAGATGTTAAACCATGGGTGTCTCTTTTATACTCTAAACAATGAGTGTAATCACTATATTGTAAACTATAATAGTCCCCACAAGACTCTAAACCATGAGTTCCCCCAGAGGATTCTAAATCACGAGTGTCCCTATTAGACTCTAAATCTTGATTTCATTCCATACATTATCATTGTAGTGATGGTAAAAGTTTTCCCACCAATGGAATATAATAAATAGGGACTAGATCAAAAAAAATCATTCATCCCGACATATCAACATAAATCATTGAAAATAGATGAACTGTATTCCCTCTTAGAAACATCTCAGACTAATTTACAATAGGCACTGAGTGATCTATAAATGACATATCAAACTATTATTTTACATTCTAACTCTTGATCATGTGTGATAGGTCAACATCATACTTTTATAGTGGTGGTACATGGAACACATTATTTAGACTTCAATGTCATGGAGGTAGATACAATCTATAAGAAACACCCTTGATCTATTCTTTAAAGACCCATAAATTTCAAGGAAACTTACTTCATAAATTATTTGGGATTTTATGAGTACGCAGTTTCTGACGGCACTTGATTCTGAGGCCCGGTGTGGCCGAAATCAATTTCCGAAGTTTAGCTCGGGTACGTTTAGTGAACGAACAAGCGGGTTTTTCTATCTTTTGAAACCGGTGCTTAGATATGAAATCTGAGGGCACCGATGGAACCGCAGCGCCGGTAATTGCTTAAGAGGACCTTTACCAAAGATGCGTCTACTCGGGAGGAGTTGTTTAAAAATGTGGATTAAATGAAAAGTAAAATAACTAGAAAATAGGGTGGAGCCCACTGGGTCCTCTGTTTCAGAGACAAGGGGGCGGCGCCCCCCCCCCCCCCCTTCGCACCCCGCTCGGCCGCGAGCCAATCCGCGGCCGGCTTCCGAGTAGGGCCGTAGGCCGCACCCGTGCTAGGCCGAGCCACCCGCGCCAGGCCGGGCCACCGTTTTCAAAACAAAGGGGGTTGCGCCCCCTTCGCACCTCGCCCGGCCGACAGCCGAGCTGCAGCCGGCTTCCGAGCTGGGCCGCTGGCCGTGTCGGGCCGGGCCGCTCGCACCGGGCCGGGCCGCCTGCGCTGGGCCAACCCCGACCCACCGGGCCAGGCCATGTCCATCCAGGCCATGCCCAATCGGGGTGGACCCGGACCCGGGTCGGGTCAACTTGGTTCGGGCCGACCTAGGGGGTATTGGGCCGGGTCGGACCGGGCCCAGACCCCCTATTTTCGGACCAAGTTCGTTCAAACACCCATATATTGGGCTACGGACCTCCAATCGATGTACCGTCAATTGATTAGAGATCATTGGATCGAGACAGTAGTTTCGGTATATTACACTCGATGTTTTGGCGATGTTTTCGTATGTCAGTGTTGGTTCGAACCCCAAACCATCCGGGCCCTTGGAGTGGAAACGCTTATAAATTAACGACCGGACATCCGAATGACGTTCCGTCATTTACATTGAATTACTATTAGTGATAAAGTTCTTTTGGTTTAATACACTTGAGGTTTGGATGTAGTTGGAGTATGGGCGGGTTGGTTTCAGCTTAAAAACCAACCAGGGCCCTAGGATGGAAAAACCAATATCACTCAGACCGAGCGTCCGATTGACGCGCCGTCTATTGTGTTGAGTTCCTATTAACGAAATGGAACTTTTTGATACATCAACTCTGTACTTAGTGATAGTTTATGTATCTATCCCTTGGCTCGTGGAGTGGACCCTCTAGGAATCGATCGTGTTGTGTACGAGAACCCTAGAGCTGGCTGCGACTGCGATGACGATGGCGACTGTACTTGGCTCCTACGTGGGTTCGGTAGTGAGGACGACTGTACTTGGATACTACGTGTGTTTGGTGGTGAGGACGACTGTAATTGGATCCTACATGGATTCAGCTATGAGGGTTATTGTACTAGGATCTTACGTGGGTTCGGCTGTGACGACTTCTGTACTTGGATCCTACGTGGGTTTGGCAGGGGAGATGATTTAGAGGCTTTATCTGTCATCTACACCCCTCTTCATAAGTAGTATACCTCTGTGATCTGAGTCATAACTTTCAATCATTATCTTTGATATGATTGACTTTCTTTCTAGTGTGGATTGGGTTGTGTTTTCCTGTGTGGATTGGATTGTGTTTTCCTGTGTGGATTGGGTTGTACTTGGGCTCCTGAGTTGGAGCCGAACTGGAAATGATGACTTAGGTATAGATATGGGAATATACCTAAGTAGAGTTTTTTGATACTTCTTGTTTGTATTCTTCCTTTGTGGTTTTGCCTTTGTAGATTCCAGGAGATCTTCGGGGATCTCGGGGTCTATACTAAGTATCATATACTCACCCCTGCATGGGCTATTCCCACACTACGTTGTGTTGGTTGCAGACGACAGACAGCACTGATCGTGGTTGAGGCTTGTGGAGCGGGACAGTACCCAGAGGTGGACTATCAGGCAGGACATACACGGTGCGGATGGATGGATTTGAGGAGCAGAGGAGACCATCTTTACCCACCCTTCAGGTGGGGTTTCCGGAGGATGACTCGGTGGTTGCTGCTTTACTTTTAAGCCGTTGTACTTTCTTTTCTCAGTTGTATTGTACATTCAGTTGGGTTTGTATACTGGCCCATTTACTTTCCTGCACATACTTTTGTACTCAGTTTACATAGTGTTTACTTCATCTTGCATACTCTGTTGTGTTTTTTTACTTATATAAAGGCAATGCCTTCCCTTCTATCGGGATTTACGCCTTTGGTGCTAGTCGCCAGCCCCTGGCTGATGGAAGGTGGGCTTGGGGCAGTCACGGCACGGGCCCCGAGGATGGGTCATGACATATTCACAATATTGAATGGACTGAATATTCTTGATTTGATCTTCCCCTTTATCCTCAAATGATGATTTCCCAATTAAAGAAATACCTCTAAGAATACCCAGTTAGCCATGATGAATTTTAGGGGCCACTGTCTCCATCTGGAATACTTATAATTACTATTATGAGTAGTAACCAACTGCTTCCTGGTCAACTACACTATTTTGGTGGTCTCTATAACAAAGACTGCTCTAATTGATTTTGGATAGCCTATGTATAACTATCACAAGGGTGAGAGGCACTACCTACAATATAGGGCCTCATTGGGGGATATCTAGATCCAATATTTAAAGATATTATTAAATTAAAATTATACTTATCCAAATGGTCATCCCATAATCCATAAAAATTGAGCACATATTCCAAGAGTATATCCTAATGTATCTAGGTTACCCTCATAGACATATCATCTATCTTTGGGTGTAACATTATACTATATTTCATCTGAGATCCAAATAACTTCTACTATCCCTACCATAATATCATTAGAAAATATGAATTAGAATATAATACTATGTGTGTGGGAATATTGAGAAATCACATTATCTCCTCCACCTAAATCATTCCCATCTCGTCTACCAATTTAGTTACCCAGATTGGATGGAAATGTTCATCCCTTTTCAAATATTACACTACTACCCAGATCACATATTGACCCCTCATGGTACTAGGTAGAACCATTATGAGGTCTATGGTCACCTTACTTTACATACATAGAGGAATTGTAAGAAATTGATGTAACATACTAGGCCATTTGTGGTTTTCCATTATCATATGATAGTTAATGAAATGAGCACCAAAACCCACAATATTCATCCTCATACTAAGACAACAGAAAAGATACTTTATGTCATGGTATATCTCAAACCATAAATAGTCAACCACCCAATGTGTGTCATAGGAATACCTCATCCACTTCATTATAGAAGTCAAGATGAGCAACCCACTGTTGACATATACAACCCTATTCTCATTTGAAGACCATCATAGGTCTGGTTCATCACCCCAGAGTGATTCTCAAATCATAAGAGAATGTGAATAAGGATCCATGATAACATTCAATTGATCCACTAAATATGAGGTAATGGCCAGAGATTAAAAGTTCACCAATTCTTGGAATTTTAATATATCAATCCACCAATGAGTGAGAACACTCATTAGCTTCCACTATTCACCACACATCCAAACAACCAAATCCTACATATTCCTACTAAAATAATATACCACAATTTTCTAATTTTGAGGGTTATATGCCATCTCAAAGTTAAACTTCAATAGTTTCTTTAACCAATGCCTCTTAAATAGGTTCAAGTTCTATTTAGAGAAACTATTTAATTCAGTTTAGATGATGATCCTCTCAATAAATAGGTGACAATTATAACAATTAAAGGGATAACCAATATTAAATTTCTCTAAATAATGGGAAGGGTAGTTTCTCTAGTTGGGATATATCTAAACTGACCCATAAGTGACCTCCATATCTCCCTAAAATAAAATATCTATCAAACCAACCCCTTAGTAATTGAAGAACCTAGTATAACCTGACAATGGGTTCGAGAAAATCTTAATCAAGGAAACACCAACCCACCTTCAGCTATAGAAAATCCATTTCACATATATTGGCCCATTTAAAATTCACTCCCTTCTAGGTAATTCTTGAAATTAGTGCTACTAAATAAGAGCAATCCAAAATGAACCTCTAATAATACCCATCCAAGCCAAGGAACCTCTAATCTTGAGATCATTCTTGTGTTCTTATAAATGCATAAGTACGTACACTTTATCAAGATCAACTAAAAAATATTTTCCCTAATAAAACATTCTTGTTGAAGAACACCTCCTGAATCAATAAGTAACATGTTTAGTACTTGACATAAAATCAGTGTGCTCAAATAATATTCTATAAAATATCTAAATTCTAAGATTGATACTCTATGGTCTATAAGTATATCAAGCCTTCACTAATAAATAACAAGGTTAATGAGTCCATTTTGGTATCAAAAATTTAGTTTTTGATAACCATGAACACCACTGATGTATTTGTTAGGTTGAATTACATAAAAATGTACTCAAATAACCTATAACTTATCATAAATACCACCTTTAGTATAAATTATGTCCTGACAACCAACTAATGTCCTCAGAATTAAATATTAATCCCAAATAACCCACAAGCCCCTTCAACCAATCAAATAAATCATCCATCCTAGGAAAAGGATACTTTTTGTTCACCATAACCTAGTTTAGATTTAGTAATCCGCACAAAAACTAAGGCTACCAATATTCTTCTTGGAGAAAATCATAGAATATACACTAGGAGAGGTACTCAAATAGATATATCCCTTCACCTCAAGATCCTTTAAATAATCCTTCAATTATCTCACCTTGGTTGATCCCATATGATTAGAAGGGTTCAATATGGGTTTCACACTTGACATGAGATGAAACGTGAAAAAAATATCCCTCTTAAGTGTTAACATTAAGAAATAATGAATAATCACATCATAAAAATGGTCTAATATTAGAGGATGTTTAGATGGAATGATTACCTAATCCACCACAAGAACCATACATACCATAACTGTTATAATGATTATTATCTAACTGAAATCAAATCCTACTCTACCTTCATCCACATCCCATTAACCCATGAGAACATACACCATCCCTATCATGGATGTGAAATACATTTACCTATGGTAGTGATCAATTTGATCCCAAAAGTGAATCATCCAATCCACCCTGAAGACACCATAAAAACTCACTATATCTAGAATAATGTGACCCCATAAGTGTTTTAGCCCCAAAATTATATGGATTATGTTAGGGGAACTCAAAATATTGTGTTACGTTTTTCCCATAGGCATATCAAGATCCAATATACCCAAATAATAATATATGGATAAACCCATTCCATATACCACATTGGTAAATATAAATGAATGATATACTCTGGTATCAAAAAAGAAAATAAAAAAAATATATGTGACTGAAATTATACCTCCCATTAAAGAAGGAACTTCTACTCTTTCAGTTGGATCCTACTTAAAAGAGTATGCCATGCCCACTTCAAATCTATATCCTTGGCCCTATGAGATCCTTATCCATCTATGTGGACCAACATCCCAATTAAAACCCTATTGTCTGTCTATGTTCCTTTAGACCAAGATCATAAAATGTGGGTCTACAATAATCCTCTAACTGGACCTTGATGAGCCATCATGTAATAAAATTAATTTAGGTAACCCGTCATACTGATGGTTTTGGGGAACCTAGCAGAAGTAGGTGTGTTGGGGATTTAAAAATATTCATCATCAATGTGATGATACATCATTTTATCTAGTGATATGAGCCTCAGTATAGTCCTAGTATTTTGAATGAATTATTCAAATAAAAAAATTAAAATAGAATGAGTACCTCATTCAAATAGAAGTGAAGTAATTTTTCACATGTCGCTATAAACAATTGATCAAAGGATCTGAGGATAAACCTCTCTATATCATCCACACACACTTCAAGAACCTACATGTATGACATTTATCAAATTCAGGGTGCCAATGTGGAGTTCAAATGATTTCTTAGGTGTTTTGATGATCACCATCATCCAATGACTTTGATCCATGAAGGCATTCTAGGATCATTTGAAATGTTAGAGCACTTCTCTATATATGATTTTGGAGGAGATAGAAGATCTCAATTATAACTAGTGAATAGTTTGTGGAATGATATTCTCTTTAACATATATAGTGGATGTCTAAAATAATCAGCTAGGGTTCCCTAGCCCCTATATATTTAATTTTCAATAAATAAGTAATAAAAAATTATGACTAACACTACCTATAACAAACAAATCAATTAAACCCACACTCGAAATCATGATATTTTCCACTTTGGGTGGCACTGACACACCCACATGATTTTTAAATGTGTCATAAATATAACAAATCATGATTGAGAAGGTGTGTTTAGCCTATTCATATGATTTAAGTTATAACACACCCACCAATAAGCGAAAAAAGGCACATCTTGTAAGTCGGTAATAATACAAGAATTACATCATCAAATAAAGGAAGAACTAAACAACACCATAGATACTAGGAACACATATACATCTCAAACTCTCAAGTACTATCCTCCAAGGCACTCTGCCTCCACAACACACAACCCAAGGGAATGATCCATCCACAGAGAACATTCTCTCAACAATCTGAGATCTATACTAGTTATTCCATGAATATTACATCATCCTCAATATCCAACTATCCCTAGTTAAGGATGTGTGAGTTATTTTGATGATACTGATGAAGCTGGTACATGTGGAAGATGGCATGGATACAATCCAGTCACTATGGATGTGATGACTGATAAGAAATCTTTTCAATGTTCTCTAACACCTCAAAAGGACTAATGAAACAAAGAGAAAGTTTACTCCCTATGACAAACCTTCACTTCATATGATGAGGGGAAACCCTCAATAACACATGGTATTGAAATTTAAACTCCAGGTACCACCATCTATGATCAATATAGGCCTTATAATAGTCTTATTACACTTACATATTCTCTCATACTATCTGAATCTTCACAGTTATGCTTTGAATTATGTCAGGAACAAAAACCACTAGCTCCATAAACTCTATCTAGAACAATTAATAATACCACAAAATCCCATAAAACACCTAAAATAGTTCATGAAGAAATATTTAGAGATAGTTATTGTTATAGGAAAAATTAACTAGAGGTAGTTGATTTTTCCACAACCCTAAAAAATCTTGAACACAAACCCATATAATATCCTATCATATTTGTATTATCTACTCTATATTCCCATATATATGGGGATGAAAAGTAATGCTCTGTAATAACTGGGAGACAAAGGCATACTGAAATCCTCTCCTAACCTTGAATGTAAAATGATGATCCTGATATGAAATCATAGATCTATGTACCTTGTGAAGCCTAACCACATCATCCACATGGAACATTTTGAAAACATCCATGAAACTTGATTCACATATTTATATAAACTGAGATGACATCCATAATCATCCCACTATCACCCAAAATACATCACACCCCCCTAATACTAGGGTAACCTAATGATGAAATCTATAAAAATTTCCTCCCTTTTTCACATGAGGACATCCAAATGTTGTAATAGCCCTCTGGGAACTTGTTTTTTGGCTTCCATCTACTAACATATCAAGCACCATGCCACAATATTTTCCATTGAACACTTCATTTTGGGATACTAAATATATCTCCTCAAGACATGTTACATCTTAGAAACAACCAGATATGACACTAAGGGTGAGTTTTGAAACTTACTAATAACTACCTCTCACACCACAAATAAAAAAAAGCCTCCCTTGAAATTGAATTTGGTTCTAACTGTCATATGAAAATCCATCTAGAGCATCATCATGGATAACATGGTGTTGCATCACCACTACCTCTGAGTCTCCAGACCAACACTTCTCTACCTATTATATCAAGCGGGATTCCATTATCATTTGATAATGACAACATTTACTACTGACTTCCTCAAAATCAAGATGCATTGATTCAAGCTCCTTCATCACTCTCCAAACATGCATAGATTCCTCAACCATATCTCCTCAGGAATTCTAACTAAACGCATTAGAAACAACATTCCCCTTCCCTTGAGTGTAGGATATATGAAAATCATAATTCTGGAGAAGCTCTACCTACCTCTACAATTGTAAATTCAGATTCTATTGAGAGAAAACATATTTCAGGACTTCTTTAGATTGTGAAAAAAATAAAAACTAGTACAAAACAGACATTTAACAGTGTTGGCATTTATCAGTGCTAAAAAAGGATAATAAATTGAACCTTTTTTAATTATTTTTCAACACTAATAAAGGGTATCATTTATCCGGGCTTTATTTTTATCACTGATAAATGGTTCCCTTTATCAGCGCTCGATTCTTAGTGCTGATAAAGGGTACCATTCATCAACACTTTATTTTTATTTCTCATAAATGGTATTTTATCAGCACTTGTTTATAATTTATAAATGTCTAAATAAAATGAAATAATTAAATAAATAAAAAAATATTAAAAAAATATTAAAAACATTATTATTTAAATAATTATTGATAAATATGAATAAATTTAATATATTATATATAAATTATAAATACTAATAAAATGTATATATTCAATTTATAGATATTTGAAAATGAAAAATTAAAAAAATAAAAAATAAAAATAAGTATATGGAGAAAAATATTAATCATTTTATTAATTAGACAATTATTAATAATGTTAATAAATAATATATATTAAATATATTGATATATAAATATGAATGTATATAAATATGATTTATATAATAAAAAATATTTATTCATTCCATTAAATAGTCATATATTTAATGAATAATAGTTTATAATTAAAAAATAATATGAATTAAAAATACTAACTAATTGCATAGGGTAATGGGCATAATTGATTTTTCATTGATTTATAAATTTTAACCTAGATTAAACATGTGGTGTATTTATTTCATATATACATAAAAAATGTAATTTTTTATACAAACATACACACACAAAACAAAACCATTTTTTCAATAATGTTAAATTTTACTTAATTTTAATTTATTCAAATTCACTCATTTTTTACATTCATGCACTTAAGATTAAATATTCATTAATAATGTCAAAATTATATTTGTGAGAAAATATTTATAAATAAATTTTATTATAAATGTATTTTAACTTTATTTATACATTTATAAATTGATAATTGTAAATAAAAAAAATATTTTTTTTTATAAAAAGTTTAGATATAATTCTAAATAAATAATTACATATATATAAATAATTTCTAAATTTATAATAAATTTATTTAAATAATGAATATCTTTACTATATATATTTATTATATATATAAATATATAAGTATATAAAATTATATAAATATTATTTTTTAAAAATATTTATATAGTTATAAATAAATAATTATATATTTAAATAATTATAAATTTATAATAAACATATCTAAATAAATTACATATTTACTATATTTATATTTATATATAATTACTAAATATAAAAATAATTATATATATATACAAAAAAATATTTATAATAATAAATATAAATCCTTTATCAACACTTAAGTAATAAGAATAGATAAAATGAATCGTTACCAGCACTAAAAAAGCACTGGTAAAGATTCCTATTATCTGCGATTATTACTTAAGTACTGATAAAAGGTATATTTATCAGTTCTTCTTTGGAAGCACTAATAAAAGTTACCCAATCTATTTAAAAAACCCTAATCATTCAAGAGCCCTTCATGATATCCAAATCCTTCAATGGAACCACCCCCTACCAGTGCTCGTCCTTTGTGAACCGAAGCTTGAATCAAGTCTTGAATCAAGGCTCAAACAATTCAAAGTCTTAAATCCGTGGCTCAAACGATTCAAGGGTTGGACAAATTCAAGGATTGAACGTATTTCTTTCTCAACATTCTCTCGAATGTGAGTATTTTTCTACTTTCTCTTTGGGGACTTGAGGTGTAAAACATTAATGGTTTTGGCCATGGTGGAGGATTTTTTATGACTGCGAGTGTGGTGATTTATCCATTTTGGAGAATTGGCTATGGTGGTTGGGTAGCTTATAACACTGCTTCCTGGAATAATAAATAGACTAATTATTTTCTTATTTGTGTAGTAGAGAGTTTATGTGGAGTGTGATGTTTTATAGATCTACCAATTTTGTGGTTCCACTTATATTTCAAAGGGATTTAAGGGTAGTCCACTTTGAAAATTTGACCTCATGTGGGTCATTTAATCTCGGAAGAGGCTGGTGTGTATGGCATAGATGTTTCAAGGGTTGGTGTGTTTTTATCCCTTATTTGTGATATATCTTATTGATGTGTATTATTGCTTAATTCCATCTTCTTTATGTACCTATCTATAATCTCATCAATGGGTCAATGTTTATTAGATGGCCTCCCTATAATCCTTTAGAAGGGTAGTTCTGATGTGATGACCTCCCCAGAATCATTTGAATGGGTCTCTATGGAGATATGAAAACCCAAGAGTCATGAGATGTTATTAAATATTTGATATACCATTGATATTAAATGTAATAATTACATTAGTTGTTACATCACTTTTTCCAAAAAATAGAATGGAGGTCATCAAATCCAATATATTATAAATTATATTTAGGTATTCATCATTTTAGGTATAAATGTATTGGTTCCACCACTAGTAATCTCTGATTATCATCCATGTATATGAAATAACTCTTTATTCATTAAAATGTTTTATCAATACATTTTTATATCTTATAGTTGATTTAATGAGAGATTTTTATTATTGTTTATCATATTTGAGTTTTTTATTACTCCTTAATTAACTATATTATATTCTAATTTGTTTTGGGGATTTAATAAATTCATGATGTGTGTAAGTAAAAAGTTATTATTGTAATTTGGTGCTTGATACTCATCCCCATCTCTTTTATAAACAACTTCCATTGTCCTCAATTTCATCTCATGAATAGTTATTTCATTTTGTTGTTTGAGACTCATCCCTAATCTCTTTTACGTTTCTTGTACTACTCTGAACAGTATTCATCCCATGGATGACTATCACTTATAGTATTTCAATCAACATTGGTGCATGTGCACAAGAGATGGAGGATGTGTGTCAAACAAGAAAATGAAATGATAAATGTTTGGGAGATGAGTTGATGAGCATGAAAGTTGTCTAAGATTCACCTTTGAATGAATTAAAAGGATAACACCTACCATGGTGGAGTAATTATTTTCTTAAATTCAATTACTCATTTTCATTAAATTGTTCTATTTTTTTCAAATAGTCAAATATTGGGATTCCCTTATTAGAATTGTCTATAAATTTCAACTTTGATAATGAATATCTTATGTTTATTTATTTACCTACTGTAAGAAATTAATATCTAATGAACCCAATAAGATAAATATGTGTAAAAATGGATTCATGCTAATCATTTTAAAAAATAGTATAAAGATGGAGTTAAAGTTTTCATCATCTTTTCAAGAAATTAGTCATACAAACATTCTAAAATCCATTGTCTATGTTTAAATTCTTGTTATTAAATAAATATTAGTCTAGAAGAGTTGTAAGACCTTTAATTTTTCAATGAATAGATCAGATCTATAAATTTTGAACTAAACATGAGGAAAAAATGAACATTCACATCGACTGGTATGATACATTGGTTTATGGATCATTTGATATGAATACCAATGTAAACGATGATGGAGATTTCATGGAAGAAATTTCAATGGAAATTGAATATGAACTTCATGATTTTACAATGTTTTTTGAGAATTTAAATAGCTATACCAAGAGACCATTGTATACTAGTTGTACTAAATAAAAAACATTGTCAGTTGTATTGAAATTATATAATTTGAAAGATGTTAGAGAATGTTGTGACAACATCTTTACATAACAACTTGGTCTCCTGAACGACATACTAATAGAATAAAATGAACTACCATGTCAAACATATGATGTTAAAATAATTCTATGTTCAATGGCAATTATCTCTAAAAAATACTTGCTTTTTCAAATGATTTCATCTTGTTTCGTAAGGAACATGAATCACTCATAAAATTCCCTTAGTGTGGTACAGAGCAATACAAGAAAAATGAATCATGTTATTCAATATTTTTATGGTACTTTTCAATCATTCCATGGTTTAGAATTCTATATAGATGTTAGGATATCGTGAGATAATTGACATGGCATGAAGATACAAGAATAAAATATGGGAACCTACATCATCCAAAAAATTCTCCCTAGTGAAAGAATGTTGATTACGAGTATCCTAAATTTGGGAATTGGATGAGAAAATTCTGTATTGCGTTATATATATATATATATGGAATAAATCATATTGGGATATAAATTGGTACTCACAATACATATCTCATCATGTTGGTAAATTATAACCTTCCACCTTTTTATTTCATGAAGCACAAATAAATTATGTTGTCTTTATTTATATCTAGTCCAAAGAAACTCGGTAATGATATTTAGGTCTATTTGTCTGTATTAATCAAATATTTGGAATTGATGTAAAATATAGGTGTTACAATATATGATTCTCATAGAACTAAATAATTCACATTGAGGGCCATATTGTATGTGATGATAAATGACTTCCCCAATTATGAAAATTTAACAGGAAATATAATTTAAGAATTTTTGGGGTGTCCCATTTGTGAAAAAAATACACACACAATTCAGTTGAAACATTCCTCAAAGACCATGTTTTTAGGAAATTAGAATTTTTTTACCTCAATGACATAAATACCGAACCAGGATGATACCATTCAATGGGAATATCAAACAAGGTACAACACCATATCTATTAATGGGTGATCAACTATGCATTAAATTAAAATGTATTGACACTGTTTTTGGCAAACCATTTTCTAAAAACCATAAAAAATAATGTTGGAATAAGAGATATATTATTATTTAATTTCAATATTAGAATTGTTTATGTGTCAAACATTTTCTTGATGTCATTCATATAGAAAAAAAATTAATTTTATAGTGTTATTAGCACATTACTAAATTATCCTCGAAAAAATAATGATGGAATCAAGGATAGGTTGAACTAGATTGAAATAGGGATAAGTAAAGGGTTAGAACTGGTGAAGGGTAAAAGAAAAAATTATCTTCTTTTATAATCTTACACTCTCTCCACAAAAAAAACAACAATTTTTCACATTACTTAATAGTGTAAAAGTTCCACAGGGGTGTTTATAAAAAATAAAAAATGTCATGTAAATGACTAATTTGTAGTTACAAAGACTAAAATCACACTAATTTCATGTTTGGATGCAATATTTTATGTATGATTCTTTCTTTTGAATTCATCCTCAAAATGTATGACACACAATAACCAGCCTTTGATTCTTTTTCAAATCCATATGCAGAAAAGTTACAGAACTGGAGAAGTTTCCAATCATGAATATGAAAGTTGTAGTCATATTATATGAATTAGAGATGTTCTTCCCACTATAACTATTTGATTTAATGGTATACCTAATGGTTCGCTTGGTTAAAGAGGTTCAACATTGCGGTCTTGTCCATTATAGATAGATATACCCTATTGAATGGTATTTGATGAGTTTGAAATGGAATTTCAAGAATCATAGTTGTCTATAAGGTTTTATTGAAAAATGATATATTATTGAGGAATCTATTTAAATATGTACTGATTAAATATAAGATCTTCACAACATCGATCTCACAAAAATCACATCAGAATGAACACCTTATCGAAAAAGGGAATTCTGAAAGAGTTGTTGTTACAATTACCTTTACATGGGGGTAAGCGTACCAATAAATTTTACATAATAGTGAATATTTTTATCCATACATTGAAACCTACAGAGAAATTCTTAAGGATGTGAATTCATCAAGGGCTGATGGATGGATATAAAATACACATAATACACAATTTATAGAATGGTTCCAAGGTCAAATTTATATGGAGTTACGTGAAAAAAAAAATTCAATTTCTAAATGACATCAATGTTTTTCCAAAGGAATCAATGAAAATGTTATATCTTACATTGGTTTTGCAATCAATTGTTATAAATTCTATATTGAGGAACACAACAACTATAGTACAATGAAAAACATTTGTATTATGCTTGTGTTTGAAGCGATGCATATATTTGGTTCCAAGGATAGAAATCACATTTTTTAAAATATTTCATATCTTTTAATTATTTGAAAGATATATGTGTTAGATTATACGAAATTTCAACTACTGATTTTTCATTGAAAATGGGTTGACAATATGAGTGTAGTGAAATTTGATGAAATGGGATTCATGAAGGTGAACATATGTTTAGAAGGGGAAAAAATATTCATTTATAATGGAATCAGAAGAAGTGAAAGTATTTTATGTCTCATATCCAACAAACAATAATTCGTCAATTTCCCTATTGGAGACTAAAACAAATGTTGGGTCAGATGAAAATTTAATCGAGGATGAACATTCCATTGGAAGATCAAAATATGTACCTAGTGATCCCAATGTGGACAATGTAATGTATGTTATATGGGGAGCACAAAGAGATGATTTGAATTCTTAATAGACAAAAAAATCCATAAAACCTATCAAAAAATAGAGAGAGTTCAATAAGAAGGTAAAATTATGTTTTAATATACTATTTTTTCCTCATAATATTATATGTTCTCTAATGCATTAATATAAACTAAATAAAATGTTGTTATACTATGCAGAAAATGTCTTCTATACATGATGATGTTACCAATCTCTTATAAGAACAAACTATAATGAAGGAAACCCTTTGGAAAAATTTAAAGGTAATTTTAGGATATACTTTCTCTATTTTACTAAAAAATATATAATGGAACGTTTATTGAATTTTTATTATTCCTTTTAGAGTTCATTTATTTTTGAATATTTTTTTCAATCATTCAGTCCTTTTCAGGAAGAGCAACGACACTATCTATGCTCAATCACAGATGCAATCTTGATGTCTACACAGTAAATCACTATCCATGGAATTAATTTATTTTTTCATATTTATTTTTAATTTATTTATTTTTTTTATTACTCACATAATAATTTTTTTCTTATACTTGTATATTATTTTCTTTCAGTTGGGGTGGTCTTTCCATGTTTCATTACTTTCTTCACCAAAACATATGTAGATTTATTGTCCCTCAAAATCATTTCATCCATGCAGTGATGGCATTTATCACTTAACTTCATGTTTCCCCCATTACTCAATCACATAGTTAATCTTGATGTTTTCATAGTAAAATAATTGTCCTTATAACTAATGTATTATTTCATATTTATTTTTATTTTATTTCTTTTAATAATTACACAGATAATAATCATTATATAATATAAGTGGATTATTTTTTTCATGTATAGGTGTTCTATCCATCTTTCATGCCTTTCTACACAAAAACATCCACAAACTTCTTATCCCTCAAAACCCTTTCACTCTTGTAGTGTTGGAATTTATCACTTTACATAAAGTTTCCTCCATTGATCAATCAAAGAGGTAATATTTATGATTTCACATTAAAATAATTTTCCATTAAATTGGTGTTTTGTTTTATATTTATATTTAATTTATTTATTTTTAGAATTACTCACGTAATTTTTTTTTCAAATACAAGCGTATTATTTTGTTCTAGTTGGGGTGGTTTATCTATGTTTCATGTCTTTTTATAACAAAAACATACACATACCTCTTCACCCTCAAAACCTTTTCACCCCTATCATGTTGGCATTTATCACTTTCTTATAAGTTTCCTCTAATTATCAATCATAGAGGTAATCTTGATGTTTTCATTATAAAATCATTGTCGATAAAATTAATGTATTTTTACATATTTATGTTTTATTTATTTCTGTTTTGTATTACTCATATAATAGTTATTTTCTTCTATAGGTGGATTCTTTTGTTCGAGTTGGGGTGGTCTATTCAAATCTTCACATGCTAATGAGAGATTTGACTTTGAGACTACAATTGAGATAATGACAACAAGGAACTGCATCAAGAATGTATACAAGCATTAAGAAAAGGTGATTCTATTATACTTATTTAATTATTTTTTTCATCATTTTTTAAATATTTTTTACTTATTTTTTATAATTTTTTTGATACTTTTTTAGTTTTTTTCAACAATATTTTGGGGTGTCATATTGATTAGATTTTATTAGAAAAAAAATCACGTTTAAAGCCATAATAGTAGAGGAAGCTCATGTTTTAGTTGTGGTGACTTCTCGTGATATAATGGGAACATGAGCTTCCTCTACTCTTCTGGTTTTCAATAATAAGAAAGGTTTTTTGGTTAAGATCATCAAGTCAATATACATTATTGGATTTTCAACAAATAAATTAAATGAAAATCATAGTAACATTGGTAGTTAAGATTGTTTCAAGACTTTTGGACAAGTAGGAATCATCCACACCTCAATCTGACACGCGGTGTGATCAGTATGACTCAAAGTGCATCTTTTTATTTAAAATTGACATTAATTTTAGTAAATAAAAAAAATGATATAATAAAAACTATGAAAATAATATTCATATTGATTTTTATACTTTATGACAATGATCCATAATTCATTTTTGATCTGTATGAATTATCTTCAACTTAATCTGATACACGATGAGCCCGGTATAACTCAATGTGTCCATTATTAGTTTAAAATGGAATTTTTAGTTCAAAAAGTTTCACTCTTTGAAAATTAATAAAACACACTTGGATTTTCATTATAATTTTGGACACCAATTCATAAGTCATTTTTGACATATATGAATCAGTTTCATCTCATATCAGTACAGTAAGTGATGGGTGTGAGTCAAAGTGTTTGTTTCTTGTTTAAAACGACATTTTAGTAAAAAAGAAAAGTGGTGTACTCAAAACAAAGAAAATTAATTATGATTATAATGATTCATTTGTAAAATTATCCATAGGTCATTTGGGATGTTAAGGATTTAGACGTACCTTAATCCGATGCATGGTGTGACCGTTATGACTCTATGTCTGTCTTTTTATTTAAAATTAACATCAATTTTAGTTAAATGGACAAAAAACCTACTCAAAACTGATCAAACGCATTTGGATTGTTTTTATACTTTATTTAAATGATCCATATGTCTTTTTTGATGTCTAGGATCATCCTCATATCAATCTAATACACGATGTTCCCAGTATTAATCAAAGTGTACATTATTAGTTTAAAATCAAAAATTTAGTTCAAAAAGTGTAACTCACAACGAACTAATCAAATACACTCAGATTTTTTTTGATAGTTTAGGGAAAAAATAAATCATTTATGATGTGTAGGAATTTATTTCACATCATGAAAAAATATTATGTCATCGATATGAGTTAAATTTCATGTTTCCAGGTAGAAAATAATTTTTTTTAAAAATAGAACTAACGTACTCAAAACTGAAAAAAGCATTCGTATTGTTTTGAAACATTAGTAAACTGATCCTTAATTCATGTCAATCATTTAGGAATCATCCACACCACAATTTGATGCATGATGTGACCTGTATGGCTCAAAGTGCATCTTTTTATTTAAAATTGACATAAATTTTAGTAAAATAGAAAAATGACCTACTCAAAATTGAGAAAATCATTTGTATTATTTTGTTACTTTAAAAAAATTATCCATAAGTAGTTTTTTAAATTTATAAATTAGCTACACCTTAATCGGATACATGATGTTCCCGGTTTGACTCAAAGTGTCCGTTATGAGTTTAAAATTGAAAAACAAATTAAAAAATTTTCAATCACTAAGAAATGATCAAATGTGCTTATATTTTATTTATAATTTAGGAAAATGATTCATAATTCATTTCTGAAAATTATGAATCATTTTCACATAAAACTGATATACGATGTGATCAGTATGAGTCAAAGTGTGTGTTTCTAGTTTAAAATTATATATTAGTAAAAAAGAAAAGTGATGTACTCAAAATTGAGGAAATACATTCAGATTGTTTTGATACTTTTGTAAAAATATCCATAAGTCATTTAAGATGATTATGAATCAACCTCACCACAATAAGATTAACGGTGTGATTGGTATGAATTTAAGTGCATTGTTTTATTTTAAATTTACATCAATATTAGTAAAGTGGTCAATTGACATACTCAAAACAGAGAAAACACATTCATATTGTTTTGATAATTTAAAAAAATGATCAATAAGTCATTTTTATGTTTAGTAATTAACCTCACCTCAATATTATACATGATGTTCCAAGTATGAATCAATGTGTTTGTTATCATTTTAAAATCAACATTTTACATCAAAAAGTGTCAATCACTAAGAACCGATCAAACACCCTCGTGTTTTCTTAATAATTTTTGAAAATTATTAATAATTCTTTTTTGATGTGTTGGAATCATTTTCACATAAAATCATTTCATGATGTGTTCAGTATTAGTCAAGTGTGTATTTCTAGTTTAAAATGAAATTTTAGTAAAAAAGATAAGTGACATACCCAAAACAAATAAAATTCATTAAGATTATATTAATAATTTATGAAAACTATCCATAAGTCATTTGAGATGTTTATGAATTAGCTTCACCTCAATCCAATTTACAGTGTGACCAGTATGCCTCGAAGTGCATCTTTTTATTTAAAATTGACATCAATTTTTGTAAAATGGAAAACCAACCAACTCAAAACTGATTAGCCAAATTCAAATTGTTTGTATAATTTAAAAAATGTTCCATATTTCATTTTTGATGTGTAATAATTAGCATCAACTCAATATGACACATGATGTCCCTGGTATGACTCAAATTGTTTGTTATCAGTTTAAAATTGACATTGTAATTAAAAAATGTAACTCATTGAAATTGATAAAAAAAAATGCTTGAATTTTCTTGATAATCTAGTAAAGTGATTCATATTACATTATTGAAGCGTAGGAATAATTTTAACATCAAACAAATATATGATGTTATCTATGTGATTCAATGTTCTTGTTTCCAATTTAAAATGACATATTAGTAAAAAAGGAAAATGACCTAATAAAAAATGAGAAAACACATTTGGATTGAATTGATACATTTTTAAAACATTCCATAAGTAATTTGAGATGTGTATGAATCATCTGTGCCTCAATATGATGCACAATGTGACTGGTATGACTCCATGTGTTTCTTTTTTTTAATTCGACATCAATTTTAGTGAAATGGAAAACTGACCTAATGAAACAAAAAAATAATTATAATTGTTTTGAAACAATATGAAAATGATACATATGTAATTTTTGACATTTACAAATCTTCATCAACACAATATGATACAATATGTTCCTGATAGGATTCAATCTGTCTGTTATTTGTTTAAAATCTACATTTTATGTCGAAAATTGTCACTCAATGAAAACTGATAAAATGTGCTCTAATTTTCATGATAATTTAGGAAAATTATTAATAAATCATTTTTATGATTAATAATTTTTCAAAAATCAAACTGACACATGATGTTAGTGGTATGGCTCAAATTGTGTGTTTCCAATTTAGAATAAGATTTTAGTAAAATAGATAAGCGACGTACTCAAAACCAATAAAACACATTTGTATTGTTTTGGAAATTTAGGAAAAAAATATATGTTTTTTGAGACATTTAATAATTAACACTACCTCAATATAATACATAGTGTTCCTAGTATGACTCAAATTTTAGTTTAATATTAACACATTGTATTAATTTATTCGTTTATATTATTACTAACATAAGAATTTTTTTTCTTATATAGGTGTGTTATTTTTCTTGAGTAGGGGTGGTTTATTTAGAAATAACCTGAGTTGGGGTTAGGATCAAAATAAAAAGGAACATTGATGTTTTTTAAGTTATGTAATAATTTACACTTATGTAATTATATAAACCAATGTTTGAAATGTCGATAATATAGCGTTTTTCCCTGTATTTGTGTTGTAAATTTCATTTCATTTAAATTGAAATGTGTATTGTTAATTGATTTTGGTGATAATTGGTGGTGTTTCTAATATTGTTGTGTGATATTATAGTACATTGATCAGGTGTTATAGTGTTTTTTTATAGCACACTGTAGTATGCCCCTTTATCAGTGCTTTCGAAAGCACTGATAAATGGGTCATTTATTAGCGCTGATAAATTAGTCCTTTATTAGTGATTTTAAAAACACTAATAAAGGTACCCTTTATTGGTGCCAAACAAATGAACCGATAAATTTTCATTTTATTGATGCTAGAAAACATAGATAAAGGGCCCAATTATCATCACTTTTGAAAGTGCTGATAAAGGACCCCTTTATCAGTTCTTTTTTAGCTCTGATAAAGGGAATGAGATTTTAATCTTTCTCCCATAGTCATATATTATATAGCACTGATAAAGGACATTTTTAGCACTATTAGAGGCCTATTTTTTAGTAGTTTAATCACTCAATGATGAGGTAACAACTCCATATATTTAGCAAAAACACAACTGACACTCACTACAGATCATGGGTAGTATAGTTACGTGCATGGGTGGTGTAATTGTCTAGACTTTTAAAGTATTTATGCTATCTAATGCATCAATATTTTTTTTAATCCTAGGATAGAAGTGTTATAAAATCCCTATAACATTATTTTCTCCTTAGTAAACCAAAACACTAGGGAAATAATCAGCTTCCCCTCTAGGTAACTAAACACCATCTGACATTAATTTATCCATACAAAAGCCTTGTCCTTCCTATTCAAAGATTTCAGTGTGGATTTAATATGACATAAATTATACATAGACCTCAAATAATATATCTTAAGGAAAAAGAACCTATTATATTCTTCCACATTTTTGGATGCCCCCAAATAAACAACTACCCCAATATTTTATGGGTCCATGACCATACCCTGGTAAAACACCACATTTCCTAGGAATGCAAGGACCCCAACCCCTATATCCCATATCTAGTGGTTAATTTACTACATTTTCATAATATATATGTTATCTCATACCATATTATTGAATATTTTATTTATATTCATGAACTAGATGCATACTTCAGTCAAACAATACTTTTGAAAATAAAAGGTTTAATTATTTTCAATAATATCATTATTCCATATATCATATCCTTATATATAATTCATAGTACACTTACTGGACTCCTTGGAAAAGAAACTAAATGCGAGTGAGAAAATATTCACAATAATAATAACATGAAGTAGAAGCTATCATGAATAAATAAGCATAATAAACAAGAAAGGGTAAATAACTAAACACATATTCTATTTAAATAACAACATGACTATCATGATTAGATAATGAATAATCAAAATAGAAAAAATAATATCTAAATACACATTCCATTTAATAAATAACTTGATCATCACGATCAGATAAGGAATAATTAATATTTCAAGGTAAATATCTAATCACACCTCATTTAATAAATCAACTAAAATGAAATTCATCTTGAGTTAATATCATTGTTAAAATATCATGGATAATAATAAGTGAAATATGAATGAAGGAAATTATTAATCATTTGATTTTATGATCCCATGCATCATGATACCTATAATTTCAATCCCTTTCACAATATAGTTTAAAACTAATGAGTCAGTATACAATAGAAATCCATTAAACTAAGGATAGACAATTGATTCATCTATTGATTCTAATGATTCATATATAGGATATCTAATATGGATCCCTAAACATGTCTTCATTTCCAAAATATTCCTCATATTTTGAATAATCTATTTAATTAATGAATATTATTCCTTAGCAAAAAAAATCTATATCGATTAAGGAATAAAGATTAATAATAATTTCCTAGTCAATCGTATAACATTCAATGTAAAATACCATATGTAAAAATGATATATGGTTTAACTAAAAAATGTATCCATGATATTTAATATGGATTTTTAGGGGAAATTTAATATCCAATGGTGATAAGAAAGTTAATATTTCAAGGGAAAGTTAATGATTATAAAAATTAAGCAAGAAAGAGAATTTCAATACATTCCTTGGTCAAAATGATCATAAACTAGCTTAAGAAATAATAATTATGGTATCAATACATAATTTCCTTACTGGGTCATAAGTATAATAAATGGTTGATGTTGTTGATGAATATAAATATATTGAAATTTTCATTAAAAACATTCTTGAGGAAAATAAACTTTTTAATTTGAAATATTTTTTTTAAAACTAAAAGCTGATATAATATTTTGAAAATAATTTTATATGAAAATAATATTTAAAACCTATAAAGGGTGATATTAAACATTTATTTTTCATGATAGTGGGAAATTTTGTACATGTCGTACATGTTAAAAAATGATTCTTTTTTCATTTTCTATAAAATCAAAACGATTCTTGTTTGGAAAATGACATTAATATTCCTTTCAAAATATTTTAAAAAAATTAAAACATGGGTAAAATTTTATTTAATAAATCATTTGGATAATGTAAAAATTATTTTTGAAAACATTACATGGTTTGGAAGAAAAATTATTTTTGACCGAAGAGAGAAATGAATTCATATTTTGTTAAAAAATATTTCTCAATAATTATAAGTACTAAAGAGTGTAAAAATGGTATTATTACATGGAAAATTCATGAATAACTATAAGAGAAGAAAATTAAATTGGTTTATTATCAAATTATCAAATAATTTTCTTTAATGTAAATTCAAGAAAAAATAATCCCAATTAAAATGAGATTATGAAATAAACCCTAACAATGATCATAAAATTAAAGTGAGAATTAACCAATTAATCGATTATGTGTGTAAAATTTAAATACACATAAATAAATTGTATATAAAATATAAAATAATAAAAATTAATTAAACACATAATCTTATAACATCAAAGATAATTATGAATTAGTATAACTCAATGAAAAGAAACTGAGTGGTGAAATTATTTACCACTTGGAAACTTTTAAAAAATGTTATATTAGATGAAATAATTCAAATTAAAACTTAAAATAACATGAATTATTAAATTATCATAAAATTACATGTAAAATTTGTAGTATATACACTATAAAAATGAAATTTGGTGCATAACATTTCAATATTCCTTAATGAAGGAAAATTGAGATGAAGTCCCTTGTCTCACGCTTCCTTTTAGTTAAACATGATTTAATAAATTTTATAATTGTTTTCAAAATATTATTAATTTATAAAATAACTATATTTAGATTTATAATATCATATATGATCCTCTTATAACATTTTTCAACCCAATTATTAATAATATTTAATTATTTTCATTATTTTAGTTGTTAATTGCATTGTTTTCTCATGAATGTTTTTTCATGAATGTTTTGGTTCTTGAGAATATTATATAGTTCCATAATATATAGAATTATATTAATGTCACATATATATATATCATTTTTTATTATATACATCATTATATTCATTATTTTTATTGAACATATAGAATAGATCACATTACTTCGTGGGGACGGTAGGTTGTACGTACGCACAAGCGATATTATCATTTTCCTAATGAGTGAAAGGGTAAATAAGTGGTTTATATATTAATTTTAGAAAATAAATGTCATGTCATATATTACACATATATTAATTAAATTTAAACTTATTACTTTCATGTAATGTGTGTATGAAAAACAAATCACATCGCTTTATGAGGAGATAGTTCGTCGTACGGTCAAGCGACATTATCATATTTTAAATAGAATGGAATGTAAGAAGTTAAATGTGACATTAATATTCCCTAAGTATAATAATATCATAAATATCATATACATGTGTTAAATATATCATTACATCCATCCTTGAAAGGTGGTTATGGAAAATTAATTACATCAGTTCGTGAGGCGGTAGTCCACCGTACACATGATTAATAGTTTTATTTCCCATTTGATGGAAGAGTATATGGTTATAAGTTAATCCATTATAATAATAAAAATTATGTATATGTGATATAATTATTTTATAATTTTATAATTATTTAATATGATTTTAAGGAGTTGTAAAAAGAATTAATATAAAAATGCCCATTTAAGAACATTCCCACTTCTTTGAAAACATCTTTATGTTTGCACCAAAATCCATAGAGATTGGATTTATGATAAAAAAATGGATCTAGTATGTTTAAAGGGGATTAAGGAAGTTATTTTTTCATGTATTTTTTGAATCAAATGGATTTATAAGGGTGAATAGGGAAGGAGAGGGGGCGGCCTTTTATAAGTGTGGGAGATGATATACATGGATTTTTTAAAAAGAAGCAATTACACCTAGGTTTTTATCATGACACAATACTAAAAAATGGATCATTATCGACACCTATAGGTTATATTGTGAAAATATGGCAATAAAATTTGTTTTTTACAAATTTATATGTCATTTTAACACTTATCTGTTTAGTTTAACACCCAAAAAATCAGTTTTTACCATAACCACTATAATTAATTTGTACTGATTTATCTATTCATAATGGTCAAAAGATAAATTTTAAATTTACATTATTTAAATTATTTTGATTATAAATTTTAAATCCTTTTTTAAAAATCCATATCCTGGAAGTGGAAGAATACAATTTTATATTATACCTATAGACATGATAAAAAAGTGGGTTTCCAAAGAGAAATTTCTCATAAGTGTAGAAGGTTTTAATATCAATATTCAATAATAAATCTATTACACTACCCCAAATTGTATTTATAATTATATAATTAAAATAATTTAAAATTTAAACAAATTTTAAATATAATTTAACTTTTTTAAAATTTTGAAAATACAGTTTTGGATAAAAGTCGATATTTTTCACTATTCATCAAAAAATGAAACATTTTTAAAAAATACCAAAAATTCCACATAAAATAATTTTTATATAATTATTTTAAATATAAATTTAATTTTATCAAATAAATTTTATTAATTTGGTAAAAGTTAATTTTAAATTATGTGTATAAAGTATGACTGAACCGCCTTTTAGAAAAATATAATGTTTTAGAAAACATTTCTTTTTCTTTAAAATGATTATAATTTTATTTCTAATTAATATATAAACACAATTTTCATAATTTATTTATTCATATTAATACCCTACATCTTAAATGTTATATTATAATGGTCATTTTTTAAATAATAATATTTTAAATAGAGTATTGTGTTTCATTTAAACCTGGTGTTTTGTGAATTAAAAGTTATCAAGGATAATGAATTTATTTAGAAGTAAATATATCATAAATCCTCAAGGTGTAAAATTCTCATATAATGGTGGTGTTTCCTTTCATATATGATATAGAAAATTATTTTTCTCTTTTAAAATATCACGGTGTTATATTCTCTCCACTTTAAATAAATTTCATCTTTTCAATTTGAACTTGCACACAAAATTAAAGGGATTTCTATTTGAAAATTCATTTTTGAAAACATGACATAATAAAAAGTGATTAAAAATCCTCTTAAATATAGTTAAAAGTAAATATAGGTAATCTATAATAACACATAACTAGGTTTACAATTAGTAGAACATATGTGGAAAGTGAATATATAGACATGGAAGAAAAGCATAAATAATTATAATGAGTAATATAGATAATTGATTACCAAAAATTGAATTATTAATGGGAAGTTAAGGATATAAAAACCATAATTTTGTGATGATTTTAAAGAAAATCGGATTCATCATATATTAATGTAATAAGATAATTTTTTTTGATGATCCTTTTCCCATAGTTGAGGAAATATTTTATTATCTAAGAATATAAGGAAATATACTTAGGTGATATATTTCTATTTCATAAAGAAAATTTCATCCATTGGTTGTGGTTCAATCAATTTATATTACATATTTTACACTAAGAAATGAATATCCAAAAATAATTCTTTTTTATGAAACACTAAAATTAACAATTAACATATCATCAGATCTATAAAATAGTGAAAAGTCTCTCCCCCTATTTCTACATATTTTTCAAATCCAAAATTGGTTGAACAAGTTATTATTCTCTAAATCTCAATATTAACACTATTTATTCTTCAATAATATTTATTCATAAAATAATTTATATTAAAAAAATTATACTAACCAAAACATCATGTAGGCCAATGGTATGGGCTAAAACCTTATCATCATTTGGTTATGGGTTCAACCCCCATGGCCTTTCCAGATGGATTAGGTTTCCACCCAGTATAAAGGTTGTCCTTTTTCTGAAATAATAATAATAAAATTCATATAACATTACCAAATTGTGATTACCCATAATTAATAAAACAAAAAAGATAATATAAAACTTAAATATTACCAATAACGTTAATCTTAAATAAAAAAACTGCCAATTCAACCTTCCTCAAATAATTTTTCATATATTATACCATTAGGTTATATTTCCTAAATTTTTTCAAAAAATACTATTAATCATGTTATATTACCACCAAAAATATTTTCAAAATGGGTGTTTAAGATTTTGAACTCATGATTAGACTTAAAATCAAAAACCCATAGTGGTATCCATAACTCTTATGATAATAAATACATATATATTTATAATATTTAACATAATCCTTAAGTGTTTTATGATTATTATAACTAAAATACCATTGGTAAAAATAATTTTACAAATGAATTTTTAAATCCAAATAAATAAATACTTCAACTCCATTATTTAAGCATAGGTCCTTTCTAGGTCTAGTAGTTAACCCTTATAAGATAGAATTGACTTGGATAATTCCCAAGTTCCCCACATTTAATCCAATAAATTATAAATGGATCCCTAGGATGAAATTTATTTTCTTCTATAATACCCTTCATTTTCCTCATCAATTCATTGAATTATGAAATTATTTCCCACATATAAAACATTTTATTATTCGTTTGAGGCACTTTCATGGTTTTACATTTTCATATTTCTTATATGAAGGAAATAATTGATTCATTCATCCATGGTGTTCGCCGCTTGAGGGCTTAGAGAACTGTATCCTTCTCTTATTTAGTGATTTCAAGAGTTGGTTAAGTTATAGGTTGTTAATAATATTTAAGGATACCTAATTAGACATAATAATGATATCTTTTACTCCAATAATAATCCCATTTAGTTAATCATAGTCACCACATTATCCTCCATGTTCAATGTTAACATAATTACTTCATGTTCCATCCATTGACTAAAACCAAAAAGTAGTGTGAGTAACAATAATCATAGTTAAAAATACATATAATCACTTATAAGATATATAAATCCTGACACATTATTTTCAATATAATACACCTTAGTTTTAAAGGAAATTTTTACTTATTGTACATCATTATCTTAGGCATAATCATACCTCTACTATCAAGACCTTTCATTAGAAAATTTTAAACTAATGGGTTGCTATACACTAGAAATCTATTTAACTAAGGCTATCAAACTTATTACTCTCTTGAGAATACAAATGCTTTTGGGGGATATTTATAACAAGTAAAAACCGATTTTAATTTTCAAATAATTCTTTATATATAAAATAATTTATTTAATTCATGAACAATATGCCTTATCAACACATTTCTATATTGAGTAAGGAATACAGATTAATAATAGTTTTCCTAGTAAATCCTATCACTTTCACAGGAAAATACCATATATATAAATTATATGTGAATTAAGTAATACATGTATCCATGATAATTAATATGGGTATTTTGTGTAAATGTAATGTCCAATCGTGATAAGAATGTGAACACATTAAGGTAATGTTAATGATTACAAAAATAAAGAAAGATGGGGAATGTCAATAGATTCCCTAGTCAAAATAATCTTAAACCATATAGATAAATAATAAGTATTGAATCAATACATTATATCCCTAGTGAATCATAAGTAAAATAAAGGGTTTATTTTTTATGAATAGATGTATATTAAAAAGTCATTAATAACAATTTTGAGGGAAATAAAATTTTCACTTTGAAAATATTTTTTCAATCTAAAAGTTCAGAAAATATTTTTAAAATAACCTTTGAGAATTATAAATTAATATTTAAAAAATTGAGTGGTCATGACAGTGGTAAATTTCATACATGTTGTACGTGTTAAAACAAAGATTCTTCTCACTTTTTCAAGAGAATCCAAATGGCCCTTGTTCGGAAAAAAACATAAATACTCTATTAAAAAAATAAAATTTAAAATTTAATAAAAAATATTTAATAAGTCATTTGTATAATGTAATTTTTTAGAAAACATGGTTTTTGAAGAAAAATGATTTTTGATTGAAGAGGGAAACCTAGTTGGATTTTATTAAAAAAACATTTTCCTAATGATTTTAATTACCAGAGAATTAAAAAAGTATACTATTAATTGAAAAAATCACTAATAACCATTTTATAATATAATTAAATGGTTTTATTATCAATTGATAAAATAATTTCCTTCAATTGAAATAAAAGTATAAACAATCCCGATTAAAATGAGACTGTGAAATAAACCCTTATAATGATCATAAAGTTGAAGTGATAATTAACCAATGAATCAATAATGGGTATAAAATTAAAATCCTAATAAAATAATTATATATAAAACATAATATATTGAAAATTAATTACACACATAATATTATAATATTAAGGACAATTCAAAAGTAATATAACCCAATGAAAATAAATTGTGTTATGAAATTCTTTAGCACTAGGAAAAAAGATTAGTTAAATTCCATTGGATGAAATAATTAATATTTAAACTTTAAAAACCATAACTTATTAAGGGATAATGATATTACATGTCATATTGGAAGTATATACACCATATAAAATAAACTAGGTGCATATCACTTTAATATGCCTCAATGATGGGCATTTGAGACGAAGTCCCTTACCTCACACAACCTTTTAGTTGAATGTTATTTAATCTCATGTATAATGGTTTTAATCATTTTATTAATTTATACCAGAACCATATTCATATTTATAATATCATATATTATACTCTTATAACATTGTACCACTTGATTGTTAATAATATTTCATTATTTTCATTGTTTTTTGTGTTAATTTCCTAGTTTTGTCAAGGTTGTTTTGTCATGAAAGATATAGTTATTGTGAATATTATATAGTTACATAATCTATATAAATATAATAATATTATAAATATCATTTTTTTCATTATATACATCTTTATAATAATTATTGAACATGAACATGGAGAATGGATTACATCATATTATGAATACGGTAGGTCGTACATACGCACAAGAACGCTATCATTTCCTTAATGGGTGAAAGGGTAAATAATTTGGGGAAATATTTTTTCTAAAAAGTCAATATATTGTAATATATCTCACATATATTCAATAAATTTATCTTTATTACTTTCCATGTAAATCCCAAGTGACAAACGAATTACATCGCTTAACGAGGCGATAGTTCGTCATATACATGAGAGACATTATAGTATTTTAAATGAAATGGAACGTAAGAATTAATATTTCATATTAAAAAAATTTAAGTGTAATAAGATCATATATATCATATATATTTATTAAATCCTACTTTATATCAAGCCTTTAAATGTGGTGATAGAAAATGAATTACCTCGGTTTGTGAGGCAATTGTTCACCGTACACACGATTGACAGTTTCGTTTCCCATCTAATTGAATGGGAGATGAATATAGGTTATGAAATTAAAATAATAACATATAAGTATATTTTATATAATATTTTTATTATTATATCATGATATAATAATATTTTAAGTTGTAATAAAAAGAATTAAAATAAAAATGCTAATTTAAGAATGTTATATCTTTTTAGAAAACTTCTTTAATCTTGGACCAAAATTCTCCCTAGGATATATTTATAATAAAAATGGATATATAATGTTTTTATTGGAGTTATGAAGTTATTATTCAATTTTTTGTCTCAAAAAATTTCTTTTGAAGTGTGAATAGGGGGAGTAGAGGGGGTGACATTTTATAAGTGGGGGAGAAGACAAACATGGAATTTTTGAAAAGAATCAATTACACCAAAGTTTTTATCATGATAAAAAACTTAATAATGGGTCATTATCAATAATTATAGTTCATAAAGACAAAATATTTCCCTATAATTGTTTTTGGATATGTTTTTATGTCATTTTAGTCCTTATATTTTTAGTTTAACCCCTTGATAAATTAGTTTTTTCCAAAATCGTGGTAATTAATTTTCACATCTTTTACTATTAATAATTGTAAAAAATGAAGTCGAAAATGTTAGATACTATAAATTATTATTATTCTAAGTATTTAACCCATTTTTTAATTCAATTAATATAATTGGTTGAATCCAATTTAAAATTATACCCGCAGACACGAAGACAAAGCTTGTTTCCAAAGAGAAAATCTCCATATGTATAAACGATTTTAATATCAAAAATAAATATAAAATTGATTTTAATGACCTAAATTATATTTATTATAATTTAGATATACATATTTTGATTTATAAAAATTATATATTATTTAAATTTGTAAATAATTTAAATGAAAATGTGGTTTATGATAAAAAACACAATTTTTCACTATTGATATAAAAATGAAACATTTCAAAAAAATACCAAAAATTCATCGTAAGATAAAGTTGATATGATGATTTAAAATATTATGATCGTTTTATAAAATATATTTTCTAAAATTGGTAATATTTTATTTTAAATATGGTATGAAAACATGAAAAAACTGCCTTTTAGAAAATTACATCTTTTTAGTAAACATTTCTATTATTCCATTGATAATTATTTTATTTCTAATTAATAAATAACCGTGTTTTTTCTAATTTATTTAGCCTAATTAATACCCTACAACTTAATGGTTATGTAATTATGGTAATTTTTTAAATAATAATATTTTAATATAGTATTCTGTTTCATTAAACCTGGTGTTCATGTATCTCAAACTATCAAAGAGATTGAATTTATTTTAAAATAAATATATCATAAAGTGTCATGGTGTTTTATTATATTATAATATTTGAGTTTTGTGTCATATATGATATAGAAAAGGATGGTTTCATTTTAAATTCTTGGGGTGTAACATGGAAATGTACCTCTCACATTCAAAACTTATATTTGGACAATTTTCCTTATAGATGATCATGTAAAAGAATCAATAAGAAAACTATTATAAAATCAGCATGATCCCCCTATGACATTGAGTAGATTAATAGGTCATAAATAAACAATACTAAAAATTGTTCTATGAACTCATGAAACACAGATTTCATTATCCCCATGAATATAGCTGGTGCATTGGTGACACCGAAGGACATGACCACAAACTCGAGGTGCCACTACAAACACTTGAAGATAGTATTAGGGACATCCTCAGATTCCCCCCTCATCTGGTGATTAATATATTAAAACATGATCTTTTAAAACCAACTTACTCTCTTTAACCTGTCATATATATCATCGATCAATATAAGGGGGTAAAAGTTATTGACTATTAGTAGATTCAACCTCTCGTAGTCTATACACAACCTCAGACTATTATCTACCATATTAGTGAATAATACTAGAGCAACCCAAGAAGTAACGTTAGGTTGGATGAAACCCCTATGCATAAAATCATCAATTTTAATGCCCAAATCATGTACCTCCATAGGTTCCATTTTGATAACGATATATTGAAATCAAATATTCACCCATTGGCAACTCTATTTCCAAATCAATGTATCATCAATAGGGTAGGGTAGAGACATCATCTAGATAAACCTAACAAAAATCCCCCAAAACCATGGGGACATATTTTACTTAATCCTATACTGATTGTTTTTTTCAACTAAGATAAATGAGGCTCTTCTTACTTACTACCCATTCTATAACTCATCTCACCATAAAACACCACTTATTCGATGTCCCTATAATAAAATGAAACTATCCTGCATAAAAAAATGAATTCACACATATAATACAACAAATATATAAAAAGTATTATATTGTGTAGTTTTATATGTAGTAATAAGTAATACCCCAATAACTAGTGCTTCCCCACCACTAGTCTACATCCTAGGCACACATCAAATAATGTATCATGGTCTCCAACTGACATTAATAACACTAGAGGAACTAGAATTCTCTCCACCTCTAATCTCAAAGTACAGAGCAGATAAGTAGAAATAAAGTAGTGTGAGAATATCAAATCAAATAAAGAAGAAGAAAACATAGATGATAAACTGATTGTACCTTAGGCAACCTCTGGAATTTTTGGAACTAAAACCTCTATTTTTAGCATCTTCCTATGACAATATACTCTTCCAATCCATTAATAGACTTTATGGTCTTGCTTTTTTCAAGGTCCCTAAGGACTAGGACAATCAGGATGCTACCCTTTTACAACATCATCCACCCTTAGCTGGATAAAATATTACATCCTAAGATACTAAACATATTTGGCATCCCCGACTACTGATTCTACATTAGAGGAAACTACTATTTCTTTTGAAAAGGTGCATAAAACCCCTCCTTATATTTACCTTCCTTTTGTGTAGATCACTAAGATTGATGGTGATAATGATGCATGTATACATAGCAAGATAATGGGAAGTACCTAGTATATTCATAGGGAACACATACCCTATAATAACATGGAATGGTTTATTAAGGCTACCTCCCAACCATTTGGATCCCTAACTATCCATACATCCAAGATCCACTACCGGGTGCCCTGTAATTCAAGATTCCTTGTAGATCACCCTCTCAATGCTCACCCCTAAAGGAAGTATCAACTAAATAACCATTAACTTATTCTATATCTCTATATATGCAGAAAGAATAAATGTGGTGACTATATATCTTATCATAGAGTGTGAAACCTCTTCTAGATGTTGTGCTATGTAATCCTCTTCTGGAAAGACATCTGGAGAAAAATACAGGAGGACCTTGAACATGATCCCAAGATCATGCACATTGATTCTCACATACTAAATGGAGAGTATCTCTTTCCTATTTTGTACCATCATTGTTGATAATAAAAATTCCAAATGAAACTCCTTCTATAAATCTTACCATGAAACATCTTTTTCATTCTAATCACCAAGATACAATATCCACCACTAACATGAAACTCCTCGTATCTTATTAACCACCAACTTCACTCAAAATTCAACCTAAGATTAAATTAGACTAAAAGAATTATCAATATCCTCTAACCAACATTCCATCTCTATATCTGAGACTATCCCTTCCTAATTTCCAAATCCATGTCACTGAAAGGAACACAAATCCCTCTTCCATGACTCATCCTCCACTATCAAGTTGATCATTTGATGATCCACCAAGATATGATGTGGAACTTCTACTTCCTTAGGTATACATAGATAAGGATGGGAATCCATTCCTAAAAAATAATGAAGAAACCATAAGCTTGGTATCATGGAATCTTATCAATGTGTATTGAATCAATTTAATTTTAATTCTTAAAAATCATTAAAAATCATACATGAATAAAAAAATCAGGATGCATGTGACTTTCCTATTTCTAAAAAGTGAAAATGAAACCACCTCACTTGATCATTTGGCGGAATCATAGTCCTTGAATTACATCAAAGGATCCTTAAAACTGGTGTTTCTAAATGATCTTCCTAGACTCAGTCAAATACCAAGATCAATTGGCCCTATATCCCTACTAACCTAAGGAATCCTCAAAGTTAAAAATTCTAAACTCAACCAAATCTCCTTATAAAAAATATTAATACCACTCTTTCATGACCCTCCCTCCTAAGGTACCCCCCGAGATGAAAATGAAGATAGCGAGATAATGAACCTCATTCCCCCCCTTCTGCGGGCTATGGGTTTGTGGATAACACTAAGGTTATAAAAATATCACACTTGGATGTAAATAGAGTAAATAACATGATGATAAAGAGATATGATAAATAAAGAATCATGAAAATTAAATACATAATACAAAAGTATAACAAAACCATCCCACAAATCATGAACAACGTCAGCATATATACATAAAATTCTATAAATAAATTCCCAAGGGATAAGTCCTATAGTTGTGAATCAAATAATCTCTAACGTCCATGGTATAAATGTCTATCTCAACAGATGAAATCTACCGGGAAAAATGGAAAAAAATTATATACATAGGGTGAGAATAATAATCATACGTAGTAGGATCATTACCAAGGTCTATCATGCATATGTGAAAAAAGAATATAATGAACTAGTAAATAAACAACAAAACCAATGAGATCCTAAATTATTCAATTATCTAATCCCATACTAACCATGAAATGATCTCCAAATAACACATCCAATTTATTAACATAATATAAAAAAAATATAAAAAAGGTTCCCCACAAGCAATTATCCACCAATTATCTATTCTCACACCCTAACATCAAATGAATTATGTTCCCATTAATTCCATGAATGTCTCATCATGTGTCAAACCATCTTTGATTTTTTTCAGGATGCATCCCTACCTATATATATCTCATCCTACCCCATGGTCTATCATATAATGTTAGCATCAGTCACCTCCTTATCACAATCTCATCCACATAACCCAGGAAATATGGTATCATGAACGTGAATGATATCAATCTCATTCCTCCATCCAACTACGCATGAACCACACTATATTTCACATCTTCATTATATATGGATAATATCCATCAACATCCCATGTCACAACCTGGGTAATATATAATTACATATCATTTCAGCACTTGGGTGATCTTCAACACCAACACGCATCATCATCTAGGTAATCTCTAACACTAACTCATGCAATATTTGTTATTTCCAAGGGAACAGAGGGGATGAAGGGGTAACTAGCCATTAGATTCTCCACTAGCATGAATGTTGGGAAAACATCCAGAACCTAATATATTTGGGTGTCTATAAGGTTATTTAAGTATGATGGGTTGAGTATAAAAGAAAATAAAAATATATTAGGTAGATAGATATCACAGAACATCCAATATATGGGTAAACACTAACTGTAATATAATACTCCACGACACAACTGCTGAACCTCACAAAATTCATTACAACTACATCCACCACTAAATTCATCACACTAGACAAACACCACACATAACTACACAATTTCACTTTTAATTGAATATTTATATATTTACTGAAATTTTTGGGTTTCCATTAACTCACATTTACTAATCCATTTTATTTACTAGTCCTTGTGATTTCAATTTCAACATTCCAATTCATTCCATGGATAATAGGGAAAATAACACAAAAATTCCACATAAAAATCATCCAACCCACATCTACCATATCCAAAACCCAACATATGGAAATCCATGACTCTAATCTATCCCTCTCACCAAAAAACTAAAAAATCAGATCCATCAAGGGGATTTAATCACATCACTTCATTATTTATAATGGGTATTATCACACAATTAGATATTTATATGGGAAACCAATGTATTATCCATATATATGTTTTTAACATTTTTAACTCAAGTAGAAACTAATAATCAATTACAATAAGGGTTTCACAAACATAACAAATATGACACAAAAAGTCTAAAAAATCCACGATTTTTAGTAATGTCATAATAAAAGAATATTTCATTTAGGAATGACACCAAAAGAAGTAAAATCATGAGGATACTCACCTTCCCATAAATTTTACTTTAGTTGATTAATTATTTTCTTAATACAACCATTACTATCCACCCAAAGGATGAAAATCATATAATCCCCACACATGCACATAAAAATGTTGAGAATGAGTATCCCCTACCTCAAGGAATATTTCTGAATCACTATCATGGTAGGGAAAATAAAGAATAATGAAAAGACCACAACTACACTCAGAAAACCTTAATCAACCAGAATCACACTAAAGGATCATTAAAATCTCTGTCCAAAACACTTCTAAACCATAACAACATCACTTATGAGAATTCCAAAATGGTGGAATAAAAAATAAAAAGAGAAAGGGTATCTACTCAGTGTCGTTTTCCAAAGATCAAACTATTGAGGAAAAGGATCAAGGATAAAGTCATGGTACTATAAGATCCTTAAAATTACCTTAGGTCACAAAAATATTTAGATAAATGAACTAAATTAGGATTGATATGGAATTTATTAATATTATAGAGCTTAATATATTCATAACATGTGACAAAGATTCCAACCATGAGTATTCATGATACTCACCAATTAAGGCTATGAATTGGGTTGAGTCATATCAAAATGAATATCCACCAAGCATTGTGGAGCCTTAGACTCATATTCATTAATTTTTTGTATAAATATTTCACTTCATGAACAAATTATGCACAAAATTCAACTTTGAAACTTTGAGTAATGAATTACTAGCCTCTAATATATGAAAAACAATTCACACCGTGAACACATAATCGTGTTTTGAACAAAAAATTTCTATATAATTTCACCACAAAAAATCTTTAAATTGTCCTTGATCCTCCTCTGAACACCTCCACCTCTCGAGACTATAATTTAATGGGCTGAGAAGGAACAAACTATTACAAAGAAAACAACACTAGGCAAGACCAACACAATTAGAAAACCCTACTTCAATCCATGAAATAGATTATAGATTCATGAAACCCATACCATTCAATCCATATATTTCACCTAAAAGGTTCAATGTAATAATTCAAACTCACTTAGCCACTTTGATAACCAATGTAGAACAAATTCAGAAAAATACATACACCTTCTTGCATGAAAACCCATACAACTGCATATATATTCCGTAACATAGAAATGAATTTCTACCATGAGCATAAGGGACATCAATCATGAATCCACATCACCATAGGTAATCTTGAACCACAAAATCCTTAAAAATCAACAATAATACCTTATAAATAGGGATTTGGGATGGAAAATAAAGAAGTGGTTTGAGAAAGAGTCTCCAAGGGAATATATGGAATTATATATACAAAAATAAAACTATCATAAATAATGAAAAATAAAATAAAAAATAGAGGATCTTGGAGGGGATTTTCAATCCAAGGGAGGCCCCAAAATTCATGTCTAGTCATGTGGGGTCAATGGGGAAGAGAGAATGTCTTAAAGGGGAAAAGGCAAAAATTTTAAAAATAACCCATTAGGACATCATCTACCTATTTCTCTTATTAGGTACTCATTTAACCCCAATTTTCTATTTATTGGGTTTGGAACCTATAATTCTTGTATTTGGACCATATGTCACCTTGTACCCCTCTACTACAATTTCTTCATGGGTGACCCTTGGACCCTTCTCTGAATTCCTTATGAGAACAAATACACCCCAATAAAATCTTAAATTAGATAATAAATAAAAATTAAAAGCTAAAAATGATCCTCTAATTCATATTATAAATTTTAGGTTCACTATAAACTCACCTTTTATGGGTTTCTTGTCCTTGATAAGCAACTCCACGGATCCTATCGAAGCATATTTGGATATTTTCTCAAACGTCCAACTCCAAATCCCATGTATCCTCTTAGATATTTATGTATTAAAACAACACTTAGATAATATTACAATAATTCCAAAAAAAATGTTCAATATTGATAGGGGAGGAAGAAAGACTAATGGGATAAAATTTGTATCCCAGGGATAGTGACTCACCCAAACCACTAACTTGTGTGAGTCCATATTCAATGTCAAGATGAAATATTTTATTACAGAAGTGAACACTTTTAACATGCACAAGATTGTACTTCAACGATCCAGAAGCCTATATATACCCCAAAATAACCATTCTAAAAAAAGTATATTGGTCGATTAGAATTTTTCTCCTTTTTTAAATATGAAGTGTTGTAGCTACCACAACACTAATTATAGAATTTACATGGACTCTTGCATGTGAAATTTTTTATATTAGTTATCATATAAAATACATTTAGTGTATTGAAAAGTTCCCATGATTCATTCATTCAACTCTATTTCCATTAATAAAAAATATTTTTCAATGGAATAATTCCTTATCCATGCTAAGGTCGCACAAAACCCTTATCTTGAGGGGACCTTTGTTATACCAACCTATTCCCCCCCCCCTATTTGGAGAAAAAATTCTATGATTAGAATGACATATGGTGTAACGCCCCAGGTTTTATAAACTGGATCAAGTAAACAATGTTGTGCTTTTCAATGATGTCTCTTGTTTATTCCTTTTTATGGTTTGTGTGTTGATAAAGAATTCGAGTAGAAATCAAACATGAAGAATACGATAAACTGTTATATAATTAAAAGATACATTACAACAAGACCCATCTAATTGAAAGTACCCTGCACAAGACCTAACACGGCCACAGCAAGACTACAAAGAACCACAACACGGGCAATTGGATAGTCGTCGTCTTCAGGATCCAACAGTGTGAAAAGTATAACCGCCAGAATCACCGCGAACGCACTCAGCACCAGAGGTATGAGAAGAGCCATCCGCCAAGGGTCCGGTGTTTTGAAAATATAAAACAAACCTACCCCTTGCTTTTATAATGGACCTCTAAGGGAATATGACCATTTTTTTGGACCGTTGGGTTCCAAGGGATAAAGTGCATCTTTTTATAAAATTAGGTCTTTATTACGCTTTCATAATATTATGGTATTTTGATATTTTAATAAAGAAAAAATATTAGAATTATATCTTCAATTATTGAAATAAAATATTATTCTTGTAAATGAATCTATTTTGATTATTCTAAAAAAAACATGACGATATTTTTATAGTGGAAAAAAATAGGGGTATCAGTGATAATTGAAAAATGTATCTTTTCGGATCTCTAAAACTATGTGTTTTAAATTAGAGAAAAAAAACTATGGGTCTTTTAAACGTAATTTTATAAATCAACAAGTTAAGCATGTTATAAATTGGATTTTTCATTTCTAAAGATATAAGTTCTTAATAAATGTTTTGTATGTTAATTATAAAATTTATAAGATTTATATCAAATGGTAAGGTATTTTACATAATCTAAAATGGGATTTTTAGATTTTGAATATCTAAGTTAAAAATATTTGTTAAAATTGTGTAAAATTCAATTTTAATGTTATATATACTTTTTTTCTTCTTTAAAAGTAAACTTTCTTTAAAAAAAAACAACGAACTGTTCCTGTTCGGCGAAGCGGATGCTGGCCGCGCAATCGTCCTCCGTCCGATCTCCCTATAGCAGATCACGACCGCTGATGTGTTTTAAAACTCTCATTTCTCTTCGACCGTCCGATCTCGCGATGTCGGATCCCGACCGTCGTTTTTTTTTTCGTTTCTCAGCCTTCACGTTGTCTTCAACCTCGCGTCGAGGTCCCACGAACCAGAACCTGGATTGCCCGAGACGCCTCCTTCACCACTGCTCACGTTGACCCTCGCACACCCTACCTACCTAGGACGCCATAGGACCGGCCTAACCCCTGGATCATCTTCCTTTAAGAACTGAGAAACCACTGTGAAATCGGGACCTCCGGAGGCAACCCGCGACACCAGCCTTGCCGCCGCCTCGTCGTCGCCTTGCCACCACGAACCACCTCCAGTTTTGCACCTCACCCTCGCGCACGACCACACTATTCCCGGCGCTACACTGCTGGACACCAGGACGTCGCCTCGCAGCATCTCCAAGTGGCCGCAACCCCACCGGCCACCAAGCTTCTCCTGGTTCACCGGCCACCCAGCAAACCTCCGGCGAGCTCCTCTCTTGAGCTGTAAGGGTGCCACGGCTGTGTGTTTTTTTTCCCCCACCCATTATTCCCGGTTCATGTTTTTATACATGAGTTTATATATATATATATATACACCTAATGGTTAAAGGTATATATATAACTTTATATATATATATATTCCATGCAAACCATACAAAATTATGTTTCTAGGATTTTCCTTATAATGCAGTATTTTATGATAATAATTATACCTTTGAAAGGGGTATTTTAAAACAAGTCCTAACGTGTACAATCTTTATGTAAGACTTATATACATATGTAATTATATAATTTTATTAGTTATGTATTTCAATGAAAATCAGTTTTTGATTTTTACCTTGTCTATGAAAAATATTAGATGTGAACCAGGTCTTTGTTTTAAGTGCAAACATGTAATAGTTGAAGTCGAAGTTTTATGTATATTTACAGTTTCTTGAACACTAAAAACCCATAA
Organism: Viscum album; assembly: GCA_963277665.1. Classification (NCBI taxonomy): domain Eukaryota; kingdom Viridiplantae; phylum Streptophyta; class Magnoliopsida; order Santalales; family Viscaceae; genus Viscum; species Viscum album. The sequence goes on from OY728164.1 coordinate 787,424,765, forward strand.
GGTTTTGTTCATTTTTTTTAAACTGAATAAATGATAGATTGTTAGTGGATTTAGATTTCAAGTGAACCATGTTTAATTTATGAGAAACCCTATTTATATACATTGTGTATATATAACCCTATGTATGTATGTGTTTTTAAGATTAACATCTGAAAACCCTAGTTTCAAGAAATGGTTATGCATGTAGAATTTTTAAGCGCTTGCCTATGCTGTTTTATTTTTGGGTCTAAGTATACACCAATGAACTTGATTAATGTCGCCCTTGAACTGACATGTGTGTTTTTTTTTGTTAAGGATATGCTTATGCATGTTTTGAACCTTTTTCTTTGAAAAGGATATGGATTTAAGGGTTATGTTAATATGTATAAATCCTCTATTATTTTTATACCAAACTCGTTGCAGAGATTTTTAGTGAGCAGAGTGTAACATCAAATTCTATGACCAGATAAGAATAATAATTAATGAAAGGTATTATTTTTTTTAAGTGGTTTACTTCCAAGTGTCGGAGTTTTAAAGATTACGAGTGTTTATTATTTTTATACCAAGCATGCCGTAGTAATTATTAGCGGATGAAGATTTGTTGCAAGTACTATGACCTGTAAAGTACAATATTTAATGCCAAGTAGTTCTTTTCCATGCACTGGAATTTTAGAAACTCATCATTTAATAACCCTTGGGAGCAAGTCTCTCACATTCATCATTTTATGTGCTTAAATAATTGTTCTACACACATAGTATGCTTGCTTAACCATGCCTTCTTTTATTCCATACTTTTATGTTTATCTGTCATAACATGTATTTGTAAACCAGTTATGTAATTGTTACCTTATTAATATTATTCATGCATATGACTCAACATGAAGAGGAACTAAGAACTAATTACCCAAAGTGGTATGGGACACCTTGGGTAATGAGAAATGAAAATGGTATTACCCAAAGTGGTATGGGACACCTTGGGTAATATGAAATGAAAATTAAATATTCAAAGTGGTATGGGACACCTTGAATATCTGACCCTATCAACATGTGAGAAATGTATGGGACTACCCGGAATGGGGTCCGGTAAGAAGAAAACCCTCCAGGTTGGGGACTGGTTAAAGTAAGCCCTCCGGGTTGGAGACCGGTAAAAGTAAGCTCCTCGATGCATCGATAGTTCTCGAGATAGTCAGATTGGGTTTTTTCCCTTAGGTCATGGCACAAGGCCTTGACACAGAGATCATGAGTCCTTCAGCATACATTTCTTTGATTATGACCAACCTAGTGATTATTCCAATTAGAGGAATATCCTTGGTTATAGAACCTTACCTATGAGTATCAGATTTAAAGAAAATATACAAGACATATGATATGGAAATGTTGATGCATGTCCAGTTTCTTCTCAGGATTTTTATTACAAATGTTGCAATTACATTTATCATGTCATGATGTGTTTTTTTAGATAACGTGCTTGTGCGCGACTCTGATAATGTTTACCCCTTGTTGTTCATGCACACCTTTCTTGTTTATGGACACTTTACTTCATGCAACCCATGCCTTTTTATTATTATGCTTATCTTGTTTACTATGTGAGTTGACGCTAAGTGTTTTAGTGCATACGTATGAAGTACTTTAACTCTGATATATCAACCTTTGTTTAGTCTTGAAGTTTTTCTTTTAAAACTTTCTAAGTATGGAAAAGTATTCTTTTTCAACGTAGTTTTCAAAAGCTGTATTTAAGTATTTTCAAAAACCCCTTACTGAGTATTTCAATGCTCACCCTATGTTTTATGTTAAATTTTTTACAGGTTGATAGAGCCTTTCCTAGACTTGGATGCTTGTTCCTAGCTCAGAATGTAAAGAAGCAAAGCTGTTGTCTCTGATTCTCCAGGATCTAAACCAGAAAGTTCCTCCTGATGTGTTATGATGTGTGACTTATTTGTTTCATTTGTGCGAAATAAATTGCACACCATAACCATAGCACCGGCTCTGGGCTACCGGGGTCGGGGCGTTATAGTTGGTATCAGAGGAATGGTTTAGCCAACCTTGGAAAATTAGGACAACACAAAAACATTAATAATGTTTTACTAAGTAGGGTTTGATCTTAAACTTTTCAGATGGCAAGACAGCGAACCACGCCTAGACTCTTGACTCTCCCTACAGAAATCATAGAGACTATTGTAGCAAAATCCTGCTCAACATGTTACCATCCTTTTGTTAACTTACGACTCACGTGCAAAACCCTCTATGAAATATCGAAAAGCTCAAATGTCCTTCGAATCTTCCGAGGGTCAGAAGTTGTGTATAACCTAATGGCTAGTGCGCTGTTTGAGAATTATAAAAAGAAAGGGAAGTACTATGAGGTACTCTTCCTGTGTTTCACCATGAACAATAAATGGTTGGCCTTCCCGGCATTTGGAGAAGCTGCAAAGTAGTTGGACTTCCGCGCAGTCTTTATGTACCAAATCCTGTGCTTCAGCATGCTTGGGGAGCTCTGTGAATTTGGATCTCTCCTAGAATCCTTCAATTATGAAATGGTTCGAGAGATCTTCAGGAACCAAATCCAAGAGGATGTCTCGAAGCTTGATGTCACTCGTTCTCACCTCTGGAAAACCACCTGTATCAAGCGGGAGCTTGGCATCAATCACGATCCACTTTGCAAAAAATGTATTTGGGAAGAGGAGACCCACAAGCTCTGTTCAGCCCTGGGGTTTGAGTTGAATAGTAACTTCTTCCATGGGCCTTGGAGGTAAAGGGACACCACCGAGGGTGACAGAGAAGCTATGTGAGTAAGTCAGTGTTTGTACGCCGATCGAATTGCGGGGACGCAATTCTTTTAAGGGGGGGATAATGTAACGCCCTAGGTTTTATAAACTGGATCAAGTAAACAATGTTGTGCTTTTCAATGATGTCTCTTGTTTATTCCTTTTTATGGTTTGTGTGCTGATAAAGAATTCGAGTAGAAATCAAACATGAAGAATACGATAAACTGTTATATAATTAAAAGATACATTACAACAAGACCCATCTAACTGAAAGTACCCTGCACAAGACCTAACACGGCCACAGCAAGACTACAAAGAACCACAACACGGGCAATCAGATAGTCGTCGTCTTTAGGATCCAACAGTGTGAAAAGTATAACCGCCAGAATCACCGCGCACGCACTCAGCACCAGAGGTATGAGAAGAGCCATCCGCCAAGGGTCCGGTGTTTTGAAAATATAAAACAAACCTACCCCTTGCTTTTATAATGGACCTCTAAGGGAATATGACCGTTTTTTTTGGACTGTTGGGTTCCAAGGGATAAAGTGCATCTTTTTATAAAATTAGGTCTTTATTACGCTTTCATAATATTATGGTATTTTGATATTTTAATAAAGAAAAAATATTAGAATTATATCTTCAATTATTGAAATAAAATATTATTCTTGTAAATGAATCTATTTTGATTATTCTAAAAAAAACATGACGATATTTTTATAGTGGAAAAACATAGGGGTATCAGCGATAATTGAAAAATGTATCTTTTCGGATCTCTAAAACTATGTGTTTTAAATTAGAGAAAAAAAACTATGGGTCTTTTAAACATAATTTTATAAATCAACAAGTTAAGCGTGTTATAAATTGGATTTTTCATTTCTAAAGATATAAGTTCTTAATAAATGTTTAGTATGTTAATTATAAAATTTATAAGATTTATATCAAATGGTAAGGTATTTTACATAATATAAAATGGGATTTTTAGATTTTGAATATCTAAGTTAAAAATATTTGTTAAAATTGTGTAAAATTCAATTTTAATGTTATATATACTTTTTTTCTTCTTTAAAAGTAAACTTTCTTTAAAAAAACAACGAACTGTTCTTGTTCGGCGAAGTGGATGCTGGCCGCGTAATCGTCCTCCGTCCGATCTCCCTATAGCAGATCACGGCCGCTGATGTGTTTTAAAACTCTCATTTCTCTTCGACCGTCCGATCTCGCGATGTCGGATCCCGACCGTCGTTTTTTTTCGTTTCTTATCCTTCACGTTGTCTTCAACCTCGCATCGAGGTCCCACGAACCAGTACCTGGATTGCCCGAGACGCCTCCTTCACCACTGCTCACGTTGACCCTCGCACACCCTACCTACCTAGGACGCCATAGGACCGGCCTAACCCCTAGATCATCTTCCTTTACGAACTGAGAAACCACTGTGAAATCGGGACCTCCGGAGGCAACCCGCGACACCAGCCTTGCCGCCGCCTCGCCGTCGCCTTGCCACCACGAACCACCTCCAGTTTTGCACCTCACCCTCGCGCACGACCACACTATTCCCGGCGCTACACTGCTGGACACCAGGACGTCGCCTCGCAGCATCTCCAAGTGGCCGCAACCCCACCGGCCACCAAGCTTCTCCTGGTTCACTGGCCACCCAGCAAACCTCCGGCGAGCTCCTCTCTTGAGCTGTAAGGGTGCCACGGCTGTGTGTTTTTTTCCCCCACCCATTATTCCCGGTTCATGTTTTTATACATGAGTTTATATATATATATATATATATACACCTAATGGTTAAAGGTATATATATAACTTTATATATATATATATATATTCCATGCAAACCATACAAAATTATGTTTCTAGGATTTTCCTTATAATGCAGTATTTTATGATAAGAATTATACCTTTGAAAGGGGTATTTTAAAACAAGTCCTAACGTGTACAATCTTTATGTAAGCCTTATATACATATGTAATTATATAATTTTATTAGTTATGTATTTCAATGAAAATCAGTTTTTGATTTTTACCTTGTCTATGAAAAATATTAGATGCGAACTAGGTCTTTTTTTTAATTGCAAACATGTAATAGTTGAAGTCGAAGTTTTATGTATATTTACAGTTTCTTGAACACTAAAAACCCATAAGGTTTTGTTCATTTTTTTTAAACTGAATAAATGATAGATTGTTAGTGGATTTAGATTTCAAGTGAACCATGTTTAATTTATGAGAAGCCCTATTTATATACATTGTGTATATATAACCCTATGTATGTATGTGTTTTTAAGATTAACATCTGAAAACCCTAGTTTCAAGAAATGGTTATGCATGTAGAATTTTTAAGCGCTTGCCTATGCTGTTTTATTTTTGGGTCTAAGTATACACCAATGAACTTGATTAATGTTTCCCTTGAACTGACATGTGTGTTTTTTTTTTGTTAAGGATATGCTTATGCATGTTTTGAACCTTTTTCTTTGAAAAGGATATGGATTTAAGGGTTATGTTAATATGTATAAATCCTCTATTATTTTTATACCAAACTCGTTGCAGAGATTTTTAGTGAGCAGAGTGTAACATCAAATTCTATGACCAGAGAAGAATAATAATTAATGAAAGGTATTATTTTTTTAAGTGGTTTACTTCCAAGTGTCGGAGTTTTAAAGATTACAAGTGTTTATTATTTTTATACCAAGCATGCCGTAGTAATTATTAGCGGATGAAGATTTTTTGCAAGTACTATGACCTGTAAAGTACAATATTTAATGCCAAGTAGTTCTTTTCCATGCACTGGAATTTTAGAAACTCATCATTTAATAACCCTTGGGAGCAAGTCTCTCACATTCATCATTTTATGTGCTTAAATAATTGTTCTAAACACATAGTATGCTTGCTTAACCATGCCTTCTTTTATTCCATACTTTCATGTTTATCTGTCATAACATGTATTTATAAACCAGTTATGTAATTGTTACCTTATTAATATTATTCATGCATATGACTCAACATGAAGAGGAACTAAGAACTAATTACCCAAAGTGGTATGGGACACCTTGGGTAATGAGAAATGAAAATGGTATTACCCAAAGTGGTATGGGACACCTTGGGTAATATGAAATGAAAATTAAATATTCAAAGTGGTATGGGACACCTTGATGTATGGGACTACCCGGAATGGGGTCCGGTAAGAAGAAAACCCTCCAGGTTGGGGACTGGTTAAAGTAAGCCCTCCGGGTTGGAGACCGGTAAAAGTAAGCTCCTCGGTGCATCGATAGTTCTCGAGACAGTCAGATTGGGATTTTACCCTTAGGTCATGGCACAAGGCCTTGACACAGAGATCATGAGTCCTTCAGCATACATTTCTTTGATTATGACCAACCTAGTGATTATTCCGATTAGAGGAATATCCTTGGTTATAGAACCTTACCTATGAGTATCAGATTTAAAGAAAATATACAAGACATATGATATGGAAATGTTGATGCATGTCCAGTTTCTTCTCAGGATTTTTATTACAAATGTTGCAATTACATTTATCATGTCATGATGTGTTTTTTTAGATAATGTGCTTGTGCGCGACTCTGATAATGTTTACCCCTTGTTGTTCATGCACACCTTTCTTGTTTATGGACACTTTACTCCATGCAACCCATGCCTTTTTATTATTATGCTTATCTTGTTTACTATGTGAGTTGACGCTAAGTGTTTTAGTGCATACGTATGAAGTACTTTAACTCTGATATATCAACCTTTGTTTAGTCTTGAAGTTTTTCTTTTAAAACTTTCTAAGTATGGAAAAGTATTCTTTTTCAACGTAGTTTTCAAAAGCTGTATTTAAGTATTTTCAAAAACCCCTTACTGAGTATTTCAATGCTCACCCTATGTTTTATGTTAAATTTTTTACAGGTTGATAGAGACTTTCCTAGACTTGGATGCTTGTTCCTAGCTCAGAAAGTAAAGAAGCAAAGCTGTTGTCTATGATTCTCCAGGATCTAAACCAGAAAGTTCCTCCTGATGTGTTATGATGTGTGACTTATTTGTTTCATTTGTGCGAAATAAATTGCACACCATAACCATAGCACCGGCTCTGGGCTACCGGGGTCGGGGCGTTATATATGGGTACTCAATTTGAATAATCTATATCCACTCATGAATCTTTAAATGCATGAACAAACTATTACCTTTCACTTCTGAGTCTATTTACATCAAACATGGGCCATGGAGAATTTGTATAAGCCCCACACAAATCCTTATTTCTTCAAGTGAAGGTATGTATAAGCTCACATATATCTTTTTTCCATATAAGTATAATAATGTATAATCCCCATTGAATCACTTATTCTTTTTAATTTAACAAGAAAAACATCTATGTTGAATAATGTTAAATGATATAGACCAGTCCTATCATATGACCTGAATCATTTTAACTCAAACTATATGGGTTTACATTCATGTATATAGTGTATGTAGGATACCACTTGGAGGTTGAATTCCAACACAACTACCATCCCATTTCCCTTTTAGAGTAAGTATCCCCTAAACCTTATACCATCATTGAGAGTATTGAACCTCCCAGAGTTCCTACCTATAAGGTGTTATTCCATAGTGGTTCCCCACTGAACTATAAATCATGAGTTTCTCCACTAGACATTAATCCATGATAATATACACATGACTTTAAACCATCAGTGTCCCCACTATACTCTATATCATAAGTTTCTATATTGGATTTTAAACCATGACTATCCCCAATGGACTCTAAACCATTAGTTTCCCTACTGGACCTTAAATCATGAGTGTTCCCAATAGATTTTAAAACGCAAGTTTCACTATTGAACTCTAAATTGAGTGTACATTTTTTAGTGTAAAAACACATAATACCATTCCCTTCCTAATCTTAAACCAATAAACCCAATTTCACCTTATTTTATAATCACCAAATTCCCTATTTTTATAACATGATAAAATTAAAGTAGTTTCCAAGTGTACCTAGAACATTCATCCATCTTAACATATGGTAATCATCCTACTAAGAGAGTAAGAAATGTAATTAATCATTTTACACAAGGATGGTATCATGATGGGGTTCACAAGCATGTATTAAATATATGAAGGAGTCTTGGAAAGGAAATAAGATCTTTAGTGTGTTGAGTGGACCTCTCATACACCTATTTCATCAACTCTGATGTCATCATCACATTTATGGTTAAAGGTCACCTGCCTTTTGAAAGAGGTAACAAGGGAATGAATCACAACTAATTGCAAATCATGATATCTAAGAATAATGTGTTTGAAATAGATTTGGTGATCCTAATGGGAATCACTTGTAATCCAATAAATTAATGAATAATAACATTATGTATCATTGGTATTAAACATATATTGGTGATTGGATTCCATTTTTCTTTAAAAATGTCATCAATTAGGCTTTCCAGGTGAGGTTTCCCTATTATTCTCAATAGATAAGGAGGAAAAAGGGATACCCAATCACTTCTAATACTCTTGGAAACATTCATGTGGAAATATCATAAAATTATTCCTAGAAAGTGACTATTATTTCACCAACAACTCATGGGAACCATTTTCCCCTTTCCCTAATGGAGGTGGTACAAAACTTGGTGATCAATGCCTTAGTGCATTGGTATATGAACGAAGACATAATCCTACTCATTAGATAGCTATAAAGGACATTGAAGTAATGAAACTCTACTGAAGGCCCTTAAAGATGAGATCTTATAGGACGTAAGAAACTTATATCATTATTAACAAATTCTTTGGGAGTCTATCCTAATAGTACACTAATGCCACCTCCCCCTACTGTGAGGATGAAGGGGAAGTCTAGGGTAAACCATTATTAACTACCTACTGAGAGTTTCCAAGGATAGATCATTCCATACTAGTGTCATTCTCAGTGAAAAACCAAAATTTTAGTAGATAAATTGGTTGACACTTCTCTCATTCTGGATAATTGGGTTCATTCCGCAAGGCATCCACACCAAGGGATGGTTTTCATCCCCAGTCTAATGTGGATTCCCCCTTAACTAATACCACTCCCTAAACATCCATTACATCCAATTCTATCCTAACTATTGTTTGGGGGATATTCTCTATTAAAATGGGATTGAGGCTATAGCCACGCACTGAGCATGCTATGTTGACTCTCCCAGTCACTATCACTATCAACAATCATCATGTATGTTTTTCCCATGATTAAGAGGTTCTTCACCCTAATGTTCCTATAAAATTTATAATATCTACAAATCATCATAAATAAAATTACCAGGATACTAACAATAAAAACCATAGAAATGATTCCCATGATAGAAAGAAGCTTTCACTCAGGAAACATTCAATATGGAACCGAAAGGATGATAGGTGGAATCAATGACATTTTACCATAAATCTGTCAAAATATTAGCCCATTTAGGACTTAAAAAATTCATTCATGAATCCAGATCCACAATACCTAGAGGAAAGAAATCATTGGTTGATGATTTCTATTCTGGAGATGAAAGCACATATGGTCTCAAAGACACTCTAAGCATTATTGTGGATCGAGGATGAAATTTCAACCTTTAAAGGGATTTATATGACATTGTCCTTAGTTGAATTATAATGATTTCCCTTTTAATGAATTGTGTATTGAGATGATGTGAAAATCCAAAGGAATTTAAACTTTTATGTCTATTGGACATGTCATTTTTAAAATCGAGCTTTGAAACATAATTCCAGGAGTTGGAACTTGTAAGTGTCTTATATTTTGGACTTGGGTGAAGGCCGGAGTGGTCCCTTGATGAGCTCGGTGAATTTCAAAATCACCGAGCCTAGAAATAAAGCAGGTTGGGTGCTCTGTATAGGGCACACAGTTTGACTGAAATGGTGTGGCCCTCAACAACAAATAGTGCTACCACAAAAGGTGGAAAAAGTGAAGTGCACGTGCTACACACAGTTTTCCCAAAATGTACTCCTAGAACAAATGGGATGTACCAAATGGGTAGTACTTCAACACTATTCACCACATGATTGGTGCATGGTTTTCCAAATAGTGTGTCTAGCTCGTGTGGGGTGCTCCAGGTGTCCTATGGATGGTGCATAGTTGGTGAATGAATTTCTAAACTGTGTGGCCCAAACCATGCACAAAACCATGTTAAAAAATAAATTAAATTTTTTAATTTAAAATAAAATAAACATTAAACACCTAAATCATTCCTTACACCCCCTCAATCAAAAAAAATCCCCCTTCCTCTCTAGGTGTGACGCATCCCCCCCTCACGACCTCCTCTTTGATCGATGAAGTCCATCTGATTTCTTGGAAATTTTTCTCTACACCTTCTAGTTAAGGCTTCTATGTAATTTCTATTTCATTATTCTTATCCCCGTCACCCTATCTTATTATTTCAAACCTAGATTTTGGGATAATCCAATAATTTTGATTTTCTTCTAGTTTTAGGGCATGTGATGTGTCTATCTTGACTCCTTTAAGTATGTTTTGGTGTTCACCGATGAAGGTGAAGTGGTTCAGATCATCTTGGTTTTCCATCATATTTTTTTGGTAGGTTTTTCCTCCGTTCTTATTGTTTCTCCAATTCTATTTGGGGATTTTGTAGTTTTTGAGGTTCTAGTATATTATCTATAATGCATTGGACCTTGTTCTATGGTTTCAGGTCACTAGAGTCAAATGAGACATACCCATTTATGAATATGTAGCAATATTTATATGTATGTTCCCCCATTATATATATATTCATACATGTAAGTGAATATATATATATAAGGGTCTAGGTGTGCTTATGTATAATATGAAAAATGCATATATTGGAAAGTGGAGACGGGTTTATGAATTGTTGATCATATATTAAAGTACCCACTTGTAGCTATTCATTTCCATGTGAATTTTTTCATAGGGTCTAGGTGTCATTATATATATAACAAGGTATGTATTCTTGGAGGAGTGTAGTAGTAGCTTCGAGTGGTCACTTCTTGAAAACATCAAGTGCTAATGAGTTCTTTTTAACTTGGGTATCTCTTGATATAGGATCCCCTTTAGTTTCCCTTTTAAATTTAATAATTCATTAGATTACTACTTAATGATTATTCTATAAATTTAATTGTGATTCTTGAATTAAATTCATAGTTATGAAAAATAATTTTTGGATAAACAAAGTAATGTTTTTATAATAAAACCCCTACAACAGAGGTGAACTATCTTCTAATATAAAAATAAGTGATTATACTTTTATGATTTATTTGATTATTACATTGATATTTTCTTATGATTTGATGTTATGATAATTATATAGAATGTTTGGAATATTTCCCCTAAGGAAATTAGAAAATTGAGTTTCCCTTTTGAAATGATTAAAGAACCAATGCACCATCTAAGTGTTTCACCCATCTTATAAATTTAATGACTTTACATGCTTTATAAAAATTGGAATTCTATGCAGGAATTTTCTCAGTTTTTACATGGTCCCTTTTATGGTACACTCGATCCTTGATAAGTGAATTACCATAATTTTTTTAATGAAATGACCTATATTGAAATGAATAATTTGTTCCTTATGACTTGTAATACATAACTAAATTGTATTTAAACAGATCATAAAGGGTGGTAAGGCCATGGCCCTTGATTATATTAAAAGGAATACATTATGGTAGTTGCATGTCTTGAATGAATTAAATGGAATGATTCCTGGCAGTTTCATGTATTCAATGAATTATAAGTATAAATGAAATGGTTCAAGAATGGTGGTATGACCATGTCTCTTGACTATATTAAAACTAATGATTCATGACGGTTTCATGTATTGAATGAATTATATGGCATGATTCATGGATGGTTCATTTTATATGCCTTTATATGGGATGTGTATGATGGTAAGGGTTGATAAGAATGGTGGATAAAATCACACTAATTAAAACATGTATTGAGCATAGCGGTTCGCACAGGTGATATTATATGGACATTAGGTTGAGGCACTAGTGTTCCATCTTTAGAGTGTTGCAAGGAAGCTCACTTTCCATCCCTAGAACTATAGCACGGAAACTCTCACTCTATTGGGATATAGGTAACGTACCCCATATTATAGCTTAGAGGCTCATAGATTGATCATGGAAAAGTGAGTTATGTCCCATTCCATCTAGAACTAGTATTCCAAGTATATGGTCGTTAGGTGTTGGCATCCAGTTGGTTCATATAGGTGGATAAAATATATAACTTTACTAAAAATATGTTATTATTGTTAAATATAGTTCTTATTTAGAATTTCTTTCTGGCTATGAGCTAAATCATGAATAGTTATTCGGTGTCCCTTAGAAAAATGGACAAGTGGTTATTTATTTATTCACCTTTGTTTTTATTCTGATATACCTGCACACTATTTAATTTATGTTTCACTGTATAGATTGGGTTAGACATAGTGGGTGTCAGACTATTGAGATTTACATATCACACCTTGATCAGGACGTCGTTGCACTAGGTCACCTAATTAGACCTTATGTTTGTTGTACCTTGGACTTTTCTTTTTGTTGTGTGCTTGTACCTAGGAGTTAGAAGAAAAAAACTGCACTAGAGGCCAGGATACTCATAGAGATCACCTTTTGAGTATTTTTTTTCTTTTCTGATTCCATGTATAGTACTGTGTTATTTCCTACTATATTTCAATTATTTTCAATCATTCAACATCACTATGACATGAATGAATTCTTTGTGTAAACTTTTGTTGGACACTTTTATTTAGTTATTATAATATTTTTATTCTAGTGTTATATCTTTAACTTATTTATTTCTTCCACTATTATCTCCTATTTTGTTTATGTTATACCATTGTACTACTCTTATTATGATGGTATAGTCTCCCCACTATCACCCCTTTACACCCTTACTACTAGTCGAAATCCTTTGGCATACGGGGCGATGTGCTTGAGACCCTGTGACCCACCAGTCCAGCTACCATATTAGTGGTTAGTCACACCAAGATGTTATAAAGTGATATCAAAGGATAGTTTTTCCATTTTTATACTAATTTTGGTTGGTAGAATAGAGTCTGGGAATATGTGGGCACATGGTAAATAATCGTGTTGGGGGATGATCACCCCACATATAGGAAATGACAAAGTGTCCAAGGCTGAAATTGTGTTCATGCTATTTTTTATTACAGTTTCTATGATTTCCCCAAGAGGGATTGGTGTAATTTCTTTTTCTTATGGATTTATAAATTTATGGTTTTTATAAATTATTCTATTTTCCTGGTATAAAATGTAGGAATCATTACATGCATCATAATAAGAAAATAAAAATTCACATTACGTACATATTACATTCCTTGTATCAACATTTCTAGGATAATTTCTAATCTGAATCTTTTTCTTGAGCAGTATATCATGCTTGTGTGTTTATCAAAACTCTTTAGATTTATACCTATTTAGGAAATTCATTAGCATGCCTTCTATTTTAACTTCTTTTAATAGCATTATTATGTTATTAATATTCCATTCATCTATGATTACATCATGTTTCTATGTGTTAGTTTCTTACAATGACATGCAAGTTTTGTTTAAATATGTAATTGATAGCATGTGATAAATGATGTTTGTTGTGATTGAAACAGGAGATAGTTTTCAGTTGTAAGGTGTATGAGAACCATATAACCAGGAAAAAATAACTTATGAAATCAAACAATTATTGATATATATATATATATATATATATATATTTATAGACTTTGGTTAAAATGTGAAGCCTACTAAATTAAAATACTAATGTGAATTGGTTTTGATGAATGGGATCCAAATAACACATTTAAAGTGTATGAGTGATTTATGGATTTGTAGATGCCCACTCATGTCATTGTACTATTATATATATGACCATGTGTCATGCCTAAAAATGGTTATAAAGGTAATATATGCCTTTTTAAAACTAAAATCAATTGGTGAACTATTAATGAATAACTAGGCCCAAGTAGGTTAGTTGGGGAATGCTTCTTATGAGATAACCTTTTATGTGTTTTGAAAATTTAATAATTAAGAAAATGTTATTGTGTTTCATTTTCATGAACCCATGTCATCTTAGTAGGACCCTAGTCGATCTCTTTATCTCTTAAAAGGAACTTATATGATAAATTTCCTAATAATGAAAGGGTTTCCATAAATTAATGGTATAAAAATGATGTTTAATGAAAAATTCATGTTTTTATTTTAGTTGATGGTTAAAATAAAGTGCATGGTGTTTTTGTTTAAAAAAAGTTACTTGATGTTTTTAATTAAAACATCTAGGTGTTTAAAGATTAAAATGTGAATAAATGTAATGCTCTTAAAATGGAACCTCTAGTGGTGCCCTTATTTTAAACCATTATGTAAGGGTAGGTTGAACTTGTCACCGTGAATAGTCTTGAAATAGAGTCATAAGTGTTTCTCATAGGATATTTTCCTCTTAGAAATGGATTAAATGATCGGCTCTTGAGCCGAGTGTTTTTACATTTTATGTGGCCCGGTTGTAGAGTGGATGATTAAGCTCTTGTAAGGAGATATCCCATGGTAGGTATCACCATTCATTATAAATTCTGTTCTTAATATAGTGAGAACTCTTACTCTTTGTTTCATTCAGGTTTTTTGTCCCCATAGTACTCTTAGTATCTAAATTACACCCTTGTTAGGATGGGTGGTAGTTATATATTTGACTCCTGTTACTAATGTGAGCATGGAGTTGTTATCATTTTTAACTGGTTAGATATGCCTTGGGCATGGTCAGTCACTTTGTAGGACATGTGAACCTTTATTTTACTTATTTATGGATGACTAGGTATGGCATCATCTAGGTTAATGGTCATATGGGGCAACAAGACTCCGTGATAAATCTTTGAATGGGCCATTTGATACTTGAATGTATATGGCAACCAACCGATGGATAGTATCAATGTTGTCTCATATTGTTTCTAAAACCTTGGTGTGGTAAGAATTCGTATATGCAGAACCCATCTTTTTCCTCAGTGTGGTAATGAACCAGTTGAGTTTGGTGAAATATTTGAGCCCTAAGCTATTCAGTACAGTCTTGGGTTATCTTTATATTGAGTTACCTAGATGATAAAGAAATCAATTTCTTTAAAATTCTTGGGATGAATTCCTATAGAATATGGAGTTTTGACAAGATGGTCGTTTTACTTTTGCGTATTACCCCAAATGCTCTGATTTTGTGATTGTGGAACAAAGGAGAGTCACACGTTTGTAAGAGGTGTTTTAACCTAGTGTGCTTATGAGTGGCTAGTCTACCTTATCATTAGATGACTCAAACACTCCTAAGGTGGGGAGCATCATGTTAGTTCTGGTTAATGTGTAATTCCATGTAGAAGGAACACACCAAAAAGGACCATATAAAAATGATTGGTTTTTCTTGGATTCCCTTGAGGCTTGTAGGTTTTAAATACATGTATTTTCTTGATCGAAAACATGAAATCAATGAGGTTGGGTGTGTATCAAACCTCTAGGAGACATTGTTGGTCACGGAGGGCTTCGTCGAGTAAGCTTGATCATTCACGTGATGCCTCAGGTGGTAAATTCTTGTGATCAGTTAATTATGGTGCAGGGGTAGGTGAATTCAAGTACTTTATTTGAAGTCTACTAGTTGTGGTTAGACTATTCATCTTTCCATTAATTATATACGATTGATTATAAAACATTCAAACCATCTTAGTGTACTCTATATTCTTATGAGCATGATCCTTATCTTCACATCATCCTTGATGCACTAAGAGAGTGTCACTCTTATGTCGTGCTAAAGTTTTATAAGCTATGGAGATTCTTTTGTGGTCCATTTCGATGTTTCATTCTGATGTGTGCTTTTTATTTAGGATATGTTAGTATTGAGTGTCCCCTGGGTTCCCAAGTAGTAATACCTCTGATTTACTCTAGGATGCTAGCCATTTATTCTGTCTTGACCACCATGAGGATGCCACTTTGGGTTCCGTCAATTATCTACTATGGATGTTGTGTCCTGGTACTAGTGTTTCACTCGTAGCATGGAGTATGGACTACTCAGTTTAGTTCCTCAGACTCAGGTTTAATGGAATCTGAGGATACCCTTGACTTATAGTCAGGTTCCTAGTTGTTTCCAAAAAATGGTAATGATTTCAGTGGGATATATCTAGATTATACCCTTATTTGTGTCATGGAATGCTAGTTTAAAAAGGGCCATGTGTTTCTTTTACCAAGGAATACAACTATAATTCAGGTATGGAATTATGCAGATGATACTATTTTAAACTCTAGATTACTAGGGAGAATTCATTGCAATTTCATTTGTAATACTATAGCAATATAAGAAAAGCATCTTTTAGAGTAGTTGGATGAAGTTTCTCGACACGTTCTGTCTTTCTTGTTCAACGTGTAAAGTCATTAGGAACCATTTTAAACCACATTTCTAGGTTAAGCTGAGTTTGTTTTATGGTTGATGGTGTATTAGAGGAGAGATTATGAAAACATTTTCATTTTGGTTTATCATGTTATGACCATTTCATTGAAAAAGGGTCCTTGATATGGCCTTGGATCTAATCATGTTTTTCCATTAAAGGAAATCACGTTGAGATTGTCATTATAATGATAAGGAGCATTTTTTTTAAGGAAATTCCAATGGTGAGATGTGTCAAGGCTCAAAATTGTCCCTATTTAATGTTAAAGCCTAAGGTGGTAAGTACCTTTGAACAAATGTTTAATGAGGTGATTATGTGATTGTGTATCTAGCTAAACGGGCTTAGGTAAGTGTCGTCTTGGTGTTTTGTTTCAAAAATGATCATTGCCATGAGTTTTGAAGGCTTAAGTGTCATGTGCTTAAACGATGCTCATAGTTTTTTAGGTTGGATAGAAATTCAATTTGATTGTGTAACACACCAATCTTTCATGGTAATTTTTCCTTCTAAATAATGTAATAGCTTGCGTTGTATGCAACTTCGAGATTCTAACACACCACAACCAATCAAACTTGTCGTTCTGAATAGTAATACCCACTTTTTATTTTATAAATTTTATTTTTCAAAATGAACATCATTTTTATGATTTGGAATATAAAATTATCTTATGATGAATTGTTGGTACTTTTCTGAAAACTTCCAATTTTTGGTGAATAGTGAAAATACTAAAATTTAGTTAAAAACATTTTTTTAATCGAAATATTTTTTAGTATTAAATTATAAATTTCAGTGGTTTTAATGTATAATTAGATTACATTTTTATCATTTAATATAATTTAGGTCATTGGATGTAATTTCACATTTAAACTGGATATAAACTAGTGTAAATCTTTTGATAGCTATTATTTCTTAAAAACACGCTTTTAGATTTGAAAATGGGAATTAATTTTAAATTTATTTCTACCACTTATGTGTTTTGAATTGGAAAAATGGATTCCATTTTTTGAATCAAGTGGTCCATATTGTTTAAATAGATAAATTTTATTTTTAGACATTATGAATATTTATTTCAGTAAATATTTTATTTACCATGGTTAAAGGGTAAATATGGTTAATAAAGGTAAACAAATATTATTATAATAAAATTAAATTACCCTAATATGTTTTCTATTTCTATTTTTTGATACATGTCTGACCATGGTCATCCTTGGGTCTATTTTGGGATCCCATTGAGGCACTTGAGAGTTATAATGACACTTTATATTAATTAATTAAAGTAAAGAAAAAAATGACGTAAACATAAATCATTTAGTAAAATAATTTTTACAAGGTATTATATAAGTTATATTTTCAACTATAAATATTCATTTTAAAGGAAAAAAGATTTAATACATCATGGAATTTTTTTAAAAAAAAATTAGATATCAAATAAATAAAATTATTTATGACACAATAATAATGCATTGTTTACCTCATTAAAGATTTATTTAAATAAATGGGATTAAAAAATTAAAAAAATATCCAAAACCTATCCAATTCTTATTGGATGATTTTATTTCGAACATTAATCATCTTATCTTAAAATTTAATGAGTTTTTGACCTTTGTGAACCGAAAATAATTATATAATAAAATAATATTTTCAAACATTCCTAAAGATCCCCTCCTCTCTCTTATAAAAAGCCATCACCTCTAACCCTTTTCTCACACCTCTCAAACCCCTTGGATCATTAAAAATCTATAAAATTAAGATCCCTAAATCTAAATCGTCCTCTTATAAGCCTTACCTTATGCATAAGTCACTTCAAGGAAGCCTTTTGGTTCAAACCAAAGGGAGTTACCCGATTTAAAGGCAACATCTCTTCTTAAGTTCTTTTATTTTATTTTACTTCTTCAACTTAATAAACACTATTTATTCCTTTATTTTATAAAAACAACATTATCCTCAATATAAAAGGTTGTTTTTATTAGAATTATTTTAACTACACATACACACACCTCCATCTAATGGGTATAGAACATAATGTTTCTGTGGATGAAGAACTATTGCCTCACGAAACGATGATTGTTCAATTTTCTACTACCACCTCTTATGGTGGACATTATGATGGAACTGTAATTATATATGATATTTATGATATTTATTTTATATATAATATTCTGTAGTTCTCTTTTATAGCATACCTATATTCTCTTCATGTTGTATATATTCGATAATTTCAATTGAAGAAGTGCGAACTACCACCCCCTCAAAGTGATGTAACGCGTTCATGCCATAACTGGAATGTATAAAGAACAGTGTTACTAAACTTATGTAACATATATGAAATATTATATTATACTTGAATAATAATATACCTACGTATCAATTGTTCTTCATTCATGTTAAAATAAAAAAAATTGAAATGGATGTAGCGTTCGTGCGTACGTACAGATTACCGTCTCCACGAACACGATGAGATTGAATCCCCATCATAACCATTCATGAATAATTTTAATTTGATTATTAAAAATAATATTTAAGAACATTATATTACACTGTATATGAATCAAATACATCCTATCCATAACAAACATGACTTACATAACAAAACATATAAAGGAAAAAAATCTGTTAACTCCCAAAATAATGATACTACTAAAATATTATTAAAAAATAAATATTATAAGATCATATATGATATCATATTTATTTATGTGTTTCTTGTATAATTTAATAACAATGATTTAACTATTATAAAAGAGGTTAACATACCCTTGACAACGGAAAGGTACAAGGTAAGGGTTAATTTCACAATCTCTTTATTATCTGAGGTTGTTTTTATGTAAGTGTCTACTGGGACCACTTTATCATCCACATCCGTGTTTCATAAAAATTTATTTGAAAACATTTTTACTATTTACTAGACTATGGGTTAAATTTATTTATACCCCTGTTTTACTTTTTATAAAATGGTTTGAAAGGAATCTTTCTATCATTTTCCAAACAAGGTACTTTATGACCTTTTCAAAAAATTAAGGTAAGAATGTTTTTTAACTTATATGTTGGTAGTTGTCATTCTCTGAAATTATATAACCTTTGAAGCTTCCCTTAAAAGATTATAAGAATATTTAAAAAATAAAATTTTTCTTTTATAATTACATTACTTTTAAATGATTTCAAAATAGAAAGAGATATTTCTCTCAAATAGTTTTGATTTCATCTATGTCAACATACATTAATGGATTTTATACTTATTTGAAGTTTATTTTTTATGATACAAATCTTCCATATTGTATTGATGCTTTTGTGATATGTTTAACTATGGTTGTGTTATTTTTATACCATTCATGGTTTATGGTTAATGTATTAACATATTGTATTCTTGTTTTAATATGATTGTTTATGTTATATTTCAACCTTTTCTTATGAGGAATGCATTAGACTTAGTAAGTGACTGGTGGAGCCCGCTATAGCTCCTAGATGCATCGTTAGGTTTCATGAGACAAACTAGTGTCTTGGCATAAGGCTGGGACAAAATCTTATTTTTAGTCTTGGCATGAGGCCTTGACTATGTGGTTATGATGTCCAGTATTATGCATTCCATCATTATGAAATTAGCTATTGATATTACATATGATTATTCCACAAGTAGAATATCAATGCGAATAAGTAAATGGAATTATTTGATTTAAATTTTCCATATTATGATGAAGTTTAATTTTAAAAAGCTTTTGTTTTAGTTTTATACATTTCCTTAAATGTTCATGTTTATTTATGAATGTTTCCGCTATGCTGTTATCCTTAATGAGAATTTGAGATCACCCCTTTCTATGTTTTTTTCCTAGTAAGTGAAGATGTATTTTATGGTTGACCTGTTGGGATAGGCTAACAGATATTAATGTGGTAAATAGAGACAAAATGTTGTTGTTGTTTTTATTTCATGATGTAATGTAAAACTTATGTATGTATATAGTACTTCCAAGGCTACTAAACTAATCAGTATTTTGGGATTTGATCCCTTATGATCATGCCAATGTTATGTAATAATGCACCGACTCTGGGTAACTGGGGTCAGGGCATTATAGTTAGTATCAAAAGATGTTTAGTACAAACCTTGGAAACTAGATTTAGATAAACTCTGATTAGAGCACATTACCCTAAGATAGAATTTGAGGATTAGTATAGAAGAACTTCCTAGATGTAGATATTTTGTGTTCTTTATAAACAATACATCCCTGTCTGGATACGAGCAGGTAGAGGAAGATCTGGAACAGATGTACCTAGGAGTGAAAAATATGACAAGGGGTTTTGGGCTTGACTCGGGGTATCCTGGTACACGACAACGGGCATTACTATACACTTGGTTATGACACTCCCGAGGGATATGCATAGGATAATTCAAATATTCTTTACAAACCATTATAAAGGATTTATGAGTATATGAATCCTCAAAGAATTTTTTTCTAATTATCGATTATATCCACAAACTGTTCAATTTATGTTATGTGTTTTACAAGTTTGGAGTTATGTATTTCAATTCATTAACTAATGTAGTGTATGACATTATTTAGAAATGGCGCCTAGTGGAAGTAAAGGAAATCGTATCAATGCACATAATCCATGTAGGGATTTCCCTCATACTCAAGATAATAATATTAGAGTTGGAGATGCAACTGGTGTTGATCAGCTTATCACAATACTGGGACAACTCACTCATGTTATGAATAATAACCTTACCCATGTGGAGAACCCTAATATACAATGTGAAGGATCAATGTTAGACCGATTCATGAGGAAAAAACCACCAACATTTAATGGGACTACACATCCATTTGTAGTTGAGAAATGGATAAGTTCCTTAGAGAAAATATTTCATGCTTTGGGGAGCGTTGAAAGGGAAAAAAATTCATGATAGTTTATCACCTCACAGAAGATGCAGATCAATGGAGGCCATTAATTCAAAATAAAAAGGAAGATGAAGAAGTATCAAATATATAATAGAGGGAGTTTAAAGATATTTTTTTAGAAAAATACTTTCCTCGTGACTATCGAGTAATTATGGAAAGACAATTTTTGAGTATAAGGGAAAAGGTGGATGAGAATGTTACAAAGTATGACGATAACATTACAAGGTTATATAGGCATGCAACAGATTATATATGTAACCCATGGATTAATATTGATCGATTCATTGATGGGTTAGAACCATTTCTCTGTCAAGCATTATTCTCACAATCCTTTTTATCATACGAAGATATTGCCTTATGTACTATCAAGAAAAAAAAGTAATTCTCTATGTCCTATGAATTTAAAGCAAAGTAAGAGAAGAAAAAATATGCTAACACTCTAAAAATGGAAATAAGGGGAAGAAAAAAAATTGAATATCCATCCTGCGGTAAATGTGGGAAGAAACACCCCAGTACATTCCTGAAGGTAATGGGATTCCATTACAAGTGTGGTGAAAAAGGCCACCAAGATCATGATTGCAAGGGAAAGAAATAGGCTATCAATGTTGAATTCTAAAATTGTAGAGAAATGGGGCATTATGCAAATGAATTTCCTAAGAGCCAAGGAAAATTACCTCAGAAACTGCCAAGGGAGTAAGGCAAAACGTATGCGATCACTACTGCTGAGGTTGAAGCTCCTAAAGATATGGTGGCAGGTAATTTAATGGATTCCTCAAGTTTATCCAATGCATTATTTGATTCTTGATCATCTCATTGTTTCATATCTTCTCAATTTGATAAGAAAATTATATATTTCCAATTTGATTTTACAAGGGAGTTATCAGTCAAAAATACTACGGGAAGTATCATTGCAACAACGTTTTGTGAATCAGTCCCCATTAGGGCATATAAATGTTCTTTATCTGTTGATCTCATCGTCATACCCATGATTGAATTTTATATAATCCTCACTATGGGTTGGATTTCGGACCATGATGTGAAAATTTATTGTAAGAATAATGTGGTTACAATTTTTTATGATGATAAGGAATACCTTATCTTTATAGTAGAAATGTCTCCATCTGATTCTTATATAGATCCAACCCCTGTAGCTCTACTAAATTAAATTATTGGGGAGGAAGAGAGTGAAATAACTATGGGTGAGGAAAGGAATTTTCAAATAGTTTATGTACCTAAAGTACAAGAATATGTTGATTTATTTCTTGAGGATTTACATGGATATCCTCCAAAACATAAAATTGATTTTTCTATTGATTTAATTCCTAGTTCAAGCCCCATATCAAAGACCCCTTATAGAATGTCCACTGTGGAATTGGTGGAGATAAAGAAACAACTAGAGGAGTTGAGTAATAAAGGATTTATTCTCCCTAGCGTATCTCCATGGGGAGCCCTTATTTTTTTTTAAGAATAAATATGGATCTATGATGTTATGCAATGACTACAGAGTGATCAATTCTATAATAATAATAAAAACAAGTATCCCCTACCTCTCATTGATGATTTATTTGATCGACTTCATGGATCTCAATATTTTTCAAAGATTTACCTTTGATCTGGATATCATCAGTTGTGTGTGAAGAAGGAAGACATTCCAAAGTTAGCATTTTGAACCAGGTTTTTGCATTATGAGTTTAATGTAATTCCTTTTAGATTGAATAATTCACCCTCTATCTTCATGCATCTAATGAATAGATTTTCAAGGAATATCTTGATAAATTTGTAGTGGTATTTATTGAATATATCTTATTATAATCCAAAAGCTACGAAGATCTTGAAAATCACTTTGGCATTATTCTAAAGACTCTTAGAAGAAATGAATTATATGGGAAGTTTAGCACGTGTGAATTTTGGCTTCAGGAGATTTCATTTAATGGCCATATTTTCTCTAAGGATGGAATCTCTATTGATCCTTCAAAGAACAAGGTAATCCAATAATGGCCATCACTGACAGGTATAACTAAGGTATGTAGTTTTATTTGTTTAACTGGTTATTATCAGTGTTTTGTCCAAAATTTTGCCTGATTGTCTAACCCATTAATCAAGCTCATACATAAAGGGGTTAAATTTTTTTGTAAAAAAGAGTGTGAAGAATGTTTTAAAGAACTGAATAGAACATTATTCAATACTCTTATATTGAATCTACCATTAGGGAATGATATTTTTGTTATTTATAATAATTCTTCAAATAAAGGACATGGTTGTGTCCTTATGATGAATGATATGGTTATTACATAAGCATCAGGATAGCTAAGAATTCATGAACAAAACTATCACACTCATTATCTTGAGTTAGCAGCTGTAATATTTGGTCTGAAGATATGAGGACACTATCTCTATAGTGAAAAATGTGAGATTTATACTGATCACAAGAGTTTGAAGTATATTTTATCACAAAAATAACTCAACATGAGGAAAAGGATGTGGCTTGAACTACTCAAGGATTATTATTACACCATAATCTACCAACCGAGGAAAGCAAATAAGGTGGCTGATGATTTGAGTAGAAAGGATCATGGAGTTTTGAAGAAGACGAGAGTTGAAAGGTATCCTATGTTCATGGATCTAGAAAATATGGATATGGGAATAATCATAGAAGGTGAAACATCAATACTTTTTCAAATGGTTGATAAACCATCTTTACTAGAAAGGATAAAAAGTTCTCAGACTAATGATGATGTGTTTTAAAAAAAATTAAAGCTGTTAACGATGGGAGATTAATTAACTTCGTATATGAAGATGGGATTTTAAAATTTGGAAAGAGACTTCGTGTTCCTTCCAAACTTGATCTAAAAAGGGAATTGTTGGATGATGCTCATAGATCCAATTTATCTATACACCCTGGTAGCACTAATATGTATATAGATTTGAAGGAAAATTTTTGGTGGGACAACATGAAGAGAGATATTGCTGATTATGTGTCAAGATGTATGGTTTGTCAACAAGTGATAGTTGGAAGACAACATCCTAGAGAAGTCATGCAACCTCTTCCCATACTTGAGTGGAAATGGGATGATATTACAATGGAATTTTTCATGGGTGTACCAAATACTCTTAGAAGGAATGATAAAATATGGGTCATTGTTGATCATCTTACCAAGTCAGCTCATTTTCTTGTTATAAGATAATATTTACCACTTGAACGTCTAACAAGACTGTATATTAATGAAGTTATAATACTTCATGGAGTACCCCAATTGATTTTTTCTGATTGTGATCCCCATTTTGCATCAAGATTCTAGAAAAGTATTCCAATGGTCATTGATACTAAACTTCGTTTGAGCACTGCCTACCACCCTCAAACTGATGGACAATCAGAATGAACTATTCAAACATTAGAAGACATGTTGAGATCTTGCTCACTTGACTTTCAAGGTATATTGGATCAATATTTACCTCTGGTATAAATTTTTTATAATAATAGTTTCCATTCAAGTGTTCAGATGGCACCATATGAAGCGTTATAGGGAAAGAGATGTGTCACACCAACTTATTGGGATGATGTTGGTGAAAGAAGACTTATAGGCCTAGAACTTGTTGAGGAAACAATGGAAAAGGTGAAGGTTATTGAAACCCACATCAAAGCAGCTCAAAGTAGGTAAAAGCGCTATGCTAATAACCGAAGGATGGATTTGGAATTTTAATTAGAAGATCATGTTTTATTGAAGGTATCTCTATTGAAGGGTGTTATACGATTTGGTAAGAAAGGAAAATTAAGTCCTAGGTACATCAGACCTTTCGAAATTATAGAATGAATTGGAGTTGTAGCTTATCATTTGGAAATGCTTCCTAGTCTCTCCAAAGTTCTTGATGTGTTCCACGTATCACTGTTGAGAAAATACATGTCTGACCCAATGCATGTAATCACCTATGAAGAAATAGAACTGGAACCTGATCTATCTTATTATAAAGTGACTATCAATATTTTTGATACCAATGAAAAAGTGTTGAGAAACCGGATGACTCGTCTGGTGAATGTTCTATAGAGAAATCAAAAGATGGAAGAGGCAATGTGGGAAAACGAGGACCTTATGATGAAGAACCACCCAAATATTTTTATGTAGTAGTATTCTAAAAATTTTGAGCATGAAATTATTTGAATGAGGGAATAATGGAACACCCCAAGCTTCCACGATACGTTTCCCTTAAAATAATTAAATAGCTTGTGTTGTACACAACTTCGAGATTCTAACACACCATGTCCAATCAAACTAGCCCTTATGAATAGTAATATCCTATTTTTATTTTATAAATTTTATTTTTCAAAATGGACCTCTTTTTTGGATTCGGAATATCAAAACTAGCTTAGGATGAATTTTTGGTACATTTCAAAAAACTTTCTATTTTTGATGAATAGTGAAAAATACTAAATTTTAATTAAAAACAAATTTTTTAATTGAAATAATTTATAGTATTAAATTATAAATTTGAGTGGTTTTAAAGAATAATTAGACTATATTTTTATTATTTAATATAATTTAGGTCATTGGATGTAATTTCACATTTAAACTAGACATAAACAAGTGTCAATCTTTTGATAGTCATTATTTCTTAAAAACATGTTTTTTGTTTTGACAACAGTAATTAATTTTAAATTAATTTCTGCCACTTTTTTGTTTTGAATTTGAAAAAATGGATTCCATATTTGGAATCAGGAGGTTCAAATTGTGTAAATTGGTAAATTTTAATTTTATACATTATGAATATTTACTTCAGTAAATATTTTATTTACTGGGGTTAAAGGGTAAATCTGGTAAATAAAGGTAAAAAACTATTATTATAATAATATCAAATTATCATAACATTTGTACTATTCCTATTTATTGATAAATTCCCGTCTATGGTCATCCTTGGGTCTATTTTGGGACCACATGGACCCACTTGAGTGTGATAATGACACTTTAAATTAATTAATTTAAAGCAAAGACAAAAATGACATAAAAATATATCTTTAAGTAAAATAATTTTTACAAGGGGTTATATAGGTTATATTTTAGACTAGAAATTTTCATTTGAAAGATAAAAAGATTTCCTACATCATGGTATTTTTTTATAATTTTTATACATCAAATAAAAAAATTATTTATAACACAATAATGATGTAGTGTTTACCTCATTAAAGAATAATTTAAATAAATGAGATTATAAATGTTAAAAAAATATCCAAAAACTATTCAATTATTATTTGATGATTTTATTTCGAAAATGAGTCATCTTATATTATACTTTAATGAGTTTTTGACATTTATAAACTGAAAATATTTATATAATAAAATTATATTTTCAAATATTCCTAAAGAGCCCCTCCTCCCCCTTATAAAAATCCCTCACCTCTAACCCATTTCTCACACCTCTAAATCCCCTTGGCACGTCCAACCTCTACCCAATTAATCTCCCTAAATCCCTATATTCCTATTACAAGCATTAACTTAGGCATAAAGCACTTCAAGGAATCCATTTGGTTCAAACCAAAGGGAGTTACACGATGTAAAGGCAACATCTCCTCTTAAGTTTTTTCTTTTATTTTACATCTCTAACCCCCTAAACTCAGTTTATTACTTTCTTTTATAACAAAAATAGTATCCCAAATATACTAGGTTGTTTTTATGATAATTATTTGAACTAAAATAACACACACCTTCATTTAATGGGTATTGAACATAACATTTCTGTGGACGGAAAACTACTGCCTCATGAAATGATGATTGTTCAATCTTCTACTACCACCTCTTATGGTGGCCATTATGATGTCACTGTAATTATATATGATATTTATGATATTTATTTTATCTATAATCTTCATTAATTCTCTTTTATAGCATACCTTTATTTTTTTCATGTTGTATATATATGATAATTTCATTTGAGGAAGTGCGGACTACCACCCCCTCAAAGTGATATGACTCGTTCATACCATGCATGGAACATATAAAGGATGGTTTTAATGAACATAGGTAATGTATATAAAATATTATATTATATTAGAATAATAATATACCTATGTATTATTTGTTCTTCTTTCCTTTTAAAATAAAAAAATGAAATGGAAGTAGCGTTCGTGCGTACGTACGGATTACTGTCTCTACGAACGCATTGAGATTCATTCCCCATCGTAACCATTAAAGAATAATTTTCATTTTATTATTAATAATAATACTTAATAACATTATATAATTCTGGATATGAATCAAATACATACTATCCATAACAGACATGACTTGCGTAACAAAACACATAAAGGAAAATGAATCAGTTAACACATGAAACAATGATATTGCAAAAATATTATTAATAAAGCAATATTATAATATCATATATGAAATCATACGTTTGTATGTGGTTATTGTATAATTTAATAACAATTATTTGACTATTATATAAGAGTTCAATTTACCCTCAACCAAGGAAAAGTACAAGGTAAGGGTTAATTTCACAATCTCTTTATTATCTGAGGTTGTTTTTGCGTAAGTGTCTACCGGGACCTCTTTATCATCCACATCTGTGTTTCTTAAAACTTTATTTCAAAACATTTTTACTATTTACTAGATTATGGGTTAAATTCATTTATACCCTTCTTTGAATTTTTATAAAATGGTTTTAAAGGAATCTTTCTATCATTTTCCAAACAAGGTACTCTAGGACCTTTTCAACAAATTAAGGTAAGAATGTTTTTTAACTTATACGGCAGGTGCAGTTATTATCTGCTATCATAACACCTTTGAATCTTCCCTTACAATATTAATATAATATTTTCAAAATAAATGTTTTCTTTTGTAATTAAATTACTTTTAAATGATTTTAAAACAGAAAGAGATATTTCTCTTTAACAGTTTTTATTTCATCTATGTCAATATACTTTAATGGATTTTATACTTTTTTGAAGTTGATTTGTTATGATACAAATCTTCCATATTGTATTGAAAGTTTTGTGATATGTTTGACTATGGATGTGTTATTTTTATACCATTCATGGTTTATGGTTAATGTATTAATATTTCGTATGCTAGTTTTAATATGAATGTTTAAGTTATGTTTTAACCTTATCATTGAGGAATGCATTGGACTTAGTAAGTGACGGGTGGAGCCCACTATAGCTCCTCGATGCATCATTAGGTATCATGAGACAAACTAGTGTCTTAGCACAAGGCCTTGACAAAATCTTATTTTTTGTCTTGGCACGAGGCCTTGACTATGTGGTTATGATGTCCAGTATTATGCATTCCATCATTAGGAAATTAGATATTGATATTACATTTGATTATTTGACTAGTAAAATATCCATGTGAATAAGTAAATGGCATTATTTGATTTATATTTTCAATATTATTCTGAATTTTATGTTTAAAATGCTTTTGTTTTAGTTTTATACATTTCCTTAAATGTTTATATTTATTTATGAATGTTTTTGCTATACTGTTATCCTTACTGAGCATCTCAAATCACCCCTTTCTATGTTTTATTTTTCCCAGGATGAGAATAAGTATTTTATGGTTGACCTACAGGGATTGGATAAGGGATATAAATTTGGTCAATAGAGAAAAAATGTTGTTGTTGTTTTTATTTCATGATGTAATGTAAAACTTATGTATGTATCTAGTACTTTAAAGGCTACTAAATTGATCGGTCTTTTGGGATTTGATCCCTTGTGATCATTCCAATGTTATGTAATAATGAACCAACTCTTGGTAACTGGGGTTAGGGAATTACATTTTGTTTGAATTAAGCTTCATGACCCCATTAGGTTGAGTGATGTATATTTTGTTCCTAAAGGATTATCGGGGATGAGACGTTCTATGGTGGGAAGGTTGTAACATCCCATGTTTTGAGCTAATGTGAAAATGCAATGAAATTTGTACTTTTTCATTTACTGGACTTTCCATTTTTAAAATTGATCTTCAAAACTTAATTATATGATTGGTAACACTTCAATGTGTTGTTTTTGAACTTAGGTGAAGGACCGAGAGGTCCCTCAGTGCTCTCAATGAGTTTTGAAAGGGTCGATCCCAAAAATCAAGCAGTTTGGGTGCTCTATAGAGGGTGAATGGTTTTTCTAAAACTGTATGGCCCTCAACATCAAACCTTTTAGCTATAGAAATTGAAAAAGTTAAGCACATGGTGTAAAAACCCAAAACTTTTTTCTCATGTAATAGTAATATTGTGGTTTTATTTTGTTTAATTTACATGTTACCCAAACCAAACATGCAAACTAAATACCAATATTTTTATTTAAATAAAACACTGAAGTGTTTAAAATACACCAAGACCAAAGTAAAACCATACTAACAAAAAATATCTATTAAATTACATTTTAAAATTACAGGGAGACCACCCAAAACAACAAAAAAAACCAAGAAGATAATATGGGTCTTTCGAATCCATGACAACGAACATTAGAATGGCCAGAGCCACTGAAAAAATACTAAGTATCAGTGAAATGATGTGCACCATCAACTTCAATTTTCTTGAATTTAGGACACCCTAATGTATGGTTCTTTAAGGAATTAACTTGACCATTTCTTTGGGTGACTTTTGAATACTAATGGCTATAATTATAGTCGTTGGTCTTATCAGTGGTTTAATAAAAAAATATCTAATTTAGTTTTTCAAAAAATATATGTCATGAATATATAATATAACCTCTTATTATGAACTTTAAAAGGAAAATGATTTAATATTTTGAGCTACACTTGGTGTGATTTTAAAATGAGATGAGGATTTCAAACACCTTACAAATATATCAAATAACTTGTAAATATTTTCATACTTAATGATTAAATAAGGTTTTAACAAAACTATGTTTTGGATTTATATAATACTAGTATAAATTTTTCATATGGATGCATAAAATTTTAAATTATAACTTTTTGTTTTAAAACTTTAATGATTATAAAACTAATGGAATTTTTTTTTGAAAAGAACATATTTATATGTAAGGAATCTTAGTACTAAAGTTTAACAAAAAACCCCTCTACAGCTAACCCTCTAGCCGGGCCGAGGGAGGCAACATGCGCTAGGTTGTCGAGCCCAGCCCTCAGCCTCAGCACAGGCCGCCCTATGGGCTTGTGTGCACATGGTGCCTGCTAGGTCTAGCGAGCAGAGGGAAAGGCTACTCTGAAGGGTGCACAGGAGAACGTGCAAGGGAACTAGACGCACCATCATGCGGGGTGGCATAACCGAATGGGTGGGCATAGGAGCACACCTGCAGAACCCGGTACGGGGTAGTACGGGGAGGGGGGGGGAGGAGTAATCTGGCATAAGGTTGAGAGCTCTGAGCTTAAAAAGAAGCTCCAAGAGTACCTCTAATTTGATGTGGGTCACGAAAAATTGGAAAGGATTGAACCCAGGCCATTGGATCATGTCATGCATGATCTAGGCCATCTGTTTTGATCTGGTGCTCGATCCTCAGTAGTCGTAGAATCCCCTGCATTTTTTGTGCGTATTCCGATCCAACACGTATCTAATAACGGTCATCTGAGATTTTTAAAACACCACATCGAATCGGAGCCATTCAATCCTGATAGATCTAATCGTGATCATCCATATCTTTTAAAAAATATTCATTAAAGCAAATCCATCATATCAAGTCACGATCTGATCTGGAACATTTGTTACTTTTTAAAATTGCCACATCATCGTGGTCGTCCGATCTACTACCCCTTTAATATCCACCATCTATTTTTTTCAGGTTTCCTCCCACCCTGTCTTCTTCTCCTCCACATTCATCGAACCAGTAACCCCTACTTCTCCTTTCTCTTGTTTTTCCACACCCATGATTCCTCCCATCACCATTTGAGGACCCTACTTTCACTCATTTTCCACAAGACCGACACCCCCGCCTTATTTTAAATCGATTGGGTCTCAGATTCCTTGCAAGTGACTTTAAAATATTCTATATATTTTATGTATAATATATTTTATAAACAAATCGTTTCACCCTAAGAATCCCTCAGATATTCTCATTCTTCCTGTGCCTCCTTCAAGATCCTTTGAGCTTTTCCCAAGCCCCTCCTCTTCCTCAAACCCGGGTAAGGGAATTTATGTTTCCTTTTCTTTGTTGTTTGTGAGTATATATATATCTATTTATACTCGTAAATATATATATATATAACCCTATGGTTCAGTTAAAATCTTCTCTTATACTAGTCCTAAGTCTTCTGGAATTTGATTTCACGAAGTATTGAGAACATAAG
The DNA here is from genome assembly GCA_963277665.1 of Viscum album. Taxonomy (NCBI): domain Eukaryota; kingdom Viridiplantae; phylum Streptophyta; class Magnoliopsida; order Santalales; family Viscaceae; genus Viscum; species Viscum album. The sequence goes on from OY728164.1 coordinate 787,456,035, forward strand.
GGTTTATATTATACATAAAAAACTTATTTATGTACATTATATATATGCCGTTATTTGTATATTTGTTTTATAAATATATAAATATATACATGTATGATCATACGGTTTTTGGTAAACCTCTTTTATACTTGATTTTAATACTTTTAACATTATGTTTCAAACTTAAGTAAAGTTTTAAAACTTAAGAAATTATGTGTTGTACAAAACTTTTATATACATATATTGTTGCATAAAATTATATAATTTGTAAGTATCACCTTTTGGACTGGATTTAAGCCTTTTAACATTGAACTCTAATGGTTAGTTTATGTTTTTGATAAAAATGTAAGTGGAAATTAATTTTGGTGTAAGACCCATATGTATAACCGGTTATATATATAAGTTGTATATGTTCACATTAACATATATGTAAGTAATTTTATAAATAAATCTTTTAAAAACTATATTATGTTTTTTAGGGACTCTTGCCAATTAATGTAACTAATATATTAATGTCATATGGGTGTCAATGAATTTTTGTTTTAAACCCTTTAATACATATTGTATATTTGGATATATGAATATATGTATCTGAAAATAAGATTTGATTCTCAATTTTACTTAAAATTTTACAAGGATTACTAAGAAATAATAAAACATGTGTTTTCAAAATATGTTTTGTTTTTTTTAAAACACTACTCTTAATATACACCTTGGTTTATGAAAAAATTACACATCATGAAACCCTAACTATGGATATTCCAAATATTATACTTATGATGTGTTTAGTAATATTGGGGTGTTTGTGAGTATAATATTTGGGGTTTTGGAACATTTATATTCATATGCATGAATTACTAATTTTTATATTAAATGGTGTTATTTTTGGTTGAATATTGTACTTTCCATTTTTATCATTATGTATACTATTTTGACATGTTATACCAAAGCATATCAGTAATAAATGTATGATCATATATCAGTTTAATACCCCACCTGAAATATTTGCTTTATCTTTTAATTGATTATGCATCCAAGTGAAATTCAAATATGTATTGATTAATATAGTCTTATAAGTTTAGGGCTATCATTTTATGTAACAAAACATGTATTTATTTTATTTCATTAGTTTTCATCACATATTCCACAATCTGCTTATCATACTCAACAGTCAATGACATAGCCATGCAGTTGATAGCTCTGTAATTAATAATTATATTCCCGATTCACTATATATTTGTAAATTCTAATGAATTTAATTAAACCTCTTATGAACTTTTATAGTTTTATGAATTAAATTATTCAAAGTGGTATGGGTACCTTGAATAATATGAAATATGAAATTGAATGTTCAAAGTGGTATGGGAAATTTTGAATATACAACCCTATTTGGCATATGATGAATGTAATTGACTCGGTATAAAGGGTTGGGGACTGGTTAATGAAATCCCCTTGGTGCATTGATAGTTCTCATGAAACAATCAGTTCATGGAATGAGGCCATTGACATTTTAGGTCTTGAAACAAGGGCTTGACAGGGGTTAATATTATACGTTCCCTCATTCTGTTTATGATAATTAATTAACCAAGTGGACATTCAACTTATAGAATATCCATGGTTAATATCCAGTACTTATGAGTATCAAAAAAAGTAAATTCTTATGGAATGATGTTTATTTGGCACTCAGTGATTTTAGGAACCATTGTATGTTTCACAATAGCAGTGTATGAAATCGAGGTTATTACCTTTATGTGCAACTCTAATTATGTATTACTCTTAGTAATTAAACTTTTACTTGCATATTCAAAAGTCATACTTATTTATAATTTCTTTTACTTGTTACTCTGAATGAGAATGCTTATAATTGAATCATGTTCCCTTGTTATTCTGTTAGTATGCTTTTAATTGTCCACTTTCATTTCTTATACATTTGTTATGATATGTTACATATGTTACAACATTTCATAAGAAAAATGTTTTATGGAATGTTTTAAAAGAATGTTTTCAAATGTTATATTTTTATATTATGTTATTTTAAAACCCCTTACTGGGCATTCGTATGATCACCAGACGTTTTTGAAATAATTTTTTTCAGGTATCATTTTTAGAAGAAGAAATGTGTCAGAAGTATCTGGTTTCCTAGAACTTGAACCGGATCAATAATTTGTAGGGGACATGATGTGTAAAAATATCCATGCAAGTTTTGTTAAAAATTACACATCATGCTTCAAGGAACTGGCTCCAGGTTTTCTGGGGTCGGGCTGTCATAGTTTGTATGAGAGGATTCAGTTTAGAGAACTCTAGAAAAATAGAACTGAACAAAGAAAAATTTACTTAAGAAATACTATGTATTATGTTCTCTTAATTTTCATATGGCTGATGAATCACACTTTCTATCCCTTCCGACAAAAATATAAGAAACCATAGTGTCCAGGGCAGGTTTAGAAGGATATGAAACATTTGAAAACCTTTGATTATCATGTCAGCATCTCTATCGTGTGTCCCATTCTCCTCACATACTCCAACTTCATCAAGGATCTGGCTTTGATTACTTTATAATGATGCATTCCCAACATCCCTTTTATGAACGTAATGGAATGTATCATGAAGGTCTATTCTGATACTTCAACATGGCTGGAAATTTCTTTTCACTAATGAACTTCTTGGAAGCTACACAAGAGGGTGACCTCTGGGAAGCATACCTCTTTCAAATGATAACCTATAGTCTTCAAGGTTAGGTCATGGACTTCGAAATCCTTGAGGAAAAATCCACCTATTTACATTATAGATAGCAAGTTCAAGAAGACGTATCACAAATCTATACCCTCCATGCTTTCCTTTTTTGGAACATTAGATTCCCACACCTAATTAATCTGGACTGCCCATGCTGCATCTGGACCTAGGATATTAAAGAGTTTGGAACCACTTTAGGAATCCGTTTGATTGGGAATTGGGGAAATCGCCAACACCGATGAATCTAGTGAAGTGACATCTTAATGGATGATAGGAAACCCGTACTCGTATTGTTGAGCAGGTAGTTATGTAATACCTTGGGTTTATGAACATTATATAACTAAAAAATGTTATGTGTTTTGTTAGTATAACATGATTTTACAAATAAAGTCTCTTTTTTGTTATGATTATGTCTCAGCTGAATAATCATACCTATTGAAATTTCTGATAGAAGACATGAGTTCACCAACCAATCTTCTATCACTTCCAACCGAACTGCAAGAGATCATAATTGTCAAGACATGATTCAAGGAATACCTTCCCTTAGAAAACCTTTGAATAACATGCATACATATTTATGGAATATCGAATAGTCCAAAGATTATCTGTTCCTACCAAGGGAATGCCTATATCTACCACCGTATAGCCAATGCTGAACTCACTGAGTAAAGATGAAGAGGAAAGTACCATGAAGGTATTTTCCTATACTTTACTCTACCCCAAAACTTTACAGTCTGGGTAAGGTTTCAAGAGGCTACTTTGGAGGGGAGCCTGCGTTCAGCCTACATGCACCAAATCACGAGCATCAGTTTATATGACCACGTCTATGACATTGACATCCTCAGACAAGAGACGGTTCGATGAGTCCTTAGAGAGTTTGTCCATTCAGACATCTTTGAACTCTCAACCATTTGATCCTCCCTTTGGAATCCTAAGTGTACACTTCATGAGTTTAACCCATACAATCTGTGGTGTGTTTGGGCTAGAGAAGCAGAAGAATTGAACACCGACTTGGGTATTCAATTGTACACACTCGAGGATCCTCCACAATGAAGGATGTAGTGAAGAACGTCAGAGAGTTTCTTTTAGCATGGTTGTATGAAATCAATTGTGAAGAATCAATTCTTTGTATGGGGAATAATGTAACGCCCCAAAACTTATTTCTCATGTAATAGTAATATTATGGGTTTTTTGTTTAAATTACATGTTACCCAAAAAAAATTGCAATCTAAATACCATGATTTTTATTTAAATAAAACACCCAAGTGTTTACAATACACCAAGACCAAAGGAAAAACATAATAACCAAAAGTACCTATTAAAAGACCTATTAGAATTATAGGGAGACTAACCAAAACAACAAAAAACCCCTAGCAAGATAATATGGGTCTTTCAGATCTGTCACAATGAATATTAGAATGGACAAAGCCACTGCAATAACACTAAGCCTCAGTGGAATAATGTGAACCATCCTCTTCAATTGTCTTGAATTTGGGACACCCTAATGTATGGTTTTATAAGGCATAAACTTGACCATTGTCATGGGTGACCATTGAATTCTAACAGCTATAATTATAGTCATTGGTATTTTTGGTGGTTTAATAAAAAATATCTAATTTAGTTTTTCAAAACTTTTATGTTATCAAAATATCATATAACCACTTATTATGAACTTTAAAAGGACAATGACTTAATATTTTGAGCTACACTTATTGTGATTTTATAATGAGATGAGGATTTCAAACACCTTTCAAATATCTCAAATATCTTGTAAATATTTTAATTATTAATGCTTAAACAAGGTTTTAACTAAACTATGATTTTGATTTCTAAAATACTAGTATAATGTTTTCATATGGATGTATAAAATTTCAAATTATAACTATGTGTTTTAACACATTAATGCTTATAAAACCGAGGGAATTTTTGTTTTGAAAAGCACCTATTTATATGTAAGGAAACTTAGTACTAAAGATGAACAAAAAATTAAACCCCACTAGGACCATCTCTAGCTAGTCTGAGGGAGGAAGCACATGCTAGGTAGCCAAGCCAAGCCCTCAGCCTTAGTATAGGTTGGCCTCTGGGCATATGTGCATGTGGTGCGTGCTAGATCTAGCGAGCAGGGGCATAGCTAACCCAAAGGGTGTACAAGAGCACGTGTAATGGAACCAGAGGCACCACCATGCGGGGCGGCACAATAGTGTGGGTGGGCATAGGAGCGCTCCCACAGAACCTCGTACGGGGCGGTACAGTGAGGGGGGGGGAGGATTAATCGGTAATAAGGCCGAGATCTCTTTACTTATAAAGAGGCCGCAAGAGTACCTCTGATTCGATGTGGGATGAAAAAATTGGCCATGATTGAATCCTTGTCATTGGATCATGTCGTGCATGATCTGAGCCGTATTTTTCGATCTGGTGCTCAATCCTAAATAGCTACAGAATCCCCTGTGTTTTTTTGTGTGTTGTCTGATTCAACACAGATCTAATCTCAACCGTCCGAGATTTTTAAAACATCATGTTGAATTTGATCCATCTGATATCGATGGATATAATCACGACCATCCATCTCTTTTAAAAACATTGCATTGAACCGAAGTTGTCAGATCAAGTCATGATTTAATCTATACTATCTCTTCCTTTTTAAAATCACATCATCACCGTGGTCTTACGATCTACTCCCCCTTTAATCACCACCATCCATTTTTTCCGAGCTTCCTCCTGCGCTATCTTCTTCTTCTCTGCCTACGTCGGACCAGTAACCCCTACTTTTCCTTTCTCTTGTTTTTCCACACACGAGATTCCTCCCATCACCATATAAGGCCCCTACTTTCATGATTTTTTCACAAGACCAGCACTCCAGTCTTAATTTAAACCAATTTGTTCTTGGGTTCCTTGAAAGTTACTTTAAAATATTTTATATATTTTATGTATAATATAGTTTATAAACAATCTATTTCACCCCAACAATCCCTTGGCTATTATCCTTCCTCCAGTGCCTCCTTCAAGATCCTCTGAGCTTTTCCCGAGCCCCTCCTCCTCCTCAAACCAAGTTAATGGAATTTATGTTTCCTTGTATTTATTGTTTGATAGTATATACATATATACTTATACTCATAGAAATATATATATAACCATACGGTTCAGTTAAAATCTTCTCTTATACCAGTCCTAAGTCTTTTGGAATTTGAGTTCAAGAAGTATTATGAACATAAGGGTTTATATTATACATAAAAAACTTATTTATGTACTTTATATATATGCGGTTATTTATATATTCGGTTTATAAATATATAAATATATACATGTATGATCATACAAGTTTTGGTAAAACTCTTTTATACCTGATTTTAAGACTTTTAAACATTTTTTTCAAGCTTAAGTAGAGTTTTAAAACTTAAGGAATTATTTTTTGCACAAAAATATTATATATATACATGGTTTCATATAATTATATAATTTTTAAGTCTCACCTTCTGGACCGGATTTAAGCCTTTTAACATTGAACACCAATGGTTAGTTTATGTTTTTTATAAACTTTTAAATGGAATTTAATTTTTGTGTAAGTCCCATATGTATACCCAGTTATGTATATAAGTTTTTATATGTTCACATAAACATATATTTATGTCATTTTATAAATAAATCTTTTAAAATTTATATTATGTTTTTAGGGACTCTTACCAATTAAAGTGACTAATATATTAATTTCATATGGGTGTCAATGGATTTTTGGTTTAAACCCTTTAATACATAATGTATAGTCGGATATGTGAATATATTTATATGAAAATAAGCTTTGATTCTAAATTTTACTTAGAATTTTCCCAAGATTACTAAGAAATAATAAAACTTGTGTTTTAAAAACATGTTTAGTTTTTGTTTAGAACACTACTCTCTATATACACCCTGTTGTATGAACAATTTACACAACATAAAACCCTAATTATGGATATTCCAAATATTATACTTATGATGTGTTTAGTAATTGTGGAGAGCTCGAGAGTATAATATTTGGGGGTTTGAAACATTTATATTCATATGTATGAATTACTTATTTTTATATTAAATGGTGTTAGTTTTAGTAGAATCTCATACATTGTGTTTTTATCATTATGTATACCATTGTGATGTGTTATACTAAAGCATATCAGTAATAAATGTATGAGAATCTATCATTTTAATACCCCACCTGAAATATTTGCTTTATCATTTAATTGATTATGAATCCAGGTGAAATTCGAATATGTATTGATTAATAATGTCTTAGAATTTTAGGGTAATCATTTTATGTAACAAAACTTCTATTTCTTTTAGCACATTAGTTTTCAACACATATTCCATAATCTGGTTATCATACTCAGTAGTCAATGACATAGCCAGGTAGTTGATAGTTCTATATTTAATACTTATATGCCTAATTCACTATATATATGTAAATGTTAATGAATGTAATTAAAAATCTTATGACCTTTTATGGAATTATGAATTAAATTATTCAATGTGGTATGGGACACCTTGAATAATATAAAATGTGAAATTAAAATTTCAAAGTGGTGTGGGACATTTTGAATATACGATACTATTTGGAATATGATGAATGTAATAGACTCGGTATAACAGGTTGGGGACCGGTTAATGAAAGCCCCTCAGTGCATAGATAGTTCTCATGAGACAATCGGGTCATGGAACGAGGCTATTGACATTTTAAGTCTTGACACGAGGTCTTGACAGGGTATGATATTATAAGATCCCTCATTATGTTCTTGATAATTAATTTACCAAGTGGATACTCTACTAGTAGAATATGCATGCTTAAGAGACAATACTTATGAGTATCAGAAAAAGTAAATTCTTATGGCATGACCTTTATTTGGAACTCAGTGATTTTAGTAACAAGTGAATGTTTCACATTTGTAGTGTATGAAATTGAAGTTATTATCTTTATTCACAAATATGATTATGTATTAATATTAGTTTTTAAACTTGTACTTGCATATTCATAATTCATACGTATTTAGAATGTCTTTTACTAATTTCTATGAATGAGCATGCTTATAATTGAATCATGTTCCATTGTAATTTTGTTAGTATGAATTTAATTGTGCACTTTCAATTATTAGAAATTTGTTATGATATGTTACATATGTTATAGAATTTATTAAGAAAAATTTTTTATGGAATGTTTTAAAATAATGTTTCCAAATGTTATATTAGTATATTATGATATTTTAAAACCCCTTATTGGGCATTCGTGTTCTCACCCTATGTCTCTTAAATAATTTTTTTTCAAGTATCAGTTTTATCAAAATAATCATGTCAGAAGTAGCTTGTTTCCCAGAACCTAAACTGATTTAATCTTGTGTAGGGGACATGATGTGTAAAAATATCAATGCATGTTGTGTTAAAAAATCCACATCATGTTTCAAGGCACCGTCTCTAGGTATTCTAGGGTCGGGCTATCACACCTGGGTTATGCATGGTTGTCCCAAACTATGTGCTTAGTCCGCATGGGTAGTTCCAAATAGGCAATACCTTGAAACTATTTACCACATGGTTGGCATACAGTTTTTTAAACCATGTGGCCAGCCCGTGTGGGGTGCTTCAGGTGTCCAGTGGAGGGCACATGGTTATTGCACGATTTACCAAACTGTGTGGTCCAAATCATGCATAGAATCCTGTTTTAAATAAAATAAATTAAATTAATTAAAATTAAAATTAAGGATATTGAAACACCTAATCCACTCCTTCCTCCCCCTCACTCGTGTGATGCCTTCCCCCATTCTCTCTAGGCATGAGACAACCCTCCCTCAAGGCCTCCTCTTTGATCAATGAAATCCACCAAATTTCTTAGATATTTCTCGAAAAATATTAGAGGTAAGGATTCTAGGTTCTTTCTCATTCACTCATGGGTTGATTTATCCTCTCACAATTTCCCTATATCGCTTGTCCAAACATAGGGTTTATACTAATGTGGTTCTTCTATTTTTCTTCTTGTGTTATGGTGTGAGGTGCATCTCTTATGAATCCTTCGACTATGGTTCAGTGTATTCCACTGAAGTAAAAGTTGTTCATATCATCTAAGTCCACCATCATCAATTTTGGATATGTTTTTCATATTTTCGTGTTGTTTCTCAAATTATATTTGTGGATTTTTTTAGTTTTTGAGGTTCTAGTATTTTATTTGTAGTGAATTGGACCTTGTCTCATGGTTTTTGAGTATCCATAGTCAAAGGCAATGTACCCGTGTATTCATAGGTTGCAATTTTTATATATAATTTCCCCCATAATATATATATATGTGTATATATATATATTCACTGATAGAAATGAATATATTTATGGGGATAGGTGTGATTACCTATAATATAAAAAATGCATTCGTAGGTATGTGAAGACAAGTATATGCATTGATGAGCATGTATGTAAGGATCCCATTGTGCCTATTCATGGACATGAGAATATGTGAATAGGAGATAGGTGTCACTATATATATATGTGAAGGTGCATATTCTTGGTGATGGGTAGCAGAAACTTTGAGTGGTTTCCACTTAAAATGAAAAGTTCCAAAATGTTCGTCTTGTCTTGGTCTTATGTTAATGTATGATCCACTTTTCTCACCTTTTAAATTTATGAATTCATTAGTTTCCTACTTAGTTCGTCTTTGATAAATTTAATTGTTATTATTGAATGAAATGATTAGTTATGATATATGATTTTTTGGATAAATAAAGTCATGTTTTTATAAAAAAACCCCTACAGTGAAGGTGCATTGTCTTCTAATCTAAAAAGTAGTGATTATACTTTTATGCTTACTTGGATTATTAAATTAATATTTCCTTATGATTTGATGTTGTGATTGATATTTGGCATGCTTGGGACATGAAACCTAATGAAATTAGAAAACAGAGTTTCCATTTTGAAATGGATAAAGAACCATGTCATCGTCTAAGTGCATGGCCCATCTTATAAATTGATTGACTTTTCATGATTTATAAAAAGAGAATACCATGTACACATTTTTACTATCTTCCCAAGGTACCTTCTAAGTACCACTTGAGCCTTGATAATTTAATTACCTGGATTTTTAATGAAAGAGTAGGTATTGAATTTAATACTTTGTTTATGGTGACTTGAAATCCATAAATGAATTGTATTTAAATTGTTCATAAAGGGTGGTAAGTCCATGACCCTTTATTATATTAAAAAGTATTCTTCATGGAGGTTACATGTCTTGAATTAATTAAACGGAATGCTTTATGGAAATTGCATCTCTTGAATGAATTATTAGTATAAATGAAAAGGTTCATGATGGGTAGTAAACCACACCTCTTGACTATATTAAAAGGAATGCTTCTTGGTGGTTGCATTTCATGAATGAATTAAATGGAATTATTCATGGTTTTTCATGTGATATGCTTTCATATGGGATGTGTATGATGGTAATGGATGATGGGCATGGTGGATAAAATCACACCCCTTATATCGAGTGTTGAGCATGGTGGTTCACAATGATGATACTATATGGACATTGGGTTAATGCACTAACGTTCTATCTTTAGAGTGATTCATGGTGACACACTCTCCATGCTAGTCATTGTAGTGTAGAGACTCTCTCTCTATGGGTATGTAGGTCATGTACCCTTGATTAGAGCATATAGTCTCATAGAGTGGTCATGGAAAAGTGAGTTACATCCCATTCTAGCTAGCACTAGTGTTCTAGGTATATGACCATTAGGCGTCATCACATACATGGTTTATATAGGTGGATGAAATATATAACATTACGATATATAAACTATTATTATTTATATAGTTCTTATTCATTATTTCTTTCTGACTATGATCCATAGAAGGTATAGTAATTAGAAGTCCCTTAGAAACCTGGACTAGTGGTTATTTATTTATTCATCTTTGTTGTTATTCTGTTATACATGTACATTCCTTAATTTATAATGCATAGTCTAGATTGGGTTAGACACCATGGATTCCAAACTACTGATATTTATATCTCCAACCCTGCTCAAGATTCCATTGCATTGGGGTACCTAAGTAGACCTTATGTTTGCAAGACCTTGGAATTTTCTAGTTGTTGTATGCTTATACCTAGGAGTTAGAAGAAAAGGACTGATCTGGAGCATAGGATGCTCTAGGAGATTGCCTTCTGAGGATTTTTTTTCTTTTCTTATGTCATGTATAGTACCGATTTGTTTCCTTTTGTATGTAAATCATTTTTAAATATCAAACATCGCTATGACATTCATGCATGCTTTTTATAAACTTGAGTTGGCCACTTTTACTGCTTCCACTATTATCCTATATTCAGTTTCTATTATACCATTGTGAGACTTTGATTACGAGTGTATAGTCTCCCCACTATCACCCATTTACATCCTCACTGCTAATCGATAGCCTCTAGCATATGATGGGATGCGCTTGAGGCCATGTGACCCACTGATCTTTCAACTGTATTAGTTGTCAGTCGCATCTGGATGTTACATCCCCCAACCTCTATATTAGAGGTGGGAAAATCATCAAGGTCTAGACTGATGTTCGCTTATGATGAACAACATTATAATTTTTTTATGTTACACAATATGTTTCCCAAAATAGAATACATAGGGTCCCCTACCTACAATGAGATGTTATTAAAGCATAAGCTATCATAAAAAGTTATCTTTCTTACTTGATTTAGGGTGGGATAGATAATAATAATCCTTCTTATAGGTTAGAAATAATAAATCATATCATCATTTTATCACGTGGCTTCCCATCCACCAAATATCAAGGCCTAATGTGATTTGAACACTATATTAAAAATAACTTAGTATTAACAGTATTATTTGGAATATGATTATGATTTTCATAAAGATGAGGATTATGAAGAGAACCTGTTAGAGGACCTATCCATAGATTATATTCTAGTTATTATTGAACCACATAATACTCTACACTTCTCCATATTAGAGTTAATAACTAAGAACCACATATAATACCCATGGATGTATGTATTGGTGTTGTGAAACCATCTAAATAGTTTATATTTTTGGTCTAATAGGTTCCTTAATCTAATTTATTCACTCATGAAGAATTATCTAAAGGTTGACCTTGATTTACTTCCATAGTTTGAACACCCTGACTCTAGTGGATTCTATCAGAACATCTAGTAGGTGTGTGCTAAAATCCTTGCATCACTATGCTAGGACATTGAATAGGAATCTTCCAATGTAATTGTTAGGGTTGGGTGATGTATCATTTCCTATATTTTACTCCCTTTGGACATTAAAAACCAGTTTCAAAAACACCATCACCTATTGTGTTCTAGGGGAGAGGTTTGCAACATCATAAGATAAGTTATGACTAAATCTAGTATAAACCAAAATCATTGTTTCCATTAATAATTCATTCAATACACTCTCCTATAACATTATCATGAAGGATATTTACCAACATTAACATACTGATGTCAGGAGACCCCTAAGATTTGTTTATCATGTAAAGGATGCACAACTTCTGCAATCACCCATTGATCGTTATCCCTACTTGTATCATCACGTAATCATTCTATTGAATAATTTCGTTGAGATAGAGGGATTTTTAAAGATTATTGAACCTCCTTTAATAGCCCTGTATCCATTAGTTTCTCTTGTCACTACTTCCTAGTACCCAAGCTAATCTGTTTTTCCTAACTAGAAGTTGAACATCCCACTTTTTCTAGACAACACATCCTTTATGATCTAAAGATTGATATAGTTGATTCAATCATGTTAACTGTATATATTTTATTAGTTCTAATACCATGAATATATTGGAGGGAATAAAGGAGAAAGTGTAGAGGTCATATCATAGATACTTCTCATATGATTTGTTTAGAATGTCAATAAGTGGAGGTAGTAATGTATAGTGAAATTATGGGATTCCTTTTACCAATAATGAAATAATTGATTGATCACCCTTGAACACTTCCATGGTGAATTTTATCATTGTCATTCCCCCTGGAAACAAGGAACATGTAATGTTCAATGAAACAGGTGGGGAAGAGTTTCTCCCGAAGAACTCAGCATGATATGTGAATCCCCCTGTAGGTGTCCACACTTGAAAAAAAGTGTCCAAGGGCCTTGGGAATCCATCTATCATAACTCCCCTAAAACACATTAGAGTGATGATAAATGAAAAGGTGTGGCTAATCCTTATAGTAGTCATGAATCCATTGAGAAAATCATTACAGATTCCCAAATCAGTACCTTACCCCTAGATCTTGAGAGCTATCAACATCCTAACAAAAATATCCTCAAGTGATACCATCCAGGATGGGATTATTTTCAGGATGATCCTTTTTCACCTTCCATCAAGTAACATTAATCAATGAACCTTGGATGATCGGATATTATTGGGGGTGATTGCTCTTTCAACCAGAGGAAGGACCCAATATCACACATGGATATACTTTAATGGATCAAAATGAGTTACCACCAATAGACCATGAGCACCCTAATTCAAAGGTGAGGAAACCATAATTGAGGTATATGTGTGAGGAAGTATCTTAGAATCTGATGATTTATTCCCCTTCTACTCACATAGTGGACATTAAACAAAAAATAGCATAAATAGATCTTGAAAGGAATTTATACTCATAAAGGGTAGACCACATTCCGCTACCACGAAATTATATAAATATTGGTTCATATCATTTAATGGTATGATCAAACTATCTTAGCACATCACACGTTGTACCTCTTGGTGTGGAATAATATTAGGGACACTAGACCAGTAGGAGGGCGTCAAGATTAAATTATTCTTTTAGATATTGGAAGGACCTTCTTATTTCTTTTAAAACAATCTCTTTCTAGGATCTAGTACCAAATAGGATGATCTCTATTGAAAAATCCTATAACATTTTATCTTCACCTTGAGCATGATTAGTGTTGGTAACCTCTCTAAGTGTAAACAATGGGAGAATGAATGTTTCACTAAATTTATTACTTAGTGGGATTGTTTAATTACACTATTGACATTCAACTTCCACTTGAGTAACTTTTATGGATGTGTATAAAGAATGTATATGAGGATCTATTCTAGACTCTATTGTCCCTAAAGTATCTAGGTGGATTTTGAGAGCTCATGGAGATGAAAAAAATTTAGAGGAGGCCATGTAATAGAAAAATTATATACCTTATCATCCACCCACCTCACCTATATGATTGTCTGTAGGGGTAGATACAACTATTATGGTGTATACTCTAGCTTGTTAAACAATTTATGTCAACGTATCCACATAGAAAAAACGTCATTAGGAACAATCTCATATTGAGAATGATTCCCAAGTTTCTCATATCATACAAGAAGTTGAATCATTCAAATAGTAAATAAACAGGGTTTAATCCTTATAGAATAATATAGTTCTTGGATTATTAATGTGTTCTATGTAAAATTACTTTCTCAAGCATTAAAAAATAATGAATCTATTGGAACTTGAGATGAAGTCCCATCCCAAATACTTACCTTACTATAAATTCCACATCTAGAACCCTCCCTAGACAATTAATACACTCTGATAACACCATCATTTTAACTACCCTATAAAGTATGAAGAACCAATGAAAATATTGAAAGTTTAACCATTACCCCTATCAGTTCCAAATATTTTCTACACTGTCAAAGATTTCATGGCCCCCTCATTGGGAGGATGTTCGACAACATGTCTGGAGTTAGAGGAATTATCTAATGAGGAACAATATTTTGTGTCTATCAATATAATTGTATTTTTAGAACATTGTACTAATACAATGGATTTATTATAAGCATATTTCCCTCCTAAAATCTCTCATCAATTCGTTTGAACTTAGTGAAGATGTTCCCATGGCATTCTTGACACCTGTTCACTATCACTGAAAAACATTACAAAACTACCATGACAAGAGATAAGGATTCATCAATGATTTGTAAGAAAACCCATCCATGATTGAATTATCTAGTGTAGATTTATGTCCCATTTGAATTATTGACTACCTATATGAGACGCAACCATGAAACCATCTACATAATTCTATAGGTTCTATTCAAGCACCTATAACCTAGTTAGTTGGGCCCTTTGCACTATCAGTTAGGGATCAACCCCTTAAGAGAAGAATTATTACATTGAATAAAATGTAAGATAAGATCAATAACCTCACCAATATAACATAATAGATCTCATTCCCAAATGAACACTATTTGTTAAAGGCTCTTCATGAGGCTTGAGATATCCCTTTGTATTTTGAGACAAAAGTTGTTGTCACTGAAGCATATCATGAAAAAGTAGGTGGAAAAAAATAATTTTATATCATCGTCTCTATTTCTAAGGAGGATATGATAATAGTAATATATTTCTATATATACTCCATTATATTTAAGGAAATATCATTGGTATTTATGAACATCGATTTGTGGTGGGTATTGTCTTTGAGATCATTGTTATCCAAACTTGGACACTACAGCAGCTGTGATATACAGAGGTTGATTTATCCCCATAAAAGCTTAAAATTTAGGTATCTGATAATATTGAGGAACCTATTATCATAATCATCAACATTAAGACCTAATTTAGTGATCTTGTATCTAATAAAAATTTCATGGAAGTATCAGTAGGCATCACTTTCAACACCATACAGGGAGGCCTTGGAAACACATACATGAAAACATACTGTAACAACCTGACTAGGTTGACTTGTCCCATTACCCTAGAAAGTATTAAAAAAATTAATGTGCATTTCCAATCACCATGGGATGGAGATATGCACCATGTAATCATATGTAATCAGTTTGTAATGGACCCTCACTTGAAAAATCAATATGACCCATCCATGAATTGGACTTCCATGCTTATCCATAATAAGATCATCATTTATAAATACACAAAATAGAGTAAACTCAATAATGACTAATAGTATACATTTTAACATCAAAATTTATAAAAAATACATCTACACATGATATCCATAGTGAAACTCAAAATAGGGAATATGACTAAAAGATCAATAAATTATCCAAATGATTCAAAATCCCAAAACTTCTCAAAACAAGCTAACTACATGAGACAATGTCTCCACTGTCCCAATAATTTATGCAGATGTTGGGAATGAAGAAGGGCCACCGAACCACAAGCATCCATTTCCCTTACATATGTCTAGAAAATCAAAGTCTATATATTCCCAAAGAAATTTTCAAGGTGTGAGGTAGAAACTGTAATAGGATACCAACATGAATCTATGTAACACATTTATGCATGAAAAATTATAATTATAGTTTCAAAACACCGTTCTAAAAAAAGTTCAATTTTTAGAACAATTCCACATAAAAAATACAAATTTGATTGTTTTTTCTAAAAAACAAACTATATTTTCAAAAAATAGTAAAAAAAGATCTAGTAAATAAGAAAATTCACCATATATAATAAATTTTAACACACCAAAACATGGTATAAACAAGGGAATAATAATAAGCTCTCTCACATAAAAAAATAATGAATCATGGGAATAATCATAAGATATCTCAATCAACCTAAACACTATCACCATGCACAAGGAACACTAAAATCAATCTGACATATGTGAATCATGGGATCTAAACATAAGGTTCTAGTAATAATTATTCTAAAATAATTTTTTCAAACCGGTTAAGAAATTATAAAAATTTTGGAATAACTCTTGGCCTTCCTTGGGCCCTACCATAATTTTTTTATCTCCCCCATAATGCATGGACACATTTTTAAAGCTCCCTAAGACTTTTTCTAAAGATCCTTCTACCCCTACAACGACATTTTATTTGTGTAAGTCATGTACATACACACACCCAAGGTCTCTCATGTGTTACTCAATTCCAAACACATATAATACATAACAAGTGAAAATCATAAAATCCAAGACAAAAAATCAAATTTCCCACTTTAATATAACAACTTCTCTAAGGTAAACTGTGACCATTTAATTGAAAATCCTTCCTTATTGAATTTGTTTATCAAAAAACCAAATAAAATTCATTTAAATCTATAATGTTTCATTGATACATTTTAATAAACACATGGAGTGAATCAAATCCAACTCACTTTGAAAATACACTTTAAACTATTAATTTTCCAACCCAAATAAAAATCATGAAAAAATGGATTACACATTAATAATCTCTCAATTTAGGGGAAATTTAATTAGAAAAAGAAATAAATATTTAAGGGAAATAAATAGAAAATAGATCATATATTGAGACACCTACCAGAAAACAAACCGAAACAGGACATCGTCGATGAAAGCCACTTGAATCAAATAAAAAAATCATCAATCCCATAAAAATAAAATAAAAAAACCAAAACTGCATTTAATAACCCTAGATTCATCCAAAATTCAAATTATGGTTTCCATGTTCCATGTATATAAAAGAAAAATACAAGATAGCGGGGAAGGATGGAGAAATAAAAAGCAAATCAAGCTTACCTTGATATAAATCAACAAAGGAAGAAATAAATCCTCCAAATTAAAAAATGGAATTTCCATATCCAAGGAAGGATGGTATCAAGTGATGGGTTAGAAAAATGAGGTAAAGGGGATTTAATTAAATTAAGGGAAAATGGTTAAAATTATCATTTTAATGAACATAATAAACCTCATGGTTTGGCAGCATTAGGAAAACTGGGTGGCAACCATGCAGGAGCCACTATATCCCCAAAAGAAAAGTAGCATGGTTTTTTCAGAATCTCACATTGTTTTATAGATCGATATCAATCCATGAAAACCCCCTATATCTGCCAAACATCACCCTCACACATTTATCTATATAGTTCAAAAAACAATATGTTAGCTATGCACCAATTATTATTTCCACAAAGCCTAGGGTTTTCACTCTGTAGACTCCCCAAAAACACAAAACAAAACTCAACATTTACCATACCTTTGACCTAATATTTCCCAAAATTTTCCCCACAATGACCCTTTATACCACTAGAATGTTTTCAAAGATCATTAAAAAAACCAAGTGAGGGCACATATCTCTCATTGAAACTTCCCACTCCTAAGTCTCATGGATATTGACACTGTTTAACCCTCTGGAGAATTAGTTGAACTCATATTATGATAATCCCAATTATGCTCAATTATAGTTTGATAATCCCAATTATGCTCAATTATAGTTTGATAATACCTATATTGATTAATGATTAATTACTTATTTCAGTATTTCTATACACCATGCACATATTCATACATAATAATATTTACATTATCTTCAGAGAATTCGGTTACTGGATGGATATATATTCTAACTTAACTCATTCTTCTAATAGAATGCTTAAACAGAAAAGTGGTCACCGTTATAGAACAAAGATACCGATTTCTAAAGTCCATCGTTATGTATAAGGTCACTGATACATCAAGTCCACCAGTACAACAAGACTACCATTACGTGAAGGTCACCGATACAGACAAGTCACCGTTATTCAAGCCTACTGATACAGACAAGTCACCATTATGCAAGCCTGCCGTTACAGACAAGTTACCGAAGGAAGTCTACTGATACACCAAGGAAGCTACCTATACATGAAGGCTACCAATATCCAAAGCTACCGTTTCAGAGAATCCGATGCTGCCTTAATTTCTTTATCCTTGTTTAATCTAACCAACGGTCATATTAGGTATATTTTAATGCTCTGTCATTTATTTATTGAAGGTTGTTGGATGTCAGGGAACCATACCTCGTACCTGCAAAAAGAAATCATTTCTTTTGCCGGACCTCATGCCATAAATATAAGAAGTCTCTATTGCTACAAGAGACACAAGATACATACAGAAGTGATCTAAAAGTGACATACACAAGAAGAGATCATACAGATATACATGCACGACCAAGAAGACACAGAAGCTCATACACACTCACGCTTACTCAGGAAGAGATCTTTACATTCATGAGGATTTTGAATAACTTCATCGACTACATTTTCACTATCTCTGAACCTGGATATCAAGAAGATGACACTCTGTTTTCCAGACAAAAACTAGAAGAGGACTCAGAACCATTTCTGATCAATCCAAAGGAGTCCAGAGCTACACTGCAATCCCTAGATCCATTCTAAACTCTATATCTTGCTCAGTGATTTATTATTTACATTATGAGCAGTGTGTGTCATCAATTTTAATTTACACATACACTGTCTCTTGAACCTTAACTGGAGGATCTGTAAATCCTCATTCAAACTCCTTACATCTTCTATTTCCCACTGTGGATAGTGGTATAGGTCGTGTGTGACCTGGAAAGCTATATTTGCTGTTGTTTTTGTTTCCCACGTAGAACTGTGGTAGAGGTCTTTGACCTGGACAGTTGTAAACTATTTTGAACCCCGATCTGGGGTGTGGATCAAATTTATATAATTATTTTAGAGGACTAAGTCTTAGCTTGAGACTGAACCTATTGGTTATATCTACTTTTCTTTGTTTAGTTTTATCAAAAAAAATTATTGTGACGCCCCAGGTTTTATAAACTAGTTCAAGTAAGAAATGTTATGCCTTTAATGATGTCTCTTGTTGTTTTTGTTGTGTTTTGTTGTGCTAATAAGGAATTTGAAATAAAATAAAACATGGAGAATAAGGTAAACTGATATATATTAAAACATTACTTTACAAAGAGACCCAACTAGTTGGAAATACCATGCACAAGACCTAACACAGCCACAACAAGACTACTAAGAACCACAACTCGAGTAATCGGATAGTCCTTGTCTTCAGAGTCCATCAGCGTGAAAAATATAACAGCCAGGGCCACAGTACACATGATCAACATCAATGGTATGAGGAGAGCCATCCTTTCTGGTTCAAGTGTTTTGTTCTTGTAAAATACCCCTACTTTTATAATGATCCTGTGAATTATGACCGTTGGAAAATATATCCGTTAGGTTTTCAAAACAACCTTTGGGTTTCGGTTGATAAAGTTTATCTATATATTAAAACTTGTTTTTAACGTTCTTATAATTTTATAATAATATGTCTAAAGTATGTTTCACAAAAGAATCATAGTTTTAAAATAAAAAGAGTATTATCGGAAATAAATCCTCTTGTTTTCACAAAATTCCGATGGATACTTATATTTTGAAAACTTAGTATTCTTTTTATAAAAGATATATTTAAAAGGGTATCAATAATAATATCTTTTGAACTCTAAAATTATGAATTGGGGAAACTTTTGATCTTTTAAATTTTATGAAAAGAGTTAGGTGCGTATTTTAATGATCCAAGTAGTTATACTAGTTTTGTATGAAAAATATGAGAGGTATATCTTTTAAAAGATTTATAGAAAAGGGATTTAAATTCTAAGTTAAAACTATTTTGTTGTTATAGTATGGTGAATCATTTTGTGCAAGTATTTATATTTTGAACTAAGAATACTTAAACTTGTTATTTCCATAGTCTAAATAAATTTTCTTAAATAAATTATGTTAATATGAAATATATTACACAAACTAGTTTAGATTTTTTTAATTAAAACTAATTGTATTTATTGAATGAACCCTCCTTTTTTATAAATATTTATACTACACTTCATTTTGAAAATAAGTATACTTATACTGGATGTTTTATAAATTTAAAAGAGTTTTTAATAAAAAAATTTGTTTGGGGCCCGGCCAAGCCGAGGGCATCCCTTAAGGGACAAGCCCTCTAGGCCGAGACCAAGCCCCAAGGGACCCGAGGTGTCGACCTTCGAGGTCCCCCAAGCGCTTAGTGGGTGTCCAACCGCGTCCCAAGCTGTGCGCATAGGTCTCTCAAGTCGCGCACAGGCCCGTGTGTAAGACTGCGGTGCGCTTTGCGTAGGGTTAGGCCGAAGCCCGCATGGGGCCCGTGTATAAGGCCCCGGTGTGTGTGTGTTTGTGTTATTGAACCGGAGGTGGCAGGCTTTGATTTATAAGTCGCGCCTCAACCGTGCTATGTTTCGATGTGGGACGCGCTCCGTGTAACTGCGACCGTCTGATCGACTCCCGTGTCGATCTCGACCGTCTGTCCCTTTTAGCCACTCGATCGCCCCGCGTTTCACCACGACCGACCGATCTCACTCGAGATCTAATCCCGACAATTGGTTTCTTTAAACCATTCTCTTTTTTTCCTTCTCGCGCCCTCCCCAGCCATTCGAACTCTCCGAGATCTAATCCCGGCCATCCCTTCCTCTCTCGCGTCGACCCCGTCATCTTCTTCCTCGAGTCGGCACCCGACCAGTAGGCCTGCAACCGAGGACGCCTCGGCCTCCCTCCCCCGCACTGCTCCTTGACTTCCGAACACCCCCTCCTAGGTCCCTATTTTCCCGTCTTCCCCACGTCGGTCTATGCATGGGTCGAGTCACCCTTTGTGCACAAGATCCCTACTTAAACCCCCCTGCTTCTTGAAGTCCCGGCGGCTTCTTCTTCTTCCTCCTTCATCTACCTCGAACTCCCAGCAAACCAGCACGATGCACCTGTCCAAGCTTCCTCCTCAAGCACTGTAAGGTTCCTTGCATGCTTTCCATATTTTTAAGAAAATATTCATTTTTATACTCCCGGTAAATACATTCTACATCTATATATATATACTTAAAGTGAACCCCTCGGTTTTTCCTTCAAGGAGTTGGCCTTCATGTTCCCAGTGGTTGTATATGTAAGGGTGCGTATATACCTTGTTTCCATTTTTAGAAACCTGTATATACTGCTCATATGTGTATATGCAAATCCATCGGTTGTTATATATTGTGTATATACGGTTTCATATATATGTAAACGGTATATACACTTTGTGTAAGCACGTTTACAAATTCCCCGGGTTGTATATTGTTTTTGTTAAATGGTATATACGGTTTTATTTTAGGGTTTTCTAAAAGTATTAAACTTGTATTTAATGTATATGGTATGTATATATATAGATTCGAGAATGTATTCTCATAACTTAACCCGGCCTGTTTTGGGTATCAATATTTAAATAAAATTTTTAGATATATATTTACAAACTATGTTCTTTTAGTTTAAGTGAAGTTATGTTTGTAAATAAATCAAAATTTTATACATATGATTACGTTTATGACAAACCTTATATGGATTTAGTTTTCAAACTTGTAAGAAATTTATGGTTGGAAAGCTTCAGTTACCTAAGGGATTTAATAGACTTTGTTTTTTGTAAAACCCTTATATACACTTTGGGTATATATGGGTACGTGTATATGTATTCATATGAATAAATTCCAAACCCCATTAAATTCTTTTATAAAATAACAGGACTTAATTTATTCTTTGAAGCAGGTAAGATTTTATTAAGATATGATTTGTGTGGTTGTTAAACCAACGTATCTTTAAAATACACACAAGTGGACATGTTTTATTAAAGAGGTTTATGTAACATTGCCCCGATGAGTTCTATGATAAAACATGTATTTTGGTTCAAGGGGTCGTTTATCACCGTAACTGATTTCAGGTGTTTTCCTTAAGCATTTCTTTTTTTTTCCAAAAATTTATAATGACAAAGATTCATCATCTAGTATATCACTATTTTACATGCTTTAGTGAAAAGGATGTTGTACTAAACTATGTTTGTCATTGATTAGTCATTGGCATGTTTTTACAATGTGAACTGTCATATCATGTATTAGTAAAGTTTGTAATGATTCATTGTTTATTTTAGTTATTATTGTACATAATGCATGCTTATGACATATCACTAAATGAACTAAGAAATTTGGATTACCCAAAGTGGTATGGGACACCTTGGGTAAAAAATGAAAATGAATGGGATATTCAAGGTGGTATGGGACATCTCGAATATACAAATGGTTTAAGTAAAGCATGAACGATGTGGCTCACATGATAATAAAGGAAAATTTAAGGGTGCGCCCTGATAGCGCTCCAATGCATTGGGTAAAGGATTAATCTCTAGAGATAACTTTTTAGACTGATACCTTGGTGAATAACCTTGGTAATTTTTAACGACACCTTGGGGATGGACCTTGGTGAAAAGAAACGATTGTCAATATTGAATTCTGATGCCACATAATTCAAGTTATGTAACAAGTTCTTTCCAAGATAATGTTCTTTCACGACTGATGACTTTAAATTTTTCATAAAGTTCTTATTTACCTAGCTTAAAGCTTGAAGCATGACTAGTGTTATCACTTAATAGAATGGTAACTAGCATATGAAAATATAGTTGTTTCCTTGTGCGCAACTCTGATTATGTATTACTTTAATTGCTTAAATTTATGCTTAAGTAAATCATATGTAATACTTGTTCATAATAACCATTATCACTCCTTCAAGAATTGACATAATTGTTTCATGTTCTTCTTGAAAACCTTGTTTGAGCATTTGTATGTCATATGTTGTAATTTTCCTTTAATAAGTGTTCAATCTCTTTAAAAAGTAATGTTTTCAAATGTTACAATGTTTTAATTTCTTTTTAAAAACCCCTTACTGAGTATTTTAATGCTCACCCTACGTTTTGATTTAAAATTTTTAGGTATCAGCTTTTGAAAGATGAAATGTTTCCGAATTTGCTGGTTTCCCAGAACCCGAACCACACACGATCCTCTGTATGGGACATGATGTGTTGTTAACAAAGTGTATTTTATTTTAAGATAACACATCATGTTCAGAAGGCACCGACCCCTATGGTTTCTGGGGTTGGGGTCTCTACAGTTGGTATCAGAGGTTCAGTTTGGATAACTCTGGAAATCCAGAAACTGAAACAAAAATATATATATGTATATGTAATTCAGTTTTATTAAAAATTTGGGGTTTTCTTAAATTTTAGATGGAAAACGAAGGCACGAGTCTCTTATCTCTCCCCACAGAGGCCCTAGAGACCATTGTGTCTTTAGCTAGCTGTGAGGACTTTCTAAACTATTCCCATATCCACATGATATGCAAACACCTTTTCGATGTGTCCAATTCACCACGGGTGCTTCAGCTACACCAAGGGGTAGGAATAGATTACCTCCTTATGATAATAACCCAGTTTCCCTCCTATGTACGTCGAGGAAGGTACTATGAGGGACTTTTCCGGATTTTCACGGCGGGTGAGAGCTTTGGCACTATGCTTGATAACCCTTTTCAAGAAGCTGCTGCTGACGGAGACCTTCGAGCGGGCTACCTTTGTCAGATTTTAAACTATGGCTTCTAGGGTCTGTTGTTGGACTTATGGAGGCTAGAAAACGAGTCCACCCGATTGTCTTACAGACGACAAGTGTATGAAGATGTATCTCAACTTCATGCCCCCCATGCTAGACTCATAAGACATCATAGGTGCCCTCATGAGTTTTCCCCTGAATGCTCAGCCAGTGTTTGGTATGAGGAGTTAGGGAGTTTTGCTTCTCTGTGTGGAGTTCGTTTAGTCAATGGATAAGAGAAACTCAAGCAATAATAATAATAAATGTATGTTTATTGAAGTGTTGTCTTTCTGCTTTCCTTGTCCTTACTTTGTTTTTGTCCTTGAATGATTTTCAAGTGTTTGAACTCATGTCTTAAAACATTCAGATGGAAGGACAAACCCACCTGTTATCTCTTCCCACTGAGATTTTGGAAATCATTGCGATCAAAATGTTTGTGGACGAGTATGACCCCTTCGCAAATTTGCGAAGAACGTGCAAGAAATGGTTTGAGATAACAAATGGTCCCGAGATTCTCTGCACCTGCCAGGGGAATGCCTCCATCTATTACCGCATTGGCTCTACACAGCTAGCAGGACATGAACGACGAGGAAGTTACCACGAAGGGCTCTTTCTATGTTTTACCCTAGGCCGAAACTACACGGCCAGAGTGAAATTTCAGGAGGCTGCGTTAGAGGGAAATCTTTATGCGGCTTATATGCTCCAACTTCTCAGCTTTAGCCTGTTTGACCGTATCTATGGTTTCGATATCCTCGACCGAGACATAATTCGGCAAGTCCTTCGTACATTGGTCTGCAAAGACATTTCAGAACTTTGTACTATTCGAGCTTCCCTCTAGAGGCCTGAAGGCCCGAAACATAAGTGCAACCCCTTCTGTCTTAGGTGTATGTGGATTAGGGGGCTGTAAAAGGTGAGCTTCGCTACGGGGATCCCTCTAAATGCACTTGTTGACCCTATTCGTTGGTGGAGGTGGTAAGAAGGTTGCAGAACCTTGTAGTGTTGTGAAATAAATTGTGAGGATGCAATTTTCTAAAGGGAGGGATAATGTGACACCTCATGTTTTATAAACTAGTTCAAGTAAGAAATGTTATGCCTTTAATGATGTCTCTTGTTGTTTTTGTTGTGTTTTGTTGTGCTAATAAGGAATTTGAAATAAAATAAAACATGGAGAATAAGGTAAACTGATATATATTAAAACATTACTTTACAACGAGACCCAACTAGTTGAAAATACCATGCACAAGACCTAACACAGCCACAACAAGACTACTAATAACCACAACTCGAGTAATCGGATAGTCCTCGTCTTCAGAGTCCATCAGCGTGAAAAATATAACAGCCAGGGCCACAGCACACATGCTCAACGTCAATGGTATGAGGAGAGCCATCCTTTCTGGTTCAAGTGTTTTGTTCTTGTAAAATACCCCTGCTTTAATAATGATCCTGTGAATTATGACCATTGGAAAATATATCCGTTAGGTTTTCAAAACAACCTTTGGGTTTCGGTTGATAAAGTTTATCTTTATATTAAAACTTGTTTTTAAAGTTCTTATAATTTTATAATAATATGTCTAAAGTATGTTTCACAAAAGAATCATAGTTTTAAAATAAAAAGAGTATTCTCGGAAATAAATCCTCTTGTTTTCACAAAATTCCGATGGATACTTATATTTTGAAAACTTAGTATTCTTTTTATAAAAGATATATTTAAAAGGGTATCAATAATAATATCTTTTGAACTCTAAAATTATGAATTGGGAAAACTTTTGATCTTTTAAATTTTATGAAAACAGTTAGGTGCGTATTTTAAAGATCCAAGTAGTTATACTAGTTTTGTATGAAAAATATGAGAGGTATATCTTTTAAAAGATTTATAGAAAAGGGATTTAAATTATAAGTTAAACTATTTTGTTGTTATAGTATTTTGACTCATTTTGTGCAAGTATTTATATTTTGAACTAAGCATACTTAAACTTGTTATTTCCATAGTCTAAATAAATTTTCTTAAATAAATTATGTTAATATGAAATATATTACATAAACTAGTTTAGATTTTTTTTAATTAAAACTAATTGTCTTTATTGAATGAACCCACCTTTTTTATAAATATTTATACTACACTTCATTTTGAAAATATGTATACTTATACTGGATGTTTTATAAATTTAAAAGAGTTTTTAATAAAAAAAAAATTTTGGGTCCCGGCCAAGCCGAGGGCATCCCTTAAGGGACAAGCCCTCTAGGCCGAGACCGAGCCCCAAGGGACCCGAGGTGCCGACCTTCGGGATTCCCCAAGTGCTCAGTGGGTGTCAAACCACGTCCCAAGCCGTGCGCATAGGTCTCTCAGGTCGCGCACAGGCCCGTGTGTAAGGCCACGGCGCGCGCTGCGTAGGGTTAGGCCGAAGCTCGCATGGGGCCCGTGTATAAGGCCCTGGTGTGTGTGGGTTTTTGTTATTGAACCGGAGGCGGTAGGATTTGATTTATAAGCCACGCCTCAACCGCGCTGCGTTTCGATTTGGGACGCGCTCCGTGTAACCGCGACCGTCTGATCGACTCCCGTGTCGATCTCGACCGTCTGTCCCTTTTAGCCACTCGATCGCCCCACGTTTCACCACGACCGACCGATCTCACTTGAGATCTAATCCCGACCATTGGTTTCTTTAAACCGATCTCTTTTTTTTCTTCCCATGCCCTCCCCAGCCGTTCGATCTCCCGGAGATCTAATCCTGGCTGTCCCTTCCTCTCCCACGTCGACCCCGTCATCTTCTTCCTCGAGTCGGCACCTGACCAGTAGGCCTGCAACCGAGGACGCCTCGGCCTCCCTCTCCCGCACTGCTCCTTGACTTCCGAACACCCCCTCCTAGGTCCCTGTTTTCCCATCTTCCCCACGTCGGTCTACGCATGGGTCGAGTCACCCTTTGTGCACCAGATCCCTACTTAAACCCCCCTTCTTCTTGAAGTCCCAGTGGCTTCTTCTTCTTCCTCATTCATCTACCTCGAACTCCCAGCAACCCAGCACGGTGCACCTGTCCAAGCTTCCTCCTCAAGCACTATAAGGGTCCATGCATTCTTTCCATATTTTTAAGAAAATCTTCATTTTTATACTCCCAGTAAATACATTCTACATATATATATATATACCTAAAGTGAACCCCTTGGTTTTGCCTTCAAGGAGTTTTCCTTCGTGTTCCCAGTGGTTGTATATGTAAGGGTGCGTATATACCTTGTTTCCATTTTTCGAAACCTGTATATACTGATCATATGTGTATATGCAAATCCATCGGTTGTTATATATTGTGTATATACGGTTTCATATATATGTAAACGGTATATACACTTTGTGTAAGCACGTTTACAAATTCCCCGGGTTGTATATTGTTTTTTTTAAATGGTATATATGGTTTTATTTTACGGTTTTCTAAAAGTCTTAAACTTGTATTTAATGTATATGGTATGTATATATATAGATTCAAGAATTTATTCTCATAACTTAACCCGGCCTGTTTTGGGTATCAATATTTAAATAAAATTTTTAGATATATATTTGCAAACTATGTTCTTTTAGTTTAAGTGAAGTTATGTTTGTAAATAAATAAAAATTTTATACATATGATTACGTTTATGACAAACCTTATATGGATTTATATTTCAAACTTGTAAGAAATTTATGTTTGGAAACCTTCAGTTACCTAAGGGATTTAATAGACTTTGTTTTTTTTTTGTAAAACCCTTATATACACTTCGGGTATATATGGGTACGTGTATATGTATTTATATGAATAAATTTCAAACCCCATTAAATTATTTTATAAAATAACTGGACTTAATTTATTCTTCGAAGCAGGTAAGATTTTATTAAGATATGATTTGTGTGGTTCTTAAACCAACGTATCTTTTAAATACACACAAGTGGGCATGTTTTATTAAAGAGGTTTATGTAACATTTCCCCGATGAGTTCTATGATAAAACATGTATTTTGGTTCAAGGGGTCGTTTATCACCGTAACTGATTTCAGGTGTTTTCCTTAAGCATTTCTTTTTTTTCCAAAAATTTATAATGACAAAGATTCATCATTTAGTATATCATTATTTTACATGCTTTAGTGAAAAGGATGTTGTACTAAACTATGTATGTCATTGATTAGTCATTGGCATGTTTTTACAATGTGAACTGTCATATCATGTATTGGTAAAGTGCGCAATGATTCATTATTTATTTTAGTTATTATTGTACATAATGCATGCTTATGACATATCACTAAATGAACTAAGAAATTTGGATTACCCAAAGTGGTATGGGACACCTTGGGTAAAAAATGAAAATGAATGGGATATTCAAGGTGGTATGGGACATCTTGAATATACAAACGGTTTAAGTAAAGCATGAATGATGTGGATCACATGATAATAAAGGCAAATTTAAGGGTGCGCCCTGATAGCACTCCAATGCATTGGGTAAAGGCTTAATCTCTAGAGATGACTTTTTAGACTGATACCTTGGTGAATAACCTTGGTAATTTTTAACGGCACCTTGGTGATGGACCTTGGTGAAACGAAACGATTGTCAATATTGAATGCTGATGCCACATAATTCAAGTTCTGTAACAAGTTCTTTCCAAGATAAAGTTCTTTCACGACTGATGACTTTAAAGTTTTCATAAAGTTCTTATTTCCCTAGATTAAAGCTTGAAGCATGACTAGTGTTATCACTTAATAGAATGGTAACCAGCATATGAAAATACAGTTGTTTCCTTGTGCGCAACTCTGATTATGTATTACATTAACTACTTAATTTTATGCTTAAGTAAATCATATGGAATACTTGTTCATAATAACCATTATCACTCCTTCAAGAATTGACATAATTGTTTCATGTTCTTCTTGAAAACCTTGTTTGATCATTTGTATGTCATATGTTGTAATTTTCCTTTAATAAGTTTTCAATATCTTTAAAAAGGAATGTTTTCAAATGTTACAATGTTTTAATTTCTTTTTAAAAACCCCTTACTGAGTATTTTAATGCTCACCCTACGTTTTGATTTAAAATTTTCAGGTATCAGCTTTTGAAAGATGAAATGTTTCAGAAGTTTCCGGTTTCCCTGAACCCAAACCGCACAAGATCCTCTGTATGGGACATGATGTGTTGTTAGTAAAGTGTATTTTATTTTAAGATAACACATCATGTTCAGAAGGCACCGACCCCTATGGTTTCTGGGGTTGGGGTCTCTACATTTATTTCGCTGCTAAGTGCTTTAAAACATAAACTGTTTTTCAAAGTTACTCTGATAATTGAATTAGAAAGTGTTTGAATTATTTGTAAATCATTAGGATAGTTTCAAAAGCAAATCTGATCTTCTGATTAGATTAATTGGGAATTAATCAATCCCTTGAGAACCTAACTGAAAGTTTTCTTTAGTTAAAATTCACTACAATTCAATTAGTATGTTAAATTGGGGGATTTTATAAAAGGATTTTAAACAAAAATTTTAATTGGAACTCAATTCACCCCCCCCCCCCCCCTCTTGAGTGTCCACTCTGAACAACATTTGGTATCAGAGGATTTTAAAATATTTTCTGATGTACTCTGTTTTTCAACTGTGATTTTAGTTGTATTTTAAAGTTCTTAAAATTTCTATTATTTCTAAATTTTTATCTCTTTAAATTTTTTTTAACCTAGTTATCATGGATAACAGACTTGAAGGTGTTGCTACTAATATATCACCATTTTTCAATGTAAACAACTATGCTCAATGGAATATTAAGATGAAAATTAATTTAGAAATCATGGGTTTTTATATTTAGACTGCCATAGAATCAGAATATAAAATTCCCACTACTGTTAGATCTACTTGGAGTGAAGCTACTAAGACAGCTTACAATAATAATTACAAATATATGAATGCTCTGTATTGTGATTTAGTAGATGAGGAATTTAATATAATATCTGCTTGTAAGACTGCATATGAAATTTGGGGTACTTTAGGTGTTTCTCATGAAGGAACAACTAATGTTAATGAAATGAGATTGAACACCTATACTATTAAATATGATAATTTTAAGATGATGCCTGATGAACCCATTTCTGATATGTATCTCAGGTTTAACGAAATTGTCAATACAATGATCTCACTGGGAAGGAATATTCCATCAAAGGATCAGATCATGAGAATTTTGAGATGCCTACCTGAAAGATAGAGGGGCACTTCTGTTTCAATCAGAGAATCTTGTGATATTGGTGAACTGCCTTTCAAGGAACTTATTGGTAAGTTGATGATGTATGAATAATAACTTAAGGTAAACAAAGAAGAAGAATATGAACCAAAAAGGAAGTCAGTTGCCTTCAAGACATCTACTTCAAAGAATAAGGATAAGGAGAAACTTCAATATGTAAGTGATAGCTCAAGCTGTGAAGAAAGTGAAAGTGAATCTGCCAGTAATGCAGAAATGGATCACATAGCCAGAAGATTTAAGAAGTTTTATAGGAAGAAGAAGTTTTTCAGAAAATCAAATTATATAGGTAAGTATGAAAACAAGGGACATTGGAAAAAGGACTGGAAGAAATCTGACAAATCTGATGAAGTTGTCTGCTATGAATGCAAAAGAAAAGGACATATAAAAGCAGACTGTCCAAAGCTGAAATACAAGAAGAAATATTAGTATAAGGATAATAAGTATAAGAAATCCATGAAATATACGTGGAGTGATTATGAGGATAGCTCCAGTGAATCTGAAGCTTCTGAGACTGAAAACAGAAATAAGGAAAACATGTGTTTTATGACAAACACTTCTGAGGTACCATCTGAAACTCCTTCTTTAAAAACATATTATTCTAGAGATGATTCTGATTCTGAAAATATGTCAAAATATGAACTGTTTGAATACAGTGATATGTTGGAGGAAACCTGTAATGAGCTAAAACAAAAATACAAAGGATTAAAGAAATATTATGCTTTAACTGTTAAACATAAATCTGATCTTGACATAGAAATGGAAAAGAATGCTCAGTTGCTTAAAGAAAACATTGACCTGCAATTGTCAAATGAGAAACTTAGGAAGGATTTATAAAATTTCACAAATGGCAAAGATACTCTTACTCAAATTCTAGGTAAGAAGATTGCACCTAGATATACTACTGGTATAGGATACCAACCTGGACAAAGAAAAATTACCAAAACTAGATTTATTCTTAAATATGGACAGAATGTAGATAGTTCTAGTTCTGGAAGTCCATATGCTTCAACTAGATATATTCATAGTTACAGATCTAATAAGGTTTATCTATCTAAATCTTTTGATTCTACAAATCATATGAGACCCATAAGACAAATTTGGGTACTTAAAGTTTTATTAGCTAACCTGTCTGGACACAAGAAAATATGGGTACCAAAATCATTTCCTATCTAAATCTGTTTTGTAGAGAACCTTCTTAAAGAGCTCCTATAGAAAGACTTGGTACTTGGACAATGGATGTTCAATACATATTTCAGGAGACTTCTCATGCTTTAAAAGATTAGTCTGATTTGATGGAGGTTTTGTCACCTTTGGTGATAATTCTAAAGGGAAAATCATCGGCTTAGGACAGATTGGTAACACTGAATCAGTAATAATTTCTAAAGTTCTATTTTTTGATGTACTTAAGTATAATTTACTAAGTATTTATCAGTTATGTGATGATGGTTTTAATGTTAAATTTGAAAATGATTCTTGTAATGTTTTTAATTCTAATAATGCCTTAGTATTTTTTGCCTTGCGAAATGAAAATGTCTATGATGTTGATTTAAATTCTTTAGCTATGAAAAATATTACTTGTTTAAACGATTTTCATAAAGATTCTTGGCTTTGGCATAGAATATTAGGACACTACAATGTACATTCACTTAGAAAACTTATTAGGAAGAACTTAGTTGGAGACCTAACAAAACTTAAATTCCCAGGAGATAAAGTTTGTAATCCCTGTCAAAAGGGAAAGCAACATAAAGTTTCTTTTAAATCAAAGAAAGAAGTGTCAACTTCTCAACCTCTCGAGTTTGTTCACATGGATTTGTTTGGACCTTCTAGAGTTTCTAGTTTAAGTGGGAAGCACTATGTCTATGTTCTAGTATATGACTATTCTAGGTATACTTGGGTATATTGTCTTGCTCACAAAAGTGAATCTTGTTCTTACTTTGTTAAATATTCCAAGTCTGTAGAGAACCTTAGTCGACTTAAGATTAAAACCTTGAGAAGTGATCATGGTCGTGAGTTTGAAAATCATGAGTTTGAATCCTACTGCTCACACAATGTCTATAGTCACAATTTCTCTGCCCTTATGACACCTCAGCAAAATGGTGTAGTAGAAAGGAGGAATAGAACCCTTCAGGAAATTGCCAGAACCATGCTCAATGAGTATGACCTACTGGTTTATTTTTGGGATGATGCTATCAATATAGCTTGTTATATTATCGATAGAGTCTTGATCAGACCTGTTCTTAAGAAGACCCCTTATGAGTTGTGGAACCATAGGAAACCTAAGGTTAACTACTTCATAGTTTTTGGTTGCAAAGTCTTTATTCTTAATACCAAAGATAATCTTGACAAGTTTACATCCAAGAGTGATGAAGGAATTTTCCTAGGTTACTCTATTTCTATTAAATCCTATACAGTTTTCAATAAGAGATCCAAATGTGTGGAGGAATCTATTCACATCAAATTTTATGATACTGATCCACATGAACCTAAGACCTCTCTTGAAAATCTTGAAGATGATCTCTCTATTTTAAACCTTAATGATAAAGACAGTGGACCTGTAGTTAAAACATCCAGTTTTGGAAATTTTCCAGAACATACTTCTATTGATTCCTAACCTGTTGATGAACCTGAAATCTCTAGCCCTACCTTTTCGAAACCAACTAGGACTCTAAAGAACCATCCTTTAGATGCTATTGTAGGTAATCTAGATAGAGGAACACAGACTAGAGCTTCTCTAAGAAATCAGGTTGAACATCAAGCCTTTCTTTCATAGTTAGAACCTAAAAATATCAATGATGCTATCAATGATGAATTTTGGGTAATGGCTATGCAAGAAGAACTAAATCAATTTGAAAGAAATAAAGTCTGGGAATTAGTAGAAAGACCTAAAGACACTTTAACCATAGGCACAAAGTGGGTGTTTAGAAACAAAGTTGATGAATTTGGAAACATCATTAGAAACAAAGCTAGACTAGTTGCACAAGGTTATAATCAAGAAGAAGGAATTGACTATGAGGAAACGTTTGCACCTGTAGCTAGATTAGAGGCAATTAGGATCTTACTTGACTTTGCACCACATCTGAATTTCAAGTTATATCAAATGGATGTGAAAAGTTCTTTTCTAAATAGTTTTATTGTTGAAGATGTTTTTGTAGAACAACCACTTGGTTTCTCAAATCCTCACTTTCAAAATCATGTTTTTAAACTTTTTAAAGCTTTGTATGGTTTAAAACAAGCTCCAAGAGCTTGGTATGAAAGACTTACAAATTTTATTATTTCAAAAGGATTTACAAAAGGAATTATTGATCCCAATATTTTTATAAAAATAATTTCAAAAGATGTTTTAATAGTACAGATATATGTTGATGATATTATTTTTGGATCTTCTAAAAATTCTCTATGTACTGAATTTTCAAAGGTTATGAAAAATGAGTTTGAAATGAGCTTAATGGGAGAGCTTAAGTACTTTCTTGGATTTCAAATCTTTCAAACTAAAGATGGTATTATTTTAAATCAAATTAAATATAATAAGGATTTATTAAAATGTTTTGTTTTGGATAGTATTAAGGGGAGTTATACACCTATGAATACCACCTGTAAATTAGATATTGATGAAACTAGGGAACCAGTAGATCAAACTAATTATAGAGGTATGATTGGGAGTTTACTTTATCTTACTTCTAGTCGACCTGATATTATGTTTAGTGTATGTATGTGTGCTAGATTTGAAGCTAACCCTAAAGAGTCACACTTACTTGCTGTTAAAAGGATTTTCAAATATCTTAAATATACTGCTAATTTGGGACTGTTTTACCAAAAAGGACAATCATTTGATTTAATAAGTTATTCAGATGATGACTTTGCTGGATGCAATTTAGATAGAAAGAGAACATCTGGAACATGTCATTTACTTGGAATGTCCCGAGTATCATGGTCTAGTATGAAACAGAACTCGGTTGCATTATCTACTTCTGAAGCAGAGTATATAGCTGCTGGTAGTTGTTGTGCATAGATTCTGTGGATGAAACAAACGTTATTGGACTATGGATTTTATTTTAAACATGTTTCAATTAACTGTGATAACACTAGTGCGATCAACATCTCAAAAAACCCTGTGTCTCACTCTAGAACCAAACACATTGATGTTAGACACCACTTTCTAAGAGATCATTATCAAAGAGGTGATATAAATCTTGAATTTATAGGCACTGAACTCCAATTAGCTGATATTTTCACTAAGCCATTAAGTTCAGAAAGATTAAGTTTTATTAGAAATGAATTAGGAATGATAACTTACTCTTAAAACCGTTAGGATAAACCTCACCGTTAAGATAAACCTCACCGTTAGGATAAACCTCACCGTTAGATAAACCTCGCCGTTAGGATAAACCTCACCGTTAGAATAAACCTCACCGTTAGGATAAACCTCACCATTATGATAAACCTCACCATTAGATAAACCTCACCATTAGGATAAACCTCACCGTTAGGATAAACCTCACCGTTAGGATAAACCTCAACGTTAGATAAACCTCACCATTAGGATATACCTCACCTTTTAAGGACACCTCACCGGTACATCTCTCATGCTGTTTTACAATTTTTGTATTAAGGCCGAGACTTCGAATCATTTTTAATATGATATTTATTTTATATATGAATCCTAAATGATATTAAACCTAACTCTAGATATCATTCAATCACCGTGAACCCGTCTGTTTGAATCCCTCCTACCTAAAACCTCTCAAGCTCGCAAAACCCTAAGCCTCAGAATCTAAAATGGCCCGTGTGAAGCGACCCTCAGTGGATGAAGGTAGAGATGCGCCGCAAGCTAAGAAGAAGAAATTAACCAATTCTGGTGCTAGTGGAAGCAGTAGAGGTGTTGTTCGAAGGAATGTTGTGAATCCGCATTTATCGAAGCGAGAAATTGTACTGGAAAAGGAGTTATGTGCAGAATGGCTGTTGGAAAGTAAGTCCTTGATTCTGAAGATTTTACAAGAGCAAGGATGGCTCGAATGCTTCCTGAACAATAATGGACCATATTATCTAGTACTGGTAAAGGAGTTCTATGAGTTTTTCTGTTTTGATACTTCAGAAGAGGAGTATAGGATGATTTCATTTGTGAATGGTCAAAAGTTTTCATTTTCATCTGTTGAATGGGATGAGAACCTTAGAGTTCCTCATATAGGTGATTATGGATTTAATTCAAAATCCATACCTACTGCTAGTGACTTTTTCAAATATGAGGATGCCTTGTTAGAATTGACAGGATATGGAACTCCTAGAAAGATCATTGCTGCAGAAATGGCAGGGGAGGATAAACTACTTTTTAAGTTCATTCAACATGTGATTAGTCCAAGGAGAGGAGATTTTGCTACCCTCAGATTTTAGGATATTTATTTACTGTATCTATTAAAGCATGGAGTAAAGGTGAATTTGAGCAGATTGCTAATGATTCAGATTGAGGATATGACTGGACCTAAGTCTAAGTCCAATGAACTATTCTTTTCTAAGTTGATTTCTATTCTGTTGAAGGCAAATGAGGTAGCTAGACCTCAGGATGAAACTGTTGTGGTTAAGGATAATTTTTGCATCACAAGGACTGTTTGTAAGTATATGAAAGTCAGCTGGAACCCTTGGAAGAAATCATGGGTTAATGATGAAGGTAAAGTCTATGACAAGTACAGTCCTGTGGACCATCCTTCTAGACCAAAGGATGTGAGGGATCTTGGTCTTGGACTAGATGAGACAGAACCAGTCTACAGTGATAATGAGGCTGAAACTGAAGAGGAAGAGACATCAGTTGAGGAAGGAGGAGATCCAGATTTACCTCCTAGTCATGCGCATCAAAATATTTCATATGGAGCAACTAGCCCTCCAAATGAACTACCAAGTAGAGAAACTGTTCTGAAGGATAGTGATACTGAGTACACTGAAGAAGAAGAAGAAGAAGCATATCAGAATGTTGTCAAGGACACCTCTGAAGAGGATGAGGCAACCGAATCCAATCATTTTGTTCATGGAGAAAAGGAGGTTGTTGCTGAAGTATATGATGATGAAAATAAAGAAGAAGAGCTCTGTTTGAGCCCTATGATTGATAATACAAACAAGATTGTGCCTGTTCAGGTAACAGAAGTGGCATCTACTTCCATTGATGAGAGAGTCATTGATGACTTATAAAAGAATAGGACTAACCCTACTGTTGAACTATCAGAGAAAATGGTTGTTGCATCTGTTGAAGTTTCATAGGAGGTTGTAGAGTTACCTCGAGCAGAATAGTTAGAGGAGATTCCTCAAGAGAATGCTCTAAGTGAGGGGGATCATCTTGGTTCGGTTTCTGTGTTGTATGACATTGAAGTTTGGTCATCAGATCTAGGATATATGGTAATTGTACTCAATTATAGAGATTCTGATGAGGAAGACCAGCCCCAAAGGGATTCAGTTATCCTACCTGTTGTGGCTGAAAATTTGGCAACCAAGGAGGACCTTGTGTCATTAAAGGCTGAAATGAAAGAAGCACTAAGAGAATCAGTGATAGAATCGAAGAAAATCCTAGTTGATGAAATGAGGAGTGTGGAGTAATCCCTAGAGCTATATCTGAGATGTGTTGTGTCTAGTCCAGTGAAGGAAATGATGGATGAAGTTAAAGAATTCCATACTCAAATTGAGAGTTGGACAGGAGCTGTGGTTTCTCTAAGACAATCGATTGCTTCATTGACTACCATGAACATTTCTCAAACCCAAGTGAATACTGATATCAGATATATCAAATAATTAGTCAAGTAGTTTGTGGAAGTATTTGAGGCTTTTAAAACATCAGTCAAAGAACATTTGAATAGTCAAGATGCACTTGTTTAGAAGGTGGTTAGTAATTTGACACAGTCTTTCAAAGAGATAGTAGCTTTCTCGGTAAAACCCCTTCCCTCATCCAGCTCCACTGTGAACATTGACTAGATCAGAAAAGTGATCTAGGAAGAGTTGGCTAAGGCCAGTACCAGTGGCACCTCGGATACTCAAATCCTTACTACCACTAGGGAAGTTAGCAGTTTTGTTCGTGATCACCTACGGGCAGCTACTGCTTCTCAAGAGGCCATTAAGAATAAGGTGGATGCTTACATTGAGAAGGTCTATACCAATCATCAAATGGCCAACCATTTCAAGCTCTTGATAGAGAATATGAATTTTCCTCCA
Organism: Viscum album; assembly: GCA_963277665.1. Lineage (NCBI taxonomy): Eukaryota > Viridiplantae > Streptophyta > Magnoliopsida > Santalales > Viscaceae > Viscum > Viscum album. The sequence goes on from OY728164.1 coordinate 787,493,295, forward strand.
GTGACTCAAGATTTCAGAGAACAAGTTAGTAAGATCAGGGAGCTTACTCCTGCCTTGGATAAATTCATTGAAAATAGAGATGATTTTATGTCAGCAATGGAGAGAGTAGGTAGTATTATTATATGTTTTAGGAACCTGTTTCTACCATTCATGCATGTGGATTCCAGACCTGTGATTGTACCTCCCGCTCTTCCTGCCTCTGCCTCTAGGAGTACACCTCACTTGACTCAAGTTCCGGATATTCAAAGCTTGACACCTATGATCCCACAGAGGAGCACAAATTTCAGATCTAGTGCAGTTTCAATGGCTGACCCTCCAGTTGTTCTTTCTGCTATTCCCAACCCATCTACTCAATTTGAACCTGCACCCTCTTCTGGTCCTAATGAAAAGACTCCTGTTCAAGAGGAAGATTGAGTGATTCTGGATGTTTTTGATAGGATTCACTTGTATTTTTGTAATAATGACTTTATCAGTTTGTACCTTTTGTGATTTAATGGAAATTTACTCTTACATTCTCCACTTTACTATGTTTCGTTGTAATCTGTTCTCTTTTAGTCTCTACGTTTCTCTAATTCTACCCTTATTTTTGTTAATCACAAAGGGGGAGAAACATGAGAACTTTGTTTTAAAGTTTTTTTTTTTGGAAATTCTTCCTCTGACACCATTTTATTTTTCTTAATACTTTGGCATAAGTTGTGATTATCAAAAAGGGGGAGATTGTTGAACCCTCTGGAGAATTAGTTGAACTCGTATTTTGATAATCCCAATTATGCTCAATTATAGTTTGATAATCCCAATTATGCTCAATTATAGTTTGATAATCCCAATTATGCTCAATTATAGTTTGATAATCCCTATATTGATTAATGATTAATTACATATTTCAGTATTTCTGTACACCATGCACATATTCATACATAATAATATTTACATTATCTTCAGATAATTTGGTTACTGGATGGATATATATTCTAACTTAACCCATTCTACCAATATAATTCTTAAACAGACAAGTGGTCACCGTTACAGAACAAAGCTACCCGTTTGTAAAGTCCACCATTATGTATAAGGTCACCGATACATCAAGTCCACTGGTACAACAAGTCTACCATTACGTGAAGGTCACTGATACAGACAAGTCGTCATTATTCTAGCCTACCGATACAGACAAGTCACCGTTATGCAAGCCTACCGTTACAGACAAGTTACCGAAGGAAGTCTACCGATACACCAAGGAAGCTACCTGTACATGAAGGCTACCGATATCCAAAGCTACCGTTCTATAGAATCCGATGCTGCCTTAATTTCTTTATCTTTGTTTAATCTAACCAGTAGTCATATTAGGTATATTTTAATGCTCTTTCATTTATTTAATGAAGGCTGTTGGATGTCAGGGAACCGTACCTCGTACCTGCAAAAAAGAAATCATTTCTTTTGCTGGATCTCGTTTCATAAATATAAGAATTCCCTATTGCTGCAAGAGACACAAGACACATACAGAAGTGATCTACAAGTGATATACACAAGACGAGCTCATACAGATATACATGCACGACCAAGAAGACACAGAATCTCATACACACTCGTGCTTACTCAAGAAGAGATCTTTACATTCACGAGGATTTTGAATAACTTCATCGACTACATTTTCACTGTCTCTGAACCTAGATGTCAAGCAGACAACACTCTACTTTCCAGAAAAAAATCAGAAGAGGACTCAGAATTATTTCTGATCAATCCGAAGGAGTCCAGAGCTACACTGCAATCACTAGAGCCATTCTAAACTCTATATCTTGCTTAGTGATTTATTATTTACATTACGAGCAGTGTGTGTCATCAGTTTTAATTTACACATACACTGTATCCTGAAACATAACTGGAGGATCTGTAAATCCTCATTCAAACTCCTTACATCGTATATTTCCCACTATGGATAGTGGTAGAGGTCGTGTGTGACCTGGACAGCTGTATTTGCTATTGTTTTTGTTTCCCACGTAGAACTGTGGTAGAGTTCTTTGACCTGGACAATTGTAAACTATTGCGAACCCCGATCCAGGGTGTGGATCAAGTTTATATAAATTGTTGAGAGGACTAAGTCTCAGCTTGAGACTGAACCTCTTGGTTATATCTGTTGTTCTTTGTTTAGTTTTATCTAAAACCTTTTTATTCCACTGCTAAGTTCTTTAAAACTTAAACTGTTTTTCAAAGTTAGTCTTATAATTGAATTAGCAACTGTTTAAAATATTTTTAAATCATTAGGTTAGTTTCAATAGCTAATCTGATCTTCTGATTAGATTAACGGGGAATTAATCAATACCTTGAGAGCCTAACTGAAAGTTTTCTTTAGTTCAAATTCACTACAATTCAATTAGTATGTTAAATTGGGGGATTTTAGATAATGATTTTAAACAAAAAATTTAATTGGAACTCAATTCACCACCCCCCCCCCCCCTCTTGAGTGTCCACTCCGACCAACAGACACTATGCCACTAATGCAGACAGGATAATTGGATCAACTTAACACATAACACCTTGTTCTAATTATCAAAAATATGAATATCTTTCTCCATTACAGTGGTATCAGGATCTAACTCCAAATCTACACACTCTATTACATGAGATGGGTCTAGATGTTATTTATTCAATTAAGATATGAAATCATAGATCAATTTAATCCACTAAGGTGATTACAGTAAATAAGCTAACTTTTAAAGATACTTAATAATCTAAAATTATCAAAAATAACTCAGTCTCATCATCCCCTACTTTCCTAAGAAATGATATTCTGGTCAAAAAGATAAATGAAGAAACTCCTTATCACCAACCAAACACACAACTAGTGATGAATATGATTGGTATACAATTTTTGGCGAATATGACCATTAAATGACCATTTTAGGGTCAATTAGAACATCTTTTTTATTCTCCAAGATGAGTCTTAGACCCAATAAGAAACACTCACCAATATCAGCTCAACATAATGGGGACTAACATAATCATCCATACAATTCCACAAAGGGGCCATATTTATTGAGCCTTGTAAAATATTATTATATGATATTCTACAAATTATAGGTACCTTTCCCCTAAATCCCAAAAGGTAATAACTCATGCATGAAACATATCCTCAACAATTTGGATGGCCCACTCAAACTGACCATTCAATTGCAAGTGATAAGTATTGCAAAATATTAACTCGGTTCCCATGGATTCTTGAATACTATTCCATAATTGAGAAGTAAAATGGGTAACCTAGTAAGTAAATATCACTTACTGCACCACATAAATCCTAATGATCTCTCATATATACATGTTCACAAGATCCTCTAACTTCATCGACTATCTATGGGAAGATAGTTGGTTGAATTTGTTAGCCAGTATATTATTGAAAAAATAGAATATTTATTAGTATTATTATGAGGTTTCCTGATCAAGAAATCCACAGAGATATCATTACACTTTCACAGTATAATGGGGAGATGATGAAGAAACCTGGTTTATATGTGATTCTCTTCGTTGATATATCATCTGGTAAAACCATTAGATACAAGATCCATAACCAATCATCACATCCCAAACCACCTTAACTGAATCATAAATGTATATAACATCTTGGTATCTCAAAATTAAATGACCCATCTAGAATAATTCCCCTTTTTCATCACCTATTCCCACAAGTTCAAGGAAAAAACTAGACACGTCTTCATGAAGAGGGTACCATTGGGATATCGAGACCAATCACCTGAGTACTACCCAGTATTTATAACACTGCTAATATAACTAAATCTAGGTTTGTATTTATTCTCACAATAAACTTGATAAAAATTATAAATTGTAATGTGAATATTTTTTAAATAAACCCACTATCTATCCTCCAACATCTCTAAATGTAGATCACTAAATTGACGCATCAATATATACTCATACACTAATTATCTAACTCCTTATATTGGTAGAATTTTTCTCAAGGAATCAGTGTGAACATTCCCTTTCTCATGGGTATAATAGATATTTAATTCAAGGGTCTAAAGGTACTCTTCCCATCATCATTGTATGAGGTTCATGTACCTCTAGTGAAGATATACTTCCGGATCATATAATCCAAGTAAACTATAAACCATTCCCTGAAGAGGTAGGGACACAATGTTTTCAACACATGTATCATGCATACTCACTCAATCTCATTGGTGGGGTAATTCATCTCATTTGGGAATATAGTATGAGCGATATAAGACACCACATAATCCTCATGCATTTTCACACTCCCCAACCCTACACCTAAGGAATTAAATTCACTACATATCACTTCCCTTGATCTGGAGGAACCAATATTCGAGATTATGTAAAATGAACCTATAAATACTCAAAAATAATGTTTTCACTTATCACTCCACTCATAATTCACCACTTTATAATTCAACATTTTCATGAGAGAAGCTATACTTGAGAAGTCAAGAACAAAAAACCTATAATACTCATCCATGCTTAACAATATCATACTCTTAAAAATATTCTTCTGCCACTCCTAAGGAATAACCAATTAGATATTGTTGAGTTATATAGATACCCCTTTCTTAGATATCACATAGCATAAAAAATTTATCTCTTTGATATAGAACTAGATCTTGGAAAACATGACATACAGGTGATGATCTGTCAGGGATTCCATAAAATCACTCAGATGATCCTTCTTCATATTGGAATACACAAATATTTCATAAAAAACCTGGATATTAAGGTGTATAAAAATTGATGAAGGGTCTTGTTAATCAATGACATAAAGACCGCAAGATAATTTTTGAGTCCAAAAAACATTACCATATACTAAAATTTCTCATAACGACACCTGAATGTGGTATTTGGAACATCCTTTTCTCATACCTTTAATTTATGGAATCTCAACCTCAGAAAAGTATTTGAAAACCATTGGTATCTATTGATTTGATCAAAAATATCATAAATTCATGTTAATAAGTATTTTTGTATTAATTATCACTTGATTCATCTTATGATATTTTATACAATTTTGAAGACTCCCATCGACATATTTTTAAGCTAGCACTAGTGACACCCATGGAGACACGCTATGATGGCTAAAGCACATTCTCTTAGGGTCCTCTAATTTGAAATATAACTCATTTTACCTAACATGAGACATATTATATAATATAAGATAAATGGGTCTTCTCCAAGGGAGTATATTGATAATTAATTTGACATATCACTTGGTAAAAAACTATTAAAATCATTCGGATGCACCACGAGGTACTGATTCACAACCACTGGATGATGACCATTTGAACCCTACTCCCTACCATTAAGGAACAACTTGGATGAATAACACACGATCAATCAAACATCTTGAAAAACTGGTCCTACCCTCCCTAAACTCATATCCCACTCACCCGATTATACAAGGGTTTCACAATCATAAGACAGAAAATAGACCATGCCATGATATTAGTCAATCTATGTTCTGAAACTGATTATCCAGTCCATAATTAACTAGATATCAATAATTTCAATGTCTAACATGAAGAATCCCCACACAAGCTCGACATCAACAACCTAAGCACAAAACTTCACATAGAATTCTACATCATAAACCACTTGACTGGTTCCCTATCTCGATTTATAACAAGACCTTAGAGCCACCTTCCTAAATTCTAAAGGTTATAGAATATATTAGGGGTCTATGGAGGTATCATTGGGTGGTCATACCCCCAATAAAATAGTTTTAAAAAAATAACTATATATGATCTATTAGAATAAACTAAAAGTGGTATAAATAAGTATAAACATGATAGATACCAAATAAAATGAAATATAGGCCCAAATATCCTTGTCATACATCAATTGAAAACATAGTAGGGTACCAAAAACATTTTACCATACCAACAAACATATTCAATGACATGTTCTTGTGGTTTTATCAATAGAATATAAATAAATAAATTTATAAACAATATATAAATAATACATACTTTGGCCTAATATTGAAATGCCTCTAATCACATATTGTGGATCCAGCCAACCCATGTACCATGTCCATACTATTATTGATACCTAGGTCTATAACCCCAATTGAGAATACCTACATCAACTGGTCCTAGTGTATCTCTAGTCACAACATGATATCATTCCAACCATGTAAATACCATATCTTGGTGTATCCCATTAATCCCTTATATTTTGGTTCAATCGGCCAAAAAATCATTGTGAAGGGCTCAATATCTAGATCCCTGGAATACTGGAAATATCACCAAACTCCATGAATAAATAATGGCTTGAGGTTCATTGTTGACATCCCAATAAGTCACTGAATAGAAGCCCCCTAGGTAATAGTGCTAAAATAGCAGATCCCAAGCATCATAGAAATTCCTATCTAGAACAAGAGATACCATCAATATTGATAGGCTTAATTTGAAGTATTACCTAATCATATCATAATAATCATAATTTTAATAAAAAATAATACCCCAATCTTATGCAGCTAGATCTTAGTCATGCTAGGAATCATAGGGACCCATGGAATCTAGGGAATCAAATTTAGACCTGAGGTTGAATCCTGGTGTCCTAGGAATTTTTCACATGACTCGATAGCTGGATACTTGGATACAATCTAGGCATCCATGAAGATGTAATCATCTAAACCATGTCACATAGTACCACATATGGCCCAAGTCCAGATCCCAAGAAGAACCAATGGACTTTAGTAACATACCATTATCATCACTTCAAGACCATATTTTCGGTTTCAAGGGGTAAATTTGGGCACCATAGAAAAACATAAAAAATATATAAAAAGGCATAAATAGAAATCATGGGCTTTCTGAATTTCTAACCCATTCTCATCATTACCGCCCCATTAATGCTTAGTAGTTTTGTGTAGGCACTAATGTGACACCCTCTATCATCATTATCCACTTCATACATAACCAATCAAGTCGGTGTAGTTACCAAGGCACCCACTAGTGTCTCCTAGGCCACATCATAGTACATGAATTCTTACATAGGTCCTTAGTCTATGTCTATGTATCATGTCAAAGCCCAATGCGCTCAAGATTTTGTATCCCAATATATAATCAATAGGGTTGCAAAACCTATAAGACTACATGAGTTTCTTCATATATGAAAACACTCAAGATATGGAACATGACCTATCTTAGTCCTCAAGGTTCAGTCTGTCATTTCACTCACCAAACCCATGCCCATTATAATTAAATCCAAGAACCACACCATATGTTGATAGTATTAAGGGCCACCTAACCAACATCCACAACCTCAACCATCAGGGGATGATACATATAGCTAGATCACAAGAAACTGTCATGGACCTTGGATCTCTATAGTGTCCAACGGATATCATTTAATCAACCAATTTAATTTATTTAAAATTTAGAATTAAATTTACTTATTTAAAAATTATTTTAATTCAAATGTTGATCTCCTAAAGCTAGTGAGGATACATGCTACTAGAAATATAATCAAATGAATAAACCATAGGGTGTTTATATGAGACACCCTACCTAGTTTTAATGATTTTTTAATTATTTCCATGGGATGGTAACTACTACCAAGGTCCGTTGAGTTCCTTCCATCTTCATCTATGATCAACCGAACCTATATTATCACCTTGATCTCTAAAAGTTACTACTACACAAGAAACACATCCAAAAACACCCTAAGGGACCATATCAAACCTCCATCCCTATTTTTACTGATATTCCTAACTGATGATATTAAAAAAATTAGAATTTTATTAAAAATTAGGAAAAACCCCTATGAAAAACCATAAAAGTGAAATACCTTATTGAATCCCTAAGAAATAATATGCAGATGGAATCTTGGGATTCTCCCATCTTAGGATGTTTAAAAGAAACTTGAGAATCAATATATTTTACCTTTATCTAGTTTAATTTATAAATAACCCTTCATTAAAAGAAAATAAATCTAGGATAAAGCGTTGTAGAAAACTAATGGAGCTTACTGATGTAGAAGATGCACCTCAAACCACTGAACACCGTCCTAAAAAATTACCCATTGATAAAGGGAACCGAATCATCAAAAGGGGATTAAGGATGGGTTTCATCATAATAGAAAAAATATAAAAGGGGATAAACCCCTCTAAAACTTAGGGGGAAGGGTAATTTCCCCCATTCAGTGATCCCATCAACAAGCCAGTGGCTCTAATCAGTGGCTACTACCACTACTATATACCACCTGCTAGCCTGTAGACCTACTACAACATCCACCCAACATCTCCTGAGCCACCCCACTAAATCCCTTGGGTTCATCTAGATCAACTATCCATACCAAAACACTCAAAAAATCCCTACCACTAAACTTGAAAAATTCAAATTCCCCTTTTAATTTCAATGATTCATATAGTCATAGGGTCTTACAATCACTCTCCCATAAGACTTATCGACCCTAAGAATTATCAATGATAACCCATTCATATCCATCAATCTATCATTTTCAGGAATTATTTAATAAATATTCATATTCCAACTCGAAACATCAAAAAAACTCCTAAATAATATACTCTAATTCATGGATATTAATTCCCCAAATCACAAGCCAATTCCCACAACCATAATCAAAACATTGGGATGATGATTTTGCAATCTCATCCATTTAGAGACTCAATTAAAACATAATTAAATGGTGATACATTCAACATATGGTTCCGTCACTATAGGTATTACCTCATAATACCCAAATTTCTCTTTTTTGGTGCTTCCACCATTGTAATTCTCCATTATGATTCCACAAATGCATTTCTTAGATGTGTCGAACATAGATCCAATTGCACTATGCCTAAATATATGTAAAAATACTGGTCCATCCTCAGTACCTATCTTCACTCTCAATATCCATTATAAATAGATGAGCCTCCATAATATAAGTATATCATGAGCATGATCTCTTTCATTGAGAATCCACAAATAAATCCCATAAAAAATTTCATATCTAAAATGTCATACCCAATATTGTCTCTCACCCACCACATTCAATATCTCATAAAAACACAATATGGACTTCCTCTTGAAAACCCTTCCAAGAAACACTCATTTTCCACTATCGACACATTCCGAACTCAATCATAATGTCCTCAAGCCTAAAAGAATCTCAGGATCATACAAGCATGCTCACCAAACTCCATACATAAATTTTAGTTGCATTCCCTAGTTTAATCATTGATCTTCCATTTCCAATATCATGACATACTGTGAGCATCAAAACACTACCTACTGGATAACATTAGGGACACCTAAAATACAACTCAAGACTGATACCCACAATTAGACTCCACTGGATAACCATCCGAATTCATTCCTATAATTCATAGATGAATACATATATACTCAAATCCATTTACTCATTGACATAAAAAAACCAAATCGTCCATCCAATGACTTATCTCATAATACTGAAACACTTCCCTCATGAGGGCGACATGACTAAAACTCATATCTCTCTCTCAACTGAGGGATGATAATTACTTTATCACTATTTAAACAAACTACCATTTAATAATGAGGGTTACACCCTCAAATGTTCAATAGTGTACTCACTACTATGTGGATCAATTTATGCCACTCCCTGAGCACCATATCAAATGGTTTGATCAAAGGGAAATATATGTTGTTCCCTATGATCTATTCACACATCAACTCAGGATTCACCTACCCAACCTCAAATTGACCATATCATAATGAAAAATTCATTTTCAAAAAATAAATAACAATATAGGGAATTACATTATTCCATTCAAATCCCTTGGACACCTTGTGCACAAGAATCTCATAAACCACATCAACCCTTAGCTCACATAATGATGTTCTGATTCATAGTTAAAATATGCACCACACACAAATATCATGTACCCATCCAATTTAATCATAAAAAATAGTTAAAAAACTTTACCACTAGATTAACCACTATAATCACACTCCTATGAGTAATACACTACAAAACATAGCTAACTTATCTCCTCTGCAAGTCTACTCATCAACTCAATATCTCTCCTGGAACTCATCTCCAAAATCTAATACTTTACCTCTACCATGGTCTATATCTTTATCACCAATCACACTATTTCATTACTAAACCATAATAATCCATTATTTTCTCAAGGCATGTCAATCTCATCGACATTATTACCCGTCACTAGACACTGTTTTAAATCCTAGAGCATTTACTCACACCCAAACTACTCTCAAAAGAATGCACAAAAAATAGAACTTTAGGTAACTTATTCATGGAATATAAGTCATTATCATGATTATATTAAACATTAAATTTCACCTCCATGAATTGATCAAATATCCCAAAGCTCCAACTCATGTATTTTTCCTCCAATGCAACCATAATCCTAGGAGAACCCCTCTTACGGGAAGCCATCGATCATGGAAAGGCTCTAACTCACTAATTCCAAGTCGTATGTCTAGTTATCTTAGTCCTCCCACATATCCCATAGATCTAGTCTTGTTATGTTCATAACTCATGGGAAAAACTACAATGTCCTCATCCAAATTCCATATGACATCCCTCCTGCCAATTCCCTCTCAAAGGTCTCGTCTATATAATGACATCATATGCTAAAAAATTAGACCAAGGAATTGATTCCCAATGAGAACCCCTACATAGGATTTATCCCTTCAGAATCAAAATCTCAGGCTAACTCCTCATGAAATCATTAAGGACTATCCATGCCAAGTAACCACAATCATGAGGCTTGATAAAATATAATTCCATTTCAATTTATATCAGAAAACACCATGTAGCTCATTACTAGAATTTAAATATTATCGAGACCGAACTATATCAACCCACAAGGGGTTCACCATTAGGAATTCAATTTCATGCTTACCTAGTAGGGTCACTGCATACCCCAAACACAAAGGTAATGTGTCATCATCACCAATGAGAATATCTCTATAGAATACACATGACTTACTACTAGAGTAAAACATACATACAAGTCAACAAAACTATGCATAATTCCACCAAGTTCTTATATGGGAAAACACTATATAATTAGTTTTTGAATATTTAAACATAAAATACTAAGTCTTTAGTGAAAATAGTCACACTATCTAGTCTGTTAATGTTAATAATATGTTCATGATATGATGCATGTGACACCACTTGCTTCTATAGGCAAAGAGTCAAAAATTCTATCATTGAATTCATTCCAACAATCAAAAAAAATCAATAGCCCATAAACCATAAATAATAAACATTATATGCAGCGTTTTAGGTCAAAATCATATTAATTGTAACATCAAAAATAAAAAACATAAATCCCACACACCTAGTAACCTTGAATCCCACCAGAAATTGGTGTCATGATGCACCAATTTGAATTCCATCACAAGACCCAACACATTACTTAATATTAATTCTCTATGATCTAGAAACTATAACACAAAAAATAAAAATAAAAATCTCATACCTATTTGTAACTCCATAGGTTATATTCCACTCGACTTGTTCCCCATCTCAGTTTTCTTCAAGAACTTGGGTGCACCTCCTCGAATGTCAGAGGATGAAAACTAGTAGTAGGGGTCTACGGAGGTATCATGGGGAGGATATAATACTATAACATAATATGAAATAGGAGAAAAAGTAAATAAATAAAATCCATTATAATAAACAGAAATCATAATCAATAAGATATGTAATAAATAAAATACAATAACATCTAGAATAACCATGCAATTCATCAACCAACCACCCACTAGTATGGTCACATAAACATACTATAAGAAAAAAAAGAAATAAAAAATGAGGTATTTGGAACTACATAGAGCCTTACTTTATCTTAGTCTCCATCCTCACTCCACTCAATCATGTTATCCTATTTTTCAGCCTAAATCTGTGCCTAAAATAACTATGTGAGAGATTCTTGGATACCTATATGCAATGGAAGCCCAAGAAGTGTGTGAGTAAAATCATTAGTAGGGAACCATCAAGGTGTAATAATACCAACCGATATATAAAGTGATATGTTAATGTGACATTATCAACATAATATAAATAAGAAAATAGAAGAATAATAAATAAAATAAATCCAAAATACCTAATTCAACCTGATACTGGAATGTCTCTAAGAACATCATGCAGAATGTGTAAACCCATGTACCATATCCATATCATTATCATTACTTATGTCTATAACCTCTACCAACCATACCTTCTTTGTCCATTGATAGGGTGTCTTTGAGATCAACATGATATCATGCCAACCATATAAATATCACAACATGGCGTAACTGAGGATCCCTCGTATTCAGGCTCAACTGACTAATAACCCCTAATTAATTGATAAATGGATAGATCATAGTAATCCTTGTAACATCTCTCCAAGAATTATTTATAAATAATGGATCGAGACTAATTATTTATATCTTTGGAAATCATGGAATAAATGTTCTCCCCCAAGTCACCATTTAAAAGGGATCGATCCCATGCATCCTAGGAATCTGAATCTTGAACAATAGATACTATCAAGATCAATTAGATATATACTAGGGAATACATAGGTATCTTGTAATAATCATAATCATAATAAAAATAATCCCATAATCCTACGTAGTGGTTTCCTAGTCAGGTAAGGCATGAGAGGGACATGTGGTGACTAGGGCATCCCATATAAACATAAAGTCGAATCCTAACCACTCAATATTTAATCACAAGGATCAATATTTGAATCCCATGATACACATTTGTAATCCATGATGATGTCATCATTAAAGATGTAGCACACAGTACCATATGAGGCCTAAGGATAGATCCCATAAGTAACAACTGGGTATCCCTACCATACACCATCAACATCGAATCAGGCCCATAGGTTGAGTTTTAGGAAGCACGTATTGGAACTATAGATACATATAAAATTAATAAATGACAAAATAAATGTAATTATGGGGTTGGTTAGACTCCTTATCCATTATCATCATCACAACCCCCTTCAGGATTCTATGTTCAGTACATGTTATATATTCGCAAAAAATACCATATCTACCCAAAACATATATACCCTATTAGGGATGATAAGTTATCAAGTCACCCACTAGTGTTCCTAAGTTAATAGTATAGTAAAGTCACCCATATCAGGTTCCTCAGTCTTATTCCAGGTCTTAGGTCAAAACCCAACACTCTTAGCAGTTTTCATCCCATGAAATAATCAATAGGGTAGCATGGTTGTCCCAGCTACATGGGGTCCTTCATAAAAGAAAAAACTCTAGATATGGCACATGATCCATCCCAGTCCCTTTGGTTTCACTCATCTGGTTCACTAACTTGACCCATGCCCATTTCAATTAAATATAGTAATCACCCATCAATGTGCTAGTATCAAACTGTAACTAACCAATGGTCACAACCTTGATCATTAATGAATAAGGAATCAAGCTAGAGAATAAGGAATTATCATTTCCCTAGGCCATGTATAGGGTCCATTGGATCTCATTTAATCAAGAAATGAAATTAATTAAAATTTTGGAATTTGATTTATTAATTTTAAGATTCTTCTAATTTATAGGAATGATACCCTAATTTGATTAGGCCACATTCTAGATTACATATAATCAAATGATTAAACCATAGGGTGTGTATGTGATACCACATACCACATTTGTATGATTTTATAATTATTTCCAACGGCTAAAAACTACTTTTGGGCCCCATCGATATTTGTCCACCCTAATACATGATCAACTGAGCCCATCTGAATGTTTCAAGATCCAAAAACCATTATCATGTTGGAGATACATCCATTTCAATCCCAAGTTCCAATCTCAAACACATGAACCAATTTTGAGTTAAATAACCTACTAATGAATCCAAAAAAATTGTAAATAAAATTTAAAATTATGTAAAAAACCTATGAAAATATTCAATAGATACATACCTTATTGAATCACTATGCAACTGGGTGTAGGTTACATCTCAGGATTCCCTCATTCTGGGATGCATGAAAGCTCTTTGATAATCAATAAATTAGACCATACTCTAGTGAAATGAAGGTTGAATAACTAGGTTGTAGAAAAAAAAAATTGGAATGTATAAAATAGGATATATGGATCTTTCCTGAGTGGAAGATGCACATCAAAATCAACCCTTGATAATCGGATGAGTAGTATCTAAAGGGGAGGAAAAGGTTTCTCCATATGAGGGGTAAAATGTTGAAATGAGGATTCCCCCTCCTAAACTGGAGGGGGTAAAATGGTAATTTACCCTCTATAATGAGATCACCAAAAATAAATTGGAGGTCACCAACTAATTGGTGGTTCGAGGAAGTGGATCTTTCCTCTACCATACACCACTGGATAGATAGTGGAACTAATGCAGTAGCCATTCGGCCTCTCCCAAGGATCCTTTGAGACCCTAGATGAATCTCACATATTTATCCATGCCCAAAACACCTATTTAATGGAATTCAAATTCTTGGAACATGATTCCAAATGTCGATTTTCAAAATGATCCAACCACTACAAATGAATATTCAAATTTTCCCTTGAATTTAAAAGGCCCATATGAACATAAAGTCTTAAACTCTAGGGACTTCAAATCATTATCCCTTTTACATCCAAATGGGGTAAGAAGATCCATGGAAAATAGGATCAAATTTAATTGTGTTCCCATGTAATCAATGAACATTAATTATCTAAATGAATGGGAGGGACACATACTAAACAAGGATAAATTCATATATGTTATGATAAACACCATACCTCTAACTATAGATAGCCCAAACTCATAGCCCGCAGGTTCTACATCTATTGTATAAAGACTTCCCAGCTCAGACCAACCTTGGGAATTCTAAACTAAATGTGTTTTCCCATTGAATTGAGGGTGAGATCCCACACACTTAGAAGCATATGAACTCACCTACATCCCCTTAGACAAAGAGGAACCAATTCTAGTCCCCTAAAGGGAGGCCTTATAACAAGTGTTGAAGATGAACCGGATTCCCACACTTTGGTGGAAAGTCCAAAAAGCCTCTGGTGAATGATTTTTGGTATGTAAATACTTCCCACATTGAAATAAATTCTCCATATTATCCCTTGAAGAATCCATTAGTGTTTTACCCAATGACTACTGAGTGCCCTTGCTACTATCTTGACACCATTCATCTAGATTCCTTTTTTGTCTAGAGGAAGAACTCTATGTACCACCAATTATTGAAGAAAATCAAATGAGAATTTTATTACATAATAAATACACCTTTTCCATCTCCACTTTATCTACATCCTAAACATTAGTCAATAGGAAATAGAGGGAAAAAATATTTTAGTCTGGCCTTCCAGACCATTTCAAAATTCTCAAACATAAAATAGTCATTCATGAGGAACTCATGAGATAGATGAACCAGATCAGAAAATAGAGAACAAAACACTATCAATGAATATTCTGCTTTATCCAATGTATTAAACTCATGGTCCTTCATCACCTTTAGTGTACCTGGATAAAACAACTGATTTAATGACTTTTTGAAGGCAGCTAAGGTGAAATCCTCATGACTCTTCACTTTTACAAAGGATTCCCTGCATTTCATAATCAATCCATCAAACATGTAATTAGAGATTATTACTTCTTATGTATCATGTGTCTTTATAAAATGGAATATACACTCGATCCTCTTGATCTATTATTCATACTCATGAGTATATTTGTCATTATGTAATTCTGATGGACTCTTCTTACTAAAATTCTGAGCATATTCTACTATACATGTCTGAACTATTTCACACTTCTAGCACAGAGATTTGACATTATGGGCCACTAACTCCCCTAAATCAAGGTCAATAAGAAGAGTATCCTATAGAAGTTTCTCCAAAACACCCTCTCTTCATCTATAATAGGTCCTTATCTTTGGAATTTTATATAAAAAATAAGATAAAAAATCAATCAAAACGTATTTAAATGTTAATAAACATTAAATTAAACATAATAAACACTTATAAATAGCATAAAAAATCAACAAAAACACTTTAAAACAAATAAGTGGTGAGAACATCAACATTTTAATCATTTTTACAATGTGTAATATTTTCCCATTTATTTAATTAAATTGTGTGTCAAACATGTGAAATAAATTTTTTTTGATTTAATAAATGGTTGCACGGGATCCACAAGATTTATACTAATTATGGTACACAACCATTCACCTCTTCATTCCTTTACCTTCTCACCCTAAAACATAGAATTTCCAAAATAATGTCATGGGATATTTCTAAAATCTAAAACTAACTTTGAAACCATCAAATCTCATTAAAACCCCCCAAAATGGGTTCAAATTGTAAATACAATTCTAAAACACCCATGGAAAATCAAGTTTTGGCATGAGTAAGAAATGTCAATGAATAATATACACCTACATCCCAAGAAGAAACAATCTAAAGTCATTCCTACCACTACCCCCTTATAAAAAGTACCCTTGGGTTCCATTTTTTAATAAACAATCTCATTTGGAATGGACTCGACACCCGAGTAAGCATGAAATAAGGCCCAAAGAATGTTCAAGATATCCAATGACTATAATCAATCACTAATGAATCATAAATAATCAATTATGAACAATGTTTCCCTAGAGAAACTAATAGGACCCATCCATGAATTGTAATGCCAGGCCAAGCCATAATGTGATCATAAAATATAAATACACAGATCAGATTAAACAAAGAAATGACTAATAATAAATATCATAACATCATAAGTCATATATAAGACATATAGACAGGATATCCCTAGTAAAACTAAAAATAAGGAACAATAAAAAAATTCCAATAGATCATCCCAATGATACAAAACCCCCAAACTACTCCTTACAAACTGACTTTGTTATTCCATGTATCTACTACCTCAAAACAACCATAGAAAAGGGTAATAATGAAGTGACACCAAACCAAAGCTTCCATTTTCCTTACATTTTTCTTGTGAAACAATTTTTTCATACACCCAAAGGCATATGCATGGCATGGGGAAAAGCCTTGTAGGATACCACCATAAATCTATCAAAGAACTTTATCCAAAATAAATATATAAATCTAGTTTGAAAACTCATTTTTCAAAAGCAAGTTATAATTTAAAAACAAGTTCAATTGAAAAAAACTCTTTATAAATCTTTTTAAGTTGTAGAAAAAACAAACCATATTTTCAAAACATAGTAATCAATGATCAAATAAATAAGTTGATCCACCATGAATAAACATTCTCAACAAACCCAAACATGTCATTAACAAGGGAATAATAATAATCCCCATCTTATAAATAAATAATGGAACATGGATATAATCATAATATATCTTAATCTTCCAAGGCACTATCATTAAAAATAAGAAATATAAAAATCAAATGAGTATAGGTAATGTGCACCATGGGATCTAACCATAAGGCTTTAATGTAACTTAGTCTAAGTAGTGGTTTTCTAACAGCCTAAGTAGGTATAAAATATTTGGATTATCTCTTGGTATTCATTGAACCTATCCATAATTCCACGGCCTCCCTCACTCCACGTGAACACAATTTAGCAAATCCCTTAGCCTTGCTCCCAAATTCTCCCTATATCCCATAAATAATATTTTCTTTTTCTTATTCATGCACAAACACACACCCATGCTCTCCCATGCTCTACTAAATACTAAAAAAATATAACAAATTCCAATTAGAAAATACATGTTAACAAACCAATTTTTCCATTTTAATATAACACCATCATTAAGCTAAAACATTCACATTTAAATAAAATGCATTCCTTAAGGAAAACATTTTCAAAAACCACTTAAAATCAATTTAAAACCCAAATTATATTTTACACATTATAACAAACACATAGAGTTTATCAAATACTACTTTTTTAAAGATCTAATTTAAACTATAAATTGGAAGCCCAAATAAAAAACACAAAAATAATGAATTAATCCTCATTGATAACTCAAACAAGGTAAAATTAAATGAAAAAAAGTAAATCATGAAATAATGGAAATCCATTGAAAATAACACTTAGATAGAGACACCTACTAGAAAACAAACTGAAACATTTGTCATTTGATGATTACCAATTGAATCAAACAAGTTAGGAACTCACACACCTAAACCATAAAGAAACAATCCAAACCCTCAATTTACAACCAAAGATTCATCCAAAACATAGGGTATGGTTTCAACCTTCTCTAAAATTATAAGAACAATGTAAGATAAGGGGTGATAATGAGAAATCAAGACTAATTCAATATTACCTTGAAGAAAATCATCAATGGAATCAATAAATACACCAAGATCTATGGAGGAAAATCCAAATCCAAGGTGAGAGGGATGTGTGTGATGGGGGTGAAAAATGAGGCCCAAGGGATTTAAATTCATAAAGGGAATAATGGTCAAAAACCCCATTTTTAATGACTTGGAAAATATCACAGTTTGGTTGCATGATTAACACTAGTACAAAAACATTTTTTTACGTCACCATTTTTCACGTCGGTTTTTTAGAACCGATGTGAAAATATCTAAAAATCTATTTTTCACGTCGGTTATTATATAACCGACGTGAAAAATACATTTTCTCTGATTTTTCACGTCGGTTATATAAGAACCGACGTTCAAAATCCATTTTATTTGATTTTTCACGTCGGTTATTATATAACCGACGTGAAAAATCAATGTACATTACTTTTCCACGTTGGTTATAAAATAACCGATGTGAAAAATCCTTTTCCAGGAAAATATATTAAAATTTTCACTTATTTTTCACATCGGTTATTAAATAACCGACGTGAAAAATAAATTTTCGTGACTTTTTCACGTCAGTTATTTAATAACCAACGTTAAAAGGTATTTTTCACGTCGGTTATTTCATAAACGACGTGAAAAATGTTTACAAAAATGTAGTTCATTTCTAAAGCTTTAATTTGACAGGTCATGGAGCTCAAACGGAGTTACAGATTAAAAGTTATGGCCTTCAGAAGTTGATCATCTCTAAACGATGTCTTAAGGATGTCCAACTTCTGAAGGTCATAACTTTTAATCCGTAACTCCGTTTGAGCTCTGTGACCTGTCAGATTAAAGCTTGGATTATGAACTACATTTTTGTAAACTTTTTTCATGTCGGTTATTAAATAACCGATGTGAAAGAGTGACGAAGATTGATTTTTTACGTCAGTTTTATAATAACCAACGTGAAAAATAAGTAAAAAATTTAATATCTTTTCACGTTGGTTATCATAAAACCGACGTGAATGAAAATTTTAATATCCCACGAATGCGAAATTTCAATTTTTTTACATCACGACATCGAAATTTTGAATTGCCGCCTAAAATTTTTAATACCGCGTTTTCTCATAGAATCTCAATTATATGTTTCCATTATACACCCATCTTAATTTTATGATCATTTATTTCAACCATTATCATTCCCCCAAATCGACTCTTTTTCTCTCAAACGCGAATCAATTATTTCTTCTTTCCGCGATCTCGTCAAGGTATATTTAATCATACATCCATGGTTTATGGTTTTTATGATTTGTTTTCATAATTGACATACCATTTTACGATCATTTCATTCAACCATCATCGTTCCACTGAATCAACTTGTTTTATCTTCAACGTGAATCAACAATTTCTTATTTTCGTGACCCCATCAAGGTATTTGTAATTATTTTCCCATGATTTATATTTTCTATGAGTAGTTTTCTTAATTGATATACCATTTAACGATTGTTAATTTATTATAATGATAGATGATTCTTTATATCATGATAAAACTACAAATCCTCCTATGGATTCAAAAATTCTTTCTAATATGAAGCTACGATTGGCTCATTCAATCTTTCCTCGAAAAGATATCAAACTTCTGATGGTCATAACTTTTGATCCGTAAATCTGTTTGAGCTCTATGACCTGTCAAATGAAAGATTAGAAAATTTTCTACAAGATAGTAAACATTTTTTACGTCGGTTATTTAATAACTGACATTA
The DNA here is from genome assembly GCA_963277665.1 of Viscum album. Lineage (NCBI taxonomy): Eukaryota > Viridiplantae > Streptophyta > Magnoliopsida > Santalales > Viscaceae > Viscum > Viscum album. The sequence goes on from OY728164.1 coordinate 787,513,283, forward strand.
AAAATAACTTTTAACGTCGGTTATTAAATAACCAAAGTAAAAAATGACTTATAACATCAGTTTTTTCAAAAACCGATGTAAAAATAGATTCTTATCGCCATTTCCAGAATGTATTTCAAGTCGGTTTTTTAAAAAACGATGTTAAAAACTATATTACCCCACTTTTTATGTCGGTTATTAAATAACTGACGTAAAAAATCATATTTTTAATGTCACTCGCAATAATGTCGCCTAAAAACCGACATTAAAAAGAAAAAAAAAAACCGACGTAAAAAAAGGTTTTTGTAATAGTGTAACCAAACCTTGTTCCAACCATGGAGGCACTACTTTCATACAAAAAGAAAGGCCAGATAAAATCTGTAGAATATCATATGGATAAAAAAACATGCTCAAGATGTGAAATACTCCAAGTCCCCCAAACATCACCCTCCCACTATTAGCAACACGGTTAGGAAAACCATGCTCTGAATATGTTCCATGTCCTATTTCCTTAAAAACTAGGAGCTTCACCCACCATCCCCATGTAAACTCTAAAAAATGCATAACTAAAAAAATAAAACTCAAAATAAAGCATATCAGTTACCTTTAGTATATCACATATCCATTCAACATATCACAATTTCCTAAAATACTCCCTGAGTGGTTGATTAGGGGTGATTATTCCCCCATAGACTACATTAAGCTGTGTTATATTGATGTTAAGTATTACAAAAGGAGTGAAAAGGAACCCCAAATCGAAGGGATAAAACATATTCATTGGATGAATGAGTTTGAAAACACCTCAACAAATCCCTGGGAAAACATAAATTTAAGCTTCCTACTACCAATCCATAATGTAGAAGAAATATATATAGATCTCTTAAATCAATTAAGTATTCAATAGACAAAGGATTTATCCCAAATAACCCACTTTTTCATGAACCAACCCGAGTCGACCCTGAACCGGTCACCCGAGCCGGTTCGCAGCAAGCCCCGAGAGGAGTTCCTGATCCTCCCAAGATAGTGAAAAGTGCCAGGGAATCGACAGAGACAATGGGAATGATTTTACCCAAGATAAATGCATAAAATTAGAGGAAACAATAAAGAGCAGTGCAGAATAAATAAATGAGATAAAACGACAAAACAAGAATGAATGAAAATAAAATTGACCGAACTCGATGTCCGAACTAACTTAGTGCGACCCCACGGGTCGCTCCCTGCCTCAACGATAAAGGGCCACCCAAGGAGATCACACTCAAGATGTAGCCTACACAAACACTAAAAACATAAAATAACTATAGGCATGAGTATTAAAACTCAATAGGCTAATCTGATATCTATTCCCAAAACACTTCCTTTAAAATAAAAGAATCACCATTTCAATTTTAAACTACAATTTATAAAAGTTTGGTTTTCTAAATATTTTACATAAAATAAATGTACAAACCATTTTCAATTCTAGGTTCATTTTATTAGTTTCAATGGCATTTTTGGAAGGGAAAGCGAGTTTTATATTCTCATATTTGTACAAAGAGGATTAAACACTTTCTCTGAAAACCATTTTTTTAGAAACCTAATCAAAATCGATTTACTGCTTTCCAAGGAATACAATGTACAAAAATTCCCAAAATAAATCACCCAACAAGGGTAGTGTAGGTATAAATATAAGCATCATAATCACTACTGCATGAAACAAAAGACAAATAGACATGGGAGAACCTGGGAGATCAAGAATAAACCAGAAGACGCCAATACATGAGACCTCATCCTCATTGAAATGTCATACACGATGAAATCAAAATGTCCAATATGCTCGACCATCCTTTCTTAGGCAGGATGAGGGAAAATCCCATAGTAATAAACCCAATATATCCACCTACTATGGGCAACTAGTCAGTTCCATAACCTACCAGTGTAGCAATCATTCTTAGAATATTCTCTCAATATGACAGATTCCCTGTCTCAAGTGTTCATAAAGGGGGTGAGCCAATCGATGCCAGTCGAGCATCTAATCACATACATATATATATAATGCACAACAGGCATCCCCCCGAGCCATTCCAAGGACTGATCTCATTCCATTTATCAATGAACATAAAGAGTCCAATATTAGACACTCTCATAATGGATCATAAGAATTCCTTAGTAAGGACATCCCATCCATTATACACACACAAGTATAGAATCCGAAACATCCACATGAGGTTTTCATAATAAAAAATTTTCATTAATTTTTCAAAAAGTGACCAAACGGACCCTTAAACATTTCATAGATTCATTCTTTATCCAAGATGCAAACCAACTTCTAAAGAGGTGAAAGACACGTCATTTACCATATTAAAGCACTTGTAAAACCCCTTCAAATCATTTCTGACATACTTCAAAACAAAACAAACTTTTATAAAAATGACAATCGAGTTATAATTTTGTGTCACAAAACAAACTAATTTAAAAAAACTAACTTCACACTTTACTTGGATTAAAACATTTGAAACCTTTTCAAGAACCTTAAATTCCATTATTTCACAAGAAACATATTTACTATCAAAGCCAAACCACTTTATAAATAAATAAAAAGACCCCAAAACATAATTCTGCACACTGCCAACACTTAAACGAAAAGAAAAAAATATTTAATATCTCTTTTAATACATAAGATCCAACCAGGCACATTTCGGAAGACCAAACAAGCAATGCTTATCAAAAAATTTCATTTTACAATCACAAAGCTATAAAACACCCATTTTCATGCTAGGAACTTATTTAAAATGCTAAACCAGATTATAAATATCACAATTCAAGTGCAAACCAAACATAACCGTTAATTAATCAAATAGTATGTGCAACTATAATAAAATGAACACATTTTTCACAGAACCAAAATTTTCCTACCAATTAACATAATAAATATTTTAACCACAATTTGAACAATAATAATTAGAACATAGTTAGGGTGAAGACAATATGAAATAGATGAATCTTAAATTCTAAATTGTAGTGCAATGGGAACCTACCTCAGAACCAAGGCGCGATGACAACGCTCGCTTGGAATCAAGGCACGATGACAATGCTCACTACGAAATGCTTCGTGTGGGTTCTAAAATTCTAAACCAACCCTAACAACCATTAATCAGAAAAACCCTCTAATAAAACAAAGATAAAAAAGAAAGAATAAAAATAGAATGGAGGTAATGTATACCGGAGGGGCTGCGACTGGAGGAGGAGAACGCAAGGTATGGGCCGGAAGGTATGCGCCAACAAGGACAGTCACTAGAAAACACAGTAATGGGGTCCGCTGGAGAGAGAAAAAGTGCGCAGTAGGGTGCTGTCTGGAAAAACTGATCAATGGAAGGGGGTCGCACACTAGGGATATGCGCGCTGAAGGAGGATAGGATAGAGGTGGGTCACTAGTGTGTAGGAGGAAAGGATCGTCGAGGCACTATTCCACTGAGATGGAGGAATGTCAGGGTTGCAATGTGCGCTGGATCTGGTGTGTGTGAGGTGAAGGAACACACAAGGGGGCTGCACCAAGCTGCTAGGCAGAAGGGGGATGATGTGATGATCAGGGGTAAATGAGCTAGCGGGTAGCAGGGAGGCGCACTGAAGGAAGGCACCAGGTCACGCTGCTGGAGAAGCAGGTTCACTGGTGGTGGTGTCTGGCCAGGGGCAGAGGTGCGCAGGAGACTACATCGCATCTGGGGGTGGCGCCGCTGGGGGAGCTATTGCGAAGGAGGCCATGTCCGGGGGAGGATTCTCGCACCGCACACACATAGGGAGGGGGGTCGCCGCAGGCTAGGGCTGTGGAGGCATGGAACCGAGCTACGCTCCAGGAATGGAAGTGGTTGGGTGTGGCAGAATTATGAGTGCCGAAGGGAGGCTGGGGCGCTAAACAAGAGGAGGGCTGGGGGGTGCTAGGGTGGTGCGGCGCTGGGAGAAGGCTATGTGGGAAATGTTTTGAATGGAGGGGAAGGAGGCTGGATTCCAACTTGGTCAAGCACCGCTATGGGAGAAAACAAACATGTCGGGTAGATTAGGGAGGGGGAAGCTGACAAAAAACCCTAAAAAAGAGGTAAAACCCAACATAAAAAAGTCTAATTAAAAATTTTAATAACATATCAATAATAATAATAAAAATAATAAAAGAAATAATAATAATAATAATAATAAATAATAATAATAAAATCACGACGATAAAAATTAAGAAAATAAAAGTATTTATTTCATTTTAATAATCATAAAAATATTAGCAATAAAAATATTAAACAATTCAATTAAAGTTTTTTTTAATTAAAAAATCATTTATCTTCATTTTTTTAGAATGGTCGGTCATGCCCCTACCTGTGCAGAGCTGCGCATGGTTTTCGAAACATGCTCTGCTCGTGCGCCCAACAACATCAATCCTAAAACATGCATATTTCTTAAAACAAACTCAAAACATCATCTGAGACTCACCCTGGACTGTAAAAATAATATATGAAGGCCGAAAAAAATTAAAATAAAATAATCTCATAGGTCGAGGTGTGAAAATTCTCTCCACCATAATGCTTTCCGTCCTCGAAAAGCCACGACCCCATCCAGCTGATCAATCAACACCTAAGGACTCCACATTAACACAATACAATCTCTTAACCCAAGGAAATTCCATCAAACATCTATAGGACTCAACCTCATTTCCCAAAATAGATCACCAGTAGAGGGGAGACCTGAATGGACTCCCCACCATAAGGACTCAACTAGGACCCGATAACGACTTAAAAGAAGACCCAGATAGAAAGTGGGTATCCCCACCATAATGAACAAATCTACTAGAGACAAAATAAAAAACCAACTTAGGGCTGAACTGGGCCTTACTGAAGCTATAAAAAGCACAAAAAATACATTTAAACCACTCACTCCTGTTCAAAAGGGACTGGAGTTGAACTGAAAAGTCTGCAGAAACCAAAAACCCATACCCCATGGGCAGGTAGGGAGGGCCCAAGGATTGGATCACTAAAACCATGACAGATAACTACACATGACCCATCACTTTGGGATGGACACAAACCAATGTCTCAACTGATTCACATGGTTGGTCCACACAAGGCCACTAATTGACACCTCAAATTCAAAAAAGGTACAATTACCGTCATTTCATGAGGGATAAGTCCATTGCACTCCTTGCAAAAAGAGGAAATTTATAATGATGGATAAGCCACAACAGAAATGATAAAACTATCTCACCGTAATGATAGAGGCACAACCATAACAAAACTCCTTAAAATTCCATAGGGTTCTTGACTACGCGTTAGCTTCACTACAAGGCCTTTTAGCTGGAGCTCTAATGGATGAAGTGTCTCCTTCCTCGTAGTTAGGTTATGATAATTCCAATAAGAAACATACATCTTTTGATCTGACAGATAAAAGGATATAAGATTGAAATAAAAACCATGCTGGCATTGAAAACCAGAGTTCATCAAAAGACCCACAGTATTCCATATATTTCAAAACCCAAAACACCATCAGTACACTACAATGATAAGAGATCCCTTACACTGGAAGGAAACATACAAATGAAACTTTAAACAAAACCCCAAAAACATATCACTTTTTAGAACATACCCCACGATGTTTTCTAGCAATGCCCTGACAAATTCGTAGTAAGTGACCCAACTGTCCACAAGCTTGACAGAGCTTAGGAGTACTTGGGCACGATGACTTCTTGTGACCCAGCTTTCCACACTGATAACACATGAGGATCTATCTCTCTAAAGAGGTTGATGAAAGATCCTGAGGCCTTTTTGATTCCATGACTTTCTCCATTCACTTCTAATTGATTACTCATATCCTTTCTAGAATCCTCACCATTGCTCATCGGGATCGAAGGGGGGAGGACTACTTCGAGAACTCCAGCCATCGCGGCATTGACATGAAAATATTATCTCACCACATGGACAAAAGAAGTTATGTTGGACTCTGACACCTTCGACTGTTGATTGGGGAAGAGCCATGCCTCAAAGCATTGAGCCTTCATGGTGTCATCTGGGATATACCATGAATCATAAGGGGATAACTCCACAATGCACTAGAAATATTCCAACACAGATATGTCTCCCTACTTCAGACAACACAACTCCATCCCCTTTCTCACCCTTTTTTCCTCAAATAAATACTAAAGAATGAACAAATAATTGAAGAACTCCCATGTAAGCTCTTGACATGGCATGTTCCGAGACATTGACTTCCACCACATCTATAGTGAACCCTCAAGCATGAAGGTTGAAAACTTGTCCTTCAACAACTCAGTCAACTCAATGAGGTTAAAGTCCCTTTCAATCTTCCACATCCACTCCTCTGTTATGTATGTTTCTTCTTGACCATAAAAGAGAGGTGGATCTTGCTTCCAAAACTCAAACATAAAATCCTTTGGTTGATCAACCGTACTACAATCACCCATCGAGGATTCAAGGGGATAACCGCTGGATAAGAAAAGTCATTAACCAAATCCATACCAACTCAATGAGTGAATAAAAATCTAAAAATCAAACACTCTATAGGTTACAAGCTCGAAACACAAGAAAAAAAGTTATCATAACATCAAAACTTTTCTCTTTGAAAACATATTTAATTTAGAACAAGATTGGTGGGATAAAACCACTCTATTGGAATTCATTAGAGTCTCACTCACATGCATGTATCTGTGCCACCCCGGGCATCCATCTGTCATACTAGACATCTATTCATAATCCAACATACCAATATGTATGTGAGCACCCCTAGGAACACTAAGGAAAAAACAAAACAACTTCATTTTACAAAAACAAATCATTCATCCCATTTACTTTAAAAATCCTCAAATTAAATATGTCATTCGAAATAATCATTTTTTTAAAACTAATTTTTCTTATACAAAAAACTTCTAGAAGTTAGAGGAGGCCAAATACAACTCAAACATGCAACAAGTGTTGGTGGGTGACTTGACCATATGGTTGGCAGCCATACGCCAAATATGTCACTGACACAAAGAGCCTTTTTGGAACATTCCCCTAACTCCACATGGATTTCTAGGCCGTGCGGATTAGGAGGACTGTTATTCCAACTCCCTTTATCGTATCCTAATAATTTTTTTTCCTAAAACCCAAATAAACTAATTAAACTGGAATAACCATGGAAACCTGAGGATCAGAACGATCAAGAGTTTATGACGCTCTTCCCGCACCTACCCATCGAGTCCCAAAAATCCTACTCTATCTACCTTGACATCACAAATAACAAAGAGAACTCTAAAAAGAGAGGTCCTCTAATATATGACCTCCTCTGATACCATTTTGTCATGAACCAACCCGGGTCGGCCCTGAACCGGCCACTCGAGCCAGTTCGCGGAAAGGCTTGAGAGGTGTTCCCGATCCTCTCAGGCTGGCGGCAAGCACCAGGGCATTGATAGAGACGATGGGAAGGATTTTTCCCAAGGTAAATAAATTAAAGTAGAGGAAACAATAAAGAGAAGTGTAGAATAAATAAACTAGATAAAATGACCAAATAAGATAGAAAGAAAATAAAACTAACCGAACTTGATGTCCGGACTTACTTCGTGCGACCCCACAGGTCACTCCCCGACTCAATGATCCAGCATCACCCAAGGAAAGTGCACTCAAGCTGTATCCTACACAAACACTAAAAATAGAAAAAAACTAGCGGCATGAGTATTAAAACTCAGTAGGGTAGCCCGATATCTATTCCCAATGCACTGCCTTTAAAATAAAAGAAACACCATTTCAAGTTTGAACTAAAATTTATAAAAGTATTTTTTTTCTAAATATTTTACTTAAAATCAAAGTATAAACCATTTCCCTAAACTATTTTCAAATGTAGATTCATTTCATTAGTGCCAATGGAATTTTAGAAAGGGAAATTAATGTTTTTATTTTCAGATTTTTACAGAGTATTAAACACTTTCATTTGAAAACCATTTTTTTAGAAACCTAATCAAAACTTGTTTACTACTTTCCAAGGGAAAAAATATACAAAAAATGATTCAAAGAAATAACACATCAAGGGAAATTTAGGTATACATATAAGAATAATAATCACTACTTCAAGGAAACAAAGATGAACAGACATGGGTGAACCTAGGAGATCAAGAATAAACCAGAAGACACCATTACATGAGATCTCATCCTCATTGACATGTCACACAAGATGAAATCCAAATGCCCAACATGCTCAATCATCCTTTATCAGGTAGGTTGAGGGAAATTCCTATAGTAACAAACCCAATATATCCACCTACTATGGGCCACTAGTCAGTTCCATAACCTACCAGTGCACCAATCATTCTTAGGATATTCTCTCAATATGCCAGATTCTCATGTATCAAGTATTTGGAAAGGGGGTGAGCCAACGGATGCCAACTGAGCATCCAATCACATGAATATATATATATATATATAATAATAATAACGCATAATAGGCATCACCCTGAGCCACTCCAAGGACTAATCTCATACCATTTATCAAAGAACATAAATATTTCAACATTATACACTCTCATAATAGATCACGAGTATTTCTTAGTAAGGAAATCCCATCCATTATACACACACAAGTATGGCATGAGAAAAATCCATAGGAGGAATTCATAATAAAAAAATTTCACTAATTTTTTACAAAGTGTCCAAATGGGCCCTTAAACATTTCATAGAAACATTCTTTATCAAATATTCAAACCATCTTCTAAAGCGGTGCATGAAACATCGTTTACCATATAAAACAACCTATAAAACCCCTTCAAAACAAAAGAAAATTTTATAAAAACGCCAATTAGACTATAATTCCTTGTCACAAAACAAACAGATTTAAAAAAAACTAACTTCACACTTCACTTGGCTTATACCATATGAAACTTTTTCAAGAACCCCAAATTCCATTATTTCGCAAGCAATACATTTAGTATCAAATCCAAACCACATTGGAAATATGTAAAAAGACCCCAAAACATAATTCTTCATGCTTCCAATACTTTAACAAAAACAAACAAAATATTTAATATCACTTTTCACACAAAAGATCCAACCGGCACATTTATGAAGACATGGCCTGCAATGCTTAGCAAAAAATTTCAGTTTCCACTCAAAAATCTATAAACAACAATTTTCATGCCAGGAACATATTTAAAATGCTAAACTAGATTCTAAATATCACAATTCAGGCCCAAAACAAACAGAACCATTAATTAAACAAACATTATGCACAATTATAATAAAATTACCATATTTTTCACAGAACCAGAATTGAGCTACCAATTAACATAATAAATAAATTAACCACAAGTTGTACAATAATAATTAGCACATAGATAGGGAAAATAAAGTAAGAAATATAGGAAACTTAAATTCAAAAATGTAGTGCAATGGGAACCCACCTCAGACCCAAGGCGTGACAACAATGCTCACTTGGAATCAAGATGTGGCGACAATGCTCACTAAGAAATGCTTCACGCGGGTTATAAAATTCTAAACCTACCAAAACAACCATTAATTAAAAAAACCCTCTAATAAAACAAAGATAAAAGCAAGAATAAAAATTGAATGGGGGTAATGTATACCATAGAGGATGAGACCGGAGGAGGAGAACCCAAGTGATAGGTTGGAAAGTATGCACCAATACGGGAAGTCGCTTGAAAATGTTGCAATCAGTTCAGCTGGAGAGAAAAAAAGGGTGTAGTAGGGTGATATCTAGAAAATATGATCAATGTAAGGGGGGTCGCACATAGGGGATGTGCACACTAAAGGAGGGTAGGCCGGAGGTGGATCACCGGTGAGCAGTAGGAAAGGATCATCGAGGCACTGTGCCACTGAGTTGGAGGTAGGTCGAGGTTGTGATGTGTGTCAGATCTGGTGTGTGCGAGGGGAATGAACATACAAGGGGTTTGCGCCAGGCTGCTGGGCAGAAGGAGAATTGTGAACTGAGAAAGGGGGAATGATCTAGCCAATGACAGGGAGGCACACCGAAGGGGGGCACCGGGTCACACTGCTGGAGAAGCAGGGTCGTTGGTGGTGGTGTCCGAGTGGGAGCAGAGGTGCGTAGGAGACCACATCACATCCGAGGGTGGTGCCACTAGAAGAGGGGAGGCATGCTAGAGGGTGGCGCTAATTTAAACATAAGGTGGGAGCTGCTAAAAAGGAGGCCACGTTTGGGGGAGGCTTCTCGCACTGTACACACACAGGGAGGGGGTCGCCGTAGGTTGGGGCTGTGGAGGCAGGGAACCGGGTGTTGCTCTAGGAATGGAAGTGGTTGGGTGCGGCTGAAGTATGAGCACCGAAGGGAGGCTGGGTGCTTAACAAGAGGAGGGCCGAGGGGGTTCTAGGGTGGTGCGGCACTGGGAGAAGGTTGGTCGGGCAATGATTTGAATGGAGGAGAAGGAGGCCGGTGCGTGATGAAGGGCAGAGGCTAGCTTGGTCGAGCACCCCCAAGGGAGAAAAGAAATGTGCCAGGTAGATTGTAAAGGGGGGAGCTAACCAAAAACCCTAAAAAAAGAGGTAAAAACCAACTTAAAAAAGGATAATTAAAAATTGTAATAACATATCAACAACAAAAATAATAATAATAAAAGTAATAATAATAAAAATTATAAGAATAAGAATAAGAATAATAAATAACAATAATAAAATCATAATGATCATAATTAAAATAATAAAAGTATTTATTTCATTTTAATAATCATAAAAATATTAGCGATAAAAATTTTAAAGGATTCAATTAATGTTTGTTTTAATTACAAAATCATTTATCTTCATTTTCTGAGAATGGGAAGTCACGCCGCTACCCATGCGGAGCCATGCAGGGTTTCCGAAACGTTCTTTGCTCGTGCGCACAACAACATCAAGCCTAAATCATGGATAATTCTTAAAAAAAATAAAACCTTCATCCGAGACTCAGCCCAAACTGTAGAAAAATATATAAAGGTCAGAAAATAATTAAAATAAAATAATCTCATAGGTCGTGGTGTGACACTGTTTCTATATGAGGGATAGGTGAGTCCAAAGCTAGAGGAATCCTCTCACAATGTACATTGAAATTTTATCCCTATATGCCTTCACTGGTGTCTTCCCATGTATATCATACATAAGGGATGACTTAATTGTGTTAAATTTATCCATGGAATTTTATGATATTGGGTGGACTATGTAGGGAGAGATCATAATTGATAGGGTCATCAATGTTCATCAACACGGTTTATATAGAACTTAATGTACAAATATTCACTTCTATGGAAACTCCCTACACTATAAAATGATGCCACTTTTCAATTTACATAATTTTATGAGTTGAATCACCCCTCCAACCCTCATTATTCAGATCAGGAAGACTTGGATAAATCCCATATTGCTTTGAATTGGTAGTTTACATTATTATCAATGAGCTAATACGGGAGACCCATAGTATTAAGAAAGACCCAAGGATGGAATTAATATGTTCTATCATGCCTACTGATGAAAAATAGTAGTATATAAAATTCTTGAATCATCATAGTGTTGTATTTTACTAAAATTATAAGAATATTCTAAGGCTCAATCCCTAGTTCATTGTTCACTATATGGGTCTCCCCATCAACCACTATGGATATACATAGGAATATAGAAGGTTTCACCCCTTCCACGATGCCATTGTTATACTTGAAGTTGAAAATATAATTAAAGGAAACTCTCTTAGTGAGTTTTCAAACCATGGGTGGCTAAAAAACATTATCTTATTCAGGAAGAAGAATGGGTACAACAGATTTTGTATCAACTTCTAAGATCTCAATCTCCACAGCTTGAAATGTTACTTCCTCACCTCATTCCCAAGTTTCTGATAGATAAAATTACTAGATTTTAATCTCTTTTCATTATAGATAGATATTTTGGATACAATAAACTGAGATAGAACCTAATGATGAATAGGAAACAACATTTGTGTAACCTAAAAAAACATACTGCTAATAGTTTATTTTTATGGTTTGAATAACATCAGAGAAACATACCAATGGGATATGCATCACAAATTCATACTCCTTATAGGATATATGGTGGATTTATATGTGTATGATTTTGTGGTTAAATACTATAATGTCCATGATCATCTTTTTAATATTCAGAATGTGTTCTCTATGCTTTGTGATGATAATTTGAATATAAACCCCATATAGTGTGTGTATAGGGTTATATATTTGATGATTATCATGTTAATTGTTCTATATAAAGGCATTGATATTGAATTTAATAAATACAAGTCCATTATTGAAATTCCACTTTATATAATTTGAAAGATTTGAGAGGTTTTCTAGGGTGTTTGTCTTATATATAGATTTTTTTCAATTAGGTGGGTATGTGTAATTACTCATTAATGTTTATGAAGAAAGGATCCACACACTATTGGGATGAATAATACAAAAGGGAATTCAATTTCATAAAAAATTATTTACTACACCCACTAGTTTTGATTCTACTTTTCTAGAAGAAAACCTTACTCTTATATATGATAGACCAAAATAAATTTCAAAAAAACACTCATAGATCAGAAGAATATCAATGGTAAAGAGAATATTCTATAGTACCTTAGTCAAATGAGGCTAGATATAAAGGTAAAATATTACCCTATTGAGAAGAATTTCCTCACTATGGTCATTGTGGTTCAGAAGCTACATCATTATTTCTGGATGGCCTGAAGTCATTCTTTTTTAATTTTACTATAGATAATCACCCTTTTAAGGGATGAAGGGGAAATCATACATGACCTGTAGGCCCAAGGCACAAGGCTCGACATGACTCTCAATACATGAGCCGAAGGCCTAGAGGTATATTATTCTCAATACATGACCCATAAGCCCAGCCCACAGGAACTGCCCCTCCCCTAGCTTCTGTATCAATGATCACCTAGCTCCCCACCTTTCATTGCTGATCAGCTAGCATTGCCCCATACAAAGTTGCCCGGTGCTGGGTCTTGATGGTGCTTTCTATACCTTCTCGTTCTTCCAATATGATAGCTCTACTTCTAGTGACTGCTATTCTTGTTGCTCTGATCCTCTTCTGGGGCCTTCTCTATGTGAACTGGGACACTCCATGGTCTTTGTAGCCTGAAGGCCCTGAGGCCCAAAGACCATTGATGACCCGAAGGCCCTGGAGACCCATAGGCCCAAACCGGTGGCCCGAAGGCCCAAATCAGGTGAATAGTTCCAACTGCTACAGTAATGAACAGTACCTGCTACAGTACCACTACAGTACTTTAGAAATTCACCTCCACCTGGTTTTTGAACCTGGGTCTCTTGCATTCCAAGCAGGAGCCCTTACCACTCTTCTACAGTACTGAACAATACCTTTTACATCATTATTTCCAACATCATGAAATTCAATTGATATCCTACATAAACCCATTAAAGTATATCTTTAATTTTTAAATTATAAGTGAATTATTGGAATGATGAGTAGTAATACTATAGTAATTTAACATTAGATTCATTTCTCAAAAGGAAATCAAGGGGTATGCACTAGTAGATTTCTTTGTTGTCCATCCAACCCTGAATGATTTTCCCAGGGATATTCAGTTTTCTAATGAGTCCATTCTCTCCATCAATGAAGTGTTCCAGTCCAAGGAAATAATTTTATGATGAACTTGAATCACAACTGGGAAGAGGATGGAAAACCCTAAACTCAATATGTTTTACCTTAGAGTTAACTTTTCTACCTCCTCAAAGAACCTCATGCCATATTCATTCCAACTTTTGGAGGGGTTAACCAATAATGAGGATGAATATCAAGACCTCATTATCAGCATCAAAATTTCCATCTAGATTCAGGTTATTAACTACACATGAAGGGTGACTCTAAGTTGATCATCTAGAAAGTTAATGGTGACTACACTTTTAGAAAAGAGGATCTCATACCTTGACTCAAGTGCACCCTTGAGTTGATAGTGAAATTTTCTCTCAAACTGATGGGTTTCTATGTCTTGGGGTCTCAAAAACATTGACCAGATGCTCTAGACACCTCAGAAAAATTCCTTACTAACCTAGACTAGGGTATCATGGTAATCCATGTTGATCATCATAGTGTGATATCCCCCACGGTTCTACATGGAGTAACATGAAAGGTGAATCAACTCATCAATGTCTTTTCTTAGGTGTTGTAATGAACCAATATATTATATTTTTTATTCAAATAAATTTTTATTAAATAGTTAATTTCATTACTAGATGAAGTTTTGAAATATTTAAGAATGATTTATCTTTTATAAAATAAAATTATTTTATATACAAACTTCATAATTTAGGGAATATATTAATTCATAAAAAAATTATTTATCTATATTTTTATTTATAATATTTATAGAAATGTTTATTATATATAAAATTATATTAAACTAGTAATCACCCGTGCATTTTCATGAAGATAAAACAAAATTATTTGTTCATATGTTCTCACGACGATATGGTTCACTAATTTTATGGAGTCAATACAATATTTAAATGTTAATAATGAATATGAATATTCAATATTTTGAAATAGCAAAATATTTTTTCTTCTTATTGGAATCCAATTAAAAAAAATGGACACATTTATGATAGTAGATAACATTTTGGAAAAATAAAAGAGACTAGGAAAGTTGTTAACTGTACAATGGGTAGTAATTAGAAACCTAAATTAAGTGGAAATAATTTATTGAAAAGAACAAAACTTTCATAAAAAATGTGAAAAAACATATTAATAATTTCTCCATAATCTATTAACAGTATATATTATAGAGGAAATAAAAATTAAAAGAAATGTTGAAAATAACTGAATAATTTTTTATTTTCAATTACAGTGCAATTACATCATGAAATATTCATCTATTTGATCAGTATTTTAGTTTATGATTTTCTTCATTCGGAGTTTTAGTTAAATGGCATAGATTGTTGTAGTAGGGGATTTTGGAAACATTTGTATATATAATGATGTAAACATTGTATATAAGCAGTAGGAACATGCACAAAATAGTTGCTTCAGAAAACACCTACCTTTTGAGATACAGGCTCAAATACATAGCAAAAAATAGTCTGACAGATAAGGGCAGACCAATCCAAAACATCCAATGAGAAGGAGTAAAGAAATAAGTTGAAAGTACTACAAAACACATGAGTATCATACATATTATCATCAATGTGTCCAATAGAAAAGATTGAAAATGCTCAAAAAGAGAACAGAACAAAAGGTGGAACATAGGCCTGCCATATAACAACATAAAAGCAGAAAAATAGATGTCCATTTCATTAAAAAACCCAAAAACAAACTCAATGATCTCCTCTAAATGAAACCAAAATTTAGGATTATATCAACCGAACAGAAAATGGAAAAACAAACCAGAATAAACCTTCAACAACGCAAGAGTATCCATAATCTCCAAGTTTATCCTTACTGACAATAAAAGGGCATCAATTCCAAAGGCATTTCATAAAGAGGATGACTGAAGGAAATTGTATACCTGATATGGAGTAGGAACGAACTCAAAATGACAAACCCGCATACTGTGAGTTTATCCTCTGTAACCCCCTAAAGAAATTTTTTCATCATTAATAAAATGAAATTGTAAACATCAAGGAAGGAAATAAAATAAAATATATAGTATATATTTTTTTGGCTGCAATGCAATTAAAGGTACTTTTGGATTAACTGGAATATGATGTAGGAAAAAAAATTAGATGAAAATATAACTACATATAATGAGAACAACAGAAATTTAATACAACATTTGAAACATACATGTTTCAACTTAAAGACAACATTAAATAACAATAAACCCAAGGAAATAAGAGAAATAAATAGTGAAAATAGAAAATGAAAAAGGAATCATTTCACTATGAAAAGAGGTTGATTATATACCCTGATGTATAATTTGGTGTGCCAAAATTGAGTCATGTATGTTACCATTATTCTGCAACCTCTTGCTCGGCGACGTTATACCCTGATGTTGCATTTAGAGTACCAAAATTGCAGTTTCATCTTTCAAAAAATCTTGAACCTTCATGTCCTTCTCAATTTCATCTATTGTAGTAGAATATCATCTTTGAGAATCTCCCCACCATCATAATAAATCATATCTTAATCATTAAAAGCAGTTGAACCTCGTAAAAATAAATTGCAATCAAACAATCTAACCATAACATAATGAAGCAATTTGATATTATGATATCATGATGAGAATCTTCTCTCAAAAAAACTAATCCCCTAATGTAAAACACCAACAGAGAAAGAAGTGATTACCTAATATAAAACATCATGATGGAGGAAGAATCTTCCTTTAGTGATTCTTCGACACACGAACAGTCTTCCCATTGTGTCTAGTGGTCCTCATATGCTTTTCATTTACTGCATTGATAAAATGTGATCAATTTAATAAGAAAAGATATGGGATGATGGAAATAAAATTTAACTCTCCTCTATATGATTTTCCCATAAAATGTAAAATAATATGATGAAATTGATATTATTGTTATCATAGAAGATAAGCTAAAATTTGGAATGCAGTTGTGCGGAAATTGAAATTCATGGAAGTAAAGTAACAACTATTATATGATCTTGATCACATCAATGGGTGAAGTTATAGTCTAAAAAACATTTCCAGAAAAGTCCCTTGACGTCTTATCATCAAACGGGATCCTTGTACACAAATAAAAGTATTGGGGATGCTCTAATCAACCCAGAAAAGCACAACGTTTTTTCTATGTCTTTTTTCCATAAAAAGGTAAACCACATATGATGAATTTAACATTGTCTTAATATGAAACAATATAGAAATAAAAATTATATATAGTTGAAGTAAAATAAAAATTGAAACAGAGATATGCTGATAGAACAATAAAAGGGTAACATAACAAAGTTTCAATGTCATCAAACAAATAGAAATTCTGACATCTCCAGAAAGATGGCAGGAAAACTGAAATATTGTTTTAGTACTACAAAAATTCTTGACAATAGATACATGGGAAAAGATTGAAAATATCAGAAGATAAGTCCTGCAGACAACATATGGTGTCAGGAAAATGTGCAATCAACAGCCTCGATAGACCCCAGTATCAGTAGTTAGTTGCTGCAGTCAGTCCCCCTGTTGAATTTTTCCATGTTGGCACATCGAGGTGAGTACCATTACTTGATGATTATGGGGTGTATTCACATTTCATTAGATTATGGTGAGTCAGTTCTCCATATTAAAAATTGTACATGATTTTTTTCTACATATAGAATAATGGCACATTAATATGTAGGTAACCTTCACTGAGATGTGTAATCAGTGAAAAAGATAAAAATAGTGTCAAATAAGAATTAATATCCTTCTATAAATCTGGAAATATTATAATAGTTATTATAGGTTAGATTATTTTACTTGAGTAGATGACATATCTGAGACCGATACAACAATTCCTGAGAAACTGTAAGAAGTAAAACAACCATCATCATGTTGTTTCTATAAGACAAAGTAGAAAAGAGTATTAGACTACGGTGATTTGTGTTTTGGTTTATAGAAATTTAAAAAATGTAAATGATATGCACCATTATATTTTCAACCCCACTACCCAACTCTAATGACCCACTGCTCTGATGTGTCTGTGTTGTCACAAACAGAACAAATAAGTTGTATATAATCAGTGGTATAGTATGTCGAGAGTGCTAAAAATAATTACCTCCTTTTGGTCAAAGGTTTCACTGAAGCTAAGAATGTACATCTCATTATCGCTGATAGAAAGAACTTTGTAGCTATTCTGTTCAGACAAACGATAACAGTTTTGAATATTAAAAGTAGTTACATCAATTGAGAATAAAAAATTCTTTGACTTGAATACTTCCAACTGATGAGGGAAACTATACTCATCATCATCCTAATTTAAATATGATAACGACCTTTAGTTGTCAGATAGAAAAAATAAGGTTATATGTTTTATAAAGATGTTGCTACCTGTATCAGAGCAGCTCTTAACTTTGAATTTGTTTCATGTATGACCTGCATAACTTGTTTGTCGAACATAACAACTGAAAATGAGCATGTCTTATCTGCAACCATGAGTTGTACCCTAAATCTGTTCAGTGTATTTTTAATAATGCATAATTAGTGGAAGAAAGTGTATCCCATCAGTAGCACCGAGTTGAAATGTCAGAATATTTAGAAATCAAAGCATTGCTGACCCAGCTGTGGTATTATTAAGTGATAACTTGCATTTTTGGCACCATAATGTTCAATCGAAACTGTGAAATATTTTCATGCAAGAGTCATAGTACTCATAAAACCAGTTGTGGGTGCTTTGAATTTTTTGTATTGTTGTTGAAATTAAGTATCTTGTAGGCTACAATAGAATGCATACATTAAATAATTTTTAATAAAAAAATAATAAGTTCAAAGTAACAGTAACTAAATATTAACATATGAAAATTAAGGACATAGTACTTACCTGTTGAATGTTTTTTACATCAGAAATGTATTTTTTGTTACTCAAATATAGTAATTCTATAAAGGGGTTAGGATTCATTGATGGTGGAATTTGTAATTGGGATAGAAATATGAACCCAAACCTAGAGACATCTATAATAGGATAAAAATAAATAGACATCATATAATTTATTATATCAATGAACAACCAATAATAGAGAACTAAATATACAGAAATATTGACAGTACATTCTAAACCTGTTTCTAAAACTATCAACTTATGTAATGTCCAGTTTGTACAAAATCTTTCTTTCTTGAATAGTAGTTGTAAAAATAACAGTTCCTGTAAAATATATGAAAACAATTTTAGTCAACCTAAGGTTTAAGATATATATAAAAAAATATATGTCAAACAAAAAATTGTTAAATTGTAGAAAAATACTATACTGCTTAATTTTTTAACCCATACGAGTTGTAAGATCAAAATGTTAGGTGAGTCCTTATGTTGACCCAAATAAGATGACATTTTAGTAGCATAATTTCCCCATAATATGCAATAAACTTGCAAACTTCTATAAGAAAGAAAAATAGTAGTATTTTTAATTTTCATATAAATTTTCCATGTCACATTAATACAAATTTTAAAGCACTTGTCATCCTCAAGAAGAATTTGCATCCTAAGGTTTGAGTTTCCCATTGATTGTAGTGGTTGGGAGTATCGCAGAAGCCTAATGATTTCTAAACCATAAAACATAGAAAGAAAAAAAATTAAGGGGAATTAGATGGATTTAGAAAACACTTTCTTTATTTCTACAAAAATATTGAATACATAAGTATATCAATGCACTAAAATGGAAGTATACCTATTAGATTATCTTTTGGTAAATTCCTTTGAGAAATGTCCTTAAATGAAGTGAAATTAAAACTGGACAATGGGAGTTGTGCATCAGAAGGATGAAGAAACGTTGTTGACATGAACAAAAATTGGCATGCTTGTTGAGTTGCCAAGTAACATCCTTGATTTGGAGCAATTGAAATGTTTTTAATGTAATTGCAGAATCCTTCACACATGAGATCTTTAAACTTAGAGATAAGTTGACGGTTCATAATTGAATATTGTACCTTTATTCCCTGAAAATAGTAAATATAATGGTGGTTGTAATAGAGATATAATATTTGACAGAATACATACATATAAATTAATATGTTTCACTACAGTAAGATAATAAAAATAAGGTGTTTTTGTTAGAAAAACTAACCTCTATATCTCCAAGTACAAAATCGATATCAAAGACATTATGGGAGTTTTTTGATGAAGAATTGCACCAAATGTTCAACACACGAACATGTATCTTTAGAGTTTCATTTGACTCTGGTGAAATCTCACACAATGGGGTTATTGATCTAAACATTATTTTTTATTCTGTGCATTTAAAATTAGTTTAGAAAGATAACTAAATCATAAGATAAAGAAGTAACAGTGTTACAGAGATCGCATTATATAAAAAAATTAAAATATGACTAGTTAAATTTAAATGATAGCTAAGGAAGGTTATCAAATATTTCTTTATAGAAAATATTTTGTGTGAAATCAGAAACTGTGTTATGGTTATCTGCAACTATTATTTTCAAACCATTCAGTGAGGTGACCTTAGAAACAGCCACATATAATTGACCATGTGAGAACACAGGCCGGCATAGAAATAACCCAAATGAAGAGAAAGATTGTCCTTGACTCTTATTAATATTCATAACATAACATACTATCAAATGATATCGCCTTATCTGTAAATTGAAAGGCCATATAACATCAGATTGTGTCATAGTTAATCTTGGAATGAATGAATTGTACCCCGAATGACAGCCAGTTAAAATTTTTTCTCTGAGGACATGGTCTCCCAAAGGTGTAACAATCATTTGAGTGCCATTACATAGACCAACGGATTGATCCACATTTCTTAACAACATGTCAGGAACACCAATCTTCAGACTAATTTTGTGTGCTTCCAATCCATAGATATTAATACCATTTAAAAACTCAGAGGTGTATATATTCTCGGGCCTATCAGAATCAAAACAGGCATTAAAAACATTGTCAGAGCTAAAGTAGTCTGTGCTTTCAACGTTTGTGAGAGATAGCATGTAGTCATTGATTTCTTGAATAATATCACGTTTTGGAGCTAGAATCAATTTTTCCTTTAGAAAGAATACATCATTTTAATGGTCTATGAAAGAAAGATATGTGAAGTCAACCATTCCGGCCAATACATTATCGGTTGATTTTAGAAGATAATCTGCTGGAATATGAATTACTGATTCACCATTATCAGGCTCTCTAGTGTTACCATCACCAATATATAAAAGCCACTTTGAAATGGTTTTTAAGTCATCTAAATCATTATTGGCAGTCCCAGAATGAAATCACATGTTTTTTTGTTAGACTTAAGACTCTACATTGTTTCCAAAGATATGGTGACTTAATACTTGCAAAAACAATGTCATTTCTATTACCACTTGGTATACCTGGTAATATTTTATGGAAATCTCCACCCAATAAAATTGTGATACCTCTATACGGTAAAGATGTGTCATTGAAATTTTTTGTTGTCATTATATCTCTTAGAGTACGGTCCAGAGCCTGAAAATAGTACTTGTGAACCATGGATGCCTCATCCCAAATAATCAGTTTTGTAACACGTCATAGCTGTGCTAACTCACTCCCTTATTGAATATTGAAAATAGATTGCTCATTAACAAATATTGGAATATGAAATTTACAATGCATCGTACCTCCACCAGGAAGAAGTAGTGATGCTATTCCACTTGAAGCTACTTCCAGAACAATACTGCCCTTTGACTGTAGCAAATATGTGAGTACTCTCCAGATAAATGTTTTACTGGTCCCTTCGTATCTATGCAAGAAGAAGAAACCCCCACACATAGTTGATATTGAAGAAAAAATGACATTGATCACATTTCTTTTATTCAATGGTAAGCATACCCTATAAAGTTATGTAATCATTTCAAAGACCATCTTTATTTTAGTATAGTTCCTTCATAACTAAATGATTTGTATGAGTGTCAATTACAAATTCTGGAACATGCATAGGGGGAAAACACTAAAGAGATCTATCATTACTTCATAAAATGTCATCTATTTATTGTAGAGAAAACATGTGCCTCTGTTCATCAGTGAGTGTGAAATCTAAAGAAAATTTGAAACATATTTTATGGGCTATATGAATGAAATGGTAATTACTGAATTATAAAATGTATACTAAGTAAATAGAATTATGTAATAACATGAAATGATAAGGTAAATTTTATTTAGAGAAATTATGTATAGTACCTTTGAAATCTGTCAATAAACTTCTTAGCATTAGAAAGAAGGATGGTCCTCAATAGTATTAAAGAGAGAACTCGATTATTTTATGACTAAAAATATAATTAAAATTTGGATTAATATTATAGACATCAGTTCTAACTATCTTACATACACAAAACAACACTTTTCAATCAATCACATAACTGTGCAGACATATAGAGAACAATATAATTACAAAAGTAGCAGAACCCTTCAATTGTATCATAGAAATGCACAGAAACATTGATAACACATGATAGGGACTACCAAAACATTTGAAGACATAAAATATAGAACATTCTACAAAAACATATGACTGTGCAATTACATTATACACATCATAATTAAAAATGCAGGATAGACATCCATTTTTTTCATAGAACTATGCAGTAACTTGTACAGAACATAACATGGACTAATTGAAAATTTAATGAAGTGTGAAAAAACATATAGGCAGAACCATGTCATTTAGAGTTCTACAAATACATGCAGTTATTTATTATATAAGAATTTATGACATAGATAGTATTGATAACTTTATAGAAACATATGAAAACAGTTCAGTATTAATCAAACAAATGCTTATAGATGCTAGATACAATGAAGTAATTAAAAATGACAGCTACTACATGGAACAGTTGTGTATAATGATATAATCCAGCTATAACCATGTCATTTAAAAGTATACAAAAGTGTCAACCATTTGATATGTGTTCACCTGGGAGAGAATTTTCATAGAATCACCTAGTTAACAATATAAAAAGTTTTACAGAAAATAGCTACATCAAATCATTAAAGTAACAGCTCGCAGATGCAATGATAGCATTATTGATGTTTATAGGTCGACAGAAGAGTAAATAGATGTGTAGAAAATACAAAAACAAAACATTAATGTAATGATGTAGTAAGACAAAGTAGTTGAAAATTTTCAATGTGTACCTTAAATTTTAATCCTTTGTCTTGAAAAATATAAAATATCTTTAGAGATAATATTACAGGTTTCATTCAAAAAAATATGCAGTCAAGAAATGTTATATGCGATTAGCAGGCTTGAAAATAGTCTCCGTACACAGTGGCTCATTCCCCATGCTGAGACCTCTTCAATAGCGTTAATGAATTCTTGGTCATCATCTAGTAGTCCCATAGTAGAACAAGCCTCCCTAAAAGTTCCATAAGTAATGCTGTTGACAGTTTTCAAATCCTCATATGATGTTGCACCTATGATTTTTGTTAGAAGAATCTATAGGTAGTATAGCTTTCCAGTGGTAGGAGGCACATATGAGAGTCAACCAATACTGAAACCCTGTTTTTGAGGATGCCATTTTTTTCTTGACTACAGAAGACAAACCTAGTTGGGTATTCTGATAAAGTTAAACTTCTAACTTCTGAAAATGTCACATTTGATTTAAACCAAGACGTGAACATTGTTTTAGAAACATTTATGTCAGTTATCACATCTTCAATTTTTTTCATCGTCTCTGTATGTCACAGAATTTTTCCCCGGTAAATGATAATGCAGCCTGTCAACAGGTGGATATCTGTAATGTATATCATAATATAAGATCTTGCAGGAATCCTCACAAGGTGATATGTAGCGATAGTCATAATACATATTTATCTCATCAATAATGTTTTTTAATAAGTCATTGCTATTTATTTCATATAGTGCTTCTATTACATGATCATTTCCTTTGCTTATATATTTAAAGAGATACTTGATAGAAGATGACTGGTTGAAAACATCAATATTGAGATGGGCTTGATACTTGAGTATAAAAACTAGATTGTATGGTACAAAAAAAAAACGATTATCTAAATAAACACCATTTTTATGGATTTTTCTTTCGTCATCCCCTCTATGATATATGACATAATCGTCATCATCTACCGTAGTATGTCCAAAAAAATTTAGGAAAGAACATAGATCATTTTCCATTTTTCATACTAGGAGAAGAACATCGGGCATCTCCATAAGGGTCGTGGAGCATATAGTTTTTAACAGCTACATGTAGTCTTGTGTAGGAAACTTTATCTGGAATCTCAGCAAACACCACTCTATTAACATCTGATGGAGTGATAAGTTTGTTTTCATGACAAAGAAACAATAAAATGTGGACATGAGGCAAACCACGTTTATGTAATTAAATGGTTTGAACAATTGTAATGGAAAAAAACAGATTACATCTAGTTAGTATTAGGTGATGTAATAAGAAAGAATAAGGTAAACATACTGAACTATAAAAATTGATCTTATAAGGTAAACATATTGAACTATAAAAAATGATCTTACCTATCCTTGATTTTCCAAATATACAATGTTCTCTTAAATATTTTAGAAGATGTTCAACATTTATATTGAATACTCAAATTAGTAATTGTGGATAGTCAGTTGGATGAAGATTCTTTTGTCTAACAAATCGATTGATTTCAGGCCACATTGGGTTAAATGTAAACGTTAGGAACAAATTTGGATACCCTGCCTAATTACAAATTAACATTGCATCCAGATAATTTTGAATCATATATCTTGGACCACTAGTAAAAGAAGAGGAAAAAATGATGTGATTCCCTAAAGAGGACCCTTCTCAGTCACCTCTAAGAAATGCATCTTACAAACCATTCTATAGGTTGACCAACAATCGCTTCTGGTTGAAACAAATATATGATAGTCTCTGATACTCAATCATTTTGTAAGAATCGACAACAAATTATTACAGTAATATTCTGGAATTTAGAAAATTGGATACTTTAATGTCACATAATTGCAAGTGAAGAGATAAGTATTCTCTCATTGTAACCTTTCTTAGCTTAGCACTAGTTGTGAATGGAGTATCACGATGCATTACGTTGTCAACATATCCATCCTGGCCACCAGGGAAAATCAATGGATACTATAATGGCAGATACAAATGATAAAGGTCATCAATTCATTACAATACACCACATTTGGTTTGAATGATGATGTCGTGTTCTTGGTTTAGATCTTCAATATCACCGATAATAATCATGGTAATTTCAGATTTTGTCGGTAATTTATGTGTCGCCTCATTTTTTGTCTTTTTTTAAGCAGGAGTAGCATTAAGTTTGGAACATCTTCACGATTAAGTACATCTTTTTTTTGATATGAAATGTTGATCTAAAGCATTGATCTAAAGTATCATATGTTGCAACTTCTCAACAATACAGAAGTTAATAATTGAGTGAATATTTTTTCCATCATAGTTGGAAGACATATTTGTGTCGGAAAAATATAATGAAAATCATGAGATTGATATTCATAGCATTTAATTTTATAAATACCTCATACTAATAACTCTATTCTGGCACTCATGTTCTATATCAAACACATATAGTTGGGAAAACCTTGGGTTCTGTCCTTCTACCGGACACAAACTACCTATGAGATGGTAGTTCTGTCCATTTAGTCTGAATATAGATGGGGCTCTACCTTTGTTCAAAGACCTATCAACATTCCCACCCATAGATGTGAATGCAAACATAGAATTATAAAGATACATCTGTTCTTGGAAAGCTCATTCTTGGGATGAAGTTATATTGAAAACTAACATCCCTAGGTATGGAGGAGGTGACGGGAGTAAATCCTAATAAATATTTCCCATCGACCAGCATAGAGGAAAACATGGGGTTTGTTGGTTGAAGAATTTCCTATTTCTCTTGTCATACCACATAGTAGAGTGAAAGTATTGGCATATATATGTGGGGTCTCCGATATCTGAGTATCCTTAACGATGGGGAAAACGTATAAAAAATTATTCAATTTACAGAGACTGTCAACGAATAGAATTTGATTTACGATATTAATAATGCATGATTACTAAAAAAATAACATGTGTTCCCCACAATTTCTAGTTCTAATGAGTTTCTTGTAGAATTCGATGAAATGTAAATATGTTGTGTCCTAACCAGTATATAATGTAATACTATTTAAAGATCAATTTGTTAGTAAACAAACCTATGGAGTTTTCAGTTGTGCTGATAAAATCTGTATTGTTTGAACACGTTGCTAAAATATGTTAAGGGAAATCTTGATGAAAATAATATCATGGTGTAGAAACTTTAAGTAGTTATAATAAAAAAATAAAGAAATCTATATTAATGTATAAATAACTTATAACATACCTGTCAATGATGCAGTAGTGTAGTGTGGTGCAATAATATTTGGAAGACAGAATATGTACATAGAGGATATAGTAAGAAATGAAATTTAATTGACATGTTTAGACATATTTAAGTGTATCAGTAATGAATACTCTGTCAAGTTGACTACTGCAGATTTAGTGAGATTATTTTCCTTATTCGATAGAACTAAACTAAAACACCAAAATAAGTGTTAGATGGGAAGTAATTAAATGGTTGACCCATATTATGGTCATAAAAGTTCATAGACATCAGACTTATAATAAGGTACAGGGGAGAGGGTTTGATGTATTTATTTTCATTTGTTTTTTCTGGTAGACATTGTTGACTCGGTACGACTTGCAGTTGGTACTATGAACAAAGATGTAAAAAATGATGAGTAGTTTAATTTATATAGAAACAGTAAGCTTCATCTATCATTTATCAAATGAACATAACATTAACAGATAGAGGTGAAAATGGTAATTGTTGGACTCTACGTTCGATTCCATTTGCTGATAGTGGCTGAATAATTGGAGTACCTGTGCACACGATAGAAGGCATTGGAGAACCTAGAGTACATGATAGTATTATTATTAAAAAAATTGACATGACAATCATATAATGATATAATTAGAGTTAGTAATTAATTTATTATAAAAAAATACAGTATCCACAATTTTGTTGACGTTGGTACATGAGTAGTCTTCTGTGGATCCTTGATTCTCTATAGTTTGAAGGGGTATGCAAGGTTTTGTCATTTTTATTTGTATATAATTGTCAAGGTGGCATGGAAAATATTTTATGAACATTTGATAATTGAATATAAATTTTTTATCAATAGGCAGGCAACAAATTTATAGAATTTCATGATTATAAGTTTAATATTAACACAGTAGACAAGAAAATGATTCCTGGAGCATAGATACATTAAAATATAGGTATTCAATATAATGAATATGTAATGGTAAACATAATGTAAAAAGAATGGTTTTAAAGCACATTTATGAAGTGATACCTGTGTGACACGATTTGATGCCCTTCAGATGAAAGACACAAAAGGTTGTTGTCAAAGGAGTCGTATATTATCACCGACAGGACTTCAGCTATATGTTTTGAGTATAAACAATGGAATAGAGAAATGAAATCTGTCACATATTCAAAGACAACCTATGACAAAGAACTTTTAGTAAACGGTAAAGTGAATGAAAATAAATATCTAATAAATGTAACTTTCAATGTCACGTGGAATTGTTATTTCAATCTACTTGAAATGTAATAAATTAGGCAAAGATTGGTGATTGGATAATAAAATAAGGAACTATTTTGCATTAGTTTCCATATAAGTATCACAATGTAAGATGTTGGTATGTGCTGTTATATATTTCAGAAAGGAGAGGCCTTCTACAGTTTAGGTTGCAAAAATCTAAAAATTGGTCATAAAAAACTGAGACCCACTGAAATCACCTACATCCTGGAAGTATAACATGATGTATGATGCAGGGTTGTTACAGATATAGTCATAGTACATTCAAAATAAACATGTAAAAGATGTGGTGCAGAGTGACAGAAAATACGTTACATAGATAGTAGACGACAGATCTGTACTGGATTGTTGCGGCGAACCCTTATACGAGATCTACAAACCTGAAAAATAAACCATATTATACTCAACAGATTCTAGTTCAGTCAGGTCCCCTATATTTCTTTTAGCGGATACCTTACACGCATCCCATTCCCCAATCGATTCCCAATTTCAGAGAATGAAAGAAGCAATGAATAGGAAGATGAAGAAGGCATCGCATCCGCCCCTCCTGGAAGCACCAACCTCACGTTGTCTTCTTCTAAAACAGAGATGTTGAAAGTTACATATCCATGTTTATCCATCAGGAAACTAAAATAAATCTGTGAACCACACGGAATGAAGAAGAAGTCTGAAGGACCTCATTTTCCCATTGAATTAATGTTTATCCATCGCTTCTAAATTCAGCGCCTAACCTGATGATTTCTTGTACGTAATACACAGAAACCCTACTCATGTGATCAGTGATGAAATGGGCGACGAGGATTCAAGTGTCAGTGATGGTAAGCCCGAGGCAGTTTTCAAGGATTGGGATGGTAAATGCGATGATTCCAGGGATGGTATGCAGGAGGAGATGAGATGATTCGAGAAGCAGTGTAGTGAATCGAGCTTTCTTGAAAGCCTACTCATGGCTGGATAACCTGGTATTGAATGCGAGCTGATTAGAACACTATGAGCATGGAGAATAGATAGAGGAAGTAGCACGCGTGGGTTTGGGGGTATTATTGGGATAGAATTTTTGTCTTTGGCGATGTGGTTGAATATGGAGGTGACAGATCAGCTGGGAAACACCCAGCTTTAGTAGATATGGTAGATAAGTTTGTACTAAAAAATTTATACTATAGATACAGTTCAAAATATTGTATGGCCTAAATATAAAATAAATAATATGTTCATGAAATTAATTATTAAATACATGATAATGATATAATAATAAATAAAAATAAATAATAAAAATAAATCTTAAATTTTAATATAACATTCATAGAGAAATATTGATATATATATATATATATTTTAAATAATAATAGTTATAAGGGTGTAAAATTAATTAAAAATAAATATATGATAATTATAGATTCTAAGGATAATATGATAGTTATTATGTTATATAAAATATTATAATGTTCAATAAATACAATATATTTAATAAATAGATATATACAAATTTATTATATATATTATTATCTAAAAAATAATATACTTAATTTTATCATGTTGATAATTTATTTTTAACCATAATTATTTATTTTACGAGATGCTATGTAGTAAACTATTTTTCAAATTATGGTTGATACAATAAAGTTTAAAAATTTTAAATTACTTTATGATATGTAAATGTAATCAATAAATACAAATGTCAATTGTATATTTATTGAGAAATATTTCCAATTTGGAAAATGAAATATTATATTAATTTGGAGTACATATATTTAATTAATGATATAAAATTTATAATATAATGTTAATTAAAAATGAATATGTATAATCTAATGACGAGGGAATTATATTTAATAATATCTATAGAATATATTAGATATAGATGTAAGGAAAATCAATATGAAAAAAAGTGCTAATAAATGAAGGTAGAAAATAAATAAATCATAATTTAATAAACAAATTATATTTTCTATATAAAATATATATAATTACTAATGAATTGTGAGAAAAGTAATATAATAATTACATTGTGATTAAAATAAATATTAATTCAATATGTATATAAGATATTTAAAAGGAGATTATATTTATTAGAAATAAATATATTGGATGATAGTTATGGAATCTAATAGTAATGTAAAAATTATTGTGGTGTAAAATCAATATAATGATATATATAATAATTTATGTTTGAAAGTAAATATATAGGAAATAAATTATAATAGAAGTAATTAAAATTAATAATAAACAAATAAATAATGGTATCAAGATTTTCATTATCTTATTCTTCGGCCCAATGCTACTATTGGATATCGATGAAATATATATATATATATATATAACTTCACAACATTACTCATGAATCTATATATATTTGAAGAAGAATAGATCTTGATAGATGGATTCATGAATCAGATCAGTGTTGTTATGGATATGTCTTACCTGATAGTTGTTACACCATTATGTTGGACTGAAGTCAAATATGGAATAAGACCTAAGAAGAGAAGTATAATAGAATGGTCTGATGAGGAAGAAAAATGACAAAAATAAAATAGGGGGAACTCAGAAAAGACAAGTATTATAAATAATAAAAAATAATTTTACATGATCTCAATGAACTAAACTCTGGCCAGTGATGTGTATGTAATGAGCTAAGTTGATGAAGAGACTAGGATCGAATGTGGAAGTGTTTTGAAAATGTAAATGAAATTTTTTTGTTTATCTATATATACAAATATATACATATTATTTCTGAGGAAATGAAATATTCATGAACATAAGAAACACCAGGAAAATAACATTCTATCATGAGAAGAAAGGCTTCCCAACCTATTATTGAGAGGCTGTCATAATATATAAGTGCATAAAGGTACTAAAATGTGGGATCAACACACATAGAAAGTTTGGATTAGAAAAAATATACATGAATGAAAAATATGTATGTATAATAAATTTCATCCATACATTTTAAAGTTCTTCAATAATTGTAGAGACTACAATTAAATATATTTTTTTTTCTATATATGGGTCATAAAAAAAAGTGATAAAATAATTATTTTGTTATATAATTCAATGTAGTAATATGACTTATAAAAGGGAGTGTTTTAAAATAAGAATATTACTATTCCCATTCAGAAAAAATATTAGCATGTTATGATTTCAAAGAAAGGTAAATGATGGTGAGTTAGTTTATAGACTTCCTTCAAATGGAATTAAAAAAAGGATAATTTAGTAAGTATTGGGTCACCACATCATGTAAGGGATAAATCTGTTCTAGAAAAAAAATCTATTTTTTATCCAAAACCTTCTTTCAAAGAGGGATTATTTTAAGAAAATTCTCATTTTAAAGGTTTAAAATGTTTTCACTATGCTTATGGTATTAAATATCCATCTTAACTATTTATATTTAAGGTTTTTATAAGAGTTAATGTTTTATAATTTCTATTTTCAAAAGTTTTGAAACAAACATTTATTATGGATTTTGGAAAAAAAATCCCATTTGTTTTCTATATTTTTGAAGATAAATGTTTTTCATGGGTTGGTTTTTATAGATGGTATTTAAGGAATTTTTACTATTATCATTTTTTGATAAAAATATATTTTTTCCATCATCGTGGATGTTGTTTTAAAAAAATGTATTTCCATGCCCAAATTTTCTCATCATTGATACATGTTTGTTATCATGTTTCGATTTAAAATATTTATTTCCCTGGACTTTTATTGTTTATGACCCATTTAAATTTTATAATAACCTACACATATTTTTTATATATATTATCTTTTTATGAATCCAAATTTAATTTTTAAAATAAAAGGTCACAAAATTTTTTATTTAAATAAGGCACCTTGATATTGTAAAAATAATGAATAACCAGGAGTGAACTCAAAACTCAATAAAATTTGTCTTCCAACTTATAGTCAATCCCTACATAGCCTTAAAGTTCCAGGATTCATATTGTTTTTTCAAATTCTGTGATCATTTTTTTATGAAAATAATTGGATTTATTTTATAAGGAATTAATTTTAAACTCATCAAAATTCGAGGTTCATATGTCAAAAATGAATTTCATGATTTATATTATATTAAAAAAATTTAACTTAATTAAAATGGAATTATTTTATTGAAAAAAATATCATAGAAAATTTTTTAGATTGATTTTTCCTCCTTAGTCATGTTTATAAAAACTATTTTCTAAAAACTATTTTTGTTGGTTTTCTCATCTATTTTAAAAACCCCCTTAATAATTAATTTTTCAGTCACCTAAAATTTTTCAAAAATATTTTCATAGGTATAAATGACTAATAAGATCTATAATAAAGATGAGATTATTTTGAGTGAAGTTTCCAAAGTATTCAAATATTTTTCAATACTAAATAAAATAAATTTCTTATTTAGAATTAGTATAGGATTTTTTTTAATAAAAATTCCAAATTATCTAATGTTTTAGTCCTAAAATATATTGGGAAGGTACTGATTTTTTATTTGGATTTGAAGTTGTAATTTTATATTTAATGATTTATTTATGTCACTTATTTTTGTAATAAATTATTTTCAAATTAATAAAATGTATTTAATTAAGGCCTTTTAGCACCCAACCCATAAGTGTGGGTTTGAGGAGTCACACATAGTGTTGGAATAGAGATTATATAACTTTGGAGGTTTGGATGTTATCGGTTGATAATAATTTATAATTTATTAATTTCTTATAAAAAATTAATGATTATAATTTTATGTTAACAATGGTATTTTGGAATTTTTTTTTGATATCTACGAAAAAACAATACTTTTATAGGTTTATATATTTGATTTTAATTTTATTTTATCTTTTTTGGATTAAAAAAGGTTTCAATGGCTATGTTAATTATGGTTTATTTTAATATTAATTTATTTATGAATTATTATTATAACTAGATTGGTATTGTTTGATTGAAAAAAATGATTACGAAAATGTTAATATGAGAGGTATGTTTCTGAAAACTCTTTAAGAAGTATATTTGGCACAAATGGAAGAAAAAATGATAATTTAGATGTAAAAAAGAGTCTTAACAATGATAGAAATGAAAATATGTATTTATTAATTATATCATCACTATATTAAGAACAAAATACTATATATTTAAATTTGAGAAGAATTAAAATTGTGATAATGAAATTTATTTAATAGGGAGAGAATGTAATTCCCTATTATTTTAAATTTTTTCTTAAAAAAATGGTTATTAAATGGTTTTATTCATAACTAGGAAAATATATTATATACTCTAGATAGAAGTATCATCTATAAAATTAAATTCTTTTCTCTCTAAACACCATAAATTATAGAATATATTAATTTATATAAAAAACTACTTTATCTACATTTGTATTTATAATATGTAGAAAAATGTTTATTATATATAAAATTATATTTAGTAAGTTTTCAATATAATATTTATAAAAAATAGTATTTGAAAATATTTTTTGATCTAAATACAAAATAAGTAGTATGTTGATCAAATTACCCATTAGAGATTTGGAAATGATTTAATGAATATTCATAATAAATAAAAAAATAAATTTAAATTTTAAATAGTAATATATCATTAATTGAGAAATATTGATATATATATATATATATATATATATATTTTAAGTAATTATCATCATAAAATAATTCCATTATTTTGAACTAAATATACGATCATTATAAATTTTATTGAAAATATGATAGTGATTATGGTATATTGAATATTATAATGTTTATGAAATGAAACATATGGAATGAATAGATATATTTCAGCATCTATGAAATAATATATTTAATAAGATCATATTCAAAATTAATATTTTAACCATAATTATTTAATTTATGAGATTCTACGTATTTAATTATTTTAGAACTTATAGATATTAAAATAATTGTTAGTTATTTTTAATTACCTGAGGATATGTAAATTAATCAATAAATATAAATGTTAATATTAAATTTAGGAATAAAAATGGGAATTATTTTAAATAAAATATTATATTAATTTAAAATAAATTATTTAATTAATTACATGACATTATTAATTAAAAATTAATTTAAAACTAATATATATAATCTGAAGATGAGAGAATTATTTTGAAGAATATTAATATAATATATTTAATATGGATGTAAGGAAAATCAAGTTGTGGGAAATATGGTAATAAATGAAGGTGGAAACTAAAAACATCATAACAGAATAAATAAATTATAAGCGCTATAATTAAATATATAATTACTAATTAAATCTGAAAATAGTAATATAATTATAATATTATGGTTAAAAATGAATATTAATTCAAAATGTATATTATATTGTTAAAAGGGGAGTATATTTACTAGGAATGGATATATTTCATGATAAATATATAAATATTAATAATGTAACAATTATTATGGTGTAAAACCAATATAATGATAAATATAATAATTTATATTTGAAGATAAATATATATGAAATATTTTATAATAGAAGAATGTAAGAAATAAAAATAAATAAATAATGGTATCAATGACCTTCCCTTATTCTTATCTCACCAAATGCTGCTATTGGGTATTAACACAAGGGATATATATGTATAAATAACGCTATATCATCAATCATAGATCCTCGTAGAGCTAAAGAAGAATTGACCAAGTCAGATGGATTCATTAATCAGACTAGTATTGTGATGGATATTTCAGACATGATTATTGTTGAACCATTGTTTTTGACTGATGTTGAATGTGGAAGATGACTGAAGCATGAAAATAAAATGTGAAGGTCTGAGGAAGAATAACCATGGATGAAACTAAATTAGGGGAACTCAATAACAATAGATATTCTTAAGAAGCCAGATGAATGTACACAAGCTCAATGAACAAAACTCTAATGATTGAAGAAAAC
This sequence comes from Viscum album, assembly GCA_963277665.1. Taxonomy (NCBI): domain Eukaryota; kingdom Viridiplantae; phylum Streptophyta; class Magnoliopsida; order Santalales; family Viscaceae; genus Viscum; species Viscum album. The sequence goes on from OY728164.1 coordinate 787,547,308, forward strand.
ATGAGAATCATGGTTGAAGAAAAGGATGATATCAAATGTGGGTAGATTTTCAAAACCATATATGAATATTATATATCAATATATAAATTTACACACAGACACAGACACATATATACATATATATTCATTTAGAGACAATGATATATTCATGAACCTGTGAAACATGTGGAAGATAAAATGATAACAAGAGAAGCATAGAGTCTTTGAGGACCTTGAAAATAAGTTTGGATAAAAATGTATGAATTAAACATGAGTAGGAAAAATAAATTATATCCACACATTTAGAGGTTATTCTAGATTTATAGGACCTTTAATTTAAGAATACAAACACATTTTTGTGTATGGGTCACCACAAATAGATTGATAAATTAAATTTTTTGTTACATAATTTACAATATAAAAATGTCTTATAAAAGTGATTGTTCATGAAGAATAACACTAATAAGTCCCTTAAAAAAATATGGGCATATTGTGATTATAGAGAGAGGGAATGAAAGGATACTGAGGTTTGATATTTTTGTTAAGAGGGTGTTCTACAAAGGAGAATTTAGTAAAAATGGTCAAATGTATCAGGTAAGGGAGAAAAATGACTTAGAATAAAATTATATTTTAAAATTAAAAAAACATCTTGGTAATGTGAATTATTTTATTAAAAAACCTACTTTAAAGGTTTCAAACATTTTACTTATTTTTACTTCATTAAAACATTCAATAAAATATTTATATTTAATGTTGTTTTGTTAGATATAATTGTTTTTGAATTTCTATTTTTAAAAGTTTCTAAGCATTCTTCTATTATTGATTCTAGAAAACAAAAATACCTTAATTTTATTTCTTTTTTAGAATATTTATTTTCAAGGGTTGGTTTTGACTTATGGTATTTAAGGAGTTTTTATAATTATCATTTTATTCAAAATCAAAATTATTTCATTATCATCGATGTTATTTATATCTACCGTACTGTATGGCCATGCACTGCATTTCTCATCAATTTTCTATGTGATATTTTATGTTTTAGTTTTAAAGGTTTATTTCTATAAACATTAATTATTTATGACCCATATTTCTATCTCTTTAATAATATGGAATTCATGAAAATAATACTTTGTACTATTTTTAAAAACCAATCAAGAATTTATTTCTATATATTATTTATATGAATCAAAAAATAGAATTTTTTTAATGGAAAACTATAAAATGTTTTATTAAAATTTGTAACGTAGAAATTTTAAAAAATATTTAAGAGTGGTAAGTGAACTCAAACCTTGAGGGAATTTTTCCACCAGGTTATGGGTAGGCTATATACAACCTTCAATGTTCTAGGTCCTCACATGGTTTTGTTTTCTATTCTTGGGAAGCATTTTTCTGAACATCTCTGGATTAATTTTATAAATATATATTTTCAAAGGCTTAAATATTAAAGGTTTGTATATAAAAAATCAATTTCATTATTTTATAAAATATCAAAGATTTTTTTTATTTAATTAATTTTTCTTTGTAATAATTTTTCTAAAAAAAACATCTCAAATAAAGTTTTTGAGAATTTATTTTTCTCTACACCCATGTTATTAATTTTTTCTTCAAAAACCCTTTTATATATTAATGGTAGAAGTGAATTTTATTATTAATTTTCTTATTGAATTTAATGTAATCTATTTTTATGGAAACGTTTTCAATGACTTTTTAACTATGTGAAAATTGATGTTTTTCTCATTAATTTTAAAAACCCATACAATGAAATTTTTTCCTTATCCTAGTTTTTTTAAATGTTTTCATTGGTATTAGTGATTAATAATAGCTATTATGATGATGAAATTACTTTGTGAATATTTATAAAAAATATTTGAAGAGTTTTCAATAGTATATAAAAAAATTACCCATTTAGAATTAGTATGAGATTTTTTTGTATTAAAAATTCATAACTATATAAATATCTATAACTAAAATGTCATGAAAATTAGTGAGTCATTATTTAGATTTTATGTTGTAATTTGATATTTATTGACTTATTCATTTAAGTTATTTTAGAATCAATTATTTTTAAAGTAATTGGGGTAAATATTAATGTGTTTTTAGCACCTGGCCTGGTAGTGTCGGTCTGGGGTGTCATAGATGGGGCCCTCAAATGAACCTATGATAGAATAAGTTTGTAATTACATGACCCCTATTGTTGAGTACCTATAAAATGGTATTTTTCCCATCAATACAGGTTGATCAATAACATATCCACAAGAAGGAAATGAGTTTTAACCTTTGTGATAGTCAAAAATCACAGAAAATTCCTATAGAAATGCATATTTTATGGAATCCATCTTAATTTAATTAAGGGAAGGGAAATTCCTTAGGATTTAAAGGAGGTACATATTGGGGAATATAAATATCATCAAATATGATTATAACTCTTCCAACATATCTAAAAATTGTGCTAATTTTCATATACCATGATTCATGACTATGTAGAGTTCCAAAAGAGGTGGTATGCATGTTAGGTCCATGAAAACATCACGCATCAGCATCTAGAGATACTTCACAATATAAAGTACTCTTACCATTTTTCTATTTGGGGAATTGATGTTTTGGGTCTTTACCAATCAAAGATAATCCATTAGTTCAATTTTATTCTTATCACTATCAATTTGTTTTCAAAATAGTATGGGATTATTCTCCTCAGTCAGGTTCAGACCAACTTTATTATCATTTTCATAAATTCCCCCACCATTCATCAATTTGGGATCCCTCACACTATTCTTATAGACAAGAGAACAAATTTTCAATTCTATGATCTTAAAAGGGTATATGCGAAGTAAAGTATATGATCTAAACACACTTACTAGTATAAAACTATTATGAATAGATAGATAATGGATTTAAATAATGTCATATATAATATTATTTAGAATATGGTAGATCATAAATAGAAGAGTTATCCCAACAATAGATCTTATTGGATGTGGGAATATCATACAATGAACTAATCTCTCAAATAAGAAACACCATACTCCCTAGTGTAAAGAACAAAAGTAGTGTTTCCCATCGAGGTTGAATTACCTTCACTACTGATATCCATCTAAGAAAACTTTATGTGTGATTAGTAGTCTAGATTCTAACTTTTGGTTTTCGAATCCCTTAATGAAAATATTCTACATGATCCATATAGTGTTAAGGTATATGAGAATTGAATGTCCTGAGAATTCAAAAAGAAGTTTCACCTCCTCTCATCTATCTAGGTTTAATCAGTGATGGCATTGAGAATGCAAATGATAATGAAAGGAAAACAATAAATGTTAGAGACCAATGAAAATAACTCTTCAATGTTTCTAAGGTTTAATCCTATGGTTCATATTCATTGATCACCATGGATGGAGAGCGCATCAAACTACCCTCCAATGAATAGTTTCACAAAAACTAACAGGAATAGGCCACACTGACCCACAATCATCCTTACCATACAACATTAAAGTACATGGAAACCATCCTTTATACAAGATGTTGAATTGTAAGGATGATTTCTTGTTTCCTAATTTTAAAGTCATTGAAATATTCTTTCTCTTATTATGTTAAACTATATAGAAATCATGTTTCCCACACAATATTAAGTTATACAAAATTCATCCTTCTAACATAATATTAAATAGAATAGAACTCAACCTTACCTCAAAATCATAAATTTCACATAACACATAATTTAAATATGAAATTAAACTTCATGGAAATAATATCTGACACAAGATTTTAAACTATAGAGAATACATCCTTGATGCGAGATATTAAACTGTATATAATATTTCCTTTCCAAGTGATGTTAAACTACTTGGAACAATTTCTATTAGATTGAATTAAAAATGTGTTATGCCTTAGACCTTACTATATAAACATAAACTGTAAGGATGAAATATTTTTATATGATTATAAAAATACAATACTACATTAGAGTCCTCTACATAGGGGATTATCCATTTATGACAGCATAGGTCTCCTACCATGACTCCTCATTATTCTAGTATTGGACACATACTTTACCTACCTTCCCAAAATAACTATCAATGTCTTGATTTATATTTCATAGGATATATAGTGAAACTTGAATCTATTTTATGGGGCCCAACCAAAATTTCCAATATTATTCCATCTCAGTGTACATGCTACCTCTTTAACTCACAATTAGTATCCCTTCACTTTTGAACACTCAAACAATTCACATAGTCAACATTCTAAAGTGCATGAGCGTGATCTATATAGGGGCTTCCATCTAAGAACTAAATATGGCTTGATTCCTATTGAACATGATATATAATGACACCCATATCTTATATCTTGAGACTATCCAAAAATTTCATGTTCAACCTTCACATCATTGTGTCTAGTGACCCTTTGTTGGGTTAAATTCTCCCACATAACATCAGGAATCCATTTTTCTTCAATTATATGTTCTGATATATATGAACTTAAAATAGAATCCCTCATTTGATCAAATTTGTGCTACCTCAATATCTGGTCACTCATTTGGTAAAATCTATGCGACTTGAACTCCAATATCATTTGGTCAAAGCATTGTAAACATAAACTCTTGTTTCATTGGTATAATATTTATGTAATTCAACTATACATCCTCAATTATCATGTTAGACCCTTCTTTAACACATTATTAAACCCCATTCTTATGTTTTTGGTGGGGTTATCATTTACAATTTTTAAAAATTCTCATTGGTTTGTGTGCCCCCATCTATGTTGGTATACCCCATAAATATACCTGATTCGCAATAGTATTACACTATAGTTCTTGAATACCTCTTGAAAATATATTTTTTCATAGAATTTATGTCCTCCAAATTTGAATTTCCCACTGAATATTTATTTTCTAAACATAAACTCTTTGGTTTACTATTATTTCCTAGGTTCCCTAGTCTCGACATGCCAATATCCCTCTAGGGCACACATCTTGGAGGAAACATTGTTGATAAAAACATGATGGAAACCACATTTCAAACATGGTAAATAGTCATCCTCAACTTGTATCCATTATTTTTGATGATATTTTAGTGTAACCCACCTTTAATTTTGGTTTTCAATGGTCATCCTCAATCTATCTATCACTTAAATCCCTGATCCAAAGATTTTGAGTGCTAATTTTTATTACCCCCTACATCACACTTGTTTATGTGGAGTTTTAACACCCTTGGTGTTATTCCACTGTGCATATATTCACATTGATAGAGTGAAATAAGGCTTTTAATTTCACCTCTCTTGATCCCCTAATCTTTGTAGATTTTATTGAAGTGGTTGATGTGATATTTAATCTACAACCCATCCACCATGGTTGGTCCCACTTATGTAATATGAATGATATTATTTTAAAACATTTTTTTTCACATCATGTTTGAATCATGTGGGATTAGTTTTTTTCGTTGATTATTTAATATTCACAATTGAGGTACATTGAAATTGAATTAAGGGAGTTCAAATAAGTATGATTTTACTACTTATTGAAACATAATGAGGATCATTCATAGGTCAGAGAATCTCTTCTAAAATAAAGTTATATTATGATAGTATTTGAGTTATTGAATACTCAATATTTTACATCCCCTACAAGTAAGATTCAACTGGATATCATAACCTTATTAGCTCCTACATTCCAACCACTACCAAAGGGTGAACTGAGAATTATTTTACATTGACTCATCTTGTCGATACATATAATCTACCACTAAAGGAATTTATTAGGTTATCTCAACACCAGTAACTACTAGCTATATCCTCATGTGGGTGAATACCTCTCACCAAAACAAAGTGAGGACCTATAAATAGGTATATTTATCCTTCAATTGAGTTATTTCTATTTTAATAACCTATATAGATTCCATAGTATAAGCCTCATACTAAACCCCAATAGAGTTTCCCTCCTGTGCCTATATTATCTCTCACTTTATAAAAAATTCATAGGTCATGGCATGGAAGGACCTGTAGTCAACCCTGTGGTCCCTATGTTCACTATTTAGTGCAATAGAGTTTCCATCTAGCCAATGATTTGACAAAATATATTCTTAGTGATGAGGCCTTATTTGTTCTTCTATACTCTTTATTGCATCACTCAGTTTTTCTTGGTTTTGTCTAAAATAGACTAAACTTCATCTTCTAAGGAATTTTTTTACTAAAGGAACTACTTGATCAGTTGTGACATATTCTTATCTCTATTATTTATATAAATTGGATTCTTAGTGGAATGAAGTCTTTTATATTCAAACATCTCTTGGGAAACAACTAAGTATTCTCTTAATACAGGTAGGAATTCTACTGTTAGAAACAAGGTTGGATCCTATTTGGTGATAAGTGTCTTATTGTACCATTATTTTAGTGATTCATTGGTATATCCCCCCTTATAAGTAGTATTAAATTCAAATCCCCATTCTACCTCATCACACACTGGGTTAGTGGAAGGATATTATTTTCCTATTGTCACCATGGACTCCTACTCATGTATGGATATGAAAACTACCCTAATAATTTTAGTGTTCATTCAAGAAATGGAATCCTGAATAAATGGGAGATATGTTATGAAGTTATACTTAATTCAAAATTATTTTTGAGTCTATATTCATCCTTCACTAGTAAAACAAATTCCTAGTACACCTAAACAAATTCAATTACCACACTGGCTAGTAGATTGAAGTGTGATGTATATGAGGTAGAATGCACAACCAAGGACCCATAAAAATGGATGGGAAACCATTAGGTCACTATTAATTTCTCCTTGAACTAGCTTGTTGTCTCTTCCTTGAAAAAGTCATGAGGGTAAAAATAGATTGACCAAGAATATTTATCAGTGAATAGGGAATGAGTTTACCCTTTGAGTCCTATAGAAAGAAGACCATTAGTACCCCCACACACAATGAGTATTGTGTATCATCAGTGGATATTAATACCCCTAGAGTATTAGAAAGGATCAATCCAAAACCACTGGGAAAGCCATTTTTTTAAAGCATAATCCTCTATATTCTTAGGTGTTTTGTATTTGTATACTACCCTACCCATGTGCATTATAAAATGGTTATTTAAAAGTTTCCTCACTTGATGAGTCCTACATATGTGAGGGAAACAAATATTTGTGTTTTTAAAAATACCACCATGAATATTATTGGATCATAGAGTTATTGATCTAGTAATATCTCTTTAAACCCCTAAATAGATGAAATCTCCTCACCCTTTGAAAAATATTTTTCTTACCCCATATAAATCCCCCAAGAGTCTTCATCACCAAACTCCATATGCTCCATTTCTCTAGGCAACCTAAATATCATGTAATCCTTTATCAAGTTTTCCATAAATCATCATCGTCACCCAATAATTGAAGAGACCCTCTTATATATGGGAGTACACAAGAACCATATGATAATTATTATAGGCTTTGGATTCCATAAAGGTAATTGATAATGTGGCTTTGAAAAAACTGATTCCATCCAGGTACACCCCAACCGATTAGAGGATCCCCCCTATAGCCTCCTCCAAGTTATTGATATACACAACTCATCCCAAGATTTCTAGGCTCCAAAGAAGGAATCATTTTTTAGTATCCCCCAAATTGGACACACATTCTTCCCTAACTCTACCCTTAATATAGCCACAGAGGTTGTTGAAGATTCAGCTTACTCCTAGAAATTATTTCTATGGTTTCATTAATCCACAACTAGATGTATCCTAAAGGAATCACCTTTATATTTTATTGGATACCTTGGATGATTCTCAGAGGCCACCTCCTTAGAAGGTTCCCTTAGTCAGTGGGCTCCTCGAATAGCTACCTATCCTTTACCCAACCACCTTAGTATTTGTATCAATTTATACATCCATGGAACCATATGTCTCCACATGGAACCTACTCCACTCTCTGTCACTTAGAAGTCTATTTGGGGAGTAATTTAGGTTGAGTATGACCTTCAAATTGATTTTCCAATGAACTATAATCCACCAAAGTTATCAAATGGCCCTCAGGTGGAACTCATGATAAACTCCAGTTTGATCCCATTGTGTAGATTAATAAAGACAAAAATTAATTTACAAATAAGCATAATGTGTATATCCCATAGATCATAATGAATTTAATTGAAACTTCCAATACTCTGCCTTTGAAGGCTAATTATTTTATGATTTCATTATTTTTGTTCATATTAAACATGGTTAGAGTATTGAAGGGGTTTAAGTTGAAACTCTCACACAAAAGCAACAAGGGGATAAACCTGGTTCTTTCAATCCCATGAGGACACACCCCAATCATATTCTATAGTGATGGTTATAATTCTATTTCTTGAGGGATGATGTTATTCAAGAACTCTTACCACCAAAAATACATTACAACCCTCTCATATAGAAATTGTAAAGGTATATAGATGCATTGTAACATATCCATCTAGGTCAAATTCCCCAAAAAATAATATATATTTTCTATTTATAGGGAAGTGAGGTTGATTTAATGTTTATGTGTTAACTGTCCCACTATTATAAAAGTTCCTGACCTCACCCCATAAAGACATCCATAACTGGAATCATCCACCAACTTAGGAAGGACTATAGGTATCATCCTAACCTTAAGTTTTGGGTTAACCCATTTACACACAAAAAATTCCCATTATGTGTAATATCCCTACTCCATGATGAACCAGTAGGACCCTAGCTGTACTAGTACATGGAGTGTCCAGAACATATTTAGCTACCGCACCATTACCCCATTAAGCAAGTTATATAACATTCTGGACCATGTATTGAATGAGATGTTCGAGTTTAGGTGAATATAACTTCAATATTATTCTCTCAAAACCATTATAAAAAACTAATCCAACATAGGGGTATTCTCTATATCTCCCAAAATTTTTGTATCTGATATAAATTCATCAAAAATTTCACCAAGTATTGGGATCTATATCACCTTCATGTCACTATTACTAGTGTAAAAAACAACTTTAATATCATTTTTTACCAATAAATGAAGATTTATAATCTAATATAATACAAGATATGTTGAAAGTGGAACATTCCATATCAGTTTTCATAAATCGATAATGAAAACCCATATAGAAGGATAATTATATAGTGATTTTAATGTCATTTATTTATAAAACTAATGTCTAAATAAAAGTGAAATCCAAATCCTTTAAGGAGGGATTTAAATATCAGTTTTTTATAAAAATGACATTAAAATTAGGTTTTTTAAAAAATATTAAAAAATCACTTAATCCCACACATGAAAAATCAAAATATAGAACCAAAAAAATAAGATCAAGAAATCTCATTGTAAAATTTTACAGAAATTTTTACCAATATACAACTAAATCAAACTTAATATCCCAATTAGTCAAACTCGTATAATATTTTGAAAATAAATTTGACAGGTGTTTCAATTCATTGGATTCATACAAATAAACATCATCAAAAAACTAATAAATAAAGTGTTACAAATTTATAAAATAACATATTTTTTTAAATCGTAATTGTTATATTGAAGCTAACCACTTAAAAAATAAATTATTGTTCTAGTCATGATTATCTCATAAATGAATCATAAAACATAAAATCAACATTTAATATTCCCTTTTGGAAAATGGATCTATTTTTATGAACCATTTTTTTAGAAAAAAAATAGTATATGTGAAATAAAAAACAAGTAATCATAAAAGTTACCTAATAGAAATTTTAAATATTTGATTTTTCTAGTTCCACTGTTGAATAGAAAGAATTGATTAAATAAATCCATGACATGTTGTAATTTAAAATATTAATTATCAAAATTGAAGTAAAATGAAGAAATTAATTAAATAACTAAAATCATGGAATAAAACATATTTCTTTAACCACTTACTAAATCTTCATCGAATACCACCAAATAAATTGCATAACCAATATTATTTATATTATTTAGTAAAAAATATGGATAACATCCAATATTATCTAATATATAAAATATTAACCATTAATAAAAGTAAAATGAATTCTGGTTCATAATTATATTTTTTTTATCCGTCATGGAATGGAAAAAACTAGCACGTGATCTATAGTTTTTTAACCTTTCTTATATATATATATATATATATATATTCAATTATGTATTATTGGTTAAAATAATTCACCTATGTTGAAGTGTATTCTAGATCGATAAAACCATAAACACAACTGAAATCATAATGGATGAAACAACCTGGATATACATTGTTATAATAATAATTAAATAAGTTAATGTAAAATATGTTTACTTAATGCAGATAAATTAATAATTGAAATTTACTTATATGGAAAACAATTGTAACATAGGTAAACTGACATGATCACCATTTACAACATCCACATTGTTGGTTTTGAAATTATTTAACATATAATTTCTTAAACATATATCCACACTTATTAGAAAAGTATAATAATTTTATATTATAGGAAAAAAAGTGATAACTTTATTACTGAGTTAGCTTCTTAAGGTATATTTGAAGGTGACAGAACTTGAGTTTTTTCATTCCTCTGTAGTCATTACTTCTATTTTAGATAATACAATATAAGGTATGTGTATGAAAGTATTATAATTAATAATAAAATTAATGATAAATAAAAAATAAAAAAAAACTCATACCTCATATTTCCGAGGATGTCAAATATTAGCTAGAAAAAGTTAAAAATGATAAATACTCTATCCAACTATGGACACCAACTTAGTAGGTAATGAAAATATAATATTTAGTTTAATAATGTCATATATCACTAATCTTACCTAACCCAAATGTATAAGATTAATATATATATAATCCCCTATATGATGTAAAATTCTTAATTCCATAACACATAAATGGGGATCAACAACATGAAACTCATAGTATATAAACGAGATGAATGAGGAAGTGGTGGATATAGGTTGGAAGGTTGCATAAGAAGTGTCTTTCTCATTTATTTTATAATTATATCTGATAAAAATTCTTCAATCATATCATCTATATAATCATTCTAGTGTTAAAATTCTACCATCAAAGAAACTATTTCTTCTCTATATTCACACCAATTGATGTCTCACTAGGGGAACAACCAAATTTTTTTTAAATATAATACCCTCCTAATTTCCACAAATATGACCAAAGTGTTTTAGATTTCATAAAGCAATGATAAGACTATCCTTCAAACCAACATGTATAATGGTCCCCTATTTCATTTTCTTCTAAAGGGCATCCCGATATAATATTTTCAATTGTAATATTAGTGAGAAAAAATTACTAAAATATTAATATTGATTAAAAGTAATAATTAATTACATATAATCTTATACCATACTTCCTTTTTTGTATTATTAATATAATTTACGTTTTTTCATTCTTATAATTTTACACTTTTCATGATGAGTGGGGGGAGATGGACTTTCATGAGGAAACTATTCAGAGATGTTACTTGACATGGTTCTTAATTTACTAAATTTTTTAGCAATCATTTTTTATTCTATTAAAGGATACACTCTGCATTATAATGTATGAGGGTATAAATTGGTAGACTGTATCTTTCAATTAATTTTAATTGATTCATGTTACATAAGAAAATTTAAATAAGTTATAATGTAAGAAAAATAAATTAAAAAAATAAATTTTACAAAGAACAAAATTATACTGCAAAAGCTTCCTCCTGTTAACTAGAGAAAACCTTCTTTCATATCTATCTATCTATAAATCCATAATTAAGGTGTGTATCTTTAACATTTTTACTGCTAAAAATATAAATTTAAGTTATATTTTTCTTAAAATCTCTCCATCTTATTTACGCAAATGATAGACACTTTTTTTAATTCCTTTTGTCTCTTGAATGTTACATTTCATCTATAATTAGGTAAGTAAAATATAATGAAATGTAAAATATTTAAACCATTAGAGAACTAAATAAATTAATTTATAAATTTTACCATTATAAAATCTCATAACATATCTTTCACTGACTAATCAATTCTCCTAGAATTATGATATAAAATACTTATACTAAAATGACTCTATAAAACCAAGTAATTATTAAATTGTGTGTCATTTTGGCCCATTGGGAATTCGTTCTCATCAATGTTATTTATCACCCTTTTCTCTCCATGTGCATGTATATTTAATTGTAAACATATGATCCCATGGATATCATATTTAGGTACTATAGTCTCTTGAGAAGTAGAAAAAACAAATAATTTTAAGAAATATAATTTTACTTTAATTAAATAATATAATTACTATATATATATATATATATATATATATTTAAATGAAAAAATTTACATACCTCAGTTCCCTTTCCAGTTTCTGTCATTTAGAAAGATATATTCTACAACAAAAAAGTATATTTACATGTATTTGATAAAAAAATTTAATAAATAAAAAATATATTTTTCATAATCTAAAATGAAACCCTAAAGGTTATATTTTTCAACCAAAAAAATGTTTAACAAAAAATATTATATAATAAAATTAATAAATAAATGAAAAAATTATTATCATATAAAAATGTGTAATTTTTTTACTTTTATTTTTTAATAAATAATTAAATATTATAACTAAAAATGTAATTGCTTATACTAGTAATAAATTATATATATTTTATTTAATAAAAGTGTATACCTACAAATGAATAATATAAAGAAAGTGGTCACAACAAAATGATGAAAGAAATTTTTTAAACAAATAATTGATATATTAATTAAATGAATATAAAAAATATTACAATAAAGGTAGGAATGATAAACATCCATAAACATAAATTTCAAAGAAAAAAAATAATATTTTCAACTATACTTATTTCATAAAAAACAATTTTCTTAATTAATTGTTAGAGTAATGTATTATTTTACCATATCCCATCTATGTGATCATTTAATTTTTTCATGAACAATTTCTACATCATATTCATTTTTATAATCAGGTAATCATTTAATAGATGGATAAATTGTAGATAAGTCTTCAAAATCATTAATATTCTCTTCACCCAAATGAATTATTTTCCCTAGAAAAATATTGGACCACTAATCATTATATGGGTTAACGACATAAAATATTTGGTTTTCATGCATATACATAATAAATTATTCCTCCTTGAAACTAATTATTTTCTAATAAACAAGTATAAATCCATACTCATTATGTTTAACATCACTATTACTATCAACTCAGTTACACTTAAATATCAATACATAAAAGTTAGTATAATAAATCTATCACTTATCCTAAAAACTCCAAAATATGTTGTTGATTTAGAAATTAGTTTTATTATCTTTAGTACTCAAAAAATGAAATGATTTAGTGAAAACCATTAATCCAATATTTTTAAAGATCCTCTTTTTGTCCTAGTTTTTATGTAAAATGTGTAGCCATTAATATCAAAACTAAACCATGTAATCACATTAGCACTTGGTCCCCATACTAACAATTTCAATGTTTCTAGTGTGGAAGAATCAATGCTGATTTTCTCCTTGAACCACGAAACAAATTTACTTTTATGTTCATTCATCAATAAATTTTCATTTCTATTAATATGTTGCCTTCAATCCAACAATATGTGATGATATATTTGGTTGAATATCACTAATATTGTTCAGAATATATAAATATGCATGTGTCACTTCATAATGTGGAATTAAATTTACCTTCAAACCACGAATCAATTTACCTTGACTATAAACTATCAAATGATGAGATATAGGGATACTAAAACTCTTTTATTCAAAAAATTATTCAGTAATGAACTCAATTACCTCTTCATATGGGTATTTTTTGAACAATCTTGTCCTCTTATCGATGTTAATTCTTAACATATCCCTTTATAATTTTGATATATATTTCAAAAGGATACATCTAATGTAAATAAATAGGCCAACATATTATTATTTATATCACAAAATGATTCAACAGATATACCATTATATTAAAAAATTATGGTAAAAAATACATGTCTAGGGTTATAAATATGAGGGTTTCTTCATTATACAACACATTTAACAAATATAGAACTATGAATTTTTATAAAATTAAATTGAAAATGTAAAAAAACTGATTATAGAATATCTGATAAGTATTTTCAATATTTCAAATAATTAAAATCATATAAATTGTTTTATCAATATATAAAAGTCTTAAGATTTCATACCTATTCATTTTAAATCCATCAATGACACCATTTTTTGAAATTTTATGAAAACCCATAAGGTACATTAATATCATGAAAGCATTGAAATTTTTTTATCTTCCCAGACTCACATAATATGTGATAAGTCAGAGGAAAATATGTTATTTTTCCATTTATTGTGGGAGTTAACTCCAAATTTATTCCCAAGGTTATTAAGTCATGTATTACTTAAAATAAATATATTTTTGTTTAATTTCTTGTCTAATAATATTCCAATTAGTTTTTTACAATTTTTTTCTTGAAATGCATAACTTCAATGTTATGTTTTATGTCAAAACATTTCCAATAAGGTATCTCAAATAAAATTGATCTTTTATTACATATATTTGATTAAATACCACAACTTATTTTTTTATAATTGTTACATCTATGTTTTTCACCTTGTTGAAATATTTTTTAGCTAAAAATTTTTATGGGGTAGAATGATGTTCTTGTAAACTATTAAATTATATTTGTAATCTTCTTTAATTATAATATTTATGTAAAAAACTTTGATTCCCCATATACTTTATTTTTCTTAAATTCTTAAATTGATGATATAAATTCCCCTTTTTGCAAGTTGGAAAAGATTTATATCCTATAATGTTGTATCCAGATAATTTTTCATATTCAAGAAAGTCATTTATAGTGAACATTATCATATCACACATACTAAAATACTCTTTCTTATATAATTAATATACTATAACACATGTCTACCATATAAATTTCAAATCATTAATAAATCATGATAGATAAACATAAATATCATTTAAAGATCATTTCAGTCCAAAAATCATAAAACTCATAATCAAATCATTCCTCTTCATACAAAACTATGGGGGAAAGTTTTAGACAACTAATAAAATAGTCCATGAACTATGTTGGATACTAAGGCTCTGATATAGATTCTTTCCATCTTAGCACAAACCCATTGTAATTTTTTTAACTTCGTTGAAAAAATTAGAAAATTTATGACCAGCTATTTTTTATTGTGGTGAATCACCAAGATGGAGTAGGTTTCCATTAAAGATGTGGTAATTTTTTTTATCCTCACTCTCATTACACGATTTGAATTTAAAAAGGGACAACTAAAATGGGGAATTATTATATGATACCAGATTTTATTAGTGGGATGTTTTGTGTCTTTTGTTGATAATGAATTATGGTTGGATTTTTTATTTATTTTATATCATCATGTCTCACATGTAGGATATTTTGTTAAACATTAATATTCCTTCCTATAAAATTCACAATAATTAGTGAAAGAATGTATCATTTTATACCCCAATTCCATGAGAAATAACATTTCTTACCTAATAATTGGAATCTTGAATCCTATTGTGTTTCTTTCCTTTGATGATATTGTGTTGTTCGCCTAGTTTTGGATATATGATGCCTTGTTTCTATAATGATTCAGTTATTTTTTTCATTACATGATTTCACATAGAGTTCACCATTTTCTTCTTTTATATAGATATGGTTATGATGATTGATTATGGTGGGTTTAGGTATGGTTTCATGACCATTCACATCATGTTTGTCATTTTTTATCTCTAATTGAAACTCCCAACAATTCCCACATCCATAACAAGGTACATACCTATTGTCTAAAGGAGGGATATCCTTTGTGGTCTCAAACCCAATGAAATAAAGGAACTCACATTGGTTGGGGAAATGTGAGTTTGGGATCCTCACAACCTTTTGGGTGGAGTTATTGCCTATTTTGAAAATATATTATAGATTTTAGATATGTTCATGAATCTTTTCCAAAATATCGATACAAGACTAGTTACCCTAATAAAATGATTGAGTGTCAAATTCTTCTATATTTATTGGTTTTCTATTAATGATACCATCTATATGTATCTAAGTAACTCGATATTTTTCCCATTATTTCTTATTAATGGGTATCATCTTATATTTTGAAGCTGTATAACATGGTACTTTGTGGTTTTCTACCATCCAGAGAGGTGATTGGTGATTCAAGGATGGGATTGAACCTTCATCAGGAATCTTATGTATCATAATTACAACAAGAATAAAAACCCGTGAACTTTGTTAAAGTCCAATATGTGAAGATTAATTTCATGCGCAATGGAATTTTATGTGGGAACTTAGGTGCTATGTTTAGAGATTTATCCTTTAGAAGGTGTTCAACATATCTTTATTATAGTTGGAATCATATTCATCATAGTTTGATCAGCCCTCATCCAGTTGATGTGAGGTGATAAATAATTAAAACATGAAAGGGTTAATTCCCCAAGTTTTACCAATATGGGAATAACTTTGTGACTTATACCAAGTCAGATTCCCTTGTATATAGAAAATCATATCATGTCATTTAATAGGGATTGCACACTATGTTTTCCATGACAAGGGGAAATTTATGATGTGAGTTACATGATCATTGAAAATCCCAAATCCCACATGAGTTATGCACAGTATGAGAAACAAGGTATAGCATGAAAATAGACTCATGATATATATATATCAAACTTATGCATTGGGATAGCCCTAATGTGGTGTTTGTTATGAAGATTACACCTTAAGATGGTATTCTATGTATTCTTATTATAGTAGACATCAATTTATTCATAGTTTAATTAGATTCTCAATATGCCGATGGATGGGTAATGACGATAAAAACAAAGGGTATTTTGTGTCTAATGGGATAGAGTTTCTAGGAATTGTAGGGACTAAAACCAAGGTGGATTCCCATTGAAAGATATATGACACTTACCCTATGAAAGATAAAGATTAGAAACCATCAGTGGGAAACAGAGATGATATATATAGAAAACAGACCACATAATACCCATAAGATTTTATTAGTATCCATTGTTAAACAATTTTGGACACATCCCAAATGAAATTAGAATGCCCAGCCAAAGACTCGTGGCTTGCGGTTAACATGGTTTGAGGGAACATTACCAAGTAATCATGCTGGGAAAGGCTGATATTTCTAGGGGTTTTAGTTTGACATGTTCTAATTATCTTCTTTTCATGTCTTGGGTGTCTATATTGTGTGTCTACCATGTCTTCTCGACATATCTTGAGTGTTTATCTAACAAGGATGATATGTTATAGGGTGCTTCACACGGTCATTGTTGACATTTCAAGGGGTTGTTTCATAAAAATGAATATATGCGTGAAATGTCACATGTGATCAAAAAATACATGTCTAGGGCCTTTCACATGATCAAGGGAAAAATGTTGGTGGGGTTCTGCATGATCTGGATGAATTTCTGGAGAACATCGCATGACTTAGTTGATATGCCTTGGTGCTCTTTAATTACTTCGATAACATGTATGAAGGGATTAACGTGACTTAGATGATATATCTAGGTGTTTTCTAATGCCCAGAGAATAGGTCACATAAATAACATGGTCCAATTTCATGAAAATAATTGTTTCTGTCTTCATGTAAGGATTCTGACTTTTTAATCCTTTATCCCTTTAACATCTCAATGTTCATTAGGAATTATCTTAATAAGAGATTGTGTGACAAAGTCGATTAGTGGAAAATAATTTTATATTCCATCTGACACACTATAAGTCCTTTATGTGATCAATAGGGTTATCATGCAATGTGTATATAAATTCCACGTAATTCCTTAAGTCATTACCTGTGTTTACATGGTGAAAGACCCTTGCGATTGCATTACTTTCTACTGTGAGAAGTACTCTCTCCCCTTTTTTCTCCCATGTGTATCCATTTTATTTTTTGTGGGGAAGTAATTTATAGGCCTCTCCTATTTGGTTCTACGAAACCATGAATGGAATGTATATCACAAATATGTGCTTCGATCAATAGAGCATCAATCATTTCTCCTGAACCCACGATAGGTTATCCATGACATCACCCATCTATAAAGTGATTAATAGATACCACATAATCACTCAATAATTGAAATATTTATTGAAACCATGTATTTTAAAAGGGACATCATGTAATCAAATAAAAATTTCAAATGGCCTTTGCAAGATCAAGTTGATATATTAGGGTGTATTCATGATATTAACAATCTTATTGAAGAGCCATTCACATGATCGAGGGAGAATTGTCTGGCGGCCTTCATGTGATCAAACTAGCCCATTAAGGGGCCTTTACATGATCAATGAGATGATCACCTAAGTTTCATAAATCCATCACATGAAAAACATTTTAACTTGGCCTTTAATGATGGTAGAATATTTTTCATCTTTTATTCTTAATTTTACAAGATTATTGACATTTTCCCATTGATTGTACATCAGAGCATCATATGATCAAATTGATATATTTAACATCCTTTGAATGGTTAATATGATATGTTCAGTGGACTAAAAATAACGAGGATGGAATATAGTTAGTTCTTCCACATGATCAATGGCTGACCATGAAAATAAAATCAACCCTTCATATGAAAAACAATACAACTTCCTTTCACATGAGGCTACCACTAATTCCATATTTCTATCTGATACTTTTCAAGATGATAAAATATTAGCCAATGGTTTTCTTTAAGAGATTAAAATGATCAATAATGAATCTTTCGATGGTATGTGATAATTTTCATGGATATTCACTCTACTTGTTTGTGGGTCCTATGAGGCATCACTTGATTGAATAGTGGTGTATGGGAGCCTTCACATCATGAAGGTGACATACCCAAAGGATTTCTTATGGCATGAATAACATGCCACTAGGGATCACATGTGATCATTTAACTAATCACATGAGTCATAAGATCCGTTCACATGAAAATCAATAGAAATTATATCACATGAAGATTCAACCCTTTCCAGCTTTTATTTCATAAGGTGCTTCGTGTAATTGTCATGCATATTTTGGTGGAAATGTCACATGATTGGAGGAACTCATCTGGAATCCTTCACATGGTCAAGACGAATTGTCTAAGGGTATCTATGTGATCATGAATAGATCACGTGAATCACATTAATCGTTTATATAATGCTCCTAGGGTCATGTGATCACATGTCTTCTAGGTAGCCACATGATCTATGTAACCTAGATGCTTGATCTCTATGTAGACATGTTTGTCTTTACTTAATTTTGTAGAGAAAATAATACATATATTTCTTTAATTCCAAAATTTTCATTTCTCATTTGACAGGCATGAATAAATGATCAACTCGGAAGGGAGGTCGATAAGGGTGTAAGGACTCAGTTATGAGGAAAGTAAATGCATGTATAAGTCCCTAAATATTTAGTTGGTCAGTGTCTAGAGTGAATTTTGGTCTTCTAGGTAACCATTTATATTTCATGAGGCACCTTATAAATAGGGTATGGGGATGGGGATTCATTACACTAGTGACCCAAACATTCTGAGATCTTGTGATCTCCTCTCCCATGTGACTACTTTACAAGACCACTTCGCATAACCCCTATCACATGAATCATTCTCTAGGCCCAATCGCATGATCTCTCAAAATGATTTAATTTTTCTCAATACTTCTTGATATAATATATGAACCAATATATGGTATTTTTTGTGAACATTATTACATGTTCTCAACCGCATGGCTATCTTGTGGGCTTCACATGATTTTTTGGTTCTATCACATGATTGCTTGATCATTACACAGTTCGCATTAATTCTTTATAGTCATGAAATCACATGTCTTACAATGGGTTATATAGTCATGAGATACTTCATGGGTTATGTTATTTGAGATATCTATATCAGGTCATGTAATCACAAATCTTTACATTGTTCATATGATTAGTATGATGTTGTCCAAGTTATAAACTTCTTTTAGAAATGTTACTTTCTCATATGAAATATGTTTCTTTCTCTATATAGATGGATTATAGTTCATAGATTCCTCATAATGTGTCCATATAGAGGGATATTATTTACTAAAATCACAATTTCAACCCTCGATATAATGTATTATTGGAAGACAAGGTTTTGAAGGGCTTATACCAATTGAATTCAATAACATCATTCTATCAACATACTGCCTTTGTATGAATCCAGTCTTCTAGATGATACTACCATTCCTTTGCTTTATTATAATATTATATATCATTGCTTGTCATATTATCTTTATTAAATTAAAAATAAATTTCATATGATAATAAATTTATATTGTT
This sequence comes from Viscum album, assembly GCA_963277665.1. Lineage (NCBI taxonomy): Eukaryota > Viridiplantae > Streptophyta > Magnoliopsida > Santalales > Viscaceae > Viscum > Viscum album. The sequence goes on from OY728164.1 coordinate 787,567,553, forward strand.
ATCACTCTAGGGACTATCCAATATATTAGATAACTCCCCTCTAGGTTTAGATAGTTATTATATCATCCATGAACTGATTTATCAATGTTACTCAAACATACTTATCACATTTTTAATCAATTCAAAAAGTTATTAGAGTTTAATATGGGACTTTCATCATGGTGTTAACTTTTCTGAAGAATAGTCATGTCCATTCAATGATAGGTATATTTTCTTCGATTTCATTGGTCAATCGCATACTATCCATTTTTATTATGTGATGTTGATTTCCCATTTTACCATGTATTATAAATTAAAACTCCATAGAGAGTGAATTAGCCAATGGTGTCCTAACACTAACTTATTTTATATGTCTCGTAGTGAAGTAGGGATCGGCCTTTGGGATATTCACCAGTTATGAGGAATTCCTCCTCTTGGGGAGATGTATGATGAATTCCTTCCTATTGTGGATGTTTGGGATAAAATCAAATACAACCTAATCCTAGCATGAGACATGATCACTATTATGAAGGAGAAGTTAAAGAAGTAGTTGAACCTATGATTTCTCATTTCATTCAAGTATTGAATGAAATTATTCCTTTATCATAGAGGGACTCGACCTCCTTCTTGACATGTTTGAGATATTACATGATCTTGTTGGGTCACTCTAAAAAAATTGAGATCAAAGCTCATGGGGATACCAGATTAGATAATAGGTATCACGAAGCCTTATGTTAGTGGTGTTTTTGGAAATGTTTTTTAATATATGGATTTTCACATCCTTGGACACACACATGGGTTTTCAGGTAGGTAAATTGGTGATGGTAGCCCGATTAGAAGAGGGTAATTATCTTAATCTATCCATGATGTCTCTTTCCCATCTTTATTATATCCTTGGTCATATCCAACAATTTAAAATCACCTATTAGATTGGTGGCCCTTTAAAATTCTTATTTTTATGGATATGAGAGCATTTATAGTGTTAAAAATATCTTAACACTACTGATATTCCTCATGCCTTAATCAATCCCAAGCTATTTAATACTTTCAGGGTTGGGACAATGTTATATGGTCCTAATGAGGTTATAGATATGTTGATCTGACATGATCTGTTCAAATTCATTCCCTAGTATACACCAACTAAGATAATTATTAATAATGGAAGTGGATAACTCAATGAGAGGATATATAAAATATCCCTCCTAGATGGGGTTCTTGTAGCTCACGTAGATGAGATAATTATCTTTGAGCCATATACCCATTACCAGTTTTCTCTCCATTTTTTCAATATTTATATGGTTTTTCCTTTTTTCCTTGGATATTGTGTGTGGATAATGACATCATAAGATAATTATACAATTTTGGATTATACTAGGGTGTGGAGATATAAATGTTAAAATCATTCTTCCACCTGGAGATTCCCCTATCTAGTTGTCTTATGACTATTCACATGATTATATAGAATCTCACCCAAGAAGTTTATTGAATCAACTTATCTGTTAGGTGGAAAAGTCATGTTCGTCCCTAGTCCCCTTATATGTTGCTATAATGGAGTTCATTCAGGACTCTGTGGAGCCTCCAAGGAAGAACTCTCTCTATAGTGATGAAATTCCCATTAGTAGAACATGGTTTGTTGAGGAGGATTACCCTTCACCACTAGTGATAGGTGATTTAACGAATGGGGGAGAAACCCCCCAATACATATTCTCATACTTCCTAATTATCTTTTATTATATCTCCTTTAGTGTAATTGATGCCATAATGTATAATTTGGAATAAAATATATGCCATCATTATAGATACTCCCATGGAGAACATTTATGACCAATAAGAACATATTCACGGGCTATTTTATGGGTTGGGAACTGGTGTCTTTGATTGTAAAAAATTTTATAATATCATGCTACAAATTATCCTGACTCAGAAATAATTGGCCATCAGTGATATGTAATTTTTTGTTTTTGATGATTGGATTCCTCGGGTAAAATTAATAAGATATGGTTTAGAGGTTCTTGAATAGATACACCAAAAGATCACTCAGTTATGTGTCCAAATGGATGACTTGGCTATACAGATAGTAGAACAAAAAGTTATCATAGCTTTTGTGAGGTACCATATTTAGATTTTATCATATTTATTAGTGAATACACAAAATGTAGGTGAATATTTATAACCTTTTATTTAGACTCCATGTCCTTAGGTGGAAGAAGAATAAATGGAGAAAACTACACTTCAATTATTAATCTACACCTCTCACTAGACTCTGGATGATTTAACAAAATCAATCATAAGAATTTTATAGTAATTTGGTCACAAATGTGGGTTTTTAATGGAATATTGGTGAGACTCCATAATGTAGTGATTCCTCCCTCCTCTTTATATTATCAATGAAAAAACCTTTTATAATATTTGGAATCACTATAAATATTTATTTCATTCAAGATATGCATGAAATTTCATTGATTTTATATCATATGGATCATCAAAGTCATATATCCTTTCTATAATAACATGTAAACCCAAACACCTTGATTTTAACACTTGAATCATAATAGATTTATCCTGATAATTATTTAGGAAAGACTATTGATATGAGATACCTTGTTGATGTATCTTCACTAGTTGTCCAAGGATCACTTGGTTTGAAAGAATTATTTGGGTAAATATATATCCTAGAGGTAATGTGATCCAATTTCTATATAAGTTAGTTGATTTAAAAAGCGTAGTTTTATTTTTTTCTAGGGACAAATAATGATCCCTATAATATTTTTATCTTTTTTTATATTTCTTTATATTTTTTAAGTTTTATATGGGGACGCTTAGTTGAAATGGACTTGTATTTTTCTCAGGGTAACCTTTCATTGGTTTTCAACCTTGTTGGTTTTAGGCATTTTCCATTTTATAAGTTCCCAATAATTTCTAGATCACCCAAAGTGCATGACCAGTGAGTAGAGTCTTGGCTTTTCCTAGGATTCCCTTTTTGGGTTTTCCATAGGGAGATCATTCAATATATTTCAATTGGAATCTTATGGTCTTGAAAATTAGACCACTGTTATACTGTATTTTAGGATCTTTTAGCTTAGACCATCTATTGTTTTAGTTTACATTCTTCTATATTAGACCTTTTATTTCTCCAATTTAAGGTATTATTACTTAGACTATTTATTGATGTATTTTAAGGTTTTCTAGCTCGAGCCATCAATTTATATAGTTTAAGGTATTTTAGATCAAATATTATATTTCTATAGTTTAAGGTCTTAAATCTCAAACCATTCATTTTTCTAGTCTATGTTCATCTATCTTAGACTATATATTTCCTTATATTAAGGTCTTCTATCCCGGACAATATATTACTGTAGTTTATGTTCTTCTATCTTAGACCATTTATTTTTGTAGTTTAAATTATTCTAACTAAGACTATCTACTATTATAGACTAATTCCTTCTAGCTCAGACCTTCTTTCTCTATAGTTTAGGGTCTTCTGTCTCGGACCATCTATTTAGTTTTTTCTTTTAAGGTCTTCTAGCTCAGACCATATATTAATCGTTGTGAAGGATGGGTATTCATAAAGGGTTTAAGAGCCACATGTCCTTAATGGTCTTATGAATAATGAGTTTCCACAAAGAGTTATGATACCATAAATTATTAATTTCTATTATGAAGAATGAATGTTCATAAAGGGTTATGACACCCTTAGTTCATCCAGAAAACAAGAAGGATGAATGACCATGATGGGTTGTGACCCCTGAGTCCTTAACATAAAAGGTATTAGTGGGTGGTAAAATATTAGGGAATATGATTCCACTTCGACAGTTGAAATATGGGTTATATAAATCACATGTACAAGATCATTAATTGACGAATATGGTATGGGGTATATGTGTTGAGGACGACTGTAAAACACTCTAAGGTGTTCAGTTCCATCACGGTGTTGTTGGGGCTTATGAGTATTAGAGGTCCTTTCCCGGATGGAGGATATTACACTAGTTAATGGGGCATAGAACCTTATTAATGAGACCATAAGTATTATATTAATGATCAAGAAAAGGGTACCCCATATCTTTTCCAAGGTCTATGAAAGATTTTTTATGATTCAAACATTTGGATGTTGACGTGGGATATAGAGAAAAGAGTTACCCAAGAAGGGTTTTGGAACCCTAGTACAGTTGGGTTTCTCATTAAGAAGCTCAGGCCCTATGACCTGTGGTTTAAATTCACATGTTTTGGTCCATCAAAAGGTTTGGGAACATAATATCACATTCCACCTTTGAGAAAGGCTATAATACATAGTAATATAACGCTGATGATGTCAAATCTTCTTGAATAGATAGGTTATGGGGGTTTTAAATCAAGGTCTAGAAATATCTATGTTAACTAGAGGTGGATACCAGTGGGTACATTTCAACCATTGATAATGGAAGAATCCCATATTCCACATGATTAGGACAATAAATCTTGGGTTTAAGGGGGGCCTCTCCTCTGGGAAATTTTTTTCTAGAAACATGCTCTTTGGAATTGTTTCAATTATCTACTGAATCCTAGCTATATTGTTTTGTATTATCCAACCCCTGTTACCTTTTTTCTATAGAGAAGGAAATGGATAATGGAATCCCAAGGTCCATGGTGTTCTAAGAGAAGAATATTAACTCAATTAATTGTTTGGTATCAGCTTAGACTTCAAATACATGAAGGCGGTTTATAGAAAACATAATATTCAAGAAGGGTTTGAGCTCCCAAAAAGTTTTTTCACAACCTAGTGAAAACATTATCATGGAAAAGAGATGTTATGAATCATTAATCTGAATTTTTCTTGGATTAGGGTATCTAGAAAGCATGTATCAACTTTTTATAGTGTTACTAGATGGACCCTATGAGCTTTATTCCTTTTTCATTTACCCTCTATCATTATCCTAAACTCTATAGATGAATAGTTTAGTGAGAATAGACTTTTATTTATTTTTTGGGCCTCCCTTTGTGGGTTTTCATCTTGATAAGTTTTATGTAACTTTCACTTGTATTTAAAGTTCATGACATTTGGACCATCAAAGGATAAATTTTATGGTCATAAAACATTAACCAAATTTCTTTTAGTTTAAGGTCATGATACACATAGAGTTGGTATTAAGATAATGTTACACAATATCCTAGTTAGAATACCTAGGGTCAAGAGTAATCCAACATCCTTTCGAGTGGGAGATGAAAATATTGTCAATTATGGATTAAGGTTTATGCGTAAAGAGTAATTGTATGATACAATCACCATGATAAAGATCATGAATCACTCTAGGGTGATGAGAACCACTATGATGATTTTAGGGATCACAAGGGTCAAAATTACCCTCCTACAGGGCCATTATGCCTCTAGTTGATGGGTTCATGGCCCATATATAGACATATCTAATACATGGTATAAAAGAGATATCTTTTCTTCTTTCTAAGGGTTATGAAAGGATGGAGGAAACGAGAGATACTATAGACACAAAGTGTGATCTATGGGTTAAGGGGATTAAAATATGATGGAAGCACCCCATACTATGGTTGAATAGGGGTATGATATTATAGTCCTTTGATAAGAAATGGAAATGTGTAACATTTACCATATTTTCATGTAGTGGGTATGTATCTGTCATGCAATTTATCATCATACGATAAGGGCATTTTATTTTTAGTTTAACATCATGTGATATGGGTGTTGGAATTGATGTGAAATTATGAAATATATATATGGGGAAACTTTTCACTAGTTGGGGGAATATTGATGTGGGAAAATAATTTATTAATTCATAGTCTTTTGATGGTTAGACATATGATGGAACCCTTCTTGAATAGATTTATCACATGTACAAGGAAGTCATACATAGATCTGACTTGTATAATGGTAGTGAGAGTCTATATGACTTGACCCACATTGAATTGAGGTATGTACAAGTTTTATGGTTGTGCTTCCCTAGGACTCCCTATGTGTATTTTAATGGTAGGAATCTTGAAATAATGAACTAATTTAAGTAGATATATTCGAATAGATCTAACTCGTATGAAGGGTACATGGAAATTGTGTCTTCTTCCCTTAATTAGTCTCAATACTATAGTCATCAAAGTCTTACTCTACATAGATTTGTCTTATACATAGGTATATGGAATTTACATAATTCAATCTGATATGGAGGTGAAAAATTCACCCCTAACACATATTCATAGATAGGATAAACCACTATTAAAATTTTAGGTCTTGCAGGATGGACTGTATATCATACAATTTAATGTTTTACAACTAATAAATTGTCATGAAATTTAACATTATGTGACTTGGAAATATGGATTGGAGGTATAAATCACTCAGGGTAACTAGTTCTTCATAGAATATACCTACCCAAAATGGAAGGGTACAAGAATACAATGTCATAATATTTCATTAAAAATGGGTACAATGCACATATATTTAACAACAATTATATCCAAATACACTTGAATATTTGGGATATAGAGAATGGAAATCATAACCCAAAAATATTTTAGTTAACTGAAACTGGAGAATTATGGGTAAAGGTCAAATATTGAAAATAGTTGAATCCCATATTCCACACATTCATGACAATAACTCATGGGTTTAAGAGTGGCCTCTTCTCTAGTACCAAGAATTCTCTTGGCATGGTTTCTTTGGCAGGGTGTTAAATTATCAGAGAATCCTAATATGGTATTTTTAGATAGCCAATCCCTATTACTAGTTTTATATAGGGAATATTAATGAGAAAGTAATCCCAAAAACCATGGGATTCTAAGAGAAGAATATCAACTCAAGGAATTATTTGTTATAAACATAGATATCTAAGATATGAAGTTGGTTCATGAATAATGTAATAATAATGAAAGGTTTAATCACCTAAAAACTTATGTGAGTGTGTATAGAACACATCTTGAGGCAAAAGGATAAAACATGTGATTATTGAGTATAAAATCATCCACTGGATGATTTTTTATCATTAATACATTTTTTACGGAGTATAATTCCATGAGATTAGTATTTTATCATATAGTTTAATGTATTTTGACTTGGAAATGTTTATTTAGTTTAATATCATACAACTAGGACACCGTTCCCAATCCAAGACACACCTCATTCACACTAGCTAGAGAATTTTTCCAAGTTCCCTAATCACACATGATCCATGCTTGGTATGAGAAAAAATAGACAATTGGGCACACAATTAGGTTGGGTGAGAGTACATTATAGGAAATATGTGGGGTTTCTCACAATTTATAATAGAATATATCCTCTACACAGATATGGATCTCATGAATGGACATTATTTGAAGTGGTGATAACACATGGTTGGGCCTGTAATGGAGGATACAATTGTCACTAGGTATCATATGATAGTGGGAATCAAACCACATTAGGTTCTTGAATGGAAAAAACTCCACGTATGTATAAACCATAGGTAGAGGGGCTATTGTTTCCCATTATATCATGGATAGAACCAGTACTTGAGATATAGGTGTCACTCTGTATCCTATGTGGGTAGGAATCAAGACACATAGAGTTTTTAAACTGAAATATATCCACGTGGGTCTAAAACATACATATTGGGGGGAATTTTTCCATTTATATTGTGGATGGACCCATGATTTGAGATTTGGGTGTAAATACATATCCTGTGATAGTAGTAATCAAGCTACATGTAGTTCTTGAATGGAAAACACTCCACGATGATCTAGCATAATATGGGGGTATATTTTCTGTATATATTGTGGTTGGATCTAGTATTTGAGATCTAGGTTTTACTATGTATCATTTGATAGAAGGAATTAGACACACATTGTTATTGAATGGAAAACTCTCTATGTAGTTCTGACCTATATGCATACCGGGGATTTTTTCAATTTATATTGTGGTTGGAACCAGTATTTGAAATTTGGGTATCACTACATATCTTGTGATAGTAGGAATAAATTCATACATAGTTATTGAACATAAAAATCTCCATATAGGTATGATCCATAAACAGAGGGGGCATTTTTTCTATTTATGTTCTGGTCAAACAAATAATTTGAGATCTATGTGTCACTACATATCATATGATAGTAAGAATCAAGAAATATACATTTATTAAATGGAAAACATTCCACCTACATCTAACCCATACATAAAGGGTGAAATGTTTCCTATTTATATTGTGGAAAGGCCCATGATGTGAGATCAGACTTCCACTATGCATCCTATGATATAAAGAATCAATCCACATGTAGTTCTTGAATGAAAAAAATATCCACTTAGGTCAGACTCATACATACAGGTGGGGGGAGGTATTTTTTCCTTTTATATTTTTTTTCTATACCCAGGATTTGAGATTTGGGTGTTTCTACGTATCATGTGATAACAGGAATGAAGACACACATAGTTCGAAAACGGAAAACTCTCAATGAAAGTATAACCCATATGTATAGGGGGGACATTTTTTCCATTTATATTGTTTCTAGACTCATGATTTTTGGATATGGATGTCACTATGTGTTTTGTGATGGTAATAATCAAGCCATAGATGATTATTTAACGGAAAAATATCCACATAGTTATGAACCATACATAGAGGGGTGTTATTTCTTTTTATATTGTGTAAGGACCCATGATTTAATATATGGGTGTCACTATGTATCTTGTGATAGTAGAAACCAATCCACAAGATGTTATTGAATGCAAAACTCTCTATATATGCCTTACTTGTCCATAGAGGGGGGAATTTTTTCCCATTTATATTTTGGATGGATCCCGAGTTAGAGATATGGGTGTCACTAGATATCTTATAATGGATTGAATCAAGACATGTGTAGTTATTGAATTGAAATATTACCTATGTGGATATTACTAACACATAAGAAAGGGAGTACTTCATTATTTTTAAACAGATCTATCTCATGCGAAAAAAAACCATCTATGAAGTAACGTACTCATTTCATTTTAACATGATGCAGTAATGTTATCTACCATAAAATTTAATGTCATGAAAGGATGAAATATGTTGTCTTGGTTAAATTCTTTCGTCCATGAATTAAGATGTTGTGCAGTTTAAATTCTTACTAAAATGAATTGAGATGTTATTTGTTTAAATTCATGACTCTAGGACATGAGATGTTGTTCATATTAAAGTATTGTTTCTAGGACTTATATACTTTTCATTTTAAATACTTTCTTTTATCATTTATATGTTGATGGAATATATGAAATCTACGTTTTGAGAAACCTTGTGTTTGTGGGAGGCATAATGTGTTCCTCATCCATTGTGTTTAATGATTATGATCCATTGGAATAATCCTTATGTATGATTTAATTCCCTTCCCAATTATGTTCCATCTATGGAGGTTTCTTTCTTGGTACCATTGATGTTCTGAGTACCAATACGAATTCTTTTTATAGGAAGAAGTGGAGGGTAACTTTTTTATTAAAGGGTCGCATGATCTAATAATGATGAACTTTGAGGTTGTGTAGTGTACACACCATTTTTTCATTGATCTATTGCAACTCATCCTGTAACTTTTGCTACTACTCATCATATGATAGTTGTCTTTAGGTTTTTATATAGTGAAAGGGAAAATTTACTTCAATGGGTAACACTGCCTTGGTTCTGCACACTAATGAATATGGAGTATCTTGTGTGACAGTGTGCATGGCGGTATGGTAGGCCCATAAATCCTGAAGGAGCCTATCTAACCAGAAATTCTTGTCCTTTTCCACTATTCTATGGAGTATATTTAAAAGATTCTTATTCAAGGAATCTATTTTTCAATTTTCCTCTACATGATATCTGGATGAATTTTTGGATTTTATGTTGTACTCCAAGGGCAATTTATTCAATTCATAATAATATAATTTGGTGCCATTATCTATCAATATCTGGTGTGGGACTCTGAATCTGGATATGATATTGGAATTTATGAAGTTAATTACATTATTCATATGAAAATACTTGATGGGTGTCGTCTCAACCCATTAGAAAAATAATTCAATTGTAGTAAGAATTTAATTAAACTAATTAGTTGTGGTTGGGGGATATTTCCCCAAAATAACCATTCCCTATAAGAAAAAAAATAAGGAATATTTAGTTGTATATAGAAAATATGGGAGATTATGGATGAAGTTTTCATGAATATATCATTGCATGACATTTCCTTGTGAATTCCACATATTATTGTCTCATTATTTTCTAGTAGTAACCAAGACACCTAATTTGATGTGAGATTTGGGTCCTGAACTGATGATCACTAGAGGAACCTACATGGGAATCCTTCATAAAAGTGGGAATCAATCCTTCTTTAATGAATATGAGGAGGATTACATTGAATTATCATTTTTAAATAGATTTTTCCTCATTTGTCTTATCCTGATGGGTAAATATTTCTACTCTACATTGAGTTTGTCCCTTTTTGATCGATCTAATGGGAGGGTCCCATTTTGGAGGTAATAGACCCCTGGTTCCATCCCTCCATGTGTGGATGTCAGTACATCATGCTATAGGGATGTTTTGACCTTATTTATTTCTTCCATGTCATAAATAGTGACTAATGAGACCACCATTTGGTGTGTAGTGAAGAAAAATACTTCATTTTTATCAAGGTTAGTATGGGCTGTTGCTGCATTTTCCAGTACATGGGCATAAATTTTTTTTGATTGAGGGACATGATGTGCTGTTGGTTCAAAAGGGAATTATGGAATTAGTCCTCTAATATAACTGATGATAGTGTCTAATTATTCTTTTTTATAGTATAGTTTCCATTGATTTTGTTGATCACTAGATTTGAATTCCATTTAATGTTATGGTTGGAAATCTGTATTTGTAGTCCTAGTTACAATCTAGAAATCAGGACTTTGTATTTTTACTCATGACTAGTTTATACTTTTTAATGTAAGAAAGATTATGAAGATTTTATTTTTTTTAGAAAAAATAACACAATCACCAAACCCACCTAATTTACCTTTGTGTTTTCCATCCCCTTACCAATAGGACTTCAAGAGGAACCATAAAATTACATATACAGTATTTGGGGAGTGTTATGGGATGATAAAACCTCTTCATCTAGAAGTTTATTGTCCACTGGTGTGATTTTTGTGGTGGTATTTTCCATAAGTAAATCACCCAAGTCCTTCACATTAACTACTTTGTATAACAAAAACTCAATGTCTTATTGTTGCATAATAAGTGCCCATCAGGCTAAACACTGAGTCAATATAGGGAAGCCAAAGATGTACTTTAGTGGGTAAATATGAGATAACAAGTGTAATTTATGATGCTGTAAGTAATGTATCAGCTTTTATAACGAAAATATGACTGAGAGGAATTTTTTCTCAATATCATAAAATCGGGTCTCAATACCTATCATTTTTTGGCTAAGATAATAGATGATTTTTTTATTCCCCCATCTTTTTTCTGTGTGTTGAGAGCACCAAGAAATCATTCGATGGCAGCCACATATATGATAAGTAGTTTACTTCTAAAAGAAGAATCATGGCTGGTGGTTTTAGTAAGTACTACTTGATATTCTCAATGGATTCTTGATAGTACTCATCCCATTGGTAGGATACTCCCTTCTTCATTAACATGGTAAAGGTGATGTATTTTATAACTAGGTTTGCTATGAAAATTCAAATGTAAGTGAGGTTCCCTTGGGGCCCCATAGTTATTTAAGATTTTGAGAAGGTGACATTACTAGAATTTCATTAGTATTTTCTAAATTGACTTCGATTCCATAGTGGCATACTATGAAGACAATTAATTTTTCTAAATTTAATCTAAAATAACAATTCTGATCATTCATCTTCAAAACATGATGTTGAAACATACTAAAGATTGTTTTAAGATCCATGAAGTGATCACAACACTATCAAGATTTGACTACCAGGTTATTGACATAACATTATACAATTCATCCCCAAAAATGATTAAAGATGTGATGCATAGAATGTTGGTAACTAGTGCCAACATTCTTTAATCTGAAGGGAATGAATTAATAGAAAAAATTCCCCAGAGGTGCTTTATAGTTGGTGGATTCTTCATCTATAGGGTCCATATTTATTTGATTATAACCCAAAAACCCATCCATGAATGAAAGGGATTGGAATCCAACAGTTAAATCAATCAAAATTTATGTGATTGGAAATGATAAATTGTCCTTTGGGAAGTTTCTATTAAGGTATCCAAAATCAATGCCAACCCTAATCTACCCATTCTTTTCTTGATAGTGTCGATTTTGTCAAGCCACTTTGGGAACCACACTTCCTTGGAAATGTTGGGTTTGATAAATTTATCAAATTACGATTCTAAATTAGTTTCAAGAGTAGGGTAAATCCTCCATGATGACTACTTGAATCCTTTATGGTCATCGAGCAACCTTAGGTGATGCATATCCACATTGAGGTTTAGCCAAGGAATATCTTTATAATTACAAGGGAACACATATTGATATTTATTTAGAAAAATAGATATACATATCCCGATCCTTGATAGGAATAGTGTAACTAATCAATATAGGTCATGGGTCTTCCTCTATTCATAGATTCATCAGCCTAATCTCATAGATTGTGGTGGAGAAAACTTCCTCAAATGTTCAAGGGGAGTTCCGGAGGTCATCTAGTTTTCCTCCATATTTGATTCCATGGTGGTATTTTCATACATGGTAGGTAATCTAGGGCAATCTCTATTAATATCAAGGTAAGAGAGGTCATGGGAAGATAAATTTTCATCCTAGACTTTCGGAGTCACCGTAGAGAGATTATAGAATTTCTTGTTTTCTTTTATAATGCCACCAGGGGATGAGGATCCTGGACATCTTTTGTTGCAGAGAATGTCTTGTTGGGAATCATCAATTATTTTTTGTGTGAGTTAATTATTGGATTCCAATAGAGAATTTTCCTGATCCATTTTTGGTAAATCCAATTTAACTGAGAAATTTTCCATCACATGGACATGAGAGAATAGAGTTTATAGATCATGATTAATTACTGTGATTATGTATTATAGCTTAATCAAGTTTATTATTGGCACGTAATCACTATTGAGCATCATCCAGTGATTTTCAGGGGCGATCCCCTAGCCATTGGGGGCTGCACACAAGAGTTTTTCATCCACCATTGGTTTTTTTCCTTCCTTATTGAAGAAACCTGGCTCAACATATATGGCTTCATAGGACTTGAAGGAGGAATTATCACCATGTAGTATGCCAACCTTCCCATCAATGGGTTATTTCAAGAATTGATAAAATTTTTAAGGTACCATTGCATGGATATGAATCCAAGGTATTCCAAGAATGACATCATATGTTCTGTCTCATTAGATAAACACGAACTCATCATTAGATGTGATATCCCCAAATTGAATTGGTCTTACCCAAATTTACCCTATAAGTAGAAGCAGTTTTTTAGTACATGGAGGGGTTGAATACATAGATTCCTAATAAGAAACCTATAGAAACATAAATTCTATGGAGGATTGGCTATGAATTAGTGAACTTTGGGGTTGATTTTAATTGAATAAATAATTATTTAATTTAAATACCAAAACAAACATACAATTACTTAAACTAAAACAATTAATGATGATGGTTCAATCCTAGGTTTTTGTTAGGGCTAGAATGGATGTAATTATTTTCCTATGAATTTTTTTTCACTAGTTCAAGAGGTATCCAATCAATGATAAAATTCCCCAACCTCATTCACCATTTTAATCTGTAAAAAATTACAATTCTAATAAAATATTCACTTAGATTGTCACGTTCATGATCACTACAAGGAATTGGATTGTACTAGAACTCAAAATGTGTAGTTGTTAAAGTCGAAAAAGGCAAAGAAAAAATTAACTAAAAGAAAGGAAATCTCAAACCCTAGAACTAATTTAATATCATAAAATAAAATCCAATCCAGCCTCAATAAACTCCCTATAATTAATCCAAAAATTTTTTATCCTTCCATTTATGTAATTATCTCAATGGAAGGTGAAGTCGACTTAAAGAAGAGGTATTTAAAAAGATAAAAAAATAAATAATGAACAGTCCACCATTATGTGAAGGATTTATCTATTCACTATGTGAATCAATTCACTACTTAATGAATAGGTATCAAAGTGTTAACAAAAATAATTTAAAATTATTTGAATAAGAAGTTTTTTTAAGAATCTAATGGGAATACAAATAACTTATATGTGAAATGAAAACATAAGACAAAAAAATTGCAGCATAACTTTATAATGAAAACATACACCCACAAATAAAATCATTCACCAATACTACCTTAAATAGACATTTTTTAAGCCGTGGTTAGAGCCTAAAATAGTTATAGTCTCCCCAATTAATGATGGCAGTCTTATGTGGGTGGCAAGTTAATGGAGATAATACTTTTCCTCCCTGACAAAAATATGAGCCATATTGCATCCACCAAATAGAGATTCCAAAATATCTTATAGATTTCATAATTTGGGTAGACCGTAGAATAATAAATTGATTCTACAGATGTCACCCAACAAGCTATAAAATTTCTTCCCAATTGGAAATTTGGTTTTTAGAGATGTGATCTAAATGGTGGGATATTTTTCTAAGCCACATAATATGGCCCAAAATTTCCTCTTCAGCTTGGTTAACCTAGAAATTCAATCAAAAATCATAATTATATTTGTCCAGTTTTGAATTTAATATTCCCTATAATTTTATAAATGTTTATCTCACATTTTAGAATCATTGGGCTTAGATCTTGGCTGATACATTCATTTTATTAGATTTTTGTCTAGTTCACATCACCCAAAATGTGTTGGCATGAAAACCCACTCTGGTCATCTTTCAATGTGATTCTTCAAGTTCTACAGAAGAATTAAATTTTACTAGTGGAATGAAAGACCTTAAAATTAAATATTAAATTCAACTAAAGATCATTGGAGGGTTAACTATGTGTCTCAAAACATACAAAGTAATAGTTCACTTTATTCAAGAATTTCGAACATGATGTGATATAATGTTAAAATTTTAAATTTCTCTAAAATTGGTGTTTAAAAATTACAAATAACATGAATATTATAGTATATATAATGAATATTATCCTCTTTTAGTGGATAATCACAACCCAACTTGATTTTTTCTAGTATTGAGAAACTTTTATCTCAAAAACATGAAATTTGAATTCCCTTTTCGAAAAACATGTTATTATAAAATTATCACCAAAATAAATAATTCCAAAAAAATTGAAACCCATCAAAATCATTTTAAAAAATCAAGTTCTAGAAGCATATCCCATGCCCAAGATCATTCCTTTGTTCAAATTCATCTCCACATTTCATTCAATTTTAATTAAGCATGATGATATGTTTTGTTCCATAATAGAAATGGGGGGCTCATTTTTATTCAAGGGGGAAAATATGGAATCACTAGGTTGAATCAAATTTTAATATTAAGATGAGTATTAATATATTATTATTATTTTTTGTTTTTTTTTCAATTTTTAGGTGGTAATTGAATGTTAACTCAATCTAGTCAACCCATGTAGCGAGACTTTTCCGATGACTCCCATCCTCAATGAATTTAGGGCTCCAAGTGAAGATCACATACTTAGACATAATCTCTATTTAAATCAATCAAAAAAATTCAAATTTCCACAAATAGAGACAATATTCCCAACTCTGGGCCATACAGCTATAGGGTCATGATCCCCAAGTAACTAAATCCACACATTAGGTTAATCCATTTATCTTTGTACAATTGTATTATTATTATTATTATAATTTTATTTTATTTAGTTATAATTTTAAAATTAAATATATCACCAAAGCTATTCTATTTATTATCAAACCCGAATAACTCAAACTAATACCCCACAACCCGAAGGATGTGATTTGTGAATTATTTTATTAAAAGGATATCAATATTAATGGTGAAAAATCACATTAGACAACCACACTTTCTAAAATTCATGCTCATGAACTTATAAATGGATTAAAAATTAAATCAAGGCATGAAATATTATTGGATATTTAGTTTCAAAATTTTTAATATGTATTATCAGGTTCAATGTTAAATAAATTATTACTTTTATTAATCCATATTTTATTCAAATCTTCTTTTTTTATGCCCATAAAAAAAATTCTTTACTTCTCCCCCCCAAACATCTAATAACATTCTACCATGTTTTTAAGGAAAATAAAAACTAGAAGGGGGTAGAGGTAGAGGAAAGGAGTTCCAAAATTAAAATTTGAAAATGATTTATATAATAATGTCACCTATTTTTATACTCAAGAAGTTTGTGCCACAAAAAATTAATCCTTTGATCCCCATGTCACTCATGGACTCCCTATAGTGGATAGTAGAATGGTGTGGAATTTCTGGATGTATTTGATTCCCCTAAAAAAACATCAACCTAAATATCCCATACTTCTCACACACAAACTAAATTAGAATCCATGGAAACCCTAATAGGTTACCTTAACTTAAAAAGATAAAAAAGGAAAGGAAAATAATGTACCTATTTATTTTGAAACTCCAAAGACCGATACTAGGAACATATAAAAATTAAACTAAAAACTATATATATATATATATATATATATTCAAATATAAGTATATATATAAATCAAATAGAAGATATAAGAACTGTAGGTCATAGGTTAGTGAATGTTTCACTCCCCTATCTCCCTTTTGTTATGGATTTGAGTCCTACGGCTTCACCAGTCACGATAGGGTTCCCCCCATGACCTATTGTGTGTCCTTTTGAAATAATATATATATATATATATGTATGTATGTATGTATATTGTGTTTTAATTTTTTTAATTTTTTTCTCTCTTTTATTGAAAACCTACATACACACAAAATCAAAATAAAATCCACGAAGAATCCAGGTTGCCTCCTAGAAAGAACTTAGTTTAATGTTGTTAGCTCAACATGAACCCCTCAACTTACCCAATACCAAGTTAAAACATCTTAATGATTACATTTTCACCAATTATATTAGATCATGATTTATTGTATATTTGGGTTGGTAGGAAGGTTCGAAAATTCATTTACAAAAAATATTATAGGTCCCAATGAATTGGATAATCCCAAGATTATCAGAAAGGGTCCATCAAATTTCTTTTTTAATATTTATTAATTCATCCATCATAATTTTCTTATCATTATAATTGAGAGAGGATGAAATGAAAATTGAATGTTTTTTTATACTCTATGATATAATACTTGGGAGTGGAAGGGTGAAACTTCAGTTTGAGATTGGGCTAGCTAAAACTTTTAGACATAGGTCAAGACATTGAATCTAACTTGATTTCATTTTCCAATTTCCTCAAAGTAATTGGTTACTTTTGAACAGAATATTCAACCATAAAATTTGAAATATAAGTTTTAGGAACTGTTATGGACTCAAGGTTTTTTATTTCTCCCAATGGTTTAGTAATTGGTGTTTCTAAAAAATCATCAATTGAGCTATAATCGAGACACTCAATGCATGATTTAAAATTATCCTCTTGTGAATTCATAAAATAAATTTACACCTGATTTAAATTACCTTAAAAACTTATTTGATCCTATATGTAGATCTCAAATCAAAATGTTAGTTTTTTAGAAAAATCATGAGAGGTTTTTATGTAACAATATTCTTCTGTCAAATATGAGGAAGGGACAACTTGAGTGGGAATGGGTTCCAAAACCGTTTCAATGTTTTGCAGTTATACTCTCAAGGAAAAAACCCCAGTGATCATTATCTCCATTTGTTGACATAATTTCTCAAGGAATGGTTGTGGATCAGTCTATTCAATGCGTTTATATAGATATTCTATTCTAGGAGGATAATTAAATTGTTGGAATTGCACTAGAGGATGTCCAAATTGGCCTTGTTAGGATTGGAACACATTACAGGTCAGAATGCTTTTTGAAGAATATGAGTTTAAATATTGTGGTTGATTATTTTGTTGATTATTCCACTAGTAGAAACTATAATGGCCATTGTAAATCACATTTGGTAAGGGGTGATCAAAGTAGGGATAGGATCCCCTTGTCTGGATTTGTTAAAAATGGAATTTCATAGGAGTGAAATCGATGGTGAGAATAGAGAATTGGAGTGATAATAATATGTGAGTTTCTAATATAACTTAATGTGGTCCCCTAAATTGGTGCTGACATTTTATCTCACCCAAATTTATGATAAAGATATATTTAGTTCTTGTAGTATAGGTAGGGTTCTAATTCATAAAGACCAAAGAAGAATCCTACAAACCCATAAATTCTATAGAGGACTGGCTATGAAGTGGCCAACTTTTGGGTTGATTTTAATTGAATAACTAATGAGTTAATTTTAATACCAAAAAATCACACAGCGAATTAAACTAAAACAATTAATGATAATGGTCTAATCTAAGATTATTGTTAGGGATATAATGGATGTAATTTATTCCAATGAATTTTTAGTTAACTTCTTCAAGAGGTTTCAAATAAATGAGACAAGTCCCCAAACTCAGTCACCGTTTCAATCCACAAAAAATTTTAAGTCTAATCTTCAATTCATATAGAGGATCACTTTCATAATCACTATAGGTAATTGGATCATACTATCACTAAAAATGTGTAGTTATTAATGTTGTGAAGATGAAGACGAAAATAAGGCAAAGAAAGAAACTCTCAAACCATAGAATTAATTTAAGAATTTAATAACATAAAATAAAAACTAATTAATCCCAAATTATCTACCTAGAATCAAACCCAAAAAATTTTATCGTTCCAATGATGCCAGGATCTCAATGGACGGTGGAATTGGACTTAAAGAAGAAGGCATAAAGAAGAGAAAACAAACAAAAAAATGACAAAAACTCCATTATTGTGTGAAGTATTTATATCGTAGATGTGGGAATAAATTCACACATTAATTAAATGGAATCAAAGTGTTAAAAATTTATTATAAAATGAGAATAATAAGACATTTTATTAATAATATAAGGGGAATTGGATCAACTTACATGTAAAATACAAACTTAAGAAAACAAAATCAGAGTATTAAATTACAATTAAAACATACAATTATGAATCAATTGCTTCACCACCAATGCATTAAATATTAATTTTTGAAGCCTTGGGTCAAGAATAAAACATTAAATGTCACCCCAATTAATTATGGTGGGCCTAGTTGGGAGGAAAGTTAATGGAGAGAATACTTTTACACCCTTGAAAAAAATATGATTCATCTTGCACCCACCAAATAGAGGTTCCAAAATGAGATTCTATATTGAATAATTTGGGTATACCATAGAATAATAAATTTAATTCCTATATTTCTCATACAACTCAATAAAATTTCATCCCAATTGGAATTTTTTTGTAGATATGTTCAAAATGGTGGGCTATTTTTCTAAGCCACAAAATATGGCCCAAATTTTCATCCTCAGCTTGGGCCACCTAGAAATCCAATAAAACATCATAATTATATTGGGGAACTTTAGAATTAAATATTCAATAGGGTATAATATATGATAAGCTCAAATTTTTGAATCATTGGGCTTGGTTCTTGGCTAATAGAATCATTTTGTTGGATTGTAGTCTACTTCACTTTGCCTGGAATGTGTTGTCCTGAAAATCCACTATAGTAATATTTTAATGTGATTATTCATGTTCTCCATAAGAATTAAATATTCCCAATGGAATGTGAAACCTGAAAACTAATTAATAAATTCAAATCAATATATTGGGAGGGGGTTAACGATATGTCTCAAAACATACCAACTTATAGTTCAATTTAAGTAAGAATATTCAATAGGATGTGAAATAATGTTCCAATTATAAAATAACATAAAAATTGTGTTTATAAATAATGAATCACATGAGTATTATAATATATATAATAAATATTAGCCTCTTTTAGTGGCTAATAACACCCTAACATGGATTTTCCTAGTCTCGAGAAAAATGTATCTAAAAAATATTAAATATGAATTCATTTTTTTAAAAACATTTTAATATAAATTTCCCACCAAAAGACATCATACCAAAAAATTATGAAACACATCAAAATCATTTTAAAAATATAGTTGCAGATGCATATCCGAAGACCAAGATCATTCCTTCGTTCAAATTCATCTCCACATTTCATCCAATTTTAGTTAAGCATGATGATCTGTTTTGTGTCACAATAAAAATGGGATTTCATTTTTATACAATGGGTAAAACATGGAAGCACTAGGTGAGATAACATTTTAATATTAAGACGAGTATTAATTTATTATTATTATTTTTTGGTGGTTTTTCTTTGTTAATTTAAATTGAACTCAATCGAGTCAAACTATGTAGTGAGATATTTCCCATAACTCCCAAGCATAAAGACCATAGGATTAAAAGTGAAGCTCACATACTTGGGCATCATCTTAAGTTAACTAAATTAATAATATTTAAAATTACCAAAAATAGAGACAAAATTTCTAGCTCTAGTCCAGACAACTATGGAGTCATGATCCCCAAGTGATGAAAGCCACACATTAGGTCAATCTATTTCTCTTTGCAAAATTGTTTTATTATTATAATTATATTTTTTTGTTTTTTAAAACTCTTGTTAAAATTAAAGACATCACCAAACCTATGTTATTTATTATGGGACCCCAATAACTAAAAATATTTCCCTACAATCTAAAGGATGTGTGTTGTGAATGGTTTTTATTAAATGGATATAAATATAAATGGTCAAACTCACATTAAACACCCACAATTTATAAAATTTATACTCATGAACTTGAAAATGGATTAAAAATAGAGTCAAGGCATGAAAAATTATTTGATATTTTATTTTAAATATTGGTATGTGTTTTAACTTGTTCAGGTTTAAATAAATTCTTGATTTTATAAACATGCATTTTTTCAAATATTTTTTTTTTGTAATTTATGCCCACAAAACAATTTTTTTATTTCAACCATCCCTGAACACAAAATAAAAATTTTCCCAGTTTTTAAATAAAATAAAATTTATAAGGGTATAGTGGTATAGGAGAGGAGTTCCAAAAATAAAATTTGAAAATAAGTTATATAATAACGTCACTGGTTGGTATACTGAAGAAAGTCATGCCACAAAAAATTAACCTTTGATCCCCATGTCACTCATGGAATCACCAGAGTGAATGGTAGAATAGTGTGGACTTTTTGGATTTATGTGATTTACCTAAAAAAACATTAACCTCAATAACCACTAATTCTAAAAAACAAACCAAATTAAGATCCATGGAAACCCTTAGAGGTTCCCTTAACTTAAAAACAAACAAAGAAAAAAGGAAAGAAAAAAATTTCCTGTTTATTTTGAACCACCAAAGAATAATACTAGGAACATGTAAAAATTAAAATTAAAATACTATATATGTTTATGTATTCAAATTTAATTATATATATACATAAAATTGAACTAATAAGAACTATAGATCACAGGTCAGTGAAAGATGCACTCCCTGGTCTCCCTTCAATCATAGGTTCAAGTCTGAAGGCTTTTCCAGTCACAACGGGGTTTCCCAAATGACCTTTGGTGTGGAATTTTGAAAGAATATATATATATATATTGTGTTTATATTTTTTTTTTACTTTTTATTTTCTCTTTTTTAAAACCTTCTAATAGACAAAAATAAAATAAAATAAAATCAAGAAAGAATCCAGGTTGTCTCCCAGAAAGCACATAGTTTAATTTAGTTAGCTCTAAAAGAACCCCCATGCTTAACCAATACAAAGTTTTAGAATCTTAAGGATTAAATTTTCTCCAAATCTATTAGATAGTGGTTGAGTCTCTATTGGGGTTGGAATAAAGGTTTGGGAATTGAATCGAGAAAAATAATATAGGTCTTAGTGAATTGGATAATCCAATAAATATTGGAAAGGGTCCATCCAATTGGTATGGACTAAATGTTTGGTATTTCTCCAAATGCTTTAGTGATTGGTGTTTCTAAAAAATCATCAGTGGAGCTATAATAAAGACACTAAATACATGATATCAAATTACCCTCTTATGAATATGTAAAATAAATTGTAACTTGATATAAATACCCTTCGTCAATTCCTTGATCCTATTCATATATCACAAATAAAAATGTTGGTTGTTTATAAAACTCACGAGTGGTTTTTGTGTAACAATATTCTTCTATAAAATATGAGGAAGGGACAACCTGAGTGGGAATGGGTTCCAAAACATTTTAAATGTGTTGTAGTTCTACTCTCAAGGATGAATCCTCAGTGGTCATTATATTTATTTGTCTACATAATTTATCAATTAATGGTTGGGATTAGGCCAGTCAATGGTTTGATGTAGATGTTCTATTCTAGGAGGATAATTATGTTGTTGGAATTGCATAGAAGGA
Source organism: Viscum album (assembly GCA_963277665.1). NCBI lineage: Eukaryota > Viridiplantae > Streptophyta > Magnoliopsida > Santalales > Viscaceae > Viscum > Viscum album. The sequence goes on from OY728164.1 coordinate 787,589,863, forward strand.
TGTTCATATTGGCCTAGTTGGTATTGGAACTAATTACAAGTTGGAATGTTTTTTGGATAATATGAATATAAACATTGAGGTTGATTAGTTTGTTTACTATTTCACCATTATAAACAAGGATAATATTTTAACATCACACTTCATGTGGGGTGATAAAATTTAGGAGAGGATCCCCATGTTTGGATTTGTTCAAAATAGAATTCTATATGACTGAGATCGAGGGTGAGAATAGAGAATTTGGGTGAGAATAAATTTGAGTGTCTAAGATAACTTACTTTGGTCCCTAAAAATGGTGCTAAAATTTGGTCTCAACCAAATTTACCATACATGTAGAATTAGTTTTTAGAGTATAGGTAGGGGTCAAATATATAAAGACATTGAAAGAAACTTTCATACATGAACATTATATATAGGATTGGCTATGAAGTGGCCAACATTGGAGTTGATTTTAATTTAAGTACTATTAAGTTAATTTTAATACAAAAAGAAACACATAATGACTTAAAATAAAAAAATTAATGAAGATGGGTCAATCCTATATTATTATTAGGGCTAGAGTGGATGTAATTATTTTCATTTAAATATTCAGTTCACTAGTTTATAAGATATTTGATCAATGAGAAAACTACTAAACCTAATTCAAAATTTTAATCAATACTGTAACACCCCAATATTTCAGATTATGTTACTTCTTCAAAGTAATTCAATAACTTGCACTACACGCAACACCAAGTACTAGCGCACCCTGACTTAACAAACAAGCCGTTAAAAAGTGGTTATGAATATTATTAACTGAATTTTGAACATTAAACAATCCTTATAATTTTATAATCCATATTATGAGTTTCTTAGACATAATGTAAGAACAAATACATTTTTTCTGATAAAAGAAGTATTTTTCAAAAAATGCAATTTTACCGCCTTTTAATGGTAAAGCCTTTTTAAATCAAATATTTACAACTTTTATATATTCCATTTGACAAAATAAACTTCTTCTTTAGAATCGTGACATAATAATTTAGTTTCAATAAAGTTTTGGTGTTTTTCTGATAACGTTCATATTTGGGTGAATAGTGAAAAATACTACATTTTAACAGAAAACAACTTTTTAAATCAAAATAATTTATATTGTTAAATTATATATTTTAATGTTTTTAAGTATAAATAGATTATATTTTTACCATTTAATCCAATTATGGTCATTTTAAGTAATTTCACTTTGAAATTGGACATAAACAGGTGTCAAACTTTTTGTAGTTATTATTTCATAAAAATACGCCTTTTGGTTTTGAAAGCGGGAATTAATTTTAAATTAATAAATGAAAATTCTATGTTTTGAATTTGGTAAAATAGACTTCATTATTGAATTCAGAATATCCAAATTATCTTAGGGTAATGTTTTGGTAATTTTCTGAAAACATTCAATTTTTGATGAATAGTGAAAAACACTGAGTTATAGTTTAAAACCGAAATTTTATTTAAATAATTATTTATTTTATTTAAATTTAATTAAGGTCAAACTAGATACATAATGTCTATATAATTTCAATGTAATTCATTGGAGTTAGTTTCGAATCATTTTAGATATATAAAAATTTTATGGAACTTTTCACTGTCTTTTACCCACATCCTAAGAGAATTTGGAAATTCACATAAAACACAATTTTACCGCTTCTGTGAGTGGAATTTTGAAAATATGAGAGACAAGGTTAATATCAAGTAGTAAAATGTGATTCAGTAAGATAAAAATAATTTTTGGTGAATAGTAACTTTTTACTTTTATTTACCACGGTTAAAAGTAAATAGGGTAATTAAAGGTAAAAATGATATTAATATTACCCTAAAACATGTCCTAATTCTATTGGACAAGTTTATCTAGACCAAAAACAACCTTAGGAATAAAATATTATCATTTAGGTCCACTTGTATTAGATTAGGACATTTATTATTATTTAATTCAAGGAAGAGTTAAAAGAGTTAAAATCAAGGTTTAATTACTAAAACATTATTAATATAGGCTTATACATAAGATAAATTCGATTGTAAACATTCATTAGAAATATAAAAATATTTCCTACATAATGGTATTTTATTTATAATTTTTAGAAATTATATATTTTAATTTATTTGTGACACAATGGTGATGAAGTAATTACCAAATTAATGAAATATTAAAATAATTGATATTATAAATATAAAAATCAAGGTAATTTGAGACTTTTATGAATTAAACTAATTTTATAGGTTAATTTGACATATTATAACTGATTATATAAATTTTTTTCTAAGTAATAATGCTGTTATGAAATCATAAAAAACAAAATACCCAATAGTGTCAAAATTGACATAAAAGAGTTTTCAAAAACAATATTATATTATTAATTTATATTCCATTCCTAAAAATCTAAGGTTCAGCCACGAGACTTAAATAATGATATTTTTATAATTAATAGACCACTTGGGGGTCTCTATGAAGTTTATAGTAAGTTTATTGACTATATAACATAAAAATACAAAGAGACATGGTAAGTGTCAAACTAATTAACTAAGAGTTAAAACTAAAAGATAAGGTTAACAAAGTGACCCAAAACTGTCTAAAACATATTGGTTGAGTGGTTTAAGACCTATCCCCACCTTAAACTTTAAATAATCTACTTTTGATCCATTATAAACCGAATATGAATTTATTATAAAATAATATTTGTAGCTTTTTCAAAGGTGTCCCTCACCCCTCTTATAAAAGGGCACATCCCCTTCTCTCAAATTCATACCTTAAAAGCCTTTTGGTTCAGAAAAACCCTGCCCAAATATTCTCTCAAATTCCCTCTATTCATCATAAAGGCCTTAGTTTTATCAGAAAGCCATCCTATGGATCCCTTTTGATCAAATCAAAAGGAAGAACCCGAAGAAGAGGTAATGTTTTCACCACCCTCTTTTTCAAGTTCCTTTCTTCTTAAACTTATTATTTCTTTGGTATTTCCATTATAATATGATAACTCCAGTATCTACTATATACTGTGATGTTATTATACATATTTTACAACAATATTCAGTATTCTATCCATCCTTTGAATGACATGTCACCATACGTGCGTATGTACGGCTTACAGTCTCCACGTCGTGGTGTAATTGTTATTCAAAACCTTATTATTTGGATTGGTATAATAATAATGTTTAATTCATATAAATAATAAATATAACATGATAATGATTTAGTATATATGATATAATATCCAATTATATATTATTTTAATATCAAAAGAGTGATATTGTCGATCGTGCGTACGTACGAACTACCGTCTCCACGAACGTGATGAGATTCATTCCCCATCATATCCATTCAAGTATAATTCTCATTTGATGATTAAAAATAATGTTCAAGGACTTGATATCATTATGGATATGAATAAGATACAACATATCCATAACAAGCACATCTTATGTAACAAAACATATAAAAGAAAATGGGTAAGTTAACACCTGAAACGACGATAATACTAAGATATTATTAACAAAGCAATGTTAAAAGATCATATATGATATCATATTAATTTATATGATTCTTGAATAATTTAATAACAATTATTTCACCATTATACAGGAGGTAAACCTACCCCCAACCAAGGAAAAGTACAAGGTAAGGGTTTATTTCACAATCTCTTCATTATCCGAGGTTATTTATACATAATTATCTACCAGGACTTCTTTATCATCCACATCCATGTTTCTTAAAAATGTATCTCAAATCATTATTACTATTTTACAGACTATGGGTTAAAGCCATTTATACCCTTGTTGACTTTGTATAAGATGTTTATAAAGTAATCTTTCTGTCGTTTTCCAAATAAGGTCCTTTTTAACCTTTTTGACAGAATTAAGGTAAGAATATTTTTTTAACTTATACGGAGGGTGCAGATATTTTCCACCGTTATAAAATCTTTGAAGCTTCCATTACAAGATTATAAGGATATTTTCAATGTAAATGTTTTATTTTATAATTATGTGACTTTTAAATGATTTAAAAAAAAGAGATATTTCTCTCAAACAGTTTTGATTTCATCTATGTCAACATCATTTGATGGATTTTAAGCTTATTTGAAGTTGATTTATTATGATACAAAACTTCCATATTGTATTGATGGTTTTGTGATATGTTTGATTGTGGATGTGTTATTTTCATACCATTCCTGGTTTATAGAGAAAGTATTGACATTTCATATGCTAGTTTTAATACGAATGCTTATGTTATGTTTAAACCTGTTCATATGAGGAATGCATTGGACTTAATAAGTGACGGGTGGAACCCGGTATAGCTCCTCAATGCATAGGTAGGTCTCCTAAGACAAACTAGTGTCTTGGTACAAGGCCTTGACAAAATCTTATTTTTAGTCTTGGCACGAGGCCTTGGCTATGTGGTTACGATAGTCTGGAATTATGCATTCCATCATTATGAAAGTGGTTATTGATATTGCATGTGATTATTCGACTAGTATAATATCCATGTGAATAAGTAAATGGCATTATTTCATTTTATCTTTTCCATATTATGCTGAAGTTCAAGTTTAAAAGGCTTTTGTTTTAGTTATACAATGCCTTAAATGTTTAAGCTTATTTATGAATGTTTCGGCTATATTGTTATCCTTACTGAGCATCTGAGCTAACCCCTTTCAATGTTTTATTTTCCCCATGATGTGAAGAAGTAATTTATGAATGACCTGTAGTGATAGTATTAAAGGATATGAAGACAAGATGTTGTTGTAGTAGTTTTCACTTTATGATGTAATGTAAACTTTATGAATGTATCTAGTTATTCCAAGGCTACTAAACTAATCGGTCTTTCGGGACTTGATCTTTTGTAATCATGACAATATTATGTAATAATGCACCGAATTTGGGTAACTAGTGTTGGGGCGTTACAGTTGGTATTAGAGAAAGTTTAGTACAAACCTTGAAATCTAGATTTAGATAAACTCTGATTAGAGCACATAGACCTAAGACGGACATTGAGGATTAGTATAGAAGAAATTCCTATAATTTTGGTATTGTAGAGATTTTGTGAGTTTTCCAAGAAATGCATCCCTATTTGGATACAAGCATGTAGAGGCAGATCTGGCACAAATGTACCTAGAGGTAAAACCTGAAATCACCGCTTTGAGCTAGACTCGAACGAGAACTGGTTCACAACGACGAGCCTTGCTGCACTCTTGGTTACGACACTCCCGGGGGATATGCTTAGGATAATTCTCATTTTCTTTACAAATCACAATAGAGGGTTTATGAGTATATAATTATTAAATGAAAACATATTTATGATTATGTATTATATCCATAAATCATTCAATTTATGTTATGTATTTTACATGTTTGGAATTATTAATTGAAATTCATAAACTGAACTAGATTATGCTATTGTATAGAAATGAAGCCCAGTAGAAGGAATGTGAACTCCAGCAATACATATGATCCAAAGAGTAAGAAGGATAATATATTTCACGGTATTAAGCCAACATTTAGAAGGGAAATATTCTCCCATGTATTCTCAATATATGAAGAAATAGTATCATGTCTTAATAAGATAGGTAAAAAATTCTTTGAGTCCTATGTCATTGAAGGGAAGCAAGAGAAAAAAGGATGGAAGAGAGAAATAGGGATAAAGGGAAGAGGGAAAAGAAGAATTTTCCTATATGTGATAATTGTGGGAAGAAACACCCTAGAAATTTCCTGAAGGGAATGGGAGTTTTTTATAAGTGTGGAGAAAAACAACACCAAGTACGTGATTGCAAGGGTATAAAAAAGGTTTCAAATGAACAATGATTCATCTGCAAGGAGTTGGGACACTACATGAACCGATGTCCAAATAATCAGAGTATTCCCCAAATGATGTTATTGGATAATAATCTAGTTATGATACTACCATAGATGAGGAGGACTGATTAGATTTCTTATGTTGTTATTAAAGAATTATGTCATTTGAGTGTTGTATCAACGATGTATGGGTTATAATAATTATTGAGTATATAAGGATTGTACTGCAATACTATTTTATTAAGGACTTGAGATTGTGTGGAACCAATAAAAGTGACTCAATAGCAGGTTAAATTTTTGGAAAATATATGGTTGAGAGAAAGATAAACCATAATATGGTTTTGATACCGAGGTAGTGATTTTGGAATAATACATGATTGATTTGGATAAATTATATTGGATATTCTTGATTACCTTGAAACTGATTAATGATTTGTATAATCCATCATTGTTAAATTTTAATACATTTTTGGATAGAAGGAGTATATCCAGTATTCTATAAGGAATAAGGGATCATGAATGTAATCAATAAGGTTTTATGGTAATTTAGGATGTTGCAGTGTTTTAAAAGAATACATGATGAAGGTGTTCACATGTTATTGCGTGGAAAAAAAGGATCTTAATTGTGTTTACCTTCCTTATAAATTTTGGAACGTGAGTTTGGACAGATGTATTTTGGATAATTCTAGTTTGAGATTATTTTTGGATTGCCATAAAAGGACAACTCGGAGGTCGGGCGACAACCCGTCGCGTCCAGTAAGGCCGCGAGACTTGAACCCGCAACCAAAGGGCGACAAGGGTGTATCACCTACCACTGGCCCACATGATGTCCTGGATTGAATAATGTAGTCTTTTTTTAAAAAAATTATTCTGGTAGATGAATTATAAATTCGATTTTTTAAACCCTATACGAATTAGATAAATAGAATATTATTTTTAAATTATATTATCTTTTAGAGTGAAAGATGTGTTTGTGGTAGAAATTAGTTAAAGGACGGGACTCTAATTATCATGTATAGATTTTTCTTCTTCTCTTATTCTATGAAGAAATTAATTCTTAAACTTTAATAAAGGGATCTTGAAACAAAAAAATTTGTTATCCTAAACCATATGTTTTTTTGAACCGATGGTATTTGAAATCATCATAGATTGATGAATTTAAGGCCATCAATTTTACACTTCTTTTTGATTGATGACCTCAATCACTACCTATAAATATTTAAGTTTTTCCTCAAATTATATTTCTCTAATTTCCACTAATGTTCTCTTAATCGAGATCATAATTTGGTGGTGACCCTTTCATTTCCCTTTTCCTCTTATTAAGACTAAATTTTATTAACCTAATTTCCGATGTGGGTTTTCCCAAAGGTATTTTCTATTTTCAACCTTTTATTTTCGAAAAATAATTTCAAATTGTGAGGAAGCAGTTTATTTAAGGAGGTAAGAATGTAACATCCCAAGATTTCATAGTACGTTATTTCTTCAAAGTAATTCAATAACTTTCACTACACGCAACACCGAGTATTAGCGCACCATGACTTACCAAAAAAGTCGTTCAAAAGCGGTTATGAATAGTATTAACTGAATTTTGAACATTATATAATCCTTATAATTTTAGAATCCATATTATGAGTTTATTAGACATAATTTATGAACAAATATATTTTTTCTGATAAAAGAAGTATTTTAAAAAAAATGAAATTTTATCACCTTTTAATGGAGAAGCCTTTTTAAATACAATATTTAAAACTTTTATATATTCAATTTGACAAAATAAACTTCTTCTTTAGAATCATGACATATGAATTTAGTTTCAATAAAGTTTTGGGGTTTTTCTGTTAACTTTCATATTCAGGTGAATAGTGAAAAATACTATATTTTAACTGAAAACAACTTTTTAAATCAAAATAATTTATATTATTAAATTATAAATTTTAATGGTTTGGAAGTATAAATAGATTATATTTTTACCATTTAATCCAATGATGGTCATTGTAAGTAAACTCACTTTGAAATTGGACATAAACAAGTGTCAAACTTTTGGTAGTTATTATTTCATAAAAATATGCCTTTTGGTTTTGACAACGGGAATTAATTTTTAATTATTAAATGCAACTTATATGTTTTGAATTTGGTAAAATAGACTTCATTATTGAATTAGTAATATCAAAATTATCTTAGGGTAAAGTTTTGATATTTTTATGAAAACTTTTAATTTTTGATGAATAGTGAAAAACACTGAGTTATAGTTTAAAACCGAATTTTTATTTAAATAATTATTTATTCTATTTAAATTTAATTAAGGTCAAAATAGATACTTAATATATATATAATTTCAATTTAATTCATTGGAGTCAGTTTAGAATCATTTTAGATATATAAAAAGTTTATGGAACTTTTCACCGTCTTTTACCCACATCCTAGGAGAATTTGGAAATTCACATAAAACTTAATTTTACCGCTTATGTGAGTGGAATATCGAAAATCCGGGAGACATGGTTAACATCAAGGAGTAAAATTTGGTTCAGTAAGATAAAAATAATTTTTTGTGAATATTAACTTTTTACTTTTATTTACCACGGTTAAAAGTAAATAGGGTAATTAAATGTAAAAATGATATTAATATTACCCTAAAACATGTCCTAATTCTATTCGAAAAGTTTAGATCGACAAAAAACAACTTTAGGAATAAAATATTATCATTTAGGTCCACTTGGATTAGATTAGGACATTTATTATTATTTAATTTAAGGAAGAGTTAAAAGAGTTAAAATCAAGGTTTAATTACTAAACCATTTTTAATATAGGGTTGTACATAAGATAAATTCGATTGTAAATATTCATTAGAAATATAAAAATATTGCCTAAATAATGGTATTTTATTTATAATTTTGATAAATTAAATATTTTAATTTATTTATGACCCAATGGTGATGTAGTAATTACCTAATTAATGAAATATTAAACTAATTGATATTATAAATATCAAAATAAATGTAATTTGAAACGTTTTATGAATTAAAATAATTTTCTAGGTTAATATGACATATTAGGACTTATTATATAAATTGTTTTCAAAGTAATAATGTGGTTATGAAATTATCAAAAACAAAATACCCAATAGTGTTAAAATTAACATAAAAAGAGTTTTTAAAACAAATATTATATTATTAATTTATATCTATTCCTAAAAATCTAACTTTAAGCCAATAGACTTAAATAATTATAGGTGTATCATTAATGGACCACTTTGGGGTCACTTGGATGTTTATAGTATGTTTATTGAGTATATAATATAAAAATACAAAGAGACATGGTAAGAGTCAAACTAATTAACTAAGAGTTAAAACTAAAATATAAGGTTAATAAAGTGATCCAAACCTGTCTAAAACCTATTTTTTGAGTGGTTTTCGACCTATCCCCACATTAACCTTTAAATAATCTACTTTATATCCATTAGAAACCGAATATGAATTTATTATAAAATAACATTTCTAGCTTTTCTAAAGGTGCCCCTCACCCCTCTTATAAAAGGGCACTCACCCTTATCTAAAATTCATACATACAAAGCCTTTTGGTTCGGCCAAACCTTGCCCACATATTCTCTCAACTTACCTCTCTTAAACCTAGAGTCCTTAGTTTGATCATAAATCCATCCTATGGATCTCTTTTGATCAAATCAAAAGGAAGAACCCGAAGAAGAGGTAATGTTTTCACCACCCTTTTTCAAGTTCCTTTCTTCTTCAACTTCTTCTTTCTTTGTTATTTACATTATAAAATAATAACTCCAGTATCTACTATATACTGTGATGTTATTATAAATATGTTACAACCATATTCAGTATTCTATTCATCCTTTTAATGACATGTCACCATACGTGCGTACGTACGGCTTACCGTCTCCACATCGTGGTGTAATTGTTATTCAAAACATTATTATTTGGATGGGTATAATAATGATGTGTAATTCATGTGAATAATAAATATAACATGATAATTATTCTTTATATATTATATAATATCCAATTATATATTATTTTAATATCAAAAGGGTGATACTGTCCCTCGTGCGTATGTACGGACTATCGTCTCCACGAACGCGATGAGATTCATTCCCCATCATATCTATTCAAGTCTAATTCTCATTTGATGATTAAAAATAATGTTTAAGGACTTGATATAATTTTTTATATGAATATGATACAACCTATCCATAACAAACATGACTTATGTAACAAAACATATAAAAGAAAACGAGTAAGTTAACACCCAAAACGACGATAATACTAAGATATTATTAACAAAGCAATGTTAAAAGATCATATATGATATAATATTAATGTATATGATTATTTAATAATTTAATAACAATTATTTCACTATTATACAGGAGTTTAACCTACCCCTAACCAAAGAAAATTACAATGTAAGGGTTTATTTCACAATCTCTTCATTATCTGAGGTTGTTTATATGTAATTATCTACTAGGACTTCTTTATCATCCACATCCATGTTTCAAAAAAAAATGTATTTCAAATCATTCTAACTATTTTACAGACTATGGGTTAAAGTAATTTATAACCTTTTTTACTTTTTATAAGAAGTTTATAAAGGAATCTTTCTGTCGTTTTTCAAACAAGGTCCTTTTTAACCTTTTCGACAGAATTAAGGTAAGAATGTTTTTTTAACTTATACGCCGGGTGCGGATATTTCCCGCCTTTATAAAATCATTTAAGCTTCCCTTAGAATCTTATAAGTATATTTTAAAAGTAAATGTTTTATTTTATAATTATGTGAATTTTAAATGATTTAAAAAAATAGATATTTCACTCAAACAGTTTTGATTTCATCTATGTCAACATTCTTTGATGGATTTTAAGCTTGTTTGAAGTTGATTTATTACGATAAAAAAATTCCATATTGTATTGATGGTTTTTTGATATGTTTGACTATGGATGTGTTATTTTCATACCATTCATGGTTTATAGATAAAGTATTGACATTTGGTATGCTAGTTTTAATATGAATATTTATGTTATGTTTAAACCTGTTCATATGAGGAATGCATTGGACTTAATAAGTGACAGGTGATGCCCGCTATATATCCTCGATACATTGGTAGGTTTCATGAGACAAAATAGTGTCTTGGCACAATTAATTGACAAAATCTTATTTGTAGTCTTGGCACGAGGCCTTGGATATGTGGTTATGATAGTCTAGCATTATGCATTCCATCATTATGAAAGCGGTTATTGATATTGCATGTGATTATTTGACAAGTAGAATATCCATGTGAATAAGTAAATGGAATTATTTCTTTTTATCTTTTCCATATTATGCTGATGTTAAAGTTTAAAAGAATTTTGTTTTAGTTATACATTGCCTTAAATGTTTAAGCTTATTTATGAAAGTTTATGCTATATTATTATCCTTACTGAGCATCTGAGCTCACCCCTTTCAATGTTTTATTTTTCCCAGGATGTGAAGAAGTAATTTATGAATGACCTGTAGGGATAGTATGAGGGGATATGAAGACAATATGTTGTTGTAGTAGTTTTCACTTTATGATGTAATGAAAACTTTATGAATGTATCTAGTTATTCCAAGGCTACTAAACTAATCAGTCTTTCAAGACAGGATCTTTTGTGATCATGCCAATATTATGTAATAATGCACCGAATCTGGGTAACTAGGCTCAAGGAATTACACATACCCAATTCCAAGGAAAAACACTAATTCACTAATAAGATAACTTTCATGATCAATCCAAGAAATTGGATTGTACTAGAACTCAAAATGTGTAGTTGTTAAAGATGGCGATGATGAAGAAGAAAATGAGTCAAAGAAAGAAACTATAAAACCATTGAACTAAATTAATAATTTAACAACATAAAATAACACCCAATCCATACCCAATAAATCCCATAGAATCAAATCACCAAATGGTTATCCTTCCATTGATGTAAGTCTCTCAGTGGAAGGTGGAAGTTGACTTAAAGAAGAAGGATTGAAGAAGAGAAAACAGACAAAAAATTTCAAACACTCCACCATTGTTTGAATTATTTCTCACTTAGTTGTGTAAATAAATTAACAAATTAATGAAATGTTATCAAAGTGTTAAAAAAATTATATAAAAGTATAATAATAAGAATTTTTATTAAGAATATATGGGGAATTGTAACAACTTACATGTGAAATAAAAACTTAAGACAACAAAATCGCAGTATATCGTTACAATTAAAACATACAACCATGAATAAACATATTCAAAACCATTATCTTAAATAGTAATTTTTTAAGCCTTGGGTGGATCCTAAAAAAGTTAAAGTCACCCTAATTAATGATGTTTTTCCTAGGTGGGTGTAAATTTAACGGAAAGAATACATTTACACCCATGACAAAAATTTGAGCCAGCTTGCATCCAACAAATAGAGGTGGAGAAATGAGCTTCAATGTAGAAATCATTGGTTAGACCATACAATAAAAAATCAAATCCCAGGATGTCTCTTATCACCCTATAAACATTCATCCCAATTGGAATTTGGGTTTCAGATATATGATCAAAGTGGTGGGATGTTTTTCTGGGCCACTAAATTTTGTTTGGAATTTCATCTCCTAGATGGTCTACATGGAACTCCCATCCAAAAATCAGAATTACCTTGGTCCATTAATTAATTAATGTTCTCAAAAATTTCCTATATCTTCATTTCAAATTTTATAGTCATTGGAAATTAGCTGGTACATTTATTGTAATGGTCTTCAGTCCAGTTCACTTCGCCTATAATATGTTGGCATGAAAGCCCACATTGGTCATCTTCCAAGGAGATTCATCAAGTGATCTGGAAGAATGAAATATTACCAATAGATGACAAAACTAAAAATGAAATTTTAAATTAAAATCAAGATTTGTGGTTGATTAATGATATATCTCAAAACGTACCATGTAATAGTGCACTTTAAACAGGAATTGCAATCATGATGTGAAATAATGTTAAAATTGTAAAATGTCATAAAATGATGTTTATGAACAATGAAGAAAATTAATATTATAATATATAAAATTAATATTATCCACTTGTAGTGTATAACCAAGAACCTTGATCTTTATCTTCCCAATAGTTCATTGATCGCACTTATTGTACAATTTGATGGTAGGATTTGTCAAAGATAACCCCCCTTTTTATCCCAAACATCGGAGGGTCTGAATTAGAATTATGATGATCATGGAACCATTTTAAACCATATCCATTCAGATTTCAACATTATTGTGTTTTTAGAATCATATTAGGGTATGATATGTCCTTAGATAACATGTTTTGGATCTTATTCTATAAACGAGATGGTGATATGACATTCTGAGGGCATAGTTTCAACTTGATAAACGTCCACTAGAATTAATTCTATCTCAAACTCTCGTGGGATATGAAGGTACTTGATGAGTGCCTCTATGAGTTATTTTGAAACATGTAGAGAATCCAAAATCTAGAGTATGATAGGGACTACCACCAACTATTTAATAATGACATATTTTTATGCTAAAGGTATATTATTCCCAAGGTGGGGTTACTCTATATTTTTTACATCAAGAGTTTTAGTTTTTTAAATGGAAAATACTAGTTATTAAGAATCAGTCAAATGATAATCTATTATTAGTGGAATGGGTTGCATCAGTTTTCCTATTTTTCTAGTATGATAAAAAAACCGCACAACCTCTAGTTAATCATGTAAAATGACTGAGATTAGATGACCAATAGAGGTCTATGAGGAACATCCATGATTCATTTGGGCTTTATGGAGTGATATTCCATGGGTATCAACTACATATATGGACTCTATATATATTTGACCAAAATATTTGGTTTGACTATTCCTGCACCATCCCATGTATCCTCAGATTCCTTAACCTCAGCCTCTAGCTCTCTGGTAGAGTACATCAAAATATTACTCGGAATTTTATTCATCATTGGAGAAGGGTTATATTAATTGAACTAATTTAACATAAAAAAATGATCTCTTAATTCAACAAGGGTTCCATTTTGGTGGTGGTTTCCATTCTCTAAATGTGGAAGGAAATAAGTCTGAAAGAGTTAGATCTTGTGTGGGAACTCGATGTGGCTCTCTATCTTGTGTCATATCCTATGTTTGGAAATTATGTCTACCACTAGAAGGTGTATTCAATGATTCCTCCCTAGCTCTTAGGATCATTATTGGCTTGTGATTTTGTGATATTAGGGTGGTATGAGATCATTCAACTTTATTGTAAGTAACCTTGTTTTCAAACATTTGTCTATGCCTGGCCGAAACTTCTTTACAATAACCCTCTTATTCTGGTTGGGTGATGGTTTCACATGTCACCAATGCTGGGGAATTATACATTATCACCTATCTAGTATCAACTATAATTTGTAGAATGTATATTAAGTCAAATAAGTCCTTGATGGTGAGACCTAGTGCCCTATAGAAAGGGTAGTAGTCTTTATGATCTATTAGGCTGACCCAATTGGGATTCTAGGATTTAGAATCTTGAGTAGGTTATTTTCAATGGTAGAAAGGAATTAACTAGGGACCTTATCTTTTTTAAGGAATATTATTTATTCATATATTCCTCAAATTATGGATGACCCTAATCTTTTTTTTCATTTGGAAGAGGGAATTTTTTTGGCTACTACCACTTAACGGGAGGCACCAGATGATTTGTGGTCTACATGGATGCTTGAATAGGCATTGATACTAGTATGATAGTATAAGTATCATGATCTACTTTACTAGTTCTTTTCCCATGTGCTAATGGAGTGGGACGAGATTTTTCTCAAGTCCACTAAATAGAATATTCTTGGGTTTGTGTCATCTCTATGAACTCAAGGAATATTCTTGGATACTTCATTGACATAATTTTTTTTTCAGCTCATCCCAAGGATTTTTAGCATAGAATTTTAGTATATTATCTATTGATATAGGGACAATGTCTGAATAGGTTAAAATTTACCATCTTGTGATAAAGTTATAAAAACTCTCATTTTCATTTTGTTTATAGTTTTTGAGGTAAAAAAATTTCATTTATCTTACTTAAGAGCTGAAATGATAAAGGAGTTGATGGAGAAGTCCTTCTCATCCAAATACCGATCATGTTGGAAGGATTATATCACAAATAATGTATAGATCTATCAAATTCTATATATAAAAACATAGTTTGGTAACCTCCTATAGATCTCTAGGGCCCATCATTGGACTGCATTGGGACACGAAGTGTGTGAGATACTATTCTAGATCACCTCAATTGTCAATGGTTGAGAATAAAGGATTTATGAAATTGGGTGGGGGTAAAGTTTCATCCACCAATTAAAGATATGGATTCTTATCATCCTATAGGCGTTCATTCTTCCTATCCATGGATTCCATTTGAGTAGGTTGGGATTCAATTTTTTTGAGGTGTTCTAGAGGTATCACTATTTAGATTACCTACCTTCTATAGGGAATAATAAAGGCTTGATAAACTATCTTAATTTTCATATCCCATTGATTTTCAATCCATTCTAAGGCTGAATGATCACCATGTCAAGGGAGAGTCTTTTACTTTAATAGAGTAAATTAATGATCATCTTTAACTTTCTCATTTATGTAGACAGGTTTACTAGATCCAGAGTTGGAATGACACTTATATGTTTCTCTTGAGAAGGGATTATCTCTCTCTTGATGTATGGGAGGAGGGATGTTTATATATTTCTGGAGATGACACTAAATGAGAATGTTTCCCCCTAATAGTTCCTCAATTATTTACCTTATATTTTGAATCTTATTCTCATATTGTTCTTGTCATTCTTCTATGGAGGGAATTTTGGATCCTTTGGGTGGTGAGTGGGATGTACCCACACATTTTCCTTTATCCTAGGTAATTTTACACTATAGAAGTTGAAATTGATCTTTTGATGGTTCCAGGTCCTAGCTCCTTTAATGATTTCATGTAATTGAAACCATTTTTTGTGTATCTATATCCCCAAAATCTAAATTCATGGTTTCTACATTGAGTTCCTCTGTGTTTGTGTCATGGTCCACAACATTTTTTATTGATGGATACAATATTCACTAAGGTGTATTAAAAAATGGTAGTAATCCCATTACACTATATGTAATAGGGTGATTCTACATTTTTTAATCCTCCATCAAGGGTTGCATCATGGTCATTTCTCTAACCATTAGCTATATTAGACCATTTTGGAAAAAAAATCGTTACATGGTTTTATTAAATTATATATACATTCCTCCTTTATGGGTCTGGAAATAGTTACTTTAAGGAAGTTTCTAGTTGTTTTTATTGAATTATCCCCAAATAGAAAAGGTATGTCTCATAGCGGGATGAATGGATGGGATACTGACCATTGATATTTACCTCATAACCTAGAGATTGTTGATTCATTCCCAGGTGATTATAATTAATAAAATTACCCTATTAGTTTAGGTTATGGATGATTTAAGGCTGCAATTGGTAATTTTTGACCCTATTGTTGAGATTTTTATGATTCCAATAAAGGATCTAATAGATCCTAAGAAAAAAATTGAGATATAGATGTCCCCATCCTTGTGGGTTGGGGTTGAACCACTGAAAATTTCTCGAGGACCCACTTTGGGTGTGATGAACCTAGTGGTGGTGATTGAGATAAAAATTACCACATCCCTATGGGTTGGTGATGGTTTATAGATGCTACTAATATTTACTAGATCATATTAGATTTTTATGGCCTGATGGGTGTAGAAAATGGTAATAATTACTTCACCACTATGAGCTAGGTTCACTCATGTATAGATTCAATAGTGGTTTCTATAGTGATAATTTTTTCAGTGCAATTGTGCCTGTGTATGAGCTGGGTAAAATGGATTCCTATGATGAGAGTTATTCTCCATAGGAATATTTTTGGTAGTCCACATAATTTTATTTTGTGTCTAAAATTCATTTAAAATTTCTCTTGGGGACTATCTTAGGAGTCTCTTGGTATCCCTCTACCATCGTTCATGATGCCTTTATACCTTCAAAGAAAGGAAATTTTACTATATAGACTAATTGTCACATGAATTACCTAGTCCCCTAATTTATCCTATGGCTATAATACTATAGGATACCATATCTCGTGGGATTTATTTTTTTAGATATTTTGTTTAACAGAAACACTCTATACATTCACCAACATTGGACATAGATATCTAATGAGGCCTCAAAGATCGGTTTTCGAAGAGATTTGGTGAAATGTAAGTAAGTGTATTTTATATTTTCACAGTTATTCTTCAGTAATGGTTATAAGGCCATATATATAGAAGCCAGATGCATTTGAAAACAAAGTATATGTGGGTTATGAAGGTGTCCCTCATATCCTAGATAAGTGAGGTTTATAGCCTTTAACTGTTGATGTGTTTCCCGTATGTTTTAGTGTTGGTAAGGAATATACTCTTTTTGTATCTAATTTGGAATTTCAAAGTTGGAAGTGGTTATGGGAAGAACATGATTATTAGGTTTATTCTAGATAAATATCTCTATATATCCATGTTAGCATCTTCATCTCTATAATTACATGCCTCCACCTAGCCATACCATAGAGGATGCTTCACTAGGTCACCTACTAACTGTGATTATATTCATATGATATTTAATGGGGACCTATATACAGTTAACCCTAGTTCTTAAAGAACCTCTCTATAAGAAGTTATTTGTTTTTTGGAAACCACTATATATTAAGGTTTCTGGGAATGGGGATGATTTCCTTATATAGGAGAGATATCACTATGTGAAGGTTGACCAAAATGGATGTCAGGAGTTGAATCCATGAAATCTATCTCTACACTACTACAAGGAGGGATTCCATTCTAGTTATCTCCTTTTATTTATGTTTAATATTAGAAATAACATTGAGGCGTTTCATGTGTGTATTGAATAGCCTCAAGGAAATTGGAATTGAGAAGTATTGGGATATGAGCCTCATTATGTGTTGTGACCAGAATATGTTAACCTGCCTTTTGGAGTTTAGTAATGATATTAGCCTACTACATAATAGTTGTAAAAGATGTTGATAACCATTTGGTACTTTAGGGATATGATCTCACTTCTAAGAAGCTGCTAAAGTATTCTGATTAGTATCTATATTATTTGTAGGAATATGAGTCTGTATGTGGATGGTTATCAAAATATACTGATCAATCATAACTGAAGCAGGGGTATGTTGTTTGTTAAAATTTTAATTCTCTTTCAACATATATATATGGATCTCCAGAATGGGAGAAGGGATATTGTCATCCTTCTTTATAGCCTCTAAATTATACTGGTGTATTCTTTTATCAAATATGAATGGATATTAGGCGGGCTTTCAGGAGCTGCTAAAATATGATGACTAGCTTCATTGGAAGGTATATAAGCTTGCATTGAGATTATTTCCATGTTTTATGGATGAACCATGCTTGTAGTAAAAATATAAACCTGGTCTTATGACTTGGGAGTACTTCACTGGACTTTTTGAATAGGAATGCACTCTTGTCCTGAGGCATATGCCAAACTGATTTTGTGGGTCCCAATCGAAATGAGGATATGAGCCTAGTCAGGTTCCTTTTGGGTATGCCATAATACATTTTTTATAGGAATGTGTGCATTTATAGAGGTATTTACCATACTGATTTTTGATCCCTGGTAGGAATATGTATATGATGTTGGTCCTATGTCTCTTTCTTTATTAGAATATGCTGATAATCCTTCTAGAAAATAACAAGAATATGCACTTTCTATGAAGTATCCCCTATTTCGTACTAATCATGGTGATATGGTACTCTATCTATCAGGATAGGAATATGTGTCTATCCTTATATATATATATATATCAGTGTTATAATATGCTAGTGGAGCTCTTATTCTATTTATAGAATGTAGTGACATGTTAGAAAATTGTGTTCATGAATATAGGCCTTCATATTTTTAGTCTTCAAGGTATACTGGAATATGTATTTTATTGAAGTTGGAATATAATCCCACTCATGTACTCCATGATCCATCATAATATACCAATGGAATTCATGCATAGGGGAAGGGATATGTTCATCCCATATTCTATCTATAGGAACATTTGTGAAGACTTGATCAGTGTGAGTAGGGATTTGAGCATTCCCACTGTTTATCGCTGGAATATGCTAATGGGATTTATCATAGGAATCTAGGATGTGAGACCACTCAAATTTATTGAGATCATTTCATGCCTAGTGACACCTCCTTGGTACCCATGCATGAGTGTCTAGGTTGGGAATTTTTTAGGTGGTGCTCTCATCATGCAACTGAGGGTCACTGGTTGGATGACACTAGTGATGGTGGTTGTTAGAAGACCTCTTAGGAAACTACTTAATCAGGATGGATCTGTAGTCAAATCCTTCATCCACATTCCACTGATATGGAAGTTTATTATTATTTTTCTCTATTGATAAGATTTTAAAACAATTGGTGATAGTGATAGGTATCATATGTTTCATTACATATTTCAATAAATGAGATGGGATTATCAAATTTAACGTCTTGATGCCTCTCTGTGTAGCCTCATTGGTCATGATCATACCATTTAGGTGGTATTACTAAACCATCACATTCAACACATAATGCTAGGTGAGGTTGTTTTGAAACCCATAGAGGTTACTGTTGTAGTTGAGGTTTCAGAACATTAATATGATAAAGACATTATCTCACGTCAACATGTTTTTGAGGTCATTTTCTGCAATAAAAAAGAGAACAAGGAACCTCAACCATTTTCCTCAATTACCTATGAATGGGTAACACAATTTTACTTTTTTATTCCTAATTTATCTTTTTTTCACATGTGTAATTATCATGGTTTAAATGGAATATTCTAAGTGAATCCTAGTGGAATTTTATAATTTAATGATTTCATGTCTTGCATACTATTTTTTTTTCATAGAAAACACAAAAAATGGCCCAATGCATGGTCAACCAATCAAGTTATTTTTATGATTTAAGATATTCATTTCAAGTTCTCCATTTTTGTTTTAGTTGAAGAGATTTTATGGTTCCCTATGTTTAGGAGACATTATGACCAATTCCTATAATGATTTAGTTATTCTGTTATTACATGATTGCACATGAGGTTCATCATTATTGTCTCCTTGAGAAATATGTGATCTATGAAAATTATTGTGGGGATATAGGTATGGTTTAAAAATCATTCACATTAGATTTACCATTTTTTTCACATAGAAACTCCAAACAGTTCCCACATCCATATCAATGTACAAAAATTATTTCTAAATGTAGGCCATCAATTAGAGTTTCATACATAATGGAACTTAGGAACTAACATTGGTCTAGAGGATAGGTGTTCAAGATCATTGCACTCTTTTGGGGGATGTTATTTAATATTTCAGGACCCTCCTATAGATTTAAGATATGTTTATAAATCTCTACCAAATCCCGATATATGACTATTTATCTTAATAAAATCATTGATTTTTCAATCCTTCTATATGTAGAGGGGGTTCTATTAATGATATTATATATATGTAACAGATGTTATCATTTCGTTTATCATTATTTCCATGAAATGGGTACCCACATATATTTTTAACTATTATAATTAGGTAGTTTGGAGTTTAGTATAGTCCATCATGGTGATTGGTGTTTCAAGGATGGGATTAAACCTTCATGAGGTATCCTATCAATCTTATTTATTACATGAATCAAAACCCATGTATTTTATTCAATTCGAAGATGTGTAGTTTAACTTATTACTGTAGGGAAATATGTTAGGACACATAGGAATTGAGTATGAAGATTGATCCTTATGAATAAATCTTGTATATCATTATTATAGAAGGAATCAATGTCACCATAATTTTATATAACCTCAACCCGCTGATGGGTAGTGATAGATAATTAATGATCAGATGGGTTATTTCCCTAGGGTTTACCAATACAGGAATAACTTCAGGAATTACACTGAGCTGGATGCCCTTGTATAGGAGTAATCACATCATTCCACTAAATGGGGATTACACACTATAGTTTACATGGCTAGGGGAAATTTATGATGTGAGTGATATGATCATTGTGAATCCCTAAGTCCAAGTGAGTCATGCTTGGTATGAGAATCAAGGAACAGAAAGAGCCCGAATTCACCAAATATCGGTTGGCCCTAACAGGGTTTTTGATACATAACATGGGCCTTAAGATGGCGTCATATGTTTCATGATTTTAGTAGTAACCAGATTCCCCATAGTTTAATTAGTTTGTCAATCCACTGATGGATGAGGAGAGGTGATAAACCCATAGGAGTGTTTGGGTCTTATGGGAATGATTTTCTAAGGCATGTCGGTACTTATACCAAGGTGGATGCCCATTAGAATATAAATAACCCTTACTCTATGACAGATAAAGATTAGGAACCATGGTTGGCCAGCTAAGCAGGACTTGATGTTATAAGGAACCCATAATAAACATATAATTTTGTGGGTATCCATTTTTAAATTGTTTTGGAAACCTCCCATATGAATGGAGAATGTCCAGAAAAGGACTCATGGTTTTAGGTTCACATGGTTCAAGGGAAAATTCCCATGTACTTCTGCTGAACATGGCTAAAATTTATAAGGGTTTCCACCTGACATGTCCTGATTTTATACATAAAATTTCCTATGTGTGTCTCTAAAATATCCAGTGTGTCTGTCTGACATGTCTTCAGTGTTTGTCTGACACGGCTGATATATCCCTAGGTTCTTTTCATAATCCAAGATACCATTTAAATGGGGGTTCAGATGAAAATATTGAGATTCCTCACTTTATTAAGGAATACATGTATAGGGCCTTTTATGTGATCAAGGATGACATATCAGAGGGCTTCTGTATGACCTTTCTGGCATTTCTGGAGGACTATTCATGACTTGGATGACATGCTCGGGTGTTGTCGTGTGACTTGGCTAACATGACTGATGGGATTCATGTTACTTAGGTGATATGTAGAAGTTTTTCTCAGGAAATAATTAATAGATCATGTGAGATTCATAATCACATCACATGAAAATTAGTTTATTTATATTCATGTAAGGATTCCACTTTTTTAAGCATCTATCACTTAAATTCCTCAATGTTCATAAAATATTATCCTATTTAGAAGTCATGAAACCAAGTCAATACATGGAAAATCGTTTTCATAATTTTACTGATGCACCATAATTCATTTTCATGATCAAAATGGTGATAACAAAAAATAATATATACATTACTTATAATCCTTAAAGTCATTCCTTAGGATTATGTAGTAAAAGACCCTTGCTAGTGCATGGATATAAACTCTCACATCTATGCTACATTGTGTCTCTAGTTTTCTATGCTGAGGGGGGGGGGGGGTATTTATATGTCCTGTTGAATTGGTTCTACACAACCTTTCATGGTGTGTACGTAGTAGATATTATATTGAGTTAGTGGGGCATCACGTATTTCACATGAACCCACTGTAGGTTATCCATGATGTCATCCTTCCATCGTGTGATAAATAGACACCATATAATCATTCATTCATTATAATGTTTATTAGACCCATGGATTTCATGTAATCAAATAGAAATGTTAAATGTCATTTTCTGTATATGGATGACATGTCAGTGATTCTTCATGAGATTAGGATTTCTATTGAAGATGCTTTCATATGATCGAGGGAGACTTGTCTAGGACCCTTCATGAGATTGAATTGGCCAATCAATGGGACTTCACATTATTAATGAGCTGATAACATGATGTGTATTTCCCCCTTCACATGATATACGATGTAAATTTTCCTCCCATGAGGTACCTAATTTTTCATGTTTTGTTCTATATTTTTCAGGACATTCAGTAGTTTCCCATTGATTATACTTTGGGGAATAACATGATTGAATGAACATGTATAAAGTCCTTCACATGATAGAGATGAAATGTCTAGAATACTTCGCATGACAAGTCTGGTATATAAATGAATCTGCGTGATCAATTGATCGGTCATACAAATTGTATCTACCATTTGCATGAAAAGAAATGTAACATCATTTTTCATGAGGCTCCAACCTTTTTAATATTTTTATAAACTATTTTCCAAGATCCTCAAATTTTTTCCATTGGTTGTCTAGAAGGGATTTGTATGATCAATAGTGGATATCACTATAGAATTCAAGCAATGTCAAGGATAGTTACTACACTTGTTTATGGATTCAAAGGGACATCTCATGATTGAATGGACGTGCTTGAGGGAATTTTCATGATGAATTTGACATATAAAAAAGGTTTTTTGATGGAATTAATGAAATGACACTAGGGATATCACATGATCTTTGAACTGATCAAATGAGTCATATCAACCCCTCATTTGAAAAATCAATGTAACTTCCATCACTTGAAGATTCCACCATTTTCAAATTTTATTTTATAAGGTGTTTTGGGTAATTTTCAGAAATCTGTTAGTTTGAATGTCGCGTGATCAGAGGAACTCATCTAGAAGTCTTATCATTATCATGAGTGATTGTATAAGGTGAGTAACATGATCAGGACAGATCATGTTACTCACATGACCCATTCATGTGATGTTCCTAGGGTAATGTGATCACATGTCTTCTTGGGGGTCAAGGGATCCACACAGACTATCCCCCTCATCTCTATATTTTCATGATTCTCCTTCCTTATTTTTGTAGAGAAAATAATACTTTTGATTTGGGTATTTATTTGATTCTAAAATTTTTATGCTCATTTGGTGTTCATAAATAGATTTATATTAGGATCTCTTTTAAAAGTTCAATAAATTCAATGAAACACTTATCATTTTGTCCATGTCTTTCTTTCAAGTTTACTAAACACAACACTGTCGATAAAAGTATAAATTTAATGCAACCTAAGATTAGTGGTTTCTCATCATGTATATAATTTTGTTTAAAACATTATTTTTAAATGGTATAAACATATATATGATGAATTAATTCTACATGATGATCTTCTATTTGATGCAAAACATATTCATCATCATTATATCTTGACTTGTTCATTATTTCACCATTACAGATCCAACATGTATAATTATGACTAAAACCATAGAACATCAAATGGTTTTTAATTTATCTATACCCTAATTTAGTAATATTCAAATATTTATTGCATGGAAAGAAAATAAAATACTTTTATTCAATATTTTGTTTGGTAAATTACATGAAACTGTTAACCCCTTTCTAAAATTAATCAGTAATTATTAGTATATTTATCCAATTATGTTCTATTAATTACCTAAAATCACAATATAATTCAGGAATATGTTCATATAGATTAAAATTTACACACAAACACACATAAACACACACACACACACACACAGATATATATATATATATTAAACATATAATTATATTTAAAAACAAATAATTTAAACAAACATAAATTTTTAACAAATTATTTATCTCTTAATAACAATTTAAAAATGAAAAATAAGTTACGATTACAAAAATTAATCAAAAATTATTTATACGCACAAAAAAAATTATAAAAAAAATACGAAAAAAATGATTTCAACCATGAACATATTATAATGATAAAAAATGTATAAATAAAATAAATTATAAATACAAAGAGTTAAAACCAAAAATAGGTTATAGTCACAAAAAATTTATTATTACAAAAAAATATAACTTGAAACAAAATTTGACAAAAAAATTAAAATAGATAATGAAATGAATAAAAAAATGATTTGATAAATTCAATTTATTACCAAGAGATAATTATTTTAACATAAAAAAATAAAATAATACACAAAATTTTGACATAAATAGTTCTAGAATTCCATTAAACTCCCTAGAATATGGTGGAAACTTGGAGAACATTGAAATATTGAAGAGAAACATATAATAACGTATAAAAACATAGAATTTAAGTATTAATAAGTTTTAAATAAATAATTTATATCTTAAAAACAATTTAAAAATTAAAAACAAGTTACAAGAAAAAAAATCAAAATTCATTATAATGACAAAAAAATTTATAGATGAAAAAAATTAAAGAAAAAATAGAATTCAACTGAAAAATAATTATTATTATTAAAAATCTATAAATAATAATAGTTACAACCAAAAAAATTACAGTGATATAAAATTTATAATAATAAAAAATTTAAAAAAATTAAAATATTTTAACAAAAAAATTATAATTGATAGTAAAATATATAAAAAATAATCAATAACTGAATCCAATTCATAACTAACATATAGTTAATTTATCTTTAAAAATGAAAAATATATATATTTTAAAAAATCTGGAGGCTGATAATGTAAAATAGATCTTGTATTCTGATTTAATGACCCCAGAACACCTTGAGAGGGGAGGGGTGAATCAAGGTAACAAATTATTCTTTTAAACTGATGGATTGTGTTCCCATATTCGTAAGAACATGTTAAACCTATCTGATGAGGAAGTGTAGAAAAAAATCACATGCAAAGAAATGGCACATCAATTTTACTTGGTTCACCACTAAGGGCTACATCCAAGGATCATATGCTGATAGTGTGTTGATCATTCCAAAAACAACTAAACATCAAAAGTTTTGGATTATAGAGTTTAGCACAGTCACTCTATGTTAGGCACACTAACTTTACAAAGTTTTAGACATATCACACTTCTCCCCTAAGATCACATCCTCAAACTCCCCCTTGCTCACTGAATAGGAAGAGTCTTCACTCAGTTTATCAACATGAAGGTGACTTCAATGTTTTAGCATTAAATCAGGCATCCTAAACTATAAATGGATGCTCTTTTGAAGTTCCATTTCACCCAAAAATGTAATTTACTTTCCTACACATTGATAGGTTGTGGAAATTATTTTCACAAACTGCTTTGGTCTCTTTTCCGGCTTCCTTGGGGTTGTCTCATACCACCATACATCATCCGCGTACTGAGTATCAGGTATTATTCGCAGATCACCCCTTCGTGAACCTCCTCCATGTTCCACCTTGGAAATCTTCCACTGCAAACCACCTTCTCGAACCGCCTTTACATTCTACCATCAGCTGCTCATGATCCATGTACCTCAAGAGCTCTGCGTACCGCTCTAGTCTGCCGTATATTGGGAGAGCATCCTCTACGAACCATGCTCTCTTTCACAGATTTTTTCCCTTATGCGTATCGTTCTCTCTACATACCATCTTCTACTATGTGAACCACTTTAGACATCATTGGAATTATTCCTAAATTTTTAAACTCTAATACCACCCCTTAATAAAGATGATCACTACTCCTTATATAGGAAAAAATGGGACAAAAAAATATGGTAATCCAATATTTAACAAATCTCTGATTTCAGGATATCCTCCACCACGTACCGTTACTGTCCCACGAACCACAACTATCCCATGAACCTATAGCCTTCTATGTACTTCATACCTCTATCTGTATACCTTCATTGTGAACTGATTTCGGTTTCACAAACCAGTCCATGTATTGTTCCTACTATTCAGTACACGGTCCACGAACCATTATCGAACATGCTACACGGTCCATGTCTCGGGCCACACCATTCTCTACCTTTTCTGAAATCCTTTTCCATTATTGATTTCATACATTCCTATGAATAGATTCCCAATTTTGAGGCCCAAAAACATGGAAAACACTGGGAAACTATGCCACGTTCAATACTGCTTTCAGCCTTAAATGTATAACCACATTCCTTAAAATCTCTCTACTCATCCATATGCAAATTTACAGTAAACACAAACCACATTCCATTATTATGAACAAACAACCTTGGTTCCAACACTGATGAACTCACCCAAAGGTTGTGTCAATAGATTGAATGCTATAATATTAGAGAGTGACATTTGAAAAAATAAAGTATCAAAAATATTAACTAAAAACTTGAACCACAATTACATGAAGTTCTATTTTAGTAGTATTCATGTAGAAAAAATTTACATAATGTGAAACTGTACAAATGACTTGTATACATGGAAATCATATTTTATTGGTGTTGTACAGTTGAGAGTAACGACACTACCTCACTTTATATGGAGGTCTATACCATCTATGATATGAACCATTTACACATGATATTTAGATCCATGAAAGCTAATCATGAGAGGGTTTGCAGCTCGATTCTAGTAGAGGTTGCACAATTGGTGTAGAATTTGGTAAATTGTGTGACTAAGGAATATGAGAAAACAAAAAATGGGATTTGTAAATTTAGCTATTTTGTCTTGCTCAAATTTATATCTATCCAGCATACAACCTCTATCATATCAATTAGCTATCCAAGAGGAATATATTTTGATATTCTATCCTTCTCCTCTAAGCTTCCGAAGATATATATATCCATATATTTCAAGTGTATTTAGGATGTAACTCCCTTTTTAGTCGGAATTCCACTTATTTTATTTATTTTTATTCCATTTTTCATAGATTATTCTTATCCCCTGAGCACTAATGGCTTTGATGGTTGAACATAAGGTGTGGGTTAGTCTATTATTATAGATTTTTTTATTTGGGAATTGTAGAGGCCCTTTTATTCTATGGTTTGGATTTTATCATTGAAGGTGACTTTGTTTTTATTATTTATGGAAGCTGTTTTTATAAAAATATTTTTATTTGAAAAATCATGTAATGATTGAGTTTTTTAAACTCTTTTACAATCAATTTAAACCTATATTTGAATACATGGATGATTTTGTAATTTTTTTTCAATGTTTTTATTCTTCGAATAAATAAATTTTTAATAATTTCTAGTTCTTAACTTTTGAAATCATTATTTTTGAATGTCAAGTGTTTTTAAAAATGTCTATTAGGGCTAGTTTAAATGAATTTGAATGCAAAAGATATTTTTGGTATATTTTTTGGTTTTTAAAAAAGAATTTCTTGTTTTCAAATAGTTATTATTTATTTAATGGGGTGTTTGATTATTACAAAACTATTTTTTAGTTACATGAGTTACTTGAGATGTTTTGAATGTTTTGATCAATTTATATTTTTCAATGGATATATTTATTAATTTATTTTTGAATTTTAATTTAAAGTCCCAATAAAAACCTTATGAAAATGGTTTTTATAAATTTTGAAACCCTTTTCTTATGTATCTTTTGTTATGTCGTGTGTAATATTTTATACTATGTGGTTTTATTTAAATAAATATTTGACACTTTTATCAATTTGAAAGGGGATTATTCTCAAGAGGGTATTGTAGATGATCTTTGATATTTTTATGATTTATTATGGGTTTATGTAATGATTATATTGTTTTTTTATTTACTCACCTCTAATTTCGTTATTTCCTGGGAATCCTTAGTAACTAAATTAGGGATCTTGGATCTTACTATAATACCTTAGATTACTACACTGTATGGTGTCCCCTAGTATAGATCATTACCTTTCTAGGGGAGTGCTCTTGAGAAGGCTAGTTGAGAATAAGTTAGGTTGTTATTATTTATTTTTATTATGAAACAGAGGCTAATGGTTTTTTCCACTTGATTATATATAGGAATATCTCACATTAGGACCTATTGAGTTTCCCATGATCTTATTACCTTAGTTTGATCACTTACTATAATGATCCTTTATATATATATGTTGCTGTGATATTCTTATATTCATATTGATTCCTTGTTATTTTTCTCTAAATCTTGGTACTTCTTCCATGTTGATTTAGAGTTACAAATATCATTTTATTTATCATATTCTATTAATGATATGTAATTTAATTTCAATTGGATTTTATAAAAAATTAGGTTCATAAAAGTTATGAATATAAAAAAGAAATTGGTTTTTCTTAATAAAAATGGAATTCCACCTTCTAAATGATTTAAAGTGTTTTCTTTTCAAATAGGGTTTTCCACCTATTATTTATAAAAAGAGGAATTTGAAATATAGTTTTCAAAGGTAAAATTTGTATTTTAATCTCTATAAGTTCAAAACTACCATTTTAATCATAATAAAGATTTTTTTCTTAAGAATATTTTTAACTATATGATTTATAATAATTGTATTGTCTTTTCCATGGGATAAAAGAATGATACATTAATCTTTTCACTCTCTCAAATACAAACCCAATTTCTAAATTATATTTAAACTATCATTTATGAAATGTCTTATAAAATTAATTTCAAACACTCTTTGGTGAAGTCATACTATCTATCTTTATCTCATAAACTATATATGAAATTTTTTTTTATATATAGATATAATTTTTTGGTTCAGGTTTTTTTTCGGTTTTGATCTCATATTAGATGATATTCTTGTGGTCCACTGATTAATTTTTTGGATGTGGTGGGTGACCTCATGTCACATGGACTGAATTGAGTGGTGGATGAGGAATATAGTTTATATTGTGATGTTATTATAATGACTAAGTCATACATCTTTTTATTTTGGTATTTTAATTTAATGTTTTTACATGTTGTATATTATACGTGATGTTTTATATTTTAAAAATCGATATTGGTTTTTTATATTGATTATTACTTATTTGGTTATTTTTCATTATTTGAAACTTTTTATTTCATATACGTGGTTGTCCAAAATTTGGATTCCACATGATAGAATTTCATTAATGTTACATTGCCTATTTATTATTATTAAAGGCTGAAACCATTCCCAAATAGTTATATTTAGTTATATAACGCTATTTTTATGATCAAAAAAATCAAGAACTTGCCTCGATCATTTTGGTGGATTGATTTGGATGATATGGTATGTTGACACATGACAATTCTCAACAAAATGGAATCTATGTTCCCTCTTATTATTTAGGAGAGTAACAATAGTATAAATATAGGATCATTTGAACTTAAGACGTAGGTTATAAGTAGGTGCCTAATCACTAGCTTTCTAGATTAAACATGAGTTTCCATGGGTGGAATAGAATCTATTCATGAATATAAATTCAAATTTATATTATTTATGGTATAATTAGTTCTGAATTGATGAAATTTAGTCCTTATTAGAGTTATATAATATATTTTGGAATTTTATTGATTTTTTTAGTAAAATAGTAGAGGAACCTAGGGATAATTATTGGTGAATAATCTAGAAAACTATGTGCAACCTGTGTGAATGGTCCTAGACACCTCTTAGTGGACAATGCATGGTTGGAACACAAAACTTCCAAACCATGAATCAAAACCACATACATACATAAAACCCTAAACATTTTTTAATTGGAACTATTTTTTTATTTATAAAATTCTCCTAAAGTAATCCTCGTTTATCTGAGGTGAATCAAATAGGGTTTTTTGATATATTAATGTTTTTGGGTTAAGTAATTTTTGATATTCCATGTTATGTTTTTTGGTTTTATGTTATAAATGATTTTTATTTTTGGGAAATGAGTCCCAAGGGAGGTTCTGATTTTATAAAATGTTTTTATGGTTTATTTTTAAATTGGTATTGAATTTTATATAATGTATCCAAAGTGGTTGGGTATATAATGAAATTTAATATATTTTTTGAAATTATTTCTAAATAATAATTTTTTTGAAATTGTGGATTCCTCTATGAAAAATATTTTTTTAGAATATTCATTAAATGATTTTGTTTTCAATGAATGTTTTTACAATATGTTTTAAGTTTGGTGATATTTTTTTAGGGTTGATCCCTTGGGTTGGAAATTCATTTTTTTATTTGAAATATATATTATGTACTGATTTGGTTTATTTTTATTATTATTTATAATATATATTTGAGAATTTTATCAATTAAACATGGAAATAATGTCTCGTGGGATGATTTCCAGGGGTCATTCTTTTCATTATCAAAGTGGGACCCTTCGGGTTTTTGACTTTGAAAATATTTTGAATAGAGCGGTGGAGTTGGAATATTCTAAACTATTTTACCCCATTTAAAAATTTTTGAATCCATATATTCGTACTTTACATGGTGATCAAGGTCTACCAATGTTTTTGGAGTGTTTGGAAACGATTTAATGAATCTTTAATTCTATAGAAACTCATATTAATTTAATGGTAAAATCTATTGTAGGATTGTTTGAAATACCATGTCAAGTGTGATGGGAAAACATTTCCCCACCTTAATTCTATGATAATAAGCATTGGGAATTATTCAAAACTTTGTTTATTAAATGGAATTTATTCAGAACAAGAAGGTGGATAAAGACATTAAAGGATGTAATGACTCTTTCAGTTTGTATTATTCTCTTTGGTTTTGGTCAATAATAACACTATCAAAGCTCAATTATTTAAATAAGGTCTTTATCTAGACCACCGAATAGTTTTATTTTAATCTAGGATAATTTTTTTTAAATAGGTGGTTGAAGAGTATATGATTGTGGGATATTATTAGATTGGGAAACCAAGTGCGAGTGGTGTACCTGACCCATCTACTATGAGAAATGGTTTTTAAACTAGAGTTAAATAATGTATATATGATCTCAATTTGGAAATTTTGGATTATAAGAGCTAGTCTTCAAAGAAAATTTATGTTCCCTATATGAAGAATAGATCAATATTGTATTTCTAGTGTAGCACTCTTGGACACTCTAAGTCCTATTACTCGAGAGTTCCAAAGACTTGATTTTTTTGTGTATTTTTTGGTCATTTGTTTAGACTTTTTAAATTTAATTATTTATGTAAGTGGAAGTAAATTCAGTTACAACCCAGATCTGAATAACAACTTGCATTGGGATTTTTTTTCTTGATGATTTTAGAGTAGATTTCAACCTTGGGGTGAATATTAACTATTTTATTCCTTGGGAATCTCCTATATTATTATATTATAAGATGTAGGTAATTTTTTTCTATATGAATGAAATAGTGTTTGATCATTAACCTTTATATTTCTATTTATTGTTAACCATTTCATGTGATTTGGTTTAGTTGAGTTGCATATGGTAATTATTTGGTATATTCTTAGGTAACTTTGACGAGTGTTATACTATCCTAGATTATACACTTGCTCAAACCCCTATTGAATATTACACCTTGAATAGGGGATATTAACCAATATAGTCTAGTGTATAAGATGAGGTTATATTTCTTTCATGTTCATCATAGACCAGTGTTCCACAAGTGAAGTCCCATTTTATCTTCCCTTTCAGCTTTGTGAACTAGGGTTATAGCCTATGAAATATTTTATTTGGGTATATTTTTTAATCATGTTTTAATCCCCTTAATTTTTTGTTACATGTTTATGAATATTTTGACCTTAACTTATGGTATTTTAGATATTTTATTGGTTTTTAATTCATCCATGTAATTCCAAACCAATTTTCCAATAGTTTTCTTATGTTTTGGGGGTATTTTCATTTCCTTTGATATTTTTGGGGAGACATGTTTTCTTTGTTGATTCATTTCTTATAGAAAAATTTTCCCCATGTCTCTCTATTTTAAGCTAAAATCTAAATGGCGTTGAGACCTATAACTAGTATCCATATTAATATGATTTAATTAATATATTTTTAAGAATGTATTATTTTAAATTTGTATCTCTTAATTATTATTGGGTTATGCTCGGGGTTTTTGATGATATTTGAGGATTAGTTCCATTGATCATTAAGAATAGTATTATGACTAGTGTTCCCTTTTCTTTAGGCCTCTTTTATTCTTTTGAAACCTTACCTCATTTTAAATCCATACGTAAGGTTGTAACATTGTATTATTGTGTATATCAACTAGTCATTATATAATGGATAAAATATTCTTTCATGATATGATTCATTAATATACACTTAATCAATTAATTTTATTAGTATACTTTTGAAAATTTGATTGAGTTAATAGGTGTTGAATTTATTTTTAATTTTACCAATAAATTTTGAGGGGTATAAAGTAGCATGGTTTGTTGAATTATTATACACCCTTATTTGTGGTTTTTTAATTTAAAACACTATTTTTTAGAATCTTATATGTTACATTATTACCACATTTCTACCATAAAATTAATAGTTACCATGTAGGTCTATTCATATATGGTGATCCTTATTTAGTGAATGACACATGATTTGGGCATGATTAGAGGTAAGCATGCAAAATAAATAGATAAAGAGTTCTATTTAAGTTGTAACAATGCAGATGACCTCTATATAAGGGGAAACAATATAGATGACTCTTGTGAATAGGAATTATAGTTCATTGGTAATATATAGTTAGGGAATACTTAGGCGTAACAGTGTGAACTCACATTACATGGGGGTGTATTCCTTTTTTGACTCTTTTATATTAAAGTCATTGTTTATAGATCCATACATGCTAATAATGTAGGGGTGTTGTAGCTCAATTCTAGTTAAATCTACATGGTTTATGATCAATTTTATAAACCATGCAGCCAAACTGTCCGAGTTTCCCAGAAATTGAATTTATAATTTTACTCTTTTTCCCTTACTCAATTATATACCCTTTTAGCCTTATATATCCATCATATTACATGGAACCCCAATAGGAAGCTCAAGTGATCTTATTTTCTTCTTCTCTAAGATTATAAATCTATTTTTCCAATGGATTTCAAGTAGATTTTGATGGTAAACCAAACTATAATCTTGATCATTCTGATTTTTTTTATTTTACTACCATTTAATCTAGTTTTCTTCTTCTCTCATGATCCAAAAAGTCCATGGTGGTTAAAAATATGGTTTCAATGGTCTAATATTGTGTATTTTGATATCTAGGGATTGTCGAGTCCATTTTCTTCTATATTATTTTTCTTGAGGGTGATTTGATTCCAATTATTTGAGTTATGTTTTTTATAAAATCCTTATAATTTGAAAACTCATGTATTGATTATATTTTATAAACTCTTTTTCAACCATGTTATACTTATATGTGAAACCATTTATGGGCTTCTAAAATGTTATCAATGTTTTATACACTTAGCATAAGTTTTCTATATAAATTTATGGTTCTTGAATTTCTAAATATATTATTTTATATACAAAGTATTTTTGGAAATTCATGTTAAATTAAATTTAAATAAATTTCAAGGGAAAAGAGGGGTTTTGGATTTGTTTTGATTCTAAACAAGTAAATTCATGTTTTTAAATAGTAATTCACTATTGAAAGAGGTATTTTATTAAATTAAAATTATTATTTGTTTAAGTGTGCTTCTTAAATTTATTTTAAAGTGTTTATCCTTTTATATTTCTCAATATAATTTTTAATGAATTGGTTTTCCAATTTTTATTCTGAAGTCGTGTTATAACCTTATAGAAATATTTTTTCTAGGTATAATGAGAAAAAAAATTCACTCTTAGGGTTATATTTTGGGATATTTTTCCCAGGGAGGTTATTTTGTAAATGTTTATTTTCTCATAATTGAGGAGGAATTGATCTTTGGACTTCCTTAATACAATTATAATACTTTTTTTGGTAATGGGGAATGTGACATTTGGTGTGTTAGACTATGAGCTAGGCATTGTTAGAAAAGACATCATTCTCTGATTTATATATGGAAATAATAACCCTTTTGATGTTAATCCCTATATTCATGGATCTATAAATGGAATATCCGACCCATATTTTATGAAATTTCTGAATTTTTTTATTTTCATGATATGACATGTGTTATCATTTAATTTTTTCCATGATTAATTTTATAGTGATTCCCATTACATAGGTGGAATATCCCCTTCTTCTACCAGGGGGTCTGAGGATTGGTTTATCACTAGAAAACACAAATTTTAATGGTGACCCATATATATTGTTTCATCCATAGTTATTGTCTTTATTTAGTTCACCCTAATCATATTTTGTAGTGAATTACCTTCAATGTGTGTGTGATTTGGTAGTAGTGATTGTTAGTGTCTTCTAGAGGGGGTCCATTTTTTGTGATTCCATATAGATTTCCAAGATATAGGTGGTTTTAGTGCCCTCTTCTACTTCCATCCTGGATGATGGACCCTATTTGGTCCTCTCAGTTTTCTTCCATTTTTTCAGGTCATCCATTACAATTGTGTTCATAGTTTTGTTTCATTCCCACACATAAGTTTCATTTACTAGAAGTCATGGTTGTCAAAATTTTGGACTTTAGTTGTAGGTGGAAATAGTTTCCTTTCATAGTTGGAATTGAAATCTCCCTATTTAGTCATTCTTATTCTTATTATTAGATGCATCGATGAGGATTGTGTTCTGATGATTGAGATTTTTGGTGCTCTAGACTGGCGGTATAGACCTCGGGAACAAAATTTTGTTGGTCAACATGTTCTCAAGGTTTCAATTTCAGTGAGTCTAGAGAAATTTCATTGATATTATCCCATAGGTGTGTGGTTTGGGCCTTATATTGGTTTTTTGGGGCTCGGTCCACCTTTGGATATACCCTCCTTTTATTCTATATTTCATTGTTGGAAAATATTAAAAAGTGTTATGTTAAAAAATTGTTTTTTAATGATCATGACTCCCATAAGTTTATTCCTGATTTTTGTAAAATATAAGATTTTTTCATTCATGACATGACTTACATAATTATTTAATTATTTCATTAATGCAATGGGATTGTTTATTAAGAGGGTGTTGAAGGTGAGGTGTGATATTATTTGTTCTGATTTATTGTGGAATTATGTGTTGATCGCATGATTTTTTTATATCCTCAAATAAACATTGGATATGGCATGGAAATCCTTGGTAACTAAATGGGATATTTATGTTCTTAATACATGATCTTATATTACTAAACTAGAAATTTTCCCCTACTATATATCATGGAATTTCTAGGGGAGTTCCCCTAATGAGGCTAGTTGAGAGTAAGTTAGATAGTTATTATTTATTTTAGGAATACTATATATGTCAGATGTTGGTCCCACTTGAGTATGTTTAGGTTTATCTCATATTAATACATAATGAATTTACCACAATGATTTTACCTCAGTTTTAGAACTTATTATGGTTATATTTGATATATATACACATATTTTTTTTGATACCATTATTTTTATATTGATTCCTTATTTTTATTTTTACCTCTATCATAGTAATTTTACCATGTTTTTTAGGAATTATGGATATAGTTTCTATTTATTATTTTCCATTTATGTGGTTCAGTTTAGTTTTTGTTGTATTATATTAAAAATTGGTTTGTAGAAAAGTTTTGAAATGTGGAAATAATATTTATTTTCATTAAAGTGTAAGTATTCCTTTCAAATATTTTCAAGTATTTTCTTTTTAAAAATGTGTTTTCAACTCAAATTTTTAAAATTTAGTATTTGAAAGACAAATTTTAAATGGAAGCAAAAATTCTTCCTTATCTTTATAAATTCAAAATAAATCTTTTAATCTCAATGGTATTTTTTCTAAAGAGTTTTTTACCTTTTAGATTTTTACAACGAGTAGTGTTTTATCTAAAGGATAAAAGTGTGATAATTTCTTATTTACACATTAAAAAATAATAATCTACTTTAAAAATTATTTTTAAACTAGTATTTATGAAATTTATTATAGAAATATCTTTGTAGTCCCTTTGGTGATATTATACTAGGCATGTTTATCTCCCACACTATGTGCACACCTTCGTGTCTATTTAACTATTATGATTTAATTCATGTCATGAGGTTCTAATCTAAAATTTGTTTATGTTCATGTGGTCTATAGAAATAATTTTAGATATAGTGGGTGGACTCATGTCACAAGGAGTTATTCAAGTCATGGCTCAAGTTTATGGTGTATTTGTGGTTATTTTTATTCTTGGAAACTAAAACTTATTTTTGTTATGTTTTTTTATTTTATGGTAGCACTTTCTATATATTCTTTATGATGGTATATATTTCTAAAATTTATTTTGGTTTCTCATATTCATAATTCTCTACTTGGTTTTTTTATTATTTGAAACTATTTATTTCATATACATGGAACTCCAAAGTATAGATTCCCCAAGCCTGATTTTTTGTAA
The DNA here is from genome assembly GCA_963277665.1 of Viscum album. Classification (NCBI taxonomy): domain Eukaryota; kingdom Viridiplantae; phylum Streptophyta; class Magnoliopsida; order Santalales; family Viscaceae; genus Viscum; species Viscum album. The sequence goes on from OY728164.1 coordinate 787,626,506, forward strand.
CGATCCACTGCTTGTTTATTATTATTCAATTGAAAAACCACTCAAAAATGGATATATTTGTTTCCCTATCTCTATTTATGATCCTAGGGTTTTTTAAAATTCACCTCAGGCCCTACATAGGATTAAAGTGGGTGATGTTATAGGTTGACTCAGTCTGGTTCATTATAGGATTCCACTGATCTTTTAGATATCCCATAAGATAATCTTGAAATAACCATGATGTTGATGAAAGGTGTTGATGTCTGATGACCATCTATTAAGAAAATCTAGGATGAAAGTTATTGTAGGAATAAAACTATGAAATCCAAAATATCTTATATAGCTTGAATAACACTATTAAAAAATGACCGATGACAACAGTTCTATAGTCACTATGTCCGATGTGTGGTCACAGGTTGGCCAATGGACATGGTTCAATGTTTCCTATGGTTATAGTGGATATATTTCTATGGGTGATATCACTCATGGACATATGATAATGTGGGAACTTATTTATAATATGTAAAAAACATGAGAATAACTAGGAATCACCTTATTCCATGGATAAACCTCCTCATGTCCTTATTCCCCATGGAGACACACCATATACCATGTGCACCTTTTCCTATGGTGTAAGGTGAGTGTTGGGTCACCTTACATCAAGGGAAAAGTCTCTGTTGGCATAATATGTTTCTCTAATAAGGATAAAGCAACAATATATTATTTCCCTAAGAATACAATGATTCCACACTCACCTTACTCCATATAAAGAAATTCTCTTAGCTGTATCTACCCATGGAGACACACCTTATTATTTGGGGGATTTTTTCCATGGAATAAGGTGAGTGTGGAATACCATTATGATAGATTCATTCTATGGTTTATTTTACCAGGGATTAATGTGATTTTGGAATCACCCTTCTCCAAGGTATAAATAACCCATGGAATTATCCCCCATAGTGAAACACCTTATGCCATTTAGGATTTATCCAATTGGTATAAGGTTGTTGCGGAATCACCTTAAACAATGAGAAAAAGTGAATGTTGTTTTATCCCCCTTAGAGACACACCTTAAACCATAGGTTATTTTCCCCATGGTGTATGGTGATTACACATTCACCTTATTCCCTAGGAAAAATCACTCATAGAATAAGGTGTGTCTCCACGGAGGATATATCCACTGGTGTTTTTTCCATGGATGTAGAACCTACTTGTTGGCCATGTGGCACCATGAAATTAATATTTAAAATATATAATAATTATAAATATATAATAATTATAAATTTATGAATATTATAATATTAAATATTTTATAATATATATATATATATAATGTATTGTGGTGAAGTGGTAAATGTTCTTGGTCCGTACCTATAAGGTTATAATAAAATAATTATATGTAAATTTTAGATATTATATATCTATCACCATGGGACTGGTTCATAGAGATAATATGGGGGATATTTTCCTTGTAATTCTTCTTATTGGAGTTAGAGGCATGGTAGTACCCCTTTGGGTCTATTTCCATGGGTATATCCCACGACCATCTTTATAGTGGAAATAACATGAAGAATATGACCATATGAATCACTTGAAGTGATATATAGTGGTCATGGGTGTATCTACACGAGTAATTCCTAAGGACATATACCTTGTTAAATCGCTACTATGCATGTGTCCATGGGATATTCTCATGGAAATATCCCCTAGGGGATTCTTCCATACCTCCAGTTCCCATAGTGGTAAAAATCATAGTCGTAACATATATCAATAGGCATTGGGAATATAACCATGGTTTTATCCCATGACCATTTTTTTATTAGTGGTTATGATGGTGATCAATGAATTCCAAACATATCAATAATGCCTAATAGTCCCACACAAACTCATTTATGAAGTTGTCTCCCGAGTATTGAATCCACTCCTTCGTCTATACTTGATGCCTATTTATGATGTTTTCCTGATATATGGTAGAGTATTGTGGAAGAGAATTCTCCGAAATTGGTGCATCATTGTTTACTATTTGATAGGTGTTACAAAAGTTATATTCTTCCATTGAGTTATGGTCCCTCAAAATGTGGCCTGAAAAAGATATATTTGTACGAATGTGCATTAGTGATCTTATAAACTAGTAATCTAGGATGTCTAATTTGGAAACTGAGATATAGATTTCTTATAGAAATATGAATCGATATTATGGTAGCACTTAATAAAAATTATACTCTATCTACACTTCCAAATAATGTTCATCAACATGAATGTAATGGTTTGATCTGCTAATAGTGTCATGCTCTAGGATTCTCAACCATCCCCTTCATTCATGTAGTGGTATCAGGAGTAGTCAGAGTGGTCATGTTGAAAGTTTTATGAGGTGGATAGAATTTTGATAATGTAGGTTCACACCATGTTTTAGTTAATGAATTTTACTATTTATGGAATCCCTTACAAGATAAATTCATTCAGATATATGTTTCTATCACAAAAGGCTTGTTCATGAAAATGGTGATGGCATGAAGATCAATGAATTTATGCCTCATGACATTCATGAAAAGGGTTATTTCCATGAGAAGAGATAAAGTTATCAGTTTTTGTGAAAGATTAGTATTCCCCTTTGGTCCCATCAACCCTATATATAGAGGTTGGCTTGACCTTTCATCAAATATGTTATATAAGAATATATAAGTAAGTTCCAAATATTAGCAACTTACTAAAAATTTATTCATCCACCCTTCCATAGAAGCCAATTCCAAGGGAGGTATTTTTGGATGATGAAAATAAATTCAAGATAAATCAAGGTGGAATAATATCCAATGGATACAAATTAAAAGTTGAGGGTTATTGAATCATAAAAATCACCAACTTGTGTGAGTATGTATCTGTAGTCATCGAATTATTTTCAATATTGTAAAATAATAATCTAAATGAGCCCATACTTCCCACTTATAATGTAATAACCTCCAAAAAACCTAAAAGCCCTTAAAAACAAAAACAAATATTCAAAACCATAAAAACTTAATAAAAATTAAAAACCCGAAATACCAAAAAAATCCCAAAAATTGTTAAAAATTTATAAAACCCATCAAATTCACTAAAACCCTAAAAAAACATAAAATTTTAAAAATCCCAAAAAATACCCAAAATATCAAAAACACCAAAATCATAAAAACCCAATGAAAATTTTAAAAATAAATTTTTTGTTAAAACCCCTAAAAACCTAAAAAAAATACTAAAGCATCTAAAAACATTAAAAACCCGAAAACCCCTAAAAACCTAAAATCCTTAAAACCAGTAAAAACCATAAAATCCTAAAAAAATACCTAAAAATCCTTAAAAACATAATAAAACTGAAAACCCCTAGTAAAACCCAAAAAAGAAAAAAAATATATTAGAACCCTTAAGTCCTAAAAACTCAAAACTCTAAAAACCCAAAACCCCCTAAAAACAATAGAATCCATAAAACCCACAAAGCCCATAATAAACTTAAAATCCCTAAAACCCCCAAAACCCTAAAAAATCTAAAAAATCCAGAAACCTTTTAAACCCCAAAAATGGTTTAAAAACTCGAAAATACATAGAGTCCTTAAAAACCCAAAAAAACGCAAAAACCAAAAAATTACATAAAAAATAAAAAACCAGTAAAAACCCTAAAACACTCAAAATCTAAAAAAACTATAAAAATCCTTGAAAATCATTAAAAAACCCTAAAAATCCCAAATAATGTAAAGAACTAGAATAACCTTGAAAACACCTAAGAAAACCTCATAAACTTAAAACAACATAAAACCCCTAAAAACCATAAAAAATGTTAAAAACCATAAAATCATAAAAACCATAGAAAACCCTAAAATCCATAAAAATTCTAAAACCCCTTAAAACCCTAAAAAACCAGTAAAAACTCTTAAACCCCATTAATACAATAAATATGGTAAAAAATATAAAAAACCATAAAACCCTAAAAACTCCAAAACCATTAAAATACCTAAAACCTATAAAAACCATAAAAACTAAAAGGACATAAAAATCTCTAAAAATTTAAAAACAATAAAAACCATGAAAAAACCTATGTAAAACTTTAAAACCTAAAAAAAATTAAACCCCCTAAAACGTAAAAACACTAAAAACCCTAAAAACGCTAAAAAATAAAAAACCAAAAAGACCCTAACACCCCCAAAACCCCTAAAAACCATAGAAGATCTTAAAAAAATTAAAATTCATAAAACCCTATAATAACCCTAAAAAGCCAATAAAAACTCTAAAACATCTATAAACCACTAAAAATGATAAACATAAGAAAAATCCTTAAAACCTTAAAAACCTAAAAAAGCAATAATACCCCAAAACCCATAAAAACATTAAAAACCAAAAATAACCAATAAGAGCCTCAAAATCCCAAAAAAATCAAAAAACAATAAAAATCCTAAAAAATATCTAAAAAACCATAGAACTTAAAAACCTAAAAAATGATAAAAAAACAATAAGAAAACCATAAAAACCTAAAAATAATTAAAAAACCAAAAAAATCAAAAAAAAATTACAAAGCACTAAAACCCATAAAAACTAGAAAACCCCTAAAACCTTAAAACCGCTAAAAACCCATAAAAACCTTAAAAAACAACCAAAACCCCAAGAAACATTTTCAACCCCTCAAAATATTTCAAAACTATAAAAATTATAAAAACCATAAAACCCTAAAAAGATTAAAAAAACCTAAAATCCAAAAAAAATATTATATAACCCTTAAAAACTTTAAAAAACACTAAACCCCTCAAATTCCCTAAAAACTAAAAAAATTAAAATGTCCCTAAAAATACCTAAAAAATAGAAACCCAAAAAACCATAAAAACCCTAAAATTCATTATAAATCATTAAAAACCTTAAACAATTAAAACCCATAAAAAAAAGTTAAAACCCCCCAAAACCCTAAAAAACCCAAAAACTCTAAAAACCATAAAAAACCCTAAAAATCATAATAATACCTTAACAACCCTAAAAAACCCCTAAAACCCCTAAAAGTCACTAAAAATACATTAAACTCATCAAACTACTAAAATGTAAAAAAAATTAAACTCTAAGAAACACAAAACCCATAAAAACCCAAAAAACCAAAAAAACTAGAAAACCATAAAAACATTGAAAATCCATAAAAAACATAAAAAAATAAAATCATAAAAAATCACTAAAAATACCTAAAAACATAAGGAATCATGAACACCCAAAAAACGATAATAAAACCATAAAAACAAAAAAAAAATACTATAAAACCTTAAAAATCCAAAAAACACATAAAACCCTAAAAAACCCAAAAAACAGCCAAATTCCAAAAAAACATCAAAACCCAAAAATTTCTTAAAACCACTAAAAATCCATAAAAAATTAAAAGAACCCTAAAACCCTAAAAACCCTAAGATGACCATAAAAACCTAAAAAACATAAACCCCTAAAAACCTATAAAATGCTAAAAACCCTAAATAACCTAAAAATACCCTAAAACCCCTTAAATATGATAAAATCCATAAAAACCCTAAAAGAAAATAAAACCCTAAAAACCTATAAAAATAAAAAAAACCCCATTAACCCCCTAAAAATGGTAAAAACCTCTAAAAACCTTTATATTCTAAAAAACATAAAAACCCTCTAAGGACCCAAAAACCCATCAAAACACAAGAAACCCAAAAAATCCCTAAAACCCCTAAAAATGATAAAAGGACAAAAAATTGGAAAACTTCGCTAAAAACATAAAAAACACTAAAATCCCCAAAAACCACTAAGAAAACATTAAAAAACCTAAAACACTTAAAACCCCTAAAAATCATAAAAAATATAAAATCTCTAAAACCCTAAAAACCCTAAAAACCAAAAAACCCCTATAAGTCCATAGAACTCTAAAAACAAACTAAAAACTCTCAAATCCCTTTAAACCCATAAGTCGTTAAAAAACTCTATAAAAATGTAAATTCTAAAAACTTGAGAAAACCCCAGAAACCCACAAAAACCCTCTAAAACCCAAACAACCGCTAAAAATACCTATATCCCTAAAACCCTTAAAAATCCTAAAAAACCTTAAAAATCCATGAAAAGGTAAAAACCACAAAAACCCAGAAAATATCCTAAAAAATCTTAAAAACTTAAAAACACATAAAACCCCTAAAAATGTTACAAACACTAAAAACCCTAGAAGTCCTAAAAACCCTGAGAAACCTAAAAATACCTAAGAACGCTAGGAACCATAAATATCATGAAAATTTACTAAAAACCTAATAAAATGTATGAAACACTAAAAACCATTAAAAATATAAGAAAACCATGAAAACCAAAAGAATATTTAAGAAACCTAAAAACCCTAAAAATTATAAAGACAATAGTAGAACCCTAGGAGGCTCTCAAAAACGTAAAACCATAAAACCCCTAAAAAACATTAAAAACCTGAGAAAACCATATAAATCCTAAAAACAAGGAAAAATTAAAAAACCCATTCAACCCCTAAAAATGTTGAAAAACTCTAGAAAATATTAAAAACCTTAAAAAACTCATAAATCCCTAAAAACCCAAAATATCCAAAAACTCCTAAAACCCATAAAAACCCTAAAACCCTCCAAATACTTAAAAACATTAAATAACAACAAAAATCCAAAAAGATGTAAAAATCTGAAAAAAGTAATAAACCATAAAAACCCTGAAAAAAATAATAAAAATTTTAAAACTTGAAAACACTTAAAACAACTAAAAAGCCTTAAAATTGCAAATGCCTAAAAACCCATATAAACCCTAAAAAGCTACGAAATCCTTAAAAACCCTAAAAAACACTACAAATGTTAATAAACACTAAAAATTCGAAAAAATTAAATATATTTAAAAACCTAGAAAACCCCCAAAGGAAACATTAAAAACCTAAAAAAACATAAAACCCTTATAAAACATAAAAATTCTAAAAACCCTAAAAAACCCTAGAAGACCCTAAAAATTATAAAATCAATAAAACCATAAAAACTCTAAAAACCATAAGAAACCATAAAACCACTTAAACCCCTAAAAACAACTAAAAACTCTAGAAACCCTTTAAACCCATAAAAATATTAAAAAATATTAAAAACATAAGATCTTAAAAGACTAAAAATACTCAAAAACCGAAAAAACCATAAAAACTCTAAAAACCCATAAAAACTCTCAAAATTCCTAAAAACACTAAAAAACTAAAAATCCTCAAAAATAGTACAAATTAGTAAAAATGTAAAAAAAACTCTAAAATCCTATAAAACCCTAAGAAATCATTTAAAACCTAAAAACAACTAAAACATCTAAAACCCCAAAAAACCCCAAAACACTAAATTACCGAAAAAGTGCATAAAACCCTAAAAACCATATAAACTCTAAAAACATTAAAAACCCTAAAATAACATAAAAAATATAATAAACCACTAAAAACTATAAGAACCTTTTAAACCCATAAATTTTTTAACAAATTCTATTTTTTTTTAAAAACCCCAGAACCTCAAAAAACCCATAACATCTCAAAAACATCATAAAACGTTAAAAACCCTAGAAAACCATAAAAACATAAAAACCAATAATAATACTATAAAATCCATTAAAATGTTACAAACCCTAAAAACCATAAAATCTCCTTTGAAAACCTTAAAAACCTAAAAACACATGAAACCCCTAAAAAATAAAAAACAATAAAACCCTAAAAATCTTAAAACCCCTCGAAATCCCTAAAATACTAAAGAACATAAAATACAAAACAACTCTAAAAATACCAAAAGTAATAAAAAACCCATAAGACCCTTAAAACCCTTATGAAACCATTAAAAACATAAATACAGTTAAAACCCCTAAAAACTAAGAAACTGTTAAAACCATAAAAACCCTAAAATACCCTAAAACCCCTAAATCCATAAGAACCCCTTAAAACTATTAAAACCAAAACAACTCAAAAAACCCTAAAAACTAGTAAAAATTCTAAAAACCCCTTAAACCCCTAAAAAGAATAAAAACTATAAAAAATCATAAAACTCTTGAAAAAAATGAAAAAACCCCTAAAACCCCCGAAAAAATCCAAAGACCACTAAAACACTAAAAATCCCTAACACCCCTAAAAATCCCTAAAAACCTAAAAACCATAAAAAAATAAAAATTCTAAAAATGGCCTAAAAATAAATTAAAACATAAAAAACACTAAAAACTCATATGTAAAATGTTAAAACCTATAAACACTTTAAACCCCTAAAAACCTAAAAATGCCAAAAACCCTAAAAAAACTCTAAAAACCTTAAAACCAAAAAAACCATAAAATTCATAAAACCTTAAAAACCCTAAAAACCCATAGAAATCTGAAGGACCACCCAAAACTCTAAAAAACATTGAAATCTCTTAAAATGTTCAAAAACTCTAAAAAACATAAAACTCCTAATAACTAAAAAATACCTTAAAATCCAAAGAAACCAAAAAAAACCCTAAAAACCATAACAAAGCCTTAAAAAAAATAAAATTCCCTAAAATCTCTAAATACCAAATAACAAAAAAACCACTAAAAACCATTAAAACAAAAAGAAAACCTTAAAAAACTAAAAACACTAAAAACACTTGAAAAACTAATAATGCTAAAGACACTAAAATTACCTAAAAACTATAAAAACCCTAGAAACCCATGAAAACCCCTAAAAACCACTTAAAACTCTAAAAACACATTAAACACTAAAAAAAACTAAAAACTAAAAAAATGCTCAAAACCCTAAAAAATTCAACAAAACCATAAACCCTAAAAACTCATTGAAATCTAAAAAACCCAAAAAAAACCACTAACCCCCCATCCAAATCCCTAAAACTGTAAAGAATCACTAAAGACCATAAAAACCATTCAAATCCAAAAAAAAATCTTAAAATCCATTAAAATATAAAAATCCCTAAAATTAATTAAAACCCATTGGAAAAATATTAAACACCTAAAAACACCTAAAACCAATAAATCCATAAAATACACTAAAAACACTAATAACAACAAAAGTACTGGAAAACAGAAAAACCATAAAAACCATAGAAATCTTAAAAACCCTAAAATAAAAAAGAACCGTAAACTCCTAAAAACTATAAAAAACCCATTAACCCTTAAAAACATTAAAAATCCAAAAAACCTTAAAACAAAAAAAAACTAAAGAAATCCCAAAAACCCAAAAAGAATATAAATCCCCTGAAACCATACAAAACCATAAAACCCCTCAAAATCCAGAAATACCCTAAAACCCATACAAATTATAAAAATGCACTAAAAAACCCTAAAAATGATGAAAAACATAAAACCCTTAAATCCCATAAGAAAACCATAAAAAGATATAAATACTTAAAACAACTAAAAAGAAAAAAACAATTCTAAAAACCATAAAAACCCTAAAACCCTTAAATATCTTTAAACCCCTAAAAATCCTTAAAAACCCTAAAACCAATCAGAATATTAAAAATTCCCGATAAATCCCTAAAAAAGGAAGAACCCAGAACACCCTAAAAAAACTAAGAAAACTATAAAAACAAAAAAAACACTTCAAATCCATAAAAATCCTAAAAAAAATAAAAACACTAAAAGTGCCAAAAAACTCCAGAATCCCCTAAAAACCATAAAACCCAAAAAACTGAAAAACCCAAAAAACTTATAAAGCCCCTAAAACAACTAAAAAAATAAAAAAACTATTTAAACCCATTAAAACAAAAAAACTATAAAAACATAAAAAAACATAAATTAGTAAAAATCCCTAAAAATCTAGAGAACCCATAAAAACCTTAACAATAATAAAAAATTTAGAACCCATAAAAATCCTATAAAATCCCTAAAAACCCTTAGAAACTTAAAAAACACTAAACTCCCTAAAAATTCCAATGAAAACCTTAAAAATATAAAACCACATAAAACCCCTAAAAAACCTAATAAAACCCAAAAACCCTAAAAGCACTAAAAATCAAAAAATCCTCCATTTCACTAAAATCTATAAAATCCATATAAATCCAAAAAATCTCTAAAATTAACTAAAAACATAAAAACCCTAAAAAACTGAAAACACATAAGAAAACCTTGAAACCCTAAAATTTCTTAAATCACATAAAAACGATAAAAATATAAAAACACTAAAACACTAAAAAGCATAAAACCCTAAAAACATAGAATCCCTAAAACTTTAATATCCCTTAAAAACCCATAAAAACCAAAAAACCACTAAAAACACATGAAACCCTTTAAACCCCTTAAAAAGTTAAAAAACAAAGAATCAATAAAAACAAAAAAAACAAAAAACCCTAAAACCTCTAAAAAAACCCCATAAAATACTAAATAAACCCAAATATCCCAAAAAACCATAAAAACCAAAAAAATCAAAAAAATGCGTAAAGAATCTGTAAAATCATCAAAACGCACTAGAAACCCTGAAAAGGCTTAAGAAAACATTAAAAATCCTAAATACACTTAAAACCCCTAAAACCTAAAATATTCTAAAAACATGAAAAAGCCCTAAAACACCCAAAAAATCCTAAAAACCCTCAAAATCCCCAAAAACCCTAAAAACCATAAAAATCATAAAAATCCATAAAAACAAAAAAAAATCCATAAAAACCCTAAAAACCTACTGATAAATTTTTAGAAACCTAAAACACTAAAAACCCATAAAAACCTGAAAAATGTTAAATCCCATAAAAAGACCCTAAAAACTATAAAACAAAAAAACCCAAAGAAACCTCTAAAAACCTTAAAAAACCCTAAAAACTCCTAAAAACCCTAAAATGCAGAAAAAACTCTAAAACCCATTTAAACCCCTAAAATTGATAAAAAAACTTTAAAAACCCTAAATACTTCAAAAAATTTAAAAACCTAAATTATCCCTAATAACCCTGACAATTCTGCATTTTCCGGATGTTGGAAGTTCTCTTGGCATGGAGGTCTCTGCTGGGCTGGAGCTTGAGGAGGAGGAGGTGAAGGGGCCCCCGGACAATGTGGGAGGGGAGATGTCTGCTGAACAGACACAGGATAAGGTGCAGGCTGATGCTGCTGGGCATGGTGGAGGGAGGGTGTCCCAGAACCCGCTGGTGGCTGATGCTGGGAGCACAAAGTCTCCTTCAGAGGTGATGGATAATGTGCCTGCTACTGTGCAGGGGGGAGGGAGTGTTGAACACCTTTCTCGTGAATCCAAGAAGACTTTGAGAACTTTTAGGAGCTTTGATAATGCTGGTGAATGAGAGCATAAGGTGAGGGCTCGTCTGTGAACCGAGAATAGTGTGAATGTTGCCCAGGCTGAGGGTAATGGGGGTGTCCTCACCAGGTGTATGATGAATTCTTTGGAATCCTTTTAACCTGTTCCACTCACAGTGGATGCTTTGGAGGTTCTCATTTCCTTTGGAACAAATGATGTTAATTTTGTTGAAGATGGGATGATTAGGGAAAGTGTGGATGAGAACTCTAAATGTTTGGTTCTGAAATACCTGGCTTTTCAGCCTTCTCTTTTGTAGGAGGGTATGAAATCTGAGTGCTCGATGATTTGGGAGAGTGGATCGGATGATGGCTCTAGGATGAAATCCAACATGGCCCAGATTTTAAAGGTAAAGGCCATACTCGCAGGGAACGAGAATTTTGCTGGGGGCCTGTCCAGGGAGTTTTTTCCACCTCCCACCTCGTGTTTTCTCAACCAGAAGGACTCTGTTATACCTATCCAAGGGAATCATGGTGATCTCAGCACTACAACCCTGAAAGTAAGGAGGCCAAGGAAGGACTACTCCTCCTTTCCGAGAATGGTTTCTACGAGGGCTTCCAGCAAGTCTTCGAAGAACTCCTCTGGTAAGGTGGGGCAGTCTGCTAAGAAGCAGTTGAATGTGGAGCAGGTGAAATTAAGGGAGTACTACACCAACTTTTTGAAGCAGTATGATTCTTCGGAATGGGAGTCAGCAGACACTGATGCGGCCTCTGGCTATGGTGCCGAGTGTATGACAACCCTGCTTTTATTACAAACTTGAACATGATTCATTACATAAAAATTCACTTGATACAACAAATAAGATCAAGAGGTTTAGTGTCTTTGGGGATTAGGATCATTACATAAAAACTTGAAACATGAAATACAACATCTTTATTGAAAACATCCTTTACATGACCACTACATTCCCTCATACTTAGCATTCCATGGGATAACCAGAGGGCATTCATAAGAAAAGGGTGAGGTATAAAGCCCAGTAAGGGAGTACACATGGAATATCATGAGGAGTAAAATACATGTTAGGAAATAGGTATATCAATATAGAAAAAGAGAAACATGAACATAAAGGCATGATAAAGCATCATAATCATAACATGGAAATGTGGAAACAACACTTAACATGGAATTAGCATGAGCCAAGGCTCATTGCACATGGAGCATGAGTAAATCCTCATTGCACATAAAGCACGAGTAGACCCTTTTTGCACTTGAATTAGCATGATTCAACACTCATTGCACATGAAATATGATGATACTATACTTTATCCAATGCATTGGAGTGCTATAAGGGCACACCCTTCTTAAACATTTCATTTCATGAATAAGTGTGCCACATGGATCATAAAACATGGTTTCATAAAACATAATAATTTATTCCATGAAAATGGAATGTGGAATTAATACATGAAAGTTTATAATCAATAAGTAAATGTGCATAAATTTGAATACCCTTGATGGAGAAATGGGCATGGTATTCACTACACAATGACATTGGCTTAGAAAATCGGTGCGATTTCGGCAGCGTAACGGCGTGACATAAGAAATCATAAAAATGGTTGATGAGAGAGAAAGGGGTTTCTCATCATATTTACATGTAATGGACAGTAAGGAGGCCATATAGATACATGTCCCAATAATTGTAATGGAATTTATATTCATGATACAAAAGTATTTCTTGAATGTAAAAGAGGAGAGAGAAGTTCCTTTCGGAATTCAGCATAGTAACAGGTGTACATGGGAGGCATTTAATGAGAGAGAAGGGGTCTCCCATCATTCAAACATAAAGAGGGAAGTATGAGGGTGGTGCGGACCCATACCCCAACATTAGTAATTGAAATTAAAAGGGAAAAAGAACTTAAAGAAAATTGGACAAAAATGACAAAGGAAGAAAACACCACTACTACAACCTGCCCCTTTATCAACGCTAAAAACCAGCATTAACAACGCTGTTAATTCCGTCGTAGATAAAGGGGTACTTTATCAGCGCCTCGTGGAGTGCTGATAAAGGTCACCTATATCAGCGCTTCTCGGAGTGCTGATAAAGGGTCCCTTTATCAGCGCTCCTCTAGCACTGTTAAAGGTGTCCTTTATCAGTGCTAAAAAAGCGCTGATAAAGGCCCCAGCGCCTGCACCTAAAAACAGTACATGCACACCTGCACACCAGAATACCTGCACAAAGTAGCACATGCACACCTGCACACCATAGCACCCGCACCCAATATTTTGACTGACAACGGTATATACATTTACTTAACATCATGAATAAAAAAAAAACACATTGCTATATACATTTCAAACATTGTTTTACATAGTTACATTTACAATTATTCAACAACAGTTATAAACATTCATGTTTCATCCTTTGATATCCGTGATCCGCTCTCGACGGTATTTGTTGCCGAACAAAGCATCCGAACTCAAGGAAATAAAATTCACCTATATAAGAAAACAAATATTATGTTAGTAATCCAATAATGAAAGAAATTAAAACAGAAATATGAAAGAATACATTAATATGGAAATGTGAAACTAAAATATGAAATTTTAAACTCAAAAGTTTTCATTTTCATAACTATGAAAGGGAATAATGTAAAATCAATATGTTTTTGATTGATTTATCTCATTTAATAAATACTGATTCTTTATCTAATGAAAAGCTTTACCGGTCACACCGTGCATCGGATTGAGGTGCGGTCAATTCATACACGTCAAAAATGATTCGTGGATCGTTTTCCTAAAGTATCAAAACAATCCGAACGCATTTTCTCGGTTTGGCGTATGTCATTGGTGTTGTTTTCCAAAGTTTATGACATTTTCAAACTGATATCAGACAATTTTAGCCATACCGGTCACACCGTGCGTCGGATTGAGGTGCGGTCGACTCGTACACGTCAAAAATGACTCGTGGATCGTTGTCCTAAAGTATCAAAATAATCCGAACGCATTTGCTCGGTTCGACGTATGTCATTGGTGTTGTTTTCCAAAGTTTATCTCAATTTGAAACTGATATCAGACACTTTTAGCCATACCGGTCACACCGTGCGTCGGATTGATGTGCGGTCAATTTGTACACGTAAAAAATGACTCGTGGATCATTTTCCTAAAGTATCAAAACAATCTGAATGCATTTTCTTGGTTTGGCGTATGTCATTGGTGTTGTTTTCCAAAGTTTATCTCAATTTGAAACTGATATCAGACACTTTTAGCCATAACGGTCACACCGTGCGTCAGATTGAGGTGCGGTCGATTCGTACACGTTAAAAATGAGTCGTGGATCGTTGTACTAAATTATAAAAACAATCCGAACACGTTTTCTCGGTTTGGCTTATGTCATTGGTGTTGTTTTCCGAAGTTTATGTCATTTTCAAACTGATATCAGACAATTTTAGCCATACCGGTCACACCGTACGTCGGATTGAGGTGCGGTTGATTCGTACACGTCAAAAATGACTCATGGATCGTTTTACTAAAGTATCAAAACAATCCAAACGCATTTTATCGGTTTGGCGTATGTCATTGGAGTTGTTTTCTAAAGTTTATGTCATTTTCAAACTGATATCAGACAATTTTAGCCATACTGGTCACACCGTGCGTCGTATTGAGGTGCGATTGATTCATACACGTCAAAAATGACTCGTGGATCGTTGTCCTAAAGTATCAAAACAATCCGAACGCTTTTGATCGGTTTGGCGTATGTCATTGGTGTTGTTTTCCAAAGTTTATGTCATTTTCAAACTGATATCAGACACTTTTAGCCATACCGGTCACACCGTGCATTGGATTGAGGTGCAGTCGATTCGTACACGTCACAAATGACTCGTGGATCGTTTTCCTAAAGTATCAAAACAATCCGAACGCATTTTCTTGGTTTGCAGTATGTCAGTGGTGTTGTTTTCCAACGTTTATCTCAATTTGAAACTGATATCAGACACTTTTAGCCATACCGGTCACACCGTGTGTCAGATTGAGGTACAGTAAATTAGTACCCATC
Organism: Viscum album; assembly: GCA_963277665.1. Lineage (NCBI taxonomy): Eukaryota > Viridiplantae > Streptophyta > Magnoliopsida > Santalales > Viscaceae > Viscum > Viscum album. The sequence continues at coordinate 787,641,701 of OY728164.1, forward strand.
ACAAATGACTCATGGATCGTTTTCCTAAAGTATCAAAACAATCTGAAGGCATTTTCTTGGTTTGGCGTATGTTATTAGTGCTGTTTTCCAAAGTTTATGTCATTTTCAAACTGATATCATACAATTTTAGCCATACCGGTCACACCGTGCGTCGGATTGAGGTGCGGTTTATTCTTACACGTCACAAATGACTCGTGGATCATTTTACTAAAGTATAAAAACAATCCGAAGGCGTTTTCTCAGTTTTCTGTGTGTCATTGGTGTTGTTTTCCAAAGTTTATGTCATTTTCAAACTGATATCAGACAATTTTAGCCATAACAGTCACACCATGCGTCGGATTGAGGTGCGGTCGATTCGTACACGTCACAAATGACACGTGGATCGTTGTCCTAAAGTATCAAAACAATCAGAACGCGTTTGCTCGGTTTAGCGTATGTCATTGGTGTTGTTTTCCAAAGTTTATCTCAATTTGAAACTGATATCAGACACTTTTAGCCATACCGGTCACACCGTGCATCGGATTGAGGTGCGGTCGATTCATAAACGTCAAAAATGACTCGTTGATCGTTTTCCTAAAGTATCAAAACAATCAGAACGCGTTTTCTCGGTTTTCCATATGTCATTGGTGTTGTTTTCCAAAGTTTATCTCAATTTGAGACTGATATTAGACACTTTTAGCCATACCGGTCACACCGTGCGTTGGATTGAGGTGCGGTTGATTCGTACACGTCAAAAATGACTCGTGGATCGTTTTCCTAAAGTATCAAAACAATCCGAACGCGTTTGCTCAGTTTGACGTATGTCATTGGTGTTGTTTTCCAAAGTTTATCTCAATTTGAAACTGATATCAGACACTTTTAGCCATACCGGTCACACCGTGCATCGTATTGAGGTGTGGCCAATTCGTACACGTCAAAAATGACTTGTGTATCGTTTTCCTAAAGTATCAAAACAATCCGAAGGCGTTTTCTCGGTTTGGCATATGTCATTGGTGTTGTTTTCCAAAGTTTATGTCATTTTCAAACTGATATCAGACAATTTTAGCCATACCGGTCACACCGTGCGTCGGATTGAGGTGCGGTCGATTCGTACACGTCAAAAATGACTCGTGGATCGTTTTACTAAAGTATAAAAACAATACGAACGCGTTTTCTCGGTTTTCCGTGTGTTATTGGTGTTGTTTTCCAAAGTTTATGTCATTTTCAAACTGATATCAGACAATTTTAGCCATACCGGTCACACCGTGCGTCGGATTGAGGTGCGGTCAATTCATACACGTCACAAATGACTCGTGGATAATTTTTCTAAAGTATCAAAACAATCAGAACGCGTTTTCGTGGTTTGGCGTATGTCATTGGTGTTGTTTTCCAAAGTTTATCTCAATTTGAAACTGATATCAGAAACTTTTAGCCATACCGGTCACACCGTGCGTCAGATTGAGGTGCGGTTAATTCGTACACGTCAAAAATGACTCGTGGATCGTTGTACTAATGTATCAAAACAATCCGAACACGTTCGCTTGGTTTGGCGTATGTCATTGGTGTTGTTTTCCAAAGTTTATCTCAATTTGAAACTGATATCAGACACTTTTAGCCATACCGGTCACACCGTGCGTCGGATTGAAGTGAGGTCAATTAATACACATCAAAAATGGCTCATGAATCGTTTTCCTAAAGTATCAAAAAAATATGAACGCGTTTGCTTGGTCTACCGTATGTCATTGGTGTTGTTTTCCAAAGTTTATCTCAATTTGAAACTGATATCAGACACTTTTAGCCATAACGGTCACACCGTGCATCAGATTGAGGTGCGGTCAATTTGTACACCTCACAAATGACTCGTGGATCGTTTTCCTAAAGTATAAAAACAATACGAAGGTGTTTTCTCGGTTTGGCGTATGTCATTGGTGTTGTTTTCCAAAGTTTATGTCATTTTCAAACTGATATCAGACAATTTTAGCCATACCGGTCACACCGTGCGTCGGATTGAGGTGCGGTCGATTCTTACACATCACAAATGACTCGTGTATTGTTTTCCTAAAGTATCAAAACAATCGGAAGGCGTTTTCTCAGTTTTCCGTGTGTCATTGGTGTTGTTTTCCAAAGTTTATGTCATTTTCAAACTGATATCAGACAATTTTAGCCATACCGGTCACACCGTGTGTCGGATTGAGGCGCGGTCGATTCGTACACGTCACGAATGACTCGTGGATCGTTGTACTAAAGTATTAAAACAATCCGAAAGTGTTTGCTTAGTTTGGCGTATGTCATCGGTGTTGTTTTCCAAAGTTTATCTCAATTTGAAACTGATATCAGACACTTTTAGCCATACCGGTCACACCGTGCGTCGGATTGAGGTGCGGTCGATTTTAAATGTCACAAATGACTCTTGGATCGTTTTCCTAAAGTATCAAAACAATCCGAACGCGTTTTCTCGGTTTGGCGTATGTCATTGGTGTTGTTTTCCAAAGTTTATCTCAATTTGAAACTGATATCAGACACTTTTAGCCATACCGGTCTCACCGTGCATCTGATTGAGGTGCGGTCGATTCTTACACGTCACAAATGACTCGTGGATCGTTTTAATAAAGTATCGAAACAATCCAAATGCGTTTTCTCGGTTTTCCGTATGTCATTGGTGTTGTTTTCCAAAGTTTATCTCAATTTGAAACTGATATCAGACACTTTTAGCTATACCGGTCACACCGTGCATCAGATTGAGGTACGGTCAATTCGTACACGTCATAAATGACTCGTGGATCGTTTTCCTAAAGTATAAAAATAATCCGAACGCGTTTGATCGGTTTGGAGTATGTCATTGGTGTTGTTTTCCAAAGTTTATCTCAATTTGAAAATGATATCAGACACTTTTAGCCATACCGGTCACACTGTGCGTCGGATTGAGGTGCGGTCGATTCGTAGACGTCACAAATGACTCGTAGATCATTCTCCTAAAGTATCAAAACAATCCGAACATGTTTTCTCGGTTTGCCGTATGTCATTGGTGTTGTTTTCTAAAGTTTATGTCATTTTCAAACTAAGTAGTAGGAATTCACTAATCTAAGGATATGAAACATAAGAAAGGGATATCATAGATGCTCAATATGTGTAAAGGGAGATATCAATGACCATATAAATATAACATAAGTATTAGGAATTCACCTTCATTGTCCTATTTGTTTACATTCTTCGATCAGGTACGCTGCCCATTCGTTTCTAAAGACATTTATATCATCTTTTGAATATGAGTTTTTGCGACAGTCATAGTAGTACTGAAAAAATATAAATACACAAAGGATTAATAATTATTTTAAATAAAGTAGTAATTATTTTCAAAAATACCTCTTCAGGGATGCTAGTTTGTTCATGAAATATGATCTCTTTCACAAATTTACAAACATAATAACCGCAGTCCTTGTCATTTGTTTGTTTCGGACACTGCAAAAACATCAAGAAAAATAAGTAATTTGTTTTGATATGTATTTGGATAGTGAGATATAATTATATATACCCAGATACTTCTCCATTTGTAGATCTTGTGGGCATTTTCGTCCTTATGCCCTGGATTCATTCCAGCCTTTAGACGATATTCATACACCGCCCTATCATAACAAAATCCTCATTAAAAGATAATATAAATTATATAACTAAATATTTGGTTCTAAAATGTTGGATCTAGTGTATTACAAATTGGCAATCGCCATCATGTGTGGTCGGTTAGTTGGATATCCATGTAGTGAATCCAGAAAATAAATCTTTGGAGTATCCAAATTGACTGCAATGAGCATCCAATGTTCCCTAAAAACACAAAAAAAAATAAGTACTGATAGAAATGAAAATATAATTGATATGATTAAAATGTAGAGTTTTACCCTTGCATCGTTGGTATTAAAAATAGCCTGTCAGTCATAATTCTTCTTTGAAATGTTCTGAGCAGATTTGACATCAATTCAGCCTGAAAATTAGAATCTATTTCTGTTCGTTGTGTAGAAATGGTGTGAGGACTAATGAGTCCAAATTTGTATTCATGGGCTTCAATTGTTTTTTATATATATGCCTGTGAAAAATATGATATGTATTTATCCATAATTATCAAAGTATATCATCTTCTGTAAAATCAAATAATGAAAACATACCTCATGTATACATTTATAACAGGGGGGCCTAGCCAGTCATATGTGATGATCTCAGAAACAGCGTCTGCACTAACGAAATCTATTGTTTCCTCTCCGTACATATATTTTTCACAAACAATTGTATGACTCTTTCCATCTTTCATTTTTGTATCCACATGAGCTTGCAATGATATTAAATGTGGATATAGAACGGGCGGGGTGAACGTACTCTCAGTAGATCGTTTTGATCGGTTGGTTGATCCAATATTGGAGCCGCTCTTTCGTTTTAGCTTCTCCATTTTGTCCTTCTGTAAGAACATTCATCAGTTCAGCCATTTTCTAATTTAATTTTAAAGGTTCTGCTTGAAAAATGAACTGGAAATGAATACCTCCTGCTCGACGTGTTTTTTACAAGATTCGACGGCCATGCAACGAATGTTCCAATAGCTTTTTCCACCGTATGAATGTCGTCATCGTCATTTGGCACAGGTAGCTCGGCGTTCGGATCATGAGCTACGTTAATCGACACTTTGACATGACCGGTTGGAAGTGGTCTGGAGTGTAGCATGTCATTCTGCATATTGAACATCGTAGCCCTCGCTACAAGGCGATGGGTGGGAGTTGACAGATATAAATCACAGTCATTTTCACCCTGAAGAATATCATTAAATGAAAGGTATCAGTGTCTATGTGATTCACATCTCACAAAAACGAATATTATAACATTGATTACCTCGGTTAAGTCTGGTCTTTGAGGGGAATGGCTCGCCTCAAAGCTGGTGAGGGGTGGATCTTCTCGCGGGGGTTTTTCTTAAGTTGTTTGTTCTCTTCGCCTCTCCTCCATCAAACTCTTTAGCATCTCTCCCTGAGTTTGGATTAGTTCTTCAAGGGTAGCTACTCTATCTCTCATTACATTTAATTATTTAGTTTGTTCATCCTCTTGTTTTTTTTCTTAAAATATGTCTTGGGTGACACCCCAAAACCCACACCTCTGACGCGGCCATACTGTTCTGGCTGTTTCAAGGCCGTTGAAAGTATGTCTGCATTCGGTTCGGGTGTTGTTGATTCCTGTAACTATTTCAAATAGAAAATATGAAAAAATAAGTAAGCATCCTTATGTAATAGTGATTTAAAGCAAAACAAGTTTATATTATGTCATACTTACACATGTTTCCCACACTTTTTGTGTGTTTTCATCTATCAGTTTCCCCTCTTTATTAACATGAGCCTCCTTCCATATCACATGGCGTGGAATGGAAGTGACTTGAGATTTTGCTTCATCAATCTGCATATAAACAGAGAATCATGGTTACAGTGTTGTTTTATGTCACATAAAATTATTACAGTACTTTTAATATACATACCAATTGTTTTTCAATTGAAGCGTACCCCAACCTTGCTTTACGGTAGGGGTACGCTGGTTTTGCCGCCCATTCTTTATTTTCAGCACTCAGTTGCTGTTTTATAAATAAAAACCTATCAATCAATGTGATGAATACAAGCAACGTTACACAACGTGTAACCAAACACAATGTACCTGAAAATTCTTTTCCACACGATGGTTGCAAAATACATCCCACGTTCCTTGGGATATCAAGTGTGCATAAAGAGGAGGCGGGTGCGGCTTGATTTTCCCTTCGGCATCTTTCAGATGATTTTTCGTTAAAATGGTGCGAAAGCCTCTATGAATCCTTCCTGCCAGTCTGAAAACATATTCTTTGTGCGAAACATCTACTATAAATGCACTCTGCAAGAGATGATGAAGGGTTAATCAATATTTCAATATTTTATTTTATTTTAATAAATTAAATAGATGATATCGTAATGTTACCGTAATCTCTTTCCACATTAATGTTTTCAACCCGCTGACAACATGGTGCCACGACTCTACGTCAATCGGCATGCGTTGTCGAGTGACAATTCCAATGTAGCTACTAAACATGGCTTTGTTGGGGTTTACATGCTGGCCTAGCTTATTCCATCCCACCTCATATTTGATGCCTTTTGATTTTTCCTTAAGGATTTTTGCTAAAACTATCAAACTACGACGCACCAGTTTTTTTTGTGTCGTTGGGGTTTCATCGCCTACCATTTCCTCAGTTTCCGCATCATCATTATGTTTCTACAAAGCGCTAGCTTCGACACTGACACCAGCTGCAACAGGTTGAGAGACCTCTTGTACGTCAGTAGTGGGACTAGCTGCAACAGGTTGAGAGACCTATTGTCTCTCCGTAGTGGGACCAGCTGCAACAGGTTGAGAGACCTGTTGTACCTCAGCAGTGGGACCAGATGCAACAGGTTGAGAGACCTGTTGTCTCTCAGCAGTGGGACTAGCTTCAATAGGTTGAGAGACGTGTTGTGTCTTGGGATTGGGTGCATCAGCAGGTGAAGAAGTCATTATTTGCAGAACTGGTTTAAAATTTAAGTTAGACCACATAAAAGCAGCAGCGAACAGATAATAACATAATGTAACACAATCTATATTACAATAAAAATCAATAACCTGATTATTGAACTCCCTTTTTTTAAAGGCTGAAGGGATTTGACCCCTCTATCAACTATACATATCCCTTCATTTTGGTCTCCTCTGACATAAAAAATTTCGTCTACATTGGGACCACTATGAAATGATTGCGAAATCCCAATGAAAGGGTCATCTTCCGTTGAATTTTCATCTGACCCTTCAGCTGTTTTGGTCGATAACAGAACAATTGACCAGTTTCGGTTTGCGGGATCGGGAACATAAAATACTTGCACTGCCTGTGATGCCATTATAAATGGTTCGTCTTTCTCCCCTTCCTTACTGAAATCAACTTTCACAAATCCCAAATCATCTATTTTAACAGCACTCCTATTATCAACCCGCTTGCATTGAAATATCGGAACTTGAAATTCCGTATAATCCAACTCCCATATTTGTTTGATGATCCAAAGTATGACATATTCGCATAAATTGGATCTCTTCCCTTAGCACCGGAAACATGCATCGCTTCAGTCACAAGTGTAACCCCACTATTCTGCATGGTACTATCTTCATCATGTTCATTAGTATAAAATGTAGAACCATTAACTACATAAGCATTGTAAGATAATGCATACACACTTGGTCCTCCGGCTAGCCATCGAAGTCGTTCCGAAATAGAATTTGGATTTTCATCTGACTTATTTAAAATATGATCTCGAAACCATCCTATAAAATGTGGATTATGTGTATCTGATATCCATTTTTCATCCCTTGATGGATTAAATTGCCTAAGAATTTCTTTGTGGATTTTAGCATATGGGTCAACGTCCAAACTGTTATGCAAAACATAAAGGTGGGCCTACTCCCAATCTGTAATATTGATTGTGACAACCTTTCTTCTAGAAATTCCTTCACCCTCTAGCCACCCATTGTGATGAGATTTTGGTAAGCCAATGCTTTCCACACCAGACAAGTATTCGGTACAGAATTCAATGGCTTCCTCAACAATATATCGCTCTGCAATACAACCCTCTGGCCAACTTAGATTTTTGACATACCCTTTCAAAATCTTAATATACCATTCAATGGGGTACATCCATTTGTAATGTACAGGACCACATAGTCGAATCTCTCTCACCAAGTGGACCATCAAATGAACCATCATATCAAAAAATGAAGGCGAGAAGAACATTTCTAATTCACATAATATGACGACAATTTCTTTCTCCATAACTGGAAATTTCGCCGGGTCTATAACTTTGCTGCATATAGCTTTGAAGAAGAAACACAGTTTTGTTAATGTATGATGGACATTCTTGGGCAAAATGCAACGTAAAGCAATTGGAATGAGATTTTGCATCAAAACATGACAGTCATGTGATTTCAGACCTTTTAACTTCAAGTCGCTCATTGACACAAGGTTACTGATATTTGACTAATACCCCTCTGGAACCTTTACGTCCTTCAAGAAGTTGCAAAACTGATATCTCTCCTGCCTGGAAAGTGTGTAAGCAGCAGGAAGAATAAATGTTCGTTTTTCACCCTTTACTGGTGCCAACTCTTCTCGTATTCCCATCTCAACCATGTCCAACCTAGCCTTAATTCCATCTTTTGTTTTGCTAGATGTATTAAGCAACGTGTCGATAACACTGTCAAATACATTTTTTTCAACATGCATAACATCAATAAAATGTCTTACATACAGACAATTCCAGTATTGTAATTCAAAAAAAATTGATCTCTTTTTCCAACTGATTTTCGTAAGGTTTTTCGAAGCCGGTTTACCAAAAGTAGTTTCCAAATTTTTAACTTTCTCAAATAATTGATTGTCTGTTAGTGGAGACGGTGCTATATGTTATTCTGAACTTCCATTGAATGATGTCTTCCAAGAATGGTACTTATGTCGTTGCGGTAGAAATCTGCGATGTCCTAGAAACACGGTTTTCGATGAATGTTTCAAGCTAATTGATTGTGTACCTTCTTCGCAAATGGGACAACCTTGAGTTCCTTTAATGATATATCCTGACAAATTTCCAAAGCTGGGAAGTCATTTATCATCCCATACAACATGACTCTCAAAGTGAAATTTTCCTTTCTGTAAGCATCATACAATGTAACACCTGAATCCCACAATAATTTCAAATCTTCGATCAATGGAGCTAAATAAACATCAATATCATTACCCGGTTGTTTTGGTCCTGATATAAGCATAGATAACATGATGTATTTTCGTTTCATGCATAACCATGGTGGTAAGTTATAATTTATCAACATAACTGGCCATGTACTGTGACTGTTGCTTTGAAAACCAAAAGAATTCACTCCATCTGTAGATAACGCAAGATGAAGGTTTCTCGACTCGTTTCCAAATTCAGGATACTCATGATCGATTCTCTTCCACTGAGGAGAGTCTGCCGGGTGACGTAGTATCCCATCTTTAATTCTTGTATCTACATGCCATGTTAATTGTTCTACAGTCTCCTCACTTCCATATAGGCGTCTAAACCTTGGAATGATTGGAAAGTACCATACAACTTTAGTAAGACTGGATTAATATTTCTTGTATCGGGAAGCACCACAGTTTGGGCATTCTTTAAGTGATTTGTGGTCCTTGCGAAACAGTATACAGTCATTCGGGCAGGCGTGTATTCTTTCAGAGATCATACCCATAGAGCGTAGCATTCGTTTGGCATCGTATGTTCGGCTCGGGAGCTCATTGTCTTCTGGGAGCATGTCATTCAAGAGGGCAAGTAGTTTCGTAAAACTGTCGTCACTCCACCCGTTATCTGCTTTCAAATTATATAGCTTCAGTACGGCTGACAATGCTGTATATTTAGTGAAACCAGCATACATTGGCGTCTTTGCACAACTTTTTAACTTCTCAAACAATTTTGGGCAATCACAAAGTTCATCTTCGAAGGTCCTTGTCATTTTCTCAATACGAACTTCATCATCATTCACATCTGTAATCACATCCTCCATACGGTCATCTTCATTGTTCATGTTTGTAATCATATCAGATGATCCATAAAACACAGTGTCATCTCAGTCACTACCTGCATTCGTTGTTTCCCCGTGTTTATTCCAACATGTATAACTTTGATCTATTCCATGACAGATCAAGTGTTCTTCCAACTCATCTGGACAAATTTGTTTTGAATAACAACATTGTAAACACGGACAAAGGATTTGAGAAGAGTCACAAGCATGATCTTTTGCAAACTTGATAAATTCTTTCACACCTTCTTCATACTCTTTTGTCAACCGATTGGCATTCATCCATTCTTTATTTATATTCATCCTATTTAAAATCCATAGGATAAGTATATAGGTTAAAGGAGAAGGAATATGAGTATAATTTAGATAAAAAACAAGATACTTCAAGGAAATAAAGGAATAAATAAATACCAAAATAAAAAATATATTGGGAACCACTACAATCCCCAAGCCTCACATCATCTAGATCCCTAAAACCCATCAAAGTTACTCCAACTCGATCTGGCAACACTGGGACCCAATTCTACCTGACCTTCAATACATGAGGATTTCTTGGGTACTCAGTAGGGAACCACCAATGTGGTTTTATAAATTATAATTTTTAGTTATATGTGCATGTTTGATGCTCTGAATAAATAAATAATATCTAAAAAATAAATAAATAAATCATCATTGATCCTCAGGTTCGTAGCCTCGATCATCCATACCAACTTTGGCTAGTGCCAAAGTGTATTTGAGAACATTGTGATGACTATACCAACCATAACAATAATCATGAGGTCTTTCACCCTAGTATACATTGATAATTACCCTAGATATAAACTCACCCTGGTGAATATGATAATAACCTAGAAAACCTCAATCCCACTATCACAACTTGAGTAGTATCCATACTAGTATAAAATTGTTCCCAACAACTTATCCCCAGTAGTGCAGGACACTCAACCAAACAGGCCAAATACACAATAAGGACTGAAATCTCTCACCTATCCACTTTTCATAACAAATATAATCACTACTCAAAATCAATGGCATCCCTATTAGTAGTATCATAGACCTCACTACTATGTAATTTTTTCCATTTCAATTAAATACCACCTCAAGGTCATTTTTTTAATAAAAGTGGTGACATGAATTGGTCACCTAATTCATACCCCAAAGGACTCAATTAAAAAAAATATTATAAGTACAAACACAAGGTGAAAAAAACTTACACCAGTAGGTATTGAGAGAAGTATAAACCAAAAACAGCAAGGAAAATCTGGAAAAATATCTAGAAGCAATGAATGATCCAAACAACCTATTATCAACTATTCCATGATCTCCAAAAGGGGTTTTACTATCCATGGGGACAACACTAATCCATCTGGCTCGAAGGAAATCCAATGCCTTCATAAATTTTCTTCTCTATCATCTTGAGTTATGTTATTCATGCTGTTATACAGCTGTTATTTTATAATGAAGGGCTGAAATGAAACCTGAGAAAGACCTTAATACATTAAAAACCAATGTTTAGAAAGGAAAACCATTAAAGGTTTGGATCAATAAGCTATTAAGAATGAAGACCATCATTACAATGTCACCATCCAACAGAAGCACATGATGTAGTGAAACACTCATCGCATGAGAGCATCATATTATTTATTAGTCTCTTACATGGTATAGCTTCATAATATTTACATGGTAATATTCCATACTATAAATAGTCTCAAGAGATGGCTCATGTCCCATTTAAATATATAGGTTTGTTCTGGGTCAGTCTACACATCCAACCTATCAACAACCTTACAAAGTTATGCCCACCCAAGTAGTCACATCCCCAAGGGGGATGTTCACACACTTTAGGTTCAATTCAATAAGGCCAAGGGCTCTGATGTATCACTAGTTCCATGTGTGGCCTATGGGAACAAATACATAAAAGTCACAGAATGTATTCCAAGAGGTCTCTGGGTTCCCCTTAACAAGGTTATATAAGTCAAACTCACTCTAATAACACCCATTAAGGAATTTATAAATCCATAAAGAAATTACCAGGACCACATACCTATTTTATATGTTTCTACTATTTTAATTCCAAGTTGAAAACTTTTCCTAGGCTCGCTAAGCCTCGTCCAATGTCTACCCCAAGATCAACTCATCAATATAGCTCCTTCCTCTCTCCAAAAAACCAAAATTATTAAATTATAACATTTATAATTAATTATCCAAATCAATTTAAACTAGTTATATTCACTATAAACTCATCTTGTGGACTTTTCATGTTAGAACCAAGACCAAAAATCCATATAAGATCTGAAGTGGGATCTTAGTGCCATCTTAGAAAAAATACCCAACCATCAGAACCACATCCATAGACAACATTATATAATTTCATCCAATATCCATGAAAACTACAAAAGGAAACACAAATCCTTCATAATGATTGGTGACTTGCAGATACCATCATGATGCCTCTTATACATGAGGTAGGAAAACACCCCCATCAAATCAATATGATACCACCGTGCTCCAGTTGAATCACCCATAAAACCTAATCTAGATAAATCAAAAATCAATAGAAACCAAATATAATGAATAAAATGGTAAGTAAGATTGTGAAATCACTTAGAATTGTTGAATAAATCCACTAAAAAACTCCCCATGGAAAGGGGAATCAAAGAGGAATAAGGGGGTGGGTCGATTGGGCATTGTATATGAGGGAGGATGAGAAATGGGGGCTTCCCCTATTGGAATTTCAAAGGGAAAAAGATGAAAATATAATTTTAATGTTCTACACAATTTTCCAAACCATACACTAATAATGTGTTGGCACTGTACAAGAAAACCCCTTCAAATATTTGGTCAACATAGTTTACCAAACTATGCATTAATTATGTAAATTGGAACTACCTCAGTCTACAAAATTTCACATGTTTTGTATGAAATCATGAAAAAATGGTATGTTAATCCCTAACTAAAATCCACCTCACATTTTTTCCTCTAAGATATCCCATGGTTAACCTTCACTAACCATGAAAGTCAACTATGTGATTTAGAAAGAGGACTGAAAACCTCCTCATGCTCAGGGTTCTACATTGTTTCTCAAAAAATATGAACACAAAACCATGTTTCATTTGAAAAATCTCCAAAAAACATCATATAAAACTAAAATAAAGCTTGTGAGACTCACCTGAGTACTTGAGGCACCTCTCAAACTACGGTGGAGGAGGAGGCAGCAGAGTAGGCAGAGGAGGAGGAGGAGGAGGCGCCGGTGGAGGAGGAGGATGAGGCAGCGGACTAGGAGGAGGAGGAGGAAGCACCGGTGGAGGAGGAGGAGGACAAGGCTGTGGTGGAGGAGGAGGAGGAGGATGAGGAGGAGCAGAGGAGGAGGAGGAGGCGGCGGCCAGATGAGGAGAAGAAGGAGGAGGAGGCGGCCAGAGGAGGAGGCGGCGACCGGAGGAGGAGGAGAAGGAGGAGGCAGCGGACGGGGGAGGAGGCGGCGGCCGGAGGAGGAGGAGCAGGAGGAGGCAGTGGCCGCGGAGGAGGAGGAGGAGGAGGCGGCGGCAGCGGTGCAGAGTAGGGCTTCCGCGAGAGCTTGACCAGGTGTAGGGAGGAGGAAGAGGACCCACGGGTTTTTAACAAATCCGTGTGAGCCTTTTTTAGCGCTAGTAAAAAGAGCTGATAAAGGATGTATTTATCAGCGCTAAAATGAAAAGCACTGATAAATACAACCTTTATCAGTGCTAACAAAAGCTCTGATAAAGGTCTGCCCCTTTATCAGCGCTTTTCCATTAGCGCTGATAAAGGCAGGCGCATGCCTTGCCCAGTGTTGTGGTAGTGCACCCTTACCTGGAAGTGTGCATCCAAAGGCTAGAGAGAAGCTTGTGAGAGGCTTATTGGGGGCTTGGAGCTCCTTGGGAGGATTCTAGAGAGAGTAGGTAAGAGTTTGGACGAACTGAAAAGGCTTTGAGTAAGGAGGAAGTGGGAGCTTGGGTAGGATTATATAGGAAAGGTGAGGGAATTCTTTATTATTTAGGTTTGGGACCCCTTATATTAAATTAATCAAAACCACAAACCATCTCATGGTTTTTGCCCATTTTTTTTGGCAAAGGGAAGAGGAAAATAATATTTTCTAAGGCCAAGGTCCGAACTTCTTAAAATAATGAGGTTGCTTATGTGGAGGTGAGTCCCACTCCCATGGAAATTAATTTAAAAAGACAAGATGTTTAATAAGTCTTGAGGGGTCCATTAATGCTTTCAAAAGTAATCCAAACGAACCCAAAATCACATTATTTTAATGATAAATCATATATTGGCCGAATATAAATATTATAGTATTTTATTACAACACTATTGGGTCATTCTGATGTCATAAAAACATTATATATTTAAACGATATTTAATTTTTACTCAAAAATTTGACTGTCTCAGTTTATTATAAAAAATTCACTGTTGGATAATTTTGACATCCGGATTCCAAAAATAACATATATTTTATCTAAATAATTTTCTAAATATGTGAATTTTCACTTTTAAAATAAAAACCTACATTTATCGAAAATTCATGGGTTTTGACGAAAATGGCTTTCAAACATTAATAAAAATTATAATTTCATTCATACAATTATATGATCATTTATATATAATAAAATTAATCTAATAATAATAATAATATTTTATTAAAATATTATTTAATTCAAAAATCCCTTAATTTAATAAAATAGATTTCTTAATTAAATAATAACTAAAAACACCATTTGTACTTTAAAAACTATTTACAGTGTATCAGTAATGACAAGAAATTATATTCATTATTATATACAAAGAAAATAATTTACATGAACATAATATTAGCAATTTGTTACATAACCCCTTAAAACAGCCTCATAAGACCTAATGGTAAGGTGTGCGATGGTGACAGACTCTTGGGGTGGCTCGGATAACATCGCTCGAGTGGTAATTTCTATCAACTTCCACTTCTCCCATAGACGGTCTCGTTCAAGCTTGACATGATGAAGCTCAGCTTGGGCTTGGTCAAGAGAAAATCCCAAGGATGCCACCTCTTTTCCGAGCTCTGACAAATGGGCTTCGTATGGAGAAATTATACTGGATGAGGCCATCACTTCTTTTGTCTGAGTAAATTTGGATTTGTTAAGGCCCTATATTTATACTAATCATGTGATCACTGTTCAATGGCTATATTAGCAACGGTAAAAATTCTTAACATAAAACTAATGAAGTTGACATTCAACATAATCATAAAGAGACATTTAATTAGATCAAGAGGGATTTCCTTTAATGAAACTTTGGGTTGTTACAATATTCCCCCCATAAGAAATTTTTCCCTCAAAATTTTCCTTTTCCTACACTAAAACAGATGTGGGTAACTCAGCTTCATCATTTCCTCTGATTCCCAAGTCACTTCTTCAAACTTGTGGTTTCTCCACAACACCTTGATGAGGGGAATTGCCTTATTTCGTATAACTTTTTCTCTATGATCTAAGATCATCACTGGTTGCTCCTCATAAGAAAGATCATCTACCAATTGTACCACCTCAGAAGAGAGTACATATGAAGGGTCCAGTATCTACTTCCTTAAGAGGGATACATGAAAGACATCATGTACTTTGTCCATGGTAGGTGGAAGTGCTAGTTGATAGGCCACAACCCCGACATGATCAAGAATCTCAGAGGGTCCTATGTACCTTGGACTTAACTTCCCATTCTTTCCAAACCTCATGAACTTCTTCCACGAAGATATGCGTAGAAAAACCATGTCTCCAACTTTAAACTCAAGGTCTCATCTATGGTTATCTGCATAACTCTTCTGTCGACTCTAGGATTCCTTGATATGCTACTAAATGGTTTTCACCTTCTACACCATTTCGTTGACCATTTCTGGGCCAAGCAGCTTACGTTCACAGACCTCATCCCAACACGCCGGTGTTCTACACCTTTTCCCATAAAGGGCTTCATATGGTTCCATTTGGATGCTTAAGTGGAAACTGTTATTATAAGAGAACTCAACCAGAGGAAGATGTTGATCCAAACCCTCTTTAAAGTACATTGAGCATTCTATCAACTTGTCCTCAAGTGTTTGGATAGTCTGCTCAGATTGGCCATCAGTTTGAGAATGATAGGCCATACTGAAGTTCAGTTTAGTATTCATAGCATGTTGAATACTCTTCCAAAACATAGAGGAGAATCTTGGATCTCAATCAGACACAATAGATAGTGGAACTCCATGCAGCCTTACCACTTCCCTGATATATATCTGTTCCAGTTGATCCAATGATAAATCCTCCCAAATAGCAATGAAGTGTTCAGTCTTTGTAAGACGATCCACAACAACCTTGATTGCATTGTTGCTTTTGGATGTCCTCGGAAGTCTGGTGACAAATTCAATGGTGATGTTCTCCCATTTCCATTCTAGTATGGGAAATGGTTGCATCATCCCCTTAGACTTCTGCCTCTCTTCCTTCACTTGCTGGAACACCAGGAACATTGATGTATATTCAACGATCTACTTCTTCATATTATCCCACCAAAAGTTTTCTCAGAGATCTCGATACATCTTTGTGCTCCCTGGGTGAATAGAGAAATTTGAACTATGTGCATCATCCAAAAGTTCCTTCTTCTGCTCTGGACTTGATGGAACAAATAGTCTTTTCCCAAATCACACAATTCCATCTTCATTAACATTAAACTATGAGGATTTCTCCTTTTTGATAGCTTCCACTTTTTCCTGAATTCCCACATCATCCTTTTGAGCTTCCTTTAACCTTTCCAAAAGAGACGGTTGAGCAATCATTTGTGAAAGTATTGATGATGTTCCCTTCTTTATGATTCCCATGTCCATCTTCATCAATTCTAAGAAGATTGGATCCCTCTCAATTCTCATCATTGATAGAATCATTGGGTCCATTCTACTTAGGGCATCTGCCACCTTGTTCGCTATCCCGGGGTGGTAATGTATTGAATAGTCATAATACTTGATGAGATCTATCCATTTTCTCTAGCGCATATTAAGATCTTCTTGTGTGAATATATATTTAAGACTCTTGTGGTCAGTATATATCTCACATTTCTCCCCATAGAGATAATGCCGCCAGATTTTCAGGGCAACGATCACCACTGCCAACTCCAGATCATGCATTGGATAGTTTCGCTCATGGATTTTCAACTACCATGAGGCATAGGATATCACTTTATCATTCTTCATCAGCACACAACCTAATCCCTTCATCGAAGCATCATTGAATACAACAAAAAGTTCCCCACTTGTGGGTAAAGTGAGCACGAGCGCAGTGATAAGCGTCCTTTTCAACTCCTTGAAGCTTTCTTTGCATTTATCACTCCAATAAAACTTTACCCCCTTTCGAGTTATCTTGGTAATAGGGTTGGACAATTATGAGAAATTTATCCCAAATCGTCAATAATATCCAGCTAACCCCAAGAAGCTACGGATATCCGTTACCGATGTTGGACTCAACCATCCCTCAATTGCATCTGTTTTGGAGGGATCCATAGATATCCCATTCTTTGTGATGATATGACCCAAGAATGAGACTTCCTTCAACTAGAACTCACACTTGCTGTAATTTCCATAGAGCTTCTCCTTGCGCAAAGTCTCCAGTACAGTTCTTAAATGCTCCTCATGATCCTCCTTGGTTTTGGAGTATATTAGAATATCATCTATAAAGACTACCAAAAATTTGTCTAGGTAATATTTAAAGACTCTATTCATTAATTCCATGATGATTTCTGAAGCATTAGTGAGCCCGAAAGGCACTACTATGAATTCATAGTGCCCATATCAAGTGTGAAAAGCATTCTTAGGGATATCTTCATTCTTCAACCTTATTGATAATATCCCGACCGCAAGTCCACCTTGGAGAAGTATTGTGCTCCATGAAGCTGATCGAACAAGTCATCAATTCGTGGGATAGGATACTTGTTCTTTGTCATGATTTTTTTAAGTTCATGATAATCTATGAAAAGCCGCATTGACCCATCCTTCTTCTTGACGAAGAGGACTGGTGCACCCCATGGTGAAGCACTTGGGTGTATAAACCCTTTATCCAGATTCTCCTATAGTTGTTTCTTCAGCTCTTCAAGCTCTACAACAACCATTCTATATGGATTCTTGGATATTGGTAATGCCCTGGGTATAAGTTCAAATGAGAATTCAACATCTCTTCTAGGAGGAAGACTAGTCAGTTCCTCGAGAAACACTTCAGCGAATTCCCTCACAATAGGAATTTCTTGTAGGATTGTTTCTTCCTTGGACTCAATCATTTGAGCCAGATACGCATGCCCATAAGGCAGTAATACCCTGCTTGAGATGATGTAGCTAAAGGAGACTCATCTTCCTCCTTACAATTGTAAAGAATTGGGGGTTAATTCTCCATATGGAGTGTGATTTCCCTCTCCCGACAATTTATGTTGGCTCTATATAAGGAAAGCCAATCCATGCCAAGAATTGCATCAAATTCCACCATAGGGAGTATGACGAGGTTATCCAGGAAATTTAATACACAGATTATAACAGGGGAGGACTTATATTCATGGGATGCAATGATTGCCCCATTTTCCGTACTCACCGACATCTTCACTTCCATGATTTGTGGTGGTGCTGGGATTGTTCTACTGAACTTTCAGGATATAAAAGAATGCATAGAACTTGAATAAAAAATTATGTTCCTTATTCTTGAATGAATAACTAGCGTACCTATCACCACTTCATTATCGGGGTTCACTTCGGCAGAAGTGATGGGAAAAGCTCTTCCTTGCTGCCTTGGAGGTTGATTGTTGCCTCAAAAAAACCCTTGGATTAGGGAACTGATTTGCAAAATGACCTGGTTCATTGAATTTGTAGCATTGAACAATGAGGTGAGGTTTGAGAGGAGTGTTCCTCTCCTATGTCACAGCCGCGGGTCTTTCTTGTCGATAGTTAACAGCTGGGTTCCCTTCTCTTCAACACCTGAAGCATTTCCTCGCCCCCTTAAAGCAATTTCCAAGGTGCTTCTTTCAACACTTTTGGAAAGTGGGGTGCTAGATCTTCTTAGCACCGTTGGATTTATCAATCGGACCATCAGCATTGAATTCCACCTTATGATTCTTATCCCCATGATACCCATATGATTCTTCGATCTCTATTTCTACCTTGAGGGCACATTAGACAATTTCCTCATAGCTGTCGAAGTCACGGATTGTTAATGATTTCCGTAGTCTAGGCTTCATCCCACCAAAGAAGTGGTCAACTTTGCATTAAGGGGTAACTACAAAGCCGGAAGTGTATCGTGCAAGCCTTGTGAAGTTTGTCTCATATGCTTCAACATATTCTTCATCTTTTTTCTTTAGGGAAAGGAAGTCCCTTTCCATCTTAAGTCGAAGGGTGTGCGGAAAATATTTATCGAAAAAAATCTTCCGGAAATCCTTCTATTCCAACGCCTCGATCTCCTCCTCAGGCATCATATTTTTTATCAATGTACACCATTGATCAGCTTCACCCTCCATACGATAAGCCTCCAGGATAACCTTCTCTTTTTCAGAACATTGAAGGATGGAGAACATCTTTTCAATGGAGTTTATCCATTGTTCAGTGATCGTGGGATCAGATGATCCACTAAAAGTAGGAGGCCTTTGTCTCATGAATCTCTCGATAGTGACTTTTTCTTTCTTAGTGGGGGTTGAACATTCCTCTTGACTCGTGTTTCTATTCAAAACTTGAGTTAGCTGAGAGTGAAGCATGAAAAAGTTCACAATTCCCGCTCCCATTGGATTGGGCATCTCATTAGTACAATCATCACACTGATCTTCACAATGGTTGTTAGCCCGAGTCCTCCTATTACCGGCCATTGGCTGGAATAAAAGGAAAGTTAGGGGTAACTCATAAAGGGTAATACAAATACAAAAGTTGATGACTTATAAATAAACTTTTATTTCCTTAACTCATGAGTCCATAGGCTTCAATCTAGGATTTTCATGATCTACTTTAAAACATACATTCTTAGGGGAATTTTTTTTATTCCCTTAATAAGGGTTTATACTAAGCTTGTGAATTTATCAAAAAAATATCCCCCGGGAGTGTTGTAACCAAGAGTGCAGCAAGGCCCGTTGTCGTGCACTAGTTCCCATTCGAGTCTAGCTCAAAGCGGTGACTTCGGGTTTTACCCCTATGATACATTTGTGCCAGAGCCGCCTCTACCTGCTTGTATCTAGATAGGGATGTATTTGTTTGATAAACCACTTACTCAGTACTTACCAAAACTTAGGGATGTTTTTATTATACTTAGTCTTGTCTCTAAGGCTTTACTAGGGTTTTCTAATCCTAATCCCAAAAATAACTAAACCTATCTTCTGATACCAACTATGACAACCCTGCTTTTATTACAAACTTAAACATGATTCATTACATAACACATCACTTGATAGCACAAACAAGATCGAGAAGTTTTGTGTCTTTGGGGATTAGGATCATTACATAAAAATATGAAACAATAAATACAACATCTTTAATGAAAACTTCCTTTACATGAACACTACATTCCCTCATACTTAGCATTGCATGGGATAACCTGAGGACATTCATAAGAAAAGGGTGAGCTATAAAGCCTAGTAAGGGAGTACACATGGAATATCATGAGTAGTAAAATACATGTTAGGCAATATGTATATCAATAGATCATAAGAGAAACATGAACATAAAGGCATGATAAAGCATGATAATCATAACATGAAAATGTGCCAACAACACTTAACATGGAATTAGCATGAGCCAAGGCTCATTGCACATGGAGCATGAGTAAATCCTCATTGCACATAAAGAACAATTAAACTCTCATTGCACATGAATTAGCATGAGTCAACACTCATTGCACATGACCTATCATGATACTATACTTTACTCAATGCATTGGAGCGCTATAAGGGCGCACCCTTCATAAACATTTCATTTCATGCATATGTGTGTCATATGGATCATAAAACATGGTTTCATAAAACATAATAATTTATTCCACGATAAAGGAATGTATAATTCATACATGAAACTTTATAATCAATAAGTAAATGTGCATAAAGGTGAATACCCTTGATGGAGAAATGGGCATGGTATTCACTACACAATGACATTGGCTTAGAAAATCAGTGCGACTTCGGCAGCGTAACGGTGTGACATAAGCATTCATAAAAATGGTTGATGAGAGAGAAAGGGGTTCCACATCATATTTAAATGTAATGGACAGTAAGGAGGTCATATATATATATGTCCCAACAATTGTAATGTAATTTAGATTCATGATACAAAATTATTTCTTGAATGTAAAAGAGGAGAGAGAAGTTCCTTTCGGAATTTTGGCACAGTAACAGGTGTACATGGGAAGAATTTAATGAGAGAGAAAGGGTCTACCATCATTAAAACATAAAGAGGGAAGTATGAGGGAGGTGCGAAACCATACCCCAACATTCATAATTGAAATTAAAAGGGCAAAACAACTTAAAGAAAATTGGACAAAAATGAGAAAGGAAGAGAAACCATTACTTGGAAGTGTGCTTCCAAAGGCTAGAGAGAGACTTGTGAGAGGCTTCTTGGGAGCTTGGGGTACCGTGAGAGGATCCTAGAGAGAGTAGGGAAGAGGTTGGACGAACTCCAAAGGCTTTGAGTGAGGAGGAAGTGGGAGCTTGGGTGTGTTTATATAGGAAAGGTGAGGGAATCCTTTATTATTTAGTTTTCCGACCCCTTATATTAAATTAATCCAAACCACAAACCATTCCATGATTTTTGCCCATGGTTTTTGGTAAAGGGAATAGGAAGATAATATTTTATAAGGCCAATGTCTGAACTTCTTAAAATAATGAGGTTGCTTATGTGGAGGTGAGTCACACTCCCATAGAAATTAATTTAAAAAGACAAGATGTTTAATAAGTCTTGAGGGGTCGATTAATTCTTTGAAAAGTAATCCAAACAAACCCAAAATAATATTATTTTAATGGTAAAAAATATATTGGCCGAATATAAAGATTATAGAATTTTATTACATCACTATTGGGTCATTATTATGTCATAAAACACATTATATATTTAAACGGTATTTAATTTTTATTCAAAAATTTGACTGTCTCAGTTTATTATGAAAAATTCACCGTTGGATAATTTCGACATCCCAATTCCAAAAATTACAATTATTTTATCTAAATAATTTTCTAAATATGTGAATTTTCACTTTTAAAATAAAAACCAACATTTATCGAAAATTCACGGGTTTTGACAAAAATGGCTTTCAAACCATAATACAAATTATAATTGCATTCATACAATTATATGATAATTTATATATAATAAAATTAATCTAATAATAATAATAATATTTTATTAAAATATTATTTAATTCAAAAATCCATTAATTTAATAAAATAGATTTCTTAATTAAATAATAACTAAAAACACCATTTGTACTTTAAAAAATATTTACAATGTATCAATAACGACATGAAATTATATTCATTATTATATACAAAAAAAATAATGTACATGAACATTGTATTAGCGATTTGTTACATAACCCCTTAAAACAGCCGCATAAGACCTAAGGGTAAGGTGTGTGATGGTGACTGACTCTTGGGGTGGCTCGGATAACATCGCTCGAGTGGTAATTTCTATCAACTTTCACTTCTCCTGTAGACAGTCCCATTCAAGCTTTACATGATGAAGCTCAGCTTGGGATTGGTCAAGAGCGAAGCCCAAGGATGCCACCTCTTTTCCGAGCTACGAAAAATGGGCTTCGTATGGAGCAATTCTACTGGATGAGGCCATCTCTTCTTTTGTTTGAGTAAATTTGGATTTGTTAAGGCCCTATATTTATACTAATCATGTGATCACTGTTCAACGACTATATTAGCAACGGTCAAAATTCTTAACATAAAACCAATGAAGTTGACATTTTATATAAACATAAAGAGACATTTAATTAGATCAAGAGAGATTTGCATTAATGAAACTTTGGGTCGTTACAGAGGGAGACCCCCCTGGTGCAGATTATGATGATGATGGTGGGGATGGCTGGTATACCCTGTGCTGGATGCTAGTTGCTGCTTGGTTGTGACTGTTGCTTGATCTTTCTTGATTGTCTTTGTGTGTCTTTTCTTTTTTGATCTTTCTTTTTTGGGGGTCTTTTGCATCTTGGGTTTATAAAGGGCTTTTGGGTGCGGGTCGTTTGATCCCTCCCCTCCCATGTTTGCTGTGTCTTTTTATTCAAATAAAATTTGGGGGGGGGATCAGGAATAGCCTGACCCTCGAACCTTCCTTGCCCTAAAACCCTAAAAAATCTTGAAATCCCTAAAAACACTTAAAACCATAAAAACCCATAAAACCTTAAAATTCCTTAAAATACATAAAATAGTAAAAAATAAAGAAAAACTCTAAAAATAAATAATCTCATAGAAACATTTTCATACACTAAAAAACCATTAAAACACTATAAACTCAAACAAACCCAAAACATCCAAAAAACTATCAAAACCTTGAAACCCCTTAAAACACTCAAAATCACTAAAACCCTAAAAAACCATAAAAATCACAAATATCCCTAAAAATGCCAAGAAACATAAAAATTTCTAAAAGAAGGAAAAACCTAAGAAGGCCTTAAAAATATAAAATATCCTAAAACCCCAAAAAACCCTAAAAAATGATAAAATAACTCTAAAATCCATAAAACCCCTAAAAACCAGATAACCACTTTAAAACCATAAAAACCCTAATAACCATATAAGGCCACTAAAAACTCTAATATTTTATTAAACCCCTAAAATGTTAAAAAATCTTGAAAACATTAAAAACCATAAACACTCAACAAACCTGAAAATCCAAAAAAAATCGTAAAACCACTAAAAACCACAAAAACTAACCAAATCCCTAAAAACCCTAATAACCATAAAAATGTTAAAAAATCCCCAAATTTCCCAAAAATTGTAAAATCGCTAAAAACCCTGAAATCCCCTAAGAAAACATTAAAAACCTAAAAACACTTAAAACCCTTATGAACCCAAAAAAATAATAATAACCCAAAAAACAATAAAACCCAAAAAACATATAACCCCGCAATCCCTAAAAATCCTAAAAACAATAAAAATTATAAAAAACCCAAAATTTACCTAAAAATGTAAAAAAAAACCCTAAAAACATAAAAACTCCTAAGGAAACCATGAAAACCTATGAAAACATAAAACCCATAAAACATAAAACTTATAAAAACCCTAAAAACCATAAAACCCGAAAAACCATAAACCCCTTAATATCTAGAAAAATTATAAAACCTAATAAAGACCTACAAATTCACTAACAACTATAATGGTCCTTTAAACCCCTAAAAACATTAAAAAACTCTAAAAACATAAAACAGGTAAAAACTCAAAAAAAACCCTAAAAACCCAAAAAAACTGAAACCCCCCTAAAACCCCCAAAAAAATCCTTCAAACCCCTAAAACCACATAAAATTCCTAAAAAATTCCTAAAAAATACTAAAAAAATAAAAAATCAAAAAAACCCAAAGAAAACCATAAAACCAGAAAAACGCATAAAAAACCTAAAAAAAGACACAAAAAATCCTAAAAAACATAAAACCCCTAAAAACCATAAAAACCGTAGAAAAACCGAGAACCCCTAAAAACCAAAAAAATATAAAAATCCCTAAAAATTACAAAAAATGTAAAAGACCCTAAAAACCCTAAAAACCCTTAAACCCTAAGGAGGCCATTAAAAACTAAAAACACCTAAAGCCCCTAAAAACCTAAAAAATTATAAAAAATTTAAGAAACCTAGAAAAATTAAAAACCTTAAAAACCATTAAAATCCATAAAACCCTTAAATCCAAAGAAATATAAAAAAGGCCCTAAAATTTCCAAAAAATTTAAAAGCCCCAAAAAAACACTAAGAAATCTTTAAAAACCTAAAAACATTAAAAACCCTAAAAACTGAAAAATAATAAAAAGCTAAAAAACCCTATAAAGCCCCTTGAAATCCTAAAACCAATAAAATCCATAAACCCCCTAAAAATATTAAAAACCCAAAAAACCCCCAAAACCAGTAAAATCTAAAAAAACCCTTTAAACCCCTAAAAATGTTAAAAATATCTAAAAAACCGCAAAACCTCTAAAACTATACAAAAACCAAAAAACCCACAATGTCTTAAAAAACCTAAATAAACATAAAAATCCTTAAAAATCCCTAAAAATATAAAAACCTATGAAAATTCTAAAAACCCCTAAGAAAACCATAAAAAAACTAAAATCTCTTTAAACCCCTTAAATCATAAAAACATGATTAAACCCGTAAAAGACACTAAAAAGTCCAAAAAACCCTAAAACCCACTAAAAAATAAAAAAAAAACCCAAAAAACCATAAAAAACAATTTGAGAACCATGAAATATCTAAAAGAAACTAAGGACCCTAAAAACCCTTGATACCTCTAAAAAATTAAAAACTCAAAAAATCCGTAAAAACCCTAAAAAAAATAAAAAACCCCTAAAACCCCAAAAAACTGTAAACCCCTAAAAACCATATAACTCACCAAAATCCCAAAAAACCCTTAGAGACCATAAAAAATAAAAAATCATTTAAAATTCCAAAAAAATGTAAAAAACCACTTGAAACCATGAAAATCAGTAAGACCCTTGTAAATAACTTTAAAACACTAATATTGTAAAAATAATAAAAACCCTAAAAACAAAAAAAAATCCTGAAAAACCAAAAACCCTAAAAATCCCTAAAACCCCAAAAACCCCAAAAACCATAAAAAATCTTAAAATTTCTACGAATACCTAAAATAGAAAAAAACCCTAAAACATCTAAAAAAACTAATAACATTTTCAAAAACTAAAAAAATTTAATCCACAAAAACATAAAAAAAATAATAACTATAAAAGATCCTATTAATACCCTAAGCCCCCCTAAAACCATTGAATATTATAAAAACCTTATAATACCCTAGAAACTCATAAAAACCTGAAAACCCCACTGAAAAGTCTAAAAACACTTTAAATACCTAAAAATGTTTAAAACAATAAAAACCCCAAAAACCATAAAATACCAAAACACCCCTAAAACCCTTCAAAATCCTTAAAAACCCTAAAAACCCATAAGAATCCTAGAGAAACCTAAAAATACCAAAAACAAAAAAAACCATAAAAACCTGGAAAAACCATATGAAGACCATAAAAACCTAAAAACAATTAAACCCCCAAAACCCTAAAAATGATAAAAACACTAAAAACCCCTATGAATAATAAAAAACCCTAAAACCCATCAAAATAGCTAAAATCCACAAAAAACCATAAAAACATTAAAATTCCTTAAAAAACATAAAAACATAAAACCCCTAAGATACTTGAAAACCCCTAAGAAGACCTCAAATACCAAAAAAACTTCAATTCCCTAAAAATCTGGAAAACGCTAAATACCCTAAAATACTGTAAAAATACTAAAAACAATAAGAAACCTTAAAACCCTAAAAAACACTAAAACCCCATAAAAATCCAAAAATCTAAAAAAAAATCTCAAAACCACTTAAATTAAGAATGGTGAGAAAAAAGTGAAAAATATTTAAACCCTAAAAACTAAAAAAACACCTAAACCCCCAAAACATATAAAAATCCTAAAAACCATAAAAATAATAAAAGCCCTCAAAATCCATAAAAACAATAAAATAGCATAAAATCATAAAAATCCCTAAAATTGTAAAAACCCTAAGAACCCTAAATACCATGAAGACCCCTAAGAAAACCTTAAAACCCTAAAAAAACATAAAAACCCTAAAAACCTAAAAACGCTAAAAACGCTAAAACCCTAAAAATACTAAAAATCATTAAAATCACTAAAACCCCTAAAATTTCATAAAAATGCTAAAAATCAATACAAGTCGATAAAAACATAGAATCCCTAAAAACCCTAAAAACTTATAAAAAACCTTAAAACCTAAAAACACTAAAAATCCCTAAAAACCCTAAAAATGTTAGAAACCCTAAAACCCAAAATCCCTAAAATTATTATAAAATATTTAAACCCCTAAAAATATGAAAAAACCCTAAATCCCCTTAAAAACCCTAAACCCACATAAAACTGTAAAAAGCCTTAATGCCAAAAAAAACATTAAAAACCTCTAAAAAATTTAAAAACACTAGAAAATCAAAGAATCCTATAAAACCAAAAAACCAAATAACCCCTAAAAGAAAAAAAACCTTTTAAACCCCTCAAAATCATTAAAACCACGAAAACCATAAAAATCATAAAAATCCCTAAAAATCCCAAAAAACCAAAAAAAAACCCTAAAACCCTAAAAACCCAACAAAATAATAAAAACATAAAAACGTTTAAATCCACTAAAAATTTAAAAGAAACTAAAACAAAAAAAATTAAAAAATACAAAAAATCATAGAAGCCAATAAAATTTTTAAAAACCCTAAAAACTCAAAACCCCCCCTAAACTCACTAAAAACTCTAAAAACCCTATAAGACAAATACAAAGTTAAATAGAACTCTATAAAAATTAAAAACCCATGAGATAATAAAAAAACCTTTAAAAAATTAAAAACTCAAAAAAACATAAAAACAAAAAAAAAACAAAAAAGCACTAAAAAATATAAAAGACCATAAAAACCATAAAAATCCAAAAACCCAAAAAACATAAAAATTCTTAAAAGGCAAAAAAAATCAGAAAACCTAAAAACATGAAAACTCCTATTAATGACTTAAAAACCAAAAAAAAATTATAACCCCTAAAAACTAAAAACTTCTAAAAACCACAAAATCTCTAAAACCCTAAAAATACATAAAAACCCTCAAATCCATAAAACTGTGAAAACCATAAAATCCAAAAGTTCCCTAAAAACCATAAAAACCTAAAAACCCTAAAAACTCTTAAAACCCATATGGAAACCTAGAAACCCAAAAAAAACATAAAATCCATACAACACAAAAAATGATAAAAACACTAAAATTGATAAAAACATAATTACCATAAAATCCAATAAAAATATTAAAAACCCTAACCCCAAAAAAACCCTAAAAACCACTAAAAATCTAAAAAACCTTTAAACCATTAAATGTTTTAAAAAACAATAAAAAACATAAAATCCATAAAACTCCAAAAAAACTATTAAAACCCTTAACATATATTAAAATCCTACGAAATCCCTAAAAATAACAAAAAATGAAGAAATTCAAAAAAATCTGAAAAACCCTAAGAAAACTATAAAAACCTAAAAAACATAAAACCCTTAATTATAAAAAAAACTCTAAAAACCCTGAAAACCATAAAACAATAAAAATAATAGAAAACTCTAAGACCCTTAAAAACTCTAAAACCAGATAAAAACCCTGAACCATAGTTAAAACTTTCAAAACCTTTTAACCACTAAAAATGCTAAAAACCTAAAAAACCATAAAATCCAAAAAAACCTAAAAAACCATATAAACCCAAAAAAATCATAAAACCCTAAGAGGATAAAATCTCTAAAAACCCTAAAAATCACTAAAACCAATAAAAACATTAAAAATCTAAAAAATTCACTAAAAATTGCTAAAAAAGTAAAAACACTTAAAACAAAAAAAATTTAATCATTTAAAATTCAAAAATACATAAAACACTAAAAACCTAAAAATTCTAAAAACACTAAAAATCCAAAAAAAAATACCCTAAACCCCCCCAAACCCCTTAAAACCATAGAAACCTATAAAATATCAGAAAAAAAACATAAAACCCATAAAAATCCAATAAAAACCCTAAACCCCTTTAAAACACTAAAAATGTTAAAAAAACTCTAAAAACATTAAAAAATTAAAAACTTAAAAAACAATAAAACCCAAAGAACCATAAAATTCCTGAAAACATAAAAATATCTTAAAACCCAAAATATCCCTAAAATTCCAAAAAACTATAAAATTCCTAAAAACTCCCTAAAAACTCCCTAAAAATCCCAAAAACTTATAAAATGCCGAATAATTGAAAAACCCTATGAAATCCTTTAAAACCTAGAAGCACTTAAAAAACATAAAAATATAAAAAATCATAAATAAATATAAAAACAAAAAACCAAAAAACCCCTGAAAACCTCCATTAAAACCCTAAAACCCACTAAAACCTCTAAAACTAAAAAAACCCATAATGTTTAAAAATTGTAAAAACCATAAAAACCCTAATTACTCAAAAAAATACATAAAAACCAAAAAACCCATAAAAACCCAAAACACCTAAAATCCCTAAAAATACTCAAAATCACTAAAACCATAAAAATCCTAACAAATCACTAAAAATACCAAAACATGTAGAAACCTAAAACACATAAAAACCCTAAAAACACCTAAGAAATCCATAAAAACCCAAAACACTTAAAACCACTAAAAAACTAAAATATGTTAAAACCCTAAAAAACACAAAAACCCACAAAAACCCACAAAAACCATAACAATGCAAAAAACATTATAGAACCTTAACAACCCTAAAAAACCTTAAAAAAACTAGAAACAAAAAAACTATAAAAAAATCATTAAACACCTAAAACTGTTAAAAAAAGTTAAAACCCTTAAAAATCCCTAAGAAACACGAAAACACTAAAAACACAAAAAACCCTAAAAACTCAAAAAACCAAAAAAACCCTGAAGAGCCTAAAAACCTTAAAAAAACAAAAAATCCCTAAAACCCTAAAACATTTAAAATCCTTAAAAATTACTAAAATCACATAAAATATATGGAAGCCTAAAAACAAAGAAAACACTAAAAAAACCATAAAAAACTAAAACCCCTAAAACCACAAAGAACCTAAAGATGATAAAAACCCTAAAAAACATAAAACCCCTAAAAACCATGAAAAGGCCTTAAAAAGTAAAAAACATTAAACCCCTAAAAAACATATAAAATTCTAATACCCTAAAAACATAAAAAGTCTCTAAAAACCCTAAAACCCTATAAAACACATAAAAAACCTATAACCCAAAAAACAAATAAAAACCCTAAAACCTTAAAAGCACTAAAAACCCATTAACCCCTTCACACATGAAAGAACACTAAAAAAAATGAACCCAAAAATCTATAAAAAAATATAGAAGACTTAAAAAATGTTTAAAATCTTTCAAAAATAAAAAATAATCAGAAAAAATACCAAAACATCAATAAAAACATAATAAAACTCTAAAACCCTAGAATAAATCTTTAAAAACCGTACAAAAATAAAAACACTCAAAATCCCTAAAATCTAAAAATTGTTAAATACCTAACAAACCCAAAATACTATAAAACACCTTAAATTCCATAAAAACCTAGAAACCATCACTCTAATACTCCATTAATCCCATTAAGAAATCTAAAACCCCTTTAAACCCCTAAATTGTTAAATAACACCAAAAAACCTTTTAAAACCATAAAAACATCAACACCATAGAAAACTATAAAAACCCCCAAAATACCATCTCAAAATAACTACAAACACTAAAAAACCATAAAATCCTAAAAATAGCCTTAAAATCCCAAAAAATGTAAAAACCCTAAAAAGCCTAAAACCCCCTCTGAAAACCTTAAAAACCTAGAAAAACTTAGAACCCCTAATAACCTAAAAATGGAGAAAACACTAAAAACACTAGAAACTATAAAAACCCTCAAAATCTATAAAAACCATAATAACCATAAATTTCCTAAAAATTCTATATAAATCCCTAATAATATAAGAAACCCTAAAAACGCTGAAAATCCCTAAGAAAACCTAAAAAACACTTAAAAACCCTAAAAATGTAAAAAAATGCTATAAAACCTAAAAACTAAATTTAGACCCTAGAATCTATTAAAACCCATAAACCCCTAAAACCTTAAACACCCTAGAAAACCAAAAAAACCCTAAAAAACACTAAAAACCTAAAAAACTCATTCATCCCTAAACACATTAAATGACTCTAAAAAACCATAAAACATTAAAAAAACTGAAAAAACCCTAAAAAATATAATAAATCAATAAACCCCCTAGAACCCTAAAAAACCTTAATACCCAATGAATCCAAAAAAACCCTAAAAACACAAAAATAGTCCAAAAATAAAAAAACTCTAATTTTTTTTTAAAATCAAAATCCTTGAAAACGCCTTAGAAAACCATTAAAACCTAAAAACATTTAAATCCCCTAAAATATAAGAACACTAAAATCAAAAGAACCCCTAAAAACCTCTATAACCCTAAAACCCCTAAAAATCCCTAAATAACTAAAAAACACAAAAAAACCCTAATAGCCCTAAAAATCCCTAAAAACATAAAAACCCCAAAATATCATGAAGAACCCCAATAAAACCTTAAAATTATAAAGACACTTAAATCCCCTTTAAAAATTAAAAATGGAAAAACCACTAAAAACCCTAAAAGACCCAAAAAACTATAAAAATACCTAAAAACTATAAAAACACAAACAACAATAAAAACCTAAAAACCCATAAAACCCCTAAAAACTACAAAAAAACAATAAAAAAACATCAAACCCGAAGAATGATAAAAACTCTAAAAATACATAAAATCCCTAAAAAATTAAAAAAACCTAAAAACCCAAAAAAAACACAAAACCCATAGAAAACACTAAAAACTCTCAAAATCCCTAAAAACAGTAAAACCCATAAAAATTATAATAAATCCTTAAAAATTCACTAAAAAATCCCTCAAAACCTTGAAAACCCATAAGAGACCATTCAAATCCTAAAACACATAAAACCCTTAAAAACCTAAAAACCCTTAAAGACCCAAAAAGAGATGCTAAAACCCTAAAACCTCTAAAAACCATAAAAACCATAAAAACCATAAAAATCACAGAAAACTATAAAAACCCTAAAAACCAATAAAAATTTAAAAACCCATTAAAAATAATAAAAACCCTTTACACCCTAAATACATTAAAAATACAATTTTTTTACAACCCCTAAAAACTCAGAAAAACCATAAAATCCTTAAAAACCATAAGAACTTTAAAACCCCTTGAAAACATTAAAAACCAATAAGAATACTATAAAACACATAAAAATAACTAAAAATGTAAAGAATTACTAAAACATTAAAAAACATATAATAAAAACTTTAAAAACAAAAAACAATTAAAACCCGTTAAAACCTTAAAAATGCTAAAAAACCCTAAAAATAAAAATCATAAAAAATCTTTAAAAATACATAAAATCATTGAAAACCAAATAATGATGAAAACCATTATGAAAACCTTAAAAACATAACAAGACTTCAAATTTGTAAAAAACCTAAATCTCGTTAAAACCCCGAAAACCCTAAAAAAACTCTAAAAACCATAATAACACCTTAAAACCATTAAAACCCCTAAAAATAATAAAAACCTAAAAACCCAATAAAAATTATAAAATCCTTTTGAACCCCTAAAAATCTTAAAAAAATCTAAAGAACATTAAAAACCAAAAAAACACCAAAAACACCAAAACCCAAAAAAAAACCATAAAAATCATAAAGACAATAAAAATACCCTAAAACCCCTAAACATTCTTACAAACCCTAAAACCCATAAAATCCTAAAAAGTCCAAAAAAATACCTAAAAATGTAAAAAAGCCAAAAACCATGAAAACCCCTATGAAAACCTTAAAAACATAAGTACACTTAAAACCCCTAGAAAAACCAAAAAATAATAAATCCCTAAAAACCCCTAAAATCATAAATACCATAAAAACCATAAAACCCCAAACAACCTTAAAAAACTATGAAGAACCACTAAAAACTCTAAAATCTTTATAAATACTTAAAAACGTTATAAAATCTTATAGAACTATAAAACCCTAAAAACTCAAAAAATACCATAAAACCCCAAAAAACCCATAAAAATTGAAAAAAACCTTTAAAAAACCTAAAAATCCCTAAAACCCATAAAAATAAAAATAAATCAAAAAATCCATAAAAAATAAAATACCATAAATACCATAATAAAACCTTAAAACCTAAAAACACTTAAAACCCCTAAGAAACCTAAAAATGATAAAAGAACCACTAAAAGACCCTAAAAACCCATAATAACCATAAAATCCCTTAAAATGTAAAAATCCTAAAAATCCTTGAAAATTCTAAAAACCATTAAAAACTCTAAAAACCCCTTTAAACACCAAAAATCGTTAAATCCAAAAGAAATCCTAAAATCCAAAAAAATCTCAAAATCCTCATTAACTATAAAAACCCATAAAAGTACATAAAAAACCCTAAAAATCCCAAAAAACTTAAAAAACCTAATTAAAACCCATAAAACATAACATAGACTAAACAACCTAAAAACCCCTGAAAAACCTAAAAACCATCAAAACCCAAAAACATTAAAAAAATCCAAAAAAAACCCTCAATCCACAAAAAAACTCATAAACCCCTTTAAAAGACTAAAAACTTTTAAAAACACTAATAATATTAAAAAAAAACAAAAAAATATTGAACCCAAAAAACCAAAAAAACCCTAAAACCCCTACAAAACCTTAAAACCCCTCAAAATCCCTTAAAACCCTACCCCAATAAAAATTATAAAAAAATCCCCAAATATTCATACAAACGTAAAAAACCTTAAAAACCCTAAAAACAATTAGAAAACCATAATAACCTAAAAATACATAAATCCCGCAAAACCATAGAAAAACTATAAAAAATCCATGAAAACCCAAAACCCCCCAAATTATCTAAAATCCATAAAAATAATTCAAATTTTAAAAATTCCCTAAAAAAACTAAAAACCCCAAAAAATTGAAAATCCTAAGAAAACACTAAAACCCTAAAACCCTAAAAATCCATAAAAAACCTAAATACAATAAAACCCCTAAAAACCATAAAAGTCTCCTAAACCCATAAATACATAAAATCCCCTAAAAACTCCTAAAACCCCTAAAAATCAATATACACCCTAAAAAATATATAAACCCCTAAAATTTTAAAATAAACTCTAAAATGTATTTAAAAGACAAAAAACTCATGAAAAATAATAAAACCTAAAAAACCCAAAAAACCCAAAACCCCCAAAAACTCTGAAAGTCCCTAAAACCCTTAAAACCATAATAATCATAAAAAATCCCTAAAAATTCCTAAACAAATAAAAAACCCTAAAAATTTTAAAAAATACCAAGAAAAACCTAAAATCATGAAACACATAAATCCCTTAAAACCCTAAGAATTTTAAAACCCTAAAAAAACAAAAAAACCCTAAAGACCAAAAAAACCGTAACAACCCCAAAAAACCAAAAAACCCTAAAAACTCATAAAAACCCTAAAAATAATGGAAAAAATATAAATCTGTTTAAATCCCATGAAATCTTAAAAACCTCTAAAAACCCTAATGAAACCTAAAACAAAAAAAATCGTAAAAACAAAAAAACCCCTCAAAATCATTAAAAACCCTTAAAACCCATAAAATCCTAAAAAAACCCGTAAATCCATATTTACTTATAAAACCATAAAAAACCTAAAAACCCATTAGTAAAACCTTAAAACCCTTGAAAAAAACAACTTCCTAAAAACATAAAAAATAATAAAACCCCTAAAAACCATAAACCCCTAAAACATCCCAATCCATGAAAACATTAAAAAACATAGAAATCCTAAAATTGTCCTAAAAATCCCTAAAAAATATTATCCTAAAAGACCGTAAAACCCTAAAACCCCATAAAGAAAACCTAAGAAGATGGTGGCTGAGTCCCCGGGTGCTCTCTCTTCGCGATCCCCTCCATCGTCCCCCCTATCCCCTGTGGATCTTTGATGCTTCTTGATGAAGTTTCCGATATCTCGGTGGTTCGCGTGCGGCCTCGACAAATCTTCCGGCTCTTTAGATGTGACTGCTCTCTTTGGCGATTTGGTGGGTATGTCTAGCGTTCTCTGTCGACCCCTTCTCAGTCAACGGGTAAGAGATCAAAGTCGGCTCCAGATCTGAAGTCGTGAAGGTCTCTCTAGTTTTATAATGCTGTTAGGCAGATGTTATGGGCTTCCTGTCATATGGACGGAGGCGTGCTTGGCCCGTTATTCAGGTACTCGTATCAGATCTGGCTTTGGTTTTTCCTGTTCGGGTCTCTTAGTGTTTGGTGGTTCCTCAATACAACCTGGCAGCTTCGTGTGGGAGGGATTTGGCCTTGCTTTGGGGATAGGTGGATGTGATGGGCTTTGCGACTTCTTGGAGGTGGCGTGAGCGGTCTTACACTCGGATCTGGGCTCCTCGCTTTGACCCACGGTGGATCCTGCTGGATTTTCTGGGTTCTCGATGGGTTAAGGTGGATACAAAGGGTGAAAAGGTAGGTTTGTTTTTCTGGTTTTTCTTCTTTGTCCTTAAGTCTTGCTGCTGATGATGGTCTGTTCATTCTGATCTGTGATATGTTGGATTGCGGACTTTTGAGTGTTGGATGGATCAGCTATGAGTTGTTCCTATTACTGACTGAGGATTTTAAGGAGCTTTGGATGATGCAGAAGGGGTTTAAGATAGGGTGTTGGTTGTGATGTCTGTCTGGCTATGGTGTGATGCTGGAAGTCGTCTGGTCAAGAGAAGGGGGCTACTGTTTTCTGAGTTGTTGTATATTGTTTATTGTTGATGGTTGGTTTTTCTATAAGATGTTGCTGGTGTTTGGCTGGTTTCTGATTTTATGGATGATTAGTTGTTGGGTTTTGGATGCCATTATCTTTGAGGGCTGGAGTAGGCGAGTGTTGTTGGATGCTCGATGCTGCTGGGTGCTGGAGTGGAAGCGGGATGCTGGGTGGTGTTTGGTGCTTGAAGAAGATGTTGGCTATTTGATGATGAGGTGTTGGACCCTGGATGCCCTATGTCTAGGGCGTGAGCAAGCTGCTATTAATGATTCTAGTTCTGGTGGTTCTGTGTTTCTGGCAGTGGATACCATTGGTAAGGATGTGAGGGCTGATGAAAATGAGATGTAGGATGCTGGTTTCAGGGAAGAAGAGTTGTTGGGGTCTGGAGGTTGGTCGGTGTTATGTCTTGTTCTGTTTGGCTGTGTGATTCTGTTGGAGATGCTGATAAGTGATGTTGTGGCTGTGAATACTGGATTATGCTAGATGCTGGACTTGGCAAGATTGGAGGATGGTCGATGCTTGGCTGTGAGCAACTGGATGCTGGTTGATGCTGGTGATGATGATGGCGGCTACTTGATGTTCTGTGTTTTCTATTTGGGTTTGTTTTGCTTCTATTCTTTTTTGACTTTTTTTTGCGTGGGTTGAAAGGGGCTTTTTGGGTGTGGCTCGTTTGACCCCTCCCCTCCCTTGTCTGCTGGGTCTCTCTTTTTCTTTGTAATAAATTTTGGGGGGCTGGGAGTAGCCTGACCCTCACATCTTCCTTGCCCCAAACCCCATAAAACCCCCAAAAACCCCTAAAACATTAAAAACCCCTAATAAACATAAAACATTAAAAGCCATGAAGAACTATAAAAACCATGAAACACCAAAAATTATTAAAAACACAATAAATTCTTAGAACCCCTAAAAACTCAATAAATCCCTATAAACAAAGAAAATCCAAAAGGCCCTCAAAATCTGTGAAAACACTAAAAACAATACAAATATTAAAATGGCCTAAAAAACCACAATTATGTATGAAATCGTAAAAACCTTGAAAACACCTAAGAAAACATTAAAAACATAAAATCATGTGAGATCCCTAAAATTTTTAAAAGCCACAAAACCCTAAAGACCATCAAAATCCCTAAAACCCCTAAAACCATAATAATGTTTAAAAATCAATAAATATATATAAAAAAAATAAAACCCCTATAAACCCTAAATTTTTTTTAGAAAACATTAAAAACCTAAAAACATTTTAAACCTATAAAAATGTAAAAAACACAAAAAACCCATAAAAGCTTAAAACCATAATAGACCCTAAAACTCTAAAAACCCTAAAACCCATAAAAACCATAAAAACTGTAATCTCTAAAAATAATTTAAACCCCTAAAAATGTTAAAAGAACACTAAACCGATAAAAACAAAAAAAACACAAAAAATACTAAAAATCCTAAACCCTATAAAATCCCTAAAATCCCTAAATTATTTAAACCCCTCAAAGTCCATAAAAATAATAAAATAACATAAATTTCCTATAAAATCTCTAAAAATATCTAAAAAAACATAAAAACCCTAAAAACCCCTAAGAAAACCTTAATACCTAAAAACACTTAACCCCATAAAAACATGAAAAAACTAAAAACCCTAAACCCTAAAAGGCCTTAAAAATCCTAAAAACACCTAAAAGTAATAGAAACATCTAAAACCTTTAAAAACACTATAACTCCAAAAAAACCCAAGAAACCTATAAAACTCTAAAAAGAAGATAAATCTCTAAAAATGTTAAAAACATTAAAAAATCTCAAAACCAATAAAAACTCAATAAAACCAGGAAACACAAAAAAACCATAAAAACATTAAATCCCAAAAAATCCCATAAAAATATTAAAAAATGAAAAGAAATACCAAAAAATAGCTAAAATATAAAACCCTAAAAACCCTAAAAACCCATTAAAACCCTTAAAAACATACAAAAATTGAAAACCCCTAAGACCTAACAAACTCTAAAAAACCTAAAAACCCCAAAAACCATAACAACCATAAAACCCCAAAAAAGATAAAAAAACCCTAAAACTCTATAAAAACCTTAATTAACCATTAAAAACACTAATAAAACATTAATCCCCCAAAAGATTAAAAACTCTAAAAACCATAAAACAGAAAAAAATTAAAAAAAATCCCAAAACCCCAAAAAAATCCATAAAAACCATAAAATCCCTTGATAGAACTAAAACCCTTTATAATCCATAAAACCCTAAAAATCATAAAAATCCCACAAAAATGTAAAAAAACCTAAAAAAAATTTAAAAACCCTAATAACCTTAAATCATATAACAATCATAAAATAACAAAAAAAAAATTAAAACCCCTAAAAACCAAGAAATGATAAAAACATTAAAAAACTATAACCCCTAAAAACCATAAACCCTCAAAATCACTAAAACCAAAAACCCATAAAAATCCTAAAAAATCTCTAAAAATACATAAAATAAAATAAGAAACCCTCAATTGATAAAAATACTATAAAAAAATAAAAACACTTAAAACCCCTAAAAAAAAACCACTAAAAACCCTAAACTCCCCTAGAACCCTAAAAATCATAAAAAATCCTAAATACCTTAAAAACTATAAAAACACATAAAAACATAATAACAAATAAAAACTCTAAATCCCATTTCAATCTATAAAACATCAAAAAACATTTATAAACTCTAAAAATATTTAATACCTGAAAAAATAAAAACAACCCGTAAAAACCCAAAACCCCAAAAAATTGTAAAACCAAAAACACACCTAAAACACTAAAAAACATTAAAAATGATAAAAAGACCTAAAATACCTAAAAATGTTTAAAACCCTAAAAAATATTAAAATCCATAATAAAACCATAAAACCCAAAAAACACATAATATTTTTTAAAACCCTGAAAAACCCTAAACACCCCTAAAAACCCTAAACCCATAAAATTATCCAATATCTAAAAAACCCTAAAAACAATTAAAAACCAAAAAAAAAAACAGAAATATCACTAAGAATATAAAACACTTAAATAACATAAAAAACCATAAAAAAGTAAAACCCTAAAAACACCAAAACCCTACAAATATCAAAACACTAAAACCCTAAGGCACTCCAATTCCTTAAAAACACTAAACACCATAAAAATTATAGAAAATACCTCAAATTACCTTAGAAAATAAAAAACACTAAATACAATTAAAACTCTACGAAAAAAATTAAAAACCTAAAAAAATTAAAACCCTTAAAAACAAAAAAAAAATTATACCCCTAAAAACCCAAAAGAGGCCCTAATACCTTAAAACCCTCTAGAAACCTAATAAAAACTCAACAAACTGTAAATCTCCAAAAACTCTAAAAAACATTAGAACCCTAAAAACTCAACAAAAACCCTAAAACTAAAAAACCCTAAAAGTACATAAAATCTCTAAAAACAAAAAAAAATACTAAAAAAAATCCTAAATTCCCTAAATTCCCTAAAAAATTAAAATACCTGGAAAATACTACAAAACCTTAAGAAAACCTTAAAACCTAAAACAAATAAAATCCCTAGAAATATGAAAACAATAAAAACCATACAAACAACTAAAAACCCTAAGAACCCTAATGCAATAAAAACCACTAAAAACCTTATAAACCCTAAAACCCAATAAAACCCCAAAAAACTAAAAACGTAAGAAAACCCTTTAAATCCCTAAAAAAGTTTAAAAACTCAAAAAAACCATAACGACCCTAAAAACTCAAAAAAAACCCATGAACCCCCAAGAAACTATAAAACCCCTAAAAAAACAAGAAAACCCTAAACCCCCTCAAAATCCCTAAAATCCTAAAAATTTCCAATAAATACCTAAAAACATAAAAACCCCTAAAAATATAGAAAACCCATAAGAAAACTTTTAAAACATAAAGGGACTTGAAACCCTTAAAAAAGATATAAAATTAAAAAAAACCCTAAAACCTTAAAAACCGTAAAAACACCTAAGAAACATAAAAACCCTAAAAACCTTAAAAACCCTGAAAACAACAAAATCCATAAATACCAACTAAAAATATAATTCCATTTTAAACCCTAAAAAACATTCCAATCTATAAAAACCTTAAAAACCCTAAAAAAATTAAATAACCCTAAAACCAAAAAAACTGAAAAAACCATAATTCCCTAAGAAACCTTAAAAATCTCTAAAATCCATAATAACCTTAAAACCCATACGAATAATGAAAAAACCCTAAAAAATAAAAACATAAAAAAACCTTAAAAACCATGAAAAAACCAATAAAAATAACTAAAGCATAAAAACACATAAAACCCCCAAAAACCAAAAAATACTGAAAACCCTAAAACCCCCAATTCCTTAAAACCCCTCAAATGAATTAAAATCCCTAAAAATACATAAAAATTATAAAAAATACCTCAAATACCATAAAACATAAATACCCTAAAAACCCTGAAAACCCCTAAGAAATTATTATAAACCTAAAAACACATGAAACCACTAAAAATCCTATAACCCCAACAAAAACCCTAAAAACATAAAAACAACTAAAAACCAAAATAAACTAAGAACCCCATAAAAACACTAAAAAAATAAAAAATTATAAAGATCATTTAGACCCCCAAATACATTAAAAACTCTAAAAACCCTTAAAATCCCAAAAAACCCAAAATAAACCCCTTAAAGCCCAGAACCCCCTTGAAACCCCAAAAAACCTAAAAAACCCCTAAAACCCTTAAAATAAAATAAAAACCTAAAAAATCATGAAATCACTAAAAATGCACTAAAAATCTGTTAAAATGTATGAATACCTTTAAACTGTGAAAAGACCTAAGAAATCATTAAAAAACTATGAAAATTTAAAACCCCTAAAGAACCTAAAAATTATAAAAACCCTAAAACCCACAAAATACCTAAAAACCCTAAAATATCATATATATCCTAAAAATCCAAAAAAATCCTAAAAGAATATCAAACCCTAAAAACCCTTAGAAAACACTAAGAAAACCTAAAAAACCTAAGTACACATAAAATCCTTAGAAACCTAAAAACACTAAAAACAATACAAATGCAAAAAGTCACTAAAAACATTAAAATCACCTGAAAAACATAAAACCTTCAAAAACATTAAAAACCTTAAACACCCATAAAACACTAAGAACCCACTAAAAAATCTAAAACCCTTTAAACCCCTAAAAAAATTTAAAACTAAAAATACATAAAAACCTTAAGAACTCAAAGAATGCAAAAAATAAAAAAACCTTAAAACCCCTAACCCCCCCCCCCAATCCCTCAAAATCATTAAAAATCCTAAATACCATAATATTTTTAAATATTCCTAAATTTCCTAAAAACGTAAAATCCCTAAAAACTATGAAAAAAATATAAGTCCTTTAAAACCTATAGAAATATATAACCTCTAAAAATATAAAAAAACTATGAAAATGATAAAAGCCCCCAAACCACTCAAAATGACAAAAAATCCCTACAAATTCCTTCATATTAAAAAAATAAAATTCACTAGAAAACCTATGAAAACCTTAACAGCCTAAAAAAATATAAAACCCCAAAAAACCTAAAAATACTAAAAACTCTTAAAAGACTTTAAAACCACTAAAACCATAAAACCCCTAAAAACATTAGAAAACCATAAAACCCCTAAAAAACTAATAATGAACTAAAATCTATAAAAACCAATTAAACCCAAAGAAATGTTAAAAAATTAAAAAACCATTGAAACTCAACAAAACTAAAAAAACTCCTAAAATCCTAAAATACATTAAAAACTCTAAAACCCTTAGAATCCCAAAAAATCAATTAAATCCCTAAAAACCCATAAAAAATCCATAAAAAACCCTAAAAACATAAAAATACCTAAAAACACTGAAACCCCCCCCCTAAGAAATCCTTAAAACCAAAAAATAATTATGGTGCCTAATAAACCTAAAAAAATGATAAAAATAAAAAAACCTAAAACCCTAAAAACTACTAAAAACCCTCAAATTAATTAAAAACCCTAATATTCCATAAAAAATCTAAAAAAACATAAACATCCCTAAAAACACAAAAAAAAAACCTAAAACCAATGAAAAACACTAATAAATCCTTAAACACCAAAAAAGAACTAAAACACCTAAAATCTTAAAAAATGAGAAAAACCATAAAAAAAATTCTAAAAATACATAAAAATCATAAACCCTGTGAAACCCATAAAAACTCCTAAAAATATTAAAAAACCTAAAAACCTATAAAACCCATAAAATTCGCTAAAAAATATAAAAACCATTTCAACCAATAAAAACGTTAAAAACCATAAAAACATCAAAAATCCTAAAATCAAAAAAGAATTAAAACAAAAAACCCATAATGAAAACAAAAACCTAGAAACCCCACAAAACCCTCAAAATCTAATAAAACTAATAGACCATAAAATTACTATAAAAACCCTAAAAATAAATAAAAACCTAAAATATCTAAAAACTATGAAAACGTCTAAGAAAACCTTATCAATGGAGAAACACATAAAACCCCTAAAAACCAAAAATCTTTAAATATAAAAAATACTAAAATCCCCTAAAAACCTTAAAATAAAAAAACCCCTACAACCATAAAAAACACAAAACCCCATAAAAACCTAAAAACAACAAATAACTATACAAAACCTATAAACTAATATTTAAAAAAACTATAAAAACATTAAAAACCGTACAAACCCAAAAACACTTTAACCCCTAAAAAACATTGAAAATACAAAAAACCCAAAAACCATTAAAATACCCTAATAAAACCTTAAAATATAAAAACACTTTAACCCCTAAAAATAATTAAAAAATATAAAACCCCAAAAAACCCTCAAAATCCTAAAAACCCTAAAACGCATAAAAATCTTAAAAACCCCTAAAAATCCTTAAAAATGTAAAAACATCCAAAAAACCCTTAAAACCCCCAAAGAAAACCTTTAAAAAATAAAAACATATAAAATCCCTAAAAACATAAAAAATGATAAAAATCATAAAAATCCCAAAATGATCCTAAAACCATTAAAACTGTAAAAACATTTAAAATGATAAAAATACAAGAAAACTGTAAAAAACTCTGAAAACCCATAAACCCCCTGAAAATGTAATAAATCTCTAAAAACCATAAAAAACCAAAAATATCTAAAACCACTAAACACCATAAAACACTAAAAAACCAAAATCCCATAAAACCCTACAAATCCCTAAAAATATAAAAACCTAAAAATCTAAAAAGTCTATAAAGACCCTAAAAACCCTAAACTACTGAAAACATGAAAAAATCTTAAATTCCTTAAACCATATAAAATTAAAAAGAAATCCTTAAAACCCAAAAAAACATAAAAACACTAAAACCCCACAAAATCCCTAAAACCCCCAAAGAACCATAAAAATATTTAAAAAATCAAAAAAATCCATAAAAACATAATGATCCAAAATCCCTTGAAGGGCCCTATGAAAATAATAAAAACATAAAATCACATTAAACCCCTAAAAACAAAAAATAAAACTAAAAACCCAAAATTCCCAAAAACCCCAAAATACCAGAAAATCCATGAAGACCCTAAAACAATAAAGATCCTTAAAAATCCTTAAAATCACTAAAAACGTAAAAAACCCTGAAACCCCTTAGAAAACAATATAAAATTCAACACACACAAAACCCATAAAAATCCTAAGAGACGCTAATACCCTAAAAACACTAAAATGGCCCTAAAACCCCTAAAAACCATAAAAACCCTAAAACCATGAAAAACCCCTTGAAATCCCTTAAAACCCATAAAACATAATGAAAACTTTATATCCGGTATAGACCCCAAAAAACATTAAAAAAGTAAAAATTATAAAAAAAACCCTAAAAACCCTAAAAACCCCAAAACCCACAAAAACCTAAAAACCCTATACCCCCTCAAAAAAGTAAAAAACCCCAAACCCCTGAAAATATATAAGAAATCCTTATAAATCTAAAAACATATAAAACCCTAGAAAATATAAAAAAACATAATACCCCTAAAAATACTGAAAACCTTCCAAATCCCTAAAAACCCTAAAACCCAAAAAATAGTAAATAAATACCTAAAAATACCTTAAAACATAAAACCCCTAAAACCTTGAAAATCCCTAGAAAAACCAATAGAAGTTAAAAACACTTAAAACCATTAAAAACCTATAAATTACTAAAAACCCCAAAACCCTAGAAAACCTTAAAGACCCGTCAAAACTTAAAAACCACAAAAAATTATGAAAAACCTTAAAACCCCTAAAAACATTGAAAAATATCTAAAAGCACTTTAACCCCAAAAAAATCAAAAAATATCATTAAAATTTAGAAAAACTATAAAATCCATAAAAATACCTAACCCCCACCCCCATTCCCTAAAATGCTAGAAAACCTGAAAAATACTTAAAAATACCTCAAAATCACTAAAAACAAAAAACATACTAAAAACTCTAAAAACTCCTAAGAAAACCATAAAAACCTAAACACAATATAATTCCCTAAAAAAATAAAAATAAAAAAACCTTAAAAACTAAAAAATACCCTAAAGATCCCTATATATACTCAAAATCTCTAGAAACCCTAAAACTCCATAAAAATTCTGAAAAATATCTATAATCAATAAAAAAATTAAAAACCATAAAAACCTAAAAATACATAATATCTCTAAAAATATAAAAATGATAAAAACCTCAAGAAACCCTAAAACACCCTCAAACCTTCAAACCCCTAAAACCCATAAAAAACGTCAAACAATAATAACCCTAAAAACCCAT
This sequence comes from Viscum album, assembly GCA_963277665.1. Lineage (NCBI taxonomy): Eukaryota > Viridiplantae > Streptophyta > Magnoliopsida > Santalales > Viscaceae > Viscum > Viscum album. Next base: position 787,685,615 of record OY728164.1, read on the forward strand.
AAAAACACTAAATCCACAATAAACTCTAAAAACCCTTTAAACCACAAAAAACATAAAAAAATCACAAAAACCTTAAACCCCTAAAAAACCTAAAAACATAAAAAAGACATAAAAACCCTAAAAACTATAAAACCCCTTAAAATACTCAATATCCCAAAAATAACCAAAAACCCATAAAAATCATAAAATTGACGTAAGAATACATAAAAGCATAAAAGACCAAAAATTCATTAGAACCCTACTAAAACATTAAAAACCTAACCACTCTAATACCACTAAAACCTAAAAAACACCAATTCCTTTTATATACATTTGGTTTTCCATTAAAAATCCTAATACGCTATAAAGCCCAAAAAGACCCAAAAAACTAAAAATGCTTAAAAATCATAAAAACCCATAAAAATGAAAAAACCCCTAAAATGCCATAAAAACCCTAAACCCAATAAAAACTCTAAAAACCCTTTAAACCCCTAAAAAATTTAAATCACTCTAAAAATTTTAAAACACTAAAAAATTAATAAAACATTAATAACCCAAAAAGACCCATAAAACCCTAAATCTATAAAAACTCTAAAAAACCATTAAACCTTTAATATCCCTAAAAACCTAAAACCCATAAAAATCCTATAAAATTACTAAAAATCTTTATTTTATAAAAAACACAAAACCATGAAAAATACAAAGAAAACTATAAAAACCTAGAAACACTTAAAACCTCTTAAAACTAGAAAATAGTAAAAATAAATAAAAACCCATAAAAACTTTAAAAACCCTCACAATCCTTAAAAACCCTAAATACTATAAAATATTAAAAAATACAAAAAAATGTATCAATTTCTAAAAACTATAAGAAGAATTTAGAATCCAAAAAAACAATAAAACCCTTAAAAACATAAAAAATGATAAAACCCCTAATAACATCAAATAAGACAAAAAAGAACCTAAAACCCTATAAAAATAATTAAAACTGAAAAAAAACATTTAAGACCTGATAAAACACTTAAACCACTAAACACTCTAAAAAACCTTTAAACCCATAAAAATTTAAATAAACTAGAAAACATTAAAAATCCTAAAATTTTTAAAAAACCAGTAAGAAACAAAAAAACCAAAAAAACCAAAACACCCCTAAAAATACTAAAAATCCCTAAATAGTTGAAAAACCCATAAAATACCAAGAAATCCAAAAGACCTCTAAAATGGTGAAAACCCCTAAAAACCCCTAAGAAAATCATAATAAAATAAAAACACATAAAACACCTAAAGATATAAAAATAATAAAAAATATAAAGAACCTTAAAAACTTAAGCACCCTAAAAATCACTAAAAAGCATAAAAATGTAAAAAAGACCTAAAAATCACTAAATACTAAATACCAAAAAAACCAAAAAAAAAAAACCCCTAAGAAACCATAATGCCTAAAAAAACTTAAAACCCCTAAAAACCTAATTTTTTTTAAAAACTCTAAAAACCTTAAAAGACTTTAAAGATCTTAAACCCCTTTAAAAACCATAAAACCCTCAAAAACCTAAAAACCCTTAAAAAAATAAAAACCACTAAGACTCTAAAAACCTGTTAAATGGCTAAAAATGTAATTTTTTTTTGAAAAACCATTAAAACCCTAAAAGGCAACCAAATCCCAAAAAAACATAAGAAACCTAAAACCCCTAAAAAATCTCAAAATACATAAAAACCCTAAAAAACATAAAAATCCTAAAAATTCCCAAAAAATCCCTAAAAAAGTAAAAAACCCTAAAAATCCTAAAATATCCTAAGAAAATCCTAAAACCAAAACATACTTCAATCCACCAAAACAACAAAAAAAATATAAATTCCATTATTATATATTTCTTTTTGGATTTTCAAAAACCTAAAAAAATGCTGACACCAAAACAGCCTAAAAACCCTAAATCCCCTAAATACCATAAATACCACTAACAAAATTAAAACCCCTAAATAAACATAAAAACCATAAAACCACTAAAATCTATAAAACCCTTTAAACAATTAAAAACATTAAAAAACACTAAAAACCCTTTAGAACCATAAAAAAATCGAAAGACACTAAAAACCCAAATGAACCATAAAACCCTAAAACCCCTCAAAATCCATAAAAAACCTAAAACCCAAAATATTACTAAAAAATCCCTAAAATCCATAAAAACATTTAAACCTCTAAAATCCCTAAAAACCCCCTAATAAAACATTAAAAACATAAATTCACTTAAAATCCAAAAAACATAAAAATGCTAAAAACCCAAAAAACTCAACATACCCTAAAAACCCTAAAAACCATCAAAATCCCTAAAAATTAAATATATAAATATATATATATATACAAAACCTATAAAAGACATAAAATTTCCTCAATGAATTAAAACACACTAAATGACTGGAGAATCCCTATGAAAAACATAAATCCCTAAAAATAATTAAAACCCCTAAAAGTCTTTAAAAGGCTAAAAATAATAGAAAACCCAATTGAATATGAGAAATCCTAAAACCCACTAAAACCATAAAACCCTAAAAAACCAAAAAACCCCAAAACCGTATAAAATCCCTAAAAACCAACAAAAAACACTAAATTTTTTAAACACCTAAAACTGTTAAAAAAATATAAAAACCCTTGAAAACAATAAAGAACTAAAACATGCCCAAAATATTAGAAAAATCCTAACAAACACTAACAGAACTAAAAATCCCTAAAATCTATAAAAACCCTAAGAAGCCCTCAAAATCCCTAAAGTCATAAAATATAAAAACCCTGAAAAAACCTAAGATAACCTTAAAACCGTAAAAACAATTAAATCCCAAGAAAAACCTTAAAACACTAAAAACCCTAAAAACACTAGAAATCCCTAAAAATACTAAAAACCATAAAAATACTAAAATATACCCAAAATCTGAAAAATTTAAAAAAACCCTAAAAACCCTGAAAATGCTAAAATACCATGAAAAACCTAAAAACACATAAAAACTATAAAAACCTAAAAATGCTAAAATCCATAAAAACCATAAAGGCCTAAAAATTAAAAAAACCTAAAAACCCTGAAACCCCTAAAACCACTAAAAACTCCAAAAACCCTTTAAACTCTCAAAATGTTTTAAATACACTAATAGCCTTTAAAAACTTAAAAAACTAAAAAACCATAAACCCGAAAAAACATAAAAACACTAAAAACCCTAAAACCCTAAAAAATCCATAGAAACCCTAATACCAATAAAAACCTAAAAGAGGCGTAAAAATCCTTAAAAATGTAAATATTCCTAAAAACATGAAAACCCCTAATAAATCATAAAAACCTAAAAACACTTGAATCCCCAAAAACCTATTTTTTAAATACATAATAATCATAAAAAAACCTAAAAACCATCAAAATACTTCAATTCCATAAAAATTACCTAAAAACCCCAAAAATCCATAGAAATAAATAATAAAATTAAAAACCCCCCAAAACATTAAAAACCCTAAGAAAACCGAAAAAACTGTAAAAACAAGTAAAACCCCTAAAAACTGACAAACCACTAAAAACTATAAAAGGCATAAAAAACTCTAAAAACACATAAAAACACATAAAAACCAAAAAACGCTAAAAATAAAAAAACCCTTTAAAACCATAAACACGTTAAAAGACATTAAAAAATAAAAAATCCTAAAAAACTCAAAAAAACCCTATAAACCCAAAAAAACTCAAAAAATTCCTTAGAACCCCTCAAATTCTCTAAAACTTCAAAAAACAATAAAAATCATAAAAAACCTTAAAATCATAAAAATAATAAAAACCCCTTAACATACCTAGGAAATCCTTAAAAACCTAAAAAAATTAAATCCCCTAAAAACCCTAAAAATCCCTATGATACACTAAAACCCCTAAAATCCTTAAAAAACCTAAAAAATATCTAAGAATCCCAAAAACAAAAAAAACACTTAAAAACCTAAAATCCATTTAAAAAACTTTTAAAACCTAAAAGGACTTAAAACCTCTAAAATCATAAAAACCGCTAATACCCTGAAAGACCCTAAAACCCTAAAACCCACCAAAACCCCCTAAAATCATAAAAACTCCTAAAAGCCTTAAAAACCCTAAAAATGATAAAATTACTAAAAAAACTAAAAACTCTAAAATCACTTTAAATACCTAAAAACATAAAAGACTCCAAAACCCATAAAACCCAAAAAAATTTAAAAAACCCCAACAACCCAAAAAACAATAAAAACCCAAAAATGACCTAAAAATGACTAAAAATATAACAAACAAAAAAAACTTCAAAACCTTTAAGAAATCATTTAATCCATAAAACCCTAAAACCCATAAATATACTTAAAACACTAAAGCACTAAAAATCACTAAAACCCCTAAAAACACTAAAACCCCTCAAAATCACTAAAAATCCCTAAAAACCCATAAAACTAATAAAACCCCTCCAAACCCCTCAAAAAATAAAAAAAATCCTAAAAACCACTATGAAAACCTAAAAACGCTTAAATCCTTTAAATAAAATAAAAACAATAAAAACTATAAAAGACCCTAAAAAACTTAAAAACCCCTAAAACCCATAAAACTCCTAAAAACCATCAAAACCCCTATAGCCCCATAAAACCATAAAAAACCCACTAAAAACTATAAAAGCCCTTTAAAACTATAAATTTTTTAAAAACCTCTATAAAACCTAAAAACCACCTAGAAACTCAAAAAATCCCTAAACCACCAAAAAACTATAAAATCCCAAAAAACCCAAAAAATAATTAAAATACCTAAAAACCCTAAAACCCATAAAAATAAAAAACAAACTTAAAACTCTTAAAATTTTAAAAATACAAAACCCCCTTAAAACACAAAATAATACCTTAAAACCAAAATATATATAAAAAGTCTAAAAAACATAAAACTAAAAAAATCCCTAAAACCCCTAAAAACACATAAAAATCCCATAACCCTCAAAATACTTAGATACCCTAAAAATCCATAAAACCAAAAAAATCCTAAAAACACATAAATATATATAAAAACATAAATAACATAAAAATATGAACCACCCTCCGTCCAAGAAACATTTAAAAACTGAAAAACACTTCAAACCCCTAAAAACCTAAAAACCTAAAAACCATAAAAACCATTAAAAGTCCGTAAAACACCTATAAACCCCTAAAATCTATAAAAACCATAAAAACCCTTAAAAGGACTTTAAACTTTAAAATATCTTTAAACCCCTAAAAAAGTTTAAAAACTATAAAATCCTTAAAAACTCTAAAAACTCAAAATAAAGCCTAAAACCCAAAAAATCATAATGTCATAATAACCATAAAAACCATATAAACCCTCAAAATCACTAAAACACCAGAAAACCACAAAAAACATAAAAATAACCTACACATATCTAAAAACATAAAAAACCAAGAAACTTTGAAAATCTATAAGAAAATCTAAAAAACCAAAAAACACTTAAACTGCATAAAAACCCTAAATTTTTTAAAAAAACCTAATGAATTCAAAAAACCATAAAAATCATTAAAATCCTAAGAATTCCTTAAAAATCCCTAAACCTTTTAAAAACCATAAAATCCGTAAAACCCTGAAAACCACTATTAAAACATCAAAAACCAAAAAACACTTAAAACCCCTAAAAACCTAAAAATGCTAAAAATATCAAAAACCCTAAAAAACACTAAAAAACCAAAAACACCTAAAAACCATAAAAATCCTAGAAACCATAAAACCCATTAAAACCCATAAAAATCCAAAACACCACTAAAAACTATAAAAACCTTTTAAACACCTAAAAACTTTAAAAACTCGAAAACCCCGTAAAATCCCAAAAAACCATAAAACACCTAAAAGTACCTAAAAACCAACAAAACCCCTAAACACCAAAAAACACATAAAAATAATAAAAAACTATAAAAATCTATAAAAACATAAGACACCTAAAAACATATAAACCCCCTATGAAAACATTAAATACCTAAAAATAAATAAAAATAACAAAATACCTAAAAATGTTAAAAACCCTAAAACACCCCAAAATAACTAAAAACCATAGGACCCATCAAAATACCTAAAAACCCTAAATATATAAAAATACTAAGTATAATATAAAAATAATTAAAAATGAAAAAATTCCTGAAATCCTAGAAAACCCTAACAAAAAGATAAAAACCCAAAAACACTTCAAACCCCTAAAAACTAAAAACACTAACCCCCTTAAAGGCCTCAAAATTCCAAAAATCCCTATAACCCCTTAAAATTTCCAGAATCCATAAAAATCCATAAAAATCTTTAAAAAGTGATTATATCCCCTGAAATGTAAAAACCCTAAACATGATGACAAATGCTATGAAAAAAATAAAACCATAAATACAATTAAAACCAATAAAAAACCTAAAATTAATAAAAACCCTAAAAACACTCAAAACCCATAAAGACCAAAAACCCAAAAAGTATAAAAAAACCATTTAAACCATAAAAAACCATAATAATCCTTATCAACCATAAAACCCAACTAAAAACTCTAAAAGCAGTAAAATCCATAGAAACAATAAAAACATTAAAAAACCTTCAAACTCCTAAAAAATCAAAAAACAATAAACATAAAAAACCATAAAACCCCAAAAAACCTTAAAACCCTCAAACCCCTAAAAATCATTAAAAATCAAAAATACCTTAAAAATCCTAAAAATATCTAAAAATGTAAAAAAATCTGAAATCCTAAAAAACCAAAAGAAAAACTTAAAAACATAAAGACACATAATATCCCTAAAAACTTTAAAAACACTAAAACCCATAGAAACCCTAAAACACCAAAAAACCCTAAAACCCAAAACTCATAAAAATCCTTAAAATCCCTGAATATCCCTAAATATGTAAAATCCTATGAAACCCTGAGAAATCATATCAAAACCATAAGAAAACTAAAAAAACATAAAACACCTAACAAACCTAAAACCCCCTAAAACCCCCTAAAACCCAAAAAAGATCCTCAAACCCCTAAAAACATCAAAATCCCTTAAAACTCACTAAAACCATAAACACTCTAAAAATTGCACACTCGGCTGTGCAAACCCTCCTTGTAATGCCTTGTACTTTTATTTTATGTTATTATATTTTGTGGGGCTGGGATCCGCCCGGCCCCAAACCTGCTTTGCCTAAAAGTCAATAAATCCCTAAAAACCTAACAAAATACTAAAAATTAATAAAATCCCTAATCACGTAAAAAAACCTTAAAAACCTTGAAAAAAACCCAAGAAAACCATAAAAAACAAAAAATACTTTAAACCCCTAAAAATCCTGAAAATTGATAAAACCCTTAAAATCCCAAAAGAATTAAAAACCTCAAAATCACTAAAATATATAGAAACTGAAAAAATTATAAAAAATCTGTAAAATCCCTAAAAACATAAAAAACCATACAAATTTTGAAAACTCTAAGAAAACCTTATATTACTAAAAACACTTAAATCCAATAATAACCAAAAACATGCTAAAACCCTAAAACCCTAAAACCCCAAAAAACCCTTAAAAACCTTAAAATTCCTATAAACTCTAAATACAATCCAAATCCGAAAAATCCCCAAAAGTCTCTAATAATAAAAAAACAATAAAACCCTACAAACCCCCTAGGAAAACCATACAAACCTAAAAAATCTTAAACCCCATAAAAAACATAAAAATGACCCTAATATCATAAAACACCTAAAATCCATAAAACCCCTAAAACCATTAAAAACCCTAACGAACCATAAATACCCTAAAACCACTAAAAACTATAAATACAATTTAAACACATAAAAATGAAAAAACTATAACACCCTTAAAAACTCTTTAAAACCTTTAAAAACCTAAAAAACATAAAACCACTAAAAATCCATTAAAACCTTAAAAATCTCAAAAAACCCTAATAAACCATAAAAACACTTAAAATCCATAAAAAACTAAAAATGAGAAAACCGTAAAAAACCTAAAAACCCTTAAGAAAAAAAATTAAAAACCGAGAAACACCTAAAACCCAAAAAAACCAAAAAATTATAAATACCCTAAAGACCATCAAAATCCCTAAAAACTCTAAAATCTATCAAAACCTAAATAAACCACTAAAAAATAAATACATAAAAAACTCTAAAACAACTAAATAACCTTATAAAAAAAATTAAACACCTAAAAACACATAAATCCCCTAAAACTATAAAAATGATAAAATCCCTAAAAACATAAGAACCATAAAAACCCTAAAAATAAATAAAATCCCAAAAATCACTAAAAATATAAAAATATTTTAAACCCATAAAAATGATAAAAAATTATAAAAAAATTAAGAACCCTAGAAAACTAAAAAAACCTAAAGCCCCCAGAAAACATAAAATCCTAAAAACCCTAAACACCTTCCAAATCACTAAAAACCAGAAAAACCATAATATTCTAGAAAAGAACTATAAGAATCCAAAAAAACATAAAAAACCCAAAAACCATGAATGAAACTATGAAAACCTTAGAAAACATAAAACACATAAAACCCCTAGAAACCTAAAGAAGATTTAAAACCTAAAAACCTGTAAAACCCCTAAAGACCCTAAAACCCTCAAAATCCCGAAAAACCCTAAAAACTAAAAAAATCCTATATAAACCTCAAAAATCCCTATTATCATAAAAAACCTAAAATCCAAAAAACCCAATGAAAACCATAAAAACATAAAAATACTTAAAAACACTAAAATCCTAAAAAATGCTTAAAACCTTAAAAGACCCTAAAAACCCAGAAAACCACTAAAGGCCATAAAAACAACTTAAACGTTAAATATTTTTACAAACCCATAAAAACCCTTAAACCTCAATAAATACTCAAACACCTATAAATTTTAAAAACTTATGAAAATATTAAAACACCTAAAAACTAAAATAAACCCCAAAAAACTCAAAAAACCTTAAAACCCCTCAAAATTCCTAGAAAACAAATAACCGAAAATGCCTTAAAAACCCTAATAAAGTCTTTAAAACATAAAAAAGCTAAAACCCCAAAAAACCTAAAAAATGATAAAACATCATAAAACCTAAGAATCCCTAAAAACCATAAAAACACTCAAAATCCAAACCCCCTAAAAGACCGTAAAAATCTAAAAAATCTATAAAAATATCTAAATACATAAAAACCCTAAAAACAATAAACCCCCCCAGGAAATCCCTAAAAACCTAAAAACAAAAGGAACCCCTAAAAAACATAAAAGACACTAAAGACCCTAAAAACCATAAAAAGATCCCAAAAGCCCAAAAGCCCCTAAAAACCATAAAACACATAAAAATTTTAAAAAACATAAAACCTAATAAGAACCCTAAAAACCACTATAAATTCTAAAAACCATTTAAAACCCTTAAAATGTTAAATAACTCTAAAATCATTAAAACCCATAAAAACTCAAAAAACCCCTAAAACTCCAAAAAATAATAAAATCCCTAAAAATCGTATGTACCGTAAAAATTCCTTAAAACCCAAATAAACCATAAAACCCCCAAATAATCTATAAAAATCCTTAAAACATAAAAAAACTCTAAAAATTCAGCAAACCTATATGAAAACCTTAAAAACCTAAAAACACCTAAAACACCAAGAAAACCTAAAAGCGTCAAAACCCATACAAACCTCTAAAAATCCTCAAAATCCCTAAATACTCTAGAAAAACATATAAATCCCAAAACCCCTAAAAGTCCTAAAAATCCCTAAAATCATTAAATCCCCAAAAAACCTTAAAAACCTATGAAAACATTAAAAACCTAAAAACACATAAAACCCATTAAAAACCAAAAAACATTAAAACCCATAAAAACCCAAAAAAACCCAATAAACCCAATAAACCATAAAATCCCTTAAAACATGTAAAAGGCCCTAAAATTTCCCAAAAAATTTCTAAAAAGAATTTAAACACCTATAAATGTTAAAAACACTAAAAACCATAAAACCCTAAAATACACAAAATACCCTAAAATTCATAAAAATCCATAAGACCATAAACACCCTAAAAATCCTAAACAAATCCCAAAAAATCCCTAATAAGATAAAAATCCCATAAAACCATTAAAACCTAAATAAAAAAAATAAAAAAATAAAACACATAAATCCTCTAAAAATATAAAAAATTCTAAAAACCCTCCACATCCCTAGAAACCCAAAAAAACTATAAAAATCCTAAAAAAGTCCTAATGTCCCTAAAAACATAAAAAACCATAATCGCACTAAAAACAACAAGAAATAATTAAACCCTATAAAAATTTCAACCCCCAATAAAACCTAAAAATGATAAAAACGTTTAAAACTCTAAAAATTCCTAAAAACTCTCAAATCCCAAAAAACACTAAAAACCAATATAATTCTTAAAAAAGTCTTAAATATCTATAAAAATGTAAAAATCCAAAAAACCCTGAAAACCATAAAACCTAAAAACAATTTGAACCCCTAAAAACACCAGAACCCTAAAAGACACTAAATACACCAAACCCCACAAAATCATAAAAACCCCTAAAAACATTAAAACCCCCGAAATACCATAAAAACCCTAAAACCACTAAAAACCCTAAAAACCTCTTTAAAACCTTAAAAATGATAAAAAACTAAAAACATAAAACACAAAAAGACTAAAAAACTCTAAAAACTGAAGAAAAAAAACCTTAAAAACATAAAAATTCAGAAAAACTATAAAAACACAAAAAATCATAAAAATCATAAAAACCATAAAAATACCAATTTTTTTTTAAAAGACTTAAAAAGCATATAATAAATAATGAAACATTAAATCTTGGTTACAATTAAGACCCATAAAATATTAAAAACAATAAACCCCTAAAAACCCTATAATCCTAAAAACCCACAAAGTCCATAGAAACCCTAAAAGACCACAAAACCCCTAAAAATCCCTAAAAATATAAAAACCCAAAAACACCTAAAAAACCCTATAAGAACCCTAAATACCTAAAAACACTTAAAACCCCTAAAACCCTAAAAATACATAATATTCTAAAAACCCTAAAATAATAAAAATCCCTAAACACCATAAAAACCATAAAAACCCATTGAAACACTAAAAGTAATGAAAACTCTAAGAAAACCATTAAACACAAAAAACATTAAAAAATTCAAAAAACCTTAAAAACTAAAAATAGAGAGAAACCATAAATCCACAAAAATACCATAAAACCGTAAAGACCATAAAATATACTAAATCCCCTCAAAATTGACAAGAACCCTAAAAATACATAAAAATATAGAAATTACAAGAAGTCCCATAAAACATAAAAACCCATAAAACCCATGAAATACCCAAAAAAACATAAAAACCCTTAAAACCCCTAAAAACACAATAAATAAATAAAAGCCTAAAACCCCTCAAAATCCATAAAAACACCGAAAACTAAAAAAATCCTAAAAAATTCTTAAGAGTCTCTAAAAATGTAAAAAACCCTAAAACCCTTCAAAATCCATAAGAAACATTAAAAAACCTAAAGAACACTAAATACCAAAAACCCTAAACACCATAAAACACTTAAAACCTATAAAACCCCTAAAAAATTCTAAGCACCTAAAAAACCCATAAATATCCTAAAAAGAACTAAAAACAGTAAAATTATTCTAAACCCCTAAACACATTAAAAACCTCTAAAAATATTTAAGAAAACTAAAAAATAAAAAACCCATAAAACCAAAAAAATATCCTAAAACCCCTAATCACCTAAAAAACCAAAAAGCCCTCAAAATCTGAAAAAACCCTAAAATATAAAGAAATACTAAAAATCCCTAATAATCCATAAAAACATAAGAAACCCTAAAATCTATGTGAAACCCAAGAAAACATTTAAAACCTAAAAACACATAAAACCCTTAAAAATATTAAAACCATAAAAGACCATAAAAACCATATAAAGCCCTAAAACCCCTCAAAATCCCAAAAACTCTAAAAACCATAAAAATTCAAAATAAAAACCAAAACGAACACCTATAAAATAAAAAACCATAGAATCCATACAAACCCCTAAGATAAATTTTAAAATCTAAAACACTTAAAATTCATAAAAACATAAAAAACCTTTAAAAATAGAAAAACCCCATAAAAAGACCTTTAAACCCCCTGAAAAGCATAAAATCCCTAAAAACATTTAAAAATTAAAAAACCCATACAAACACTAAAACCACTTAAAAACCTTTAATCCCTTAAAAATGTCAAAAACCCAAAATAAATTAAAATCCATAAAAACTAAAAAATACCATAAAAACACAAAAACAAATAATAAACTTAAAAACTCACAAAATACATAAAAATTCCTAAAAGCCCATAAAAATTTGGAAAAATCCTAGATAATCCCTAAAAATGTAAAAACCTTAGAAACCCTCAAAAAACCCAATAAAACCTTAAAACCCTAACAACACATAAACCCAAAGAAACTAAAACTGCTAAAAAACATAAAACCCCTAACACCATCAAATCCATAAAACCCCAAAAGACAATAAATTTTTTAAAAATCCTTAAAAATTCCTAAAAAAAATTCATAAGAACTCATAACAATCCTAAGAAACCCTTAAAAACAAAAAAACAATCCAAACCCCTAAAAACCAAAAAAATAAAAAATAAAATAAACCCTAAAAATAACCTAAAGACCTTAAACCCCCTAAAATTGATGACACCCTAAAAAAAATATAATATAAACACCCATACAATCCAAAAAATAACAATAAAACACTAAAACCCTTTAAAACATAAAAAATGATAAAAACTCAAAATCCTCTAAAAAACACAAAAAATCCCCCAAAAACCCAAATAACTAAAAAACCCAATAAATAAAAAAATTCCATAAATGCCATAAAATTACCTAAAAATGTATAAAACCATAAAAACTAGAAGAGACATTCAAAAACATTAAAAAAAACACTTAAAACCACTAAAATAATAAAAAATGATAAAATTCCAAAAAAATATCCTAAAAATCATAAAACCTCTAAAACCCTCAAAATCCCTAAAAACACTAAAAACCATAAATATCCTTAAAAATCGCTAAAAATAAAAAAAAAATAAATAACATAAAACCTAGAAAACCCAAATAAAACGATAAAACTGAAAAACTATTAACATCCCTAAAAAACTAAAAATTCAAAAGACCCTAAAAATCCAAAAACCCTTAAAAACTATAAAATCACCTAAAAACATTTTAAAATATATATAAATGATAAATATACAAATAATCCACTAAATACTCAAAAAATACTTTAAACCCCGAAAAAAAATAAAAAACCCTAAAACCATAAAAATAAATAAAAAACCCTAAAACCCTAAAAAGAAAAAAATCCCTAAAAATGTAAAAAACCCAAAAAACTCTGAAAAAACTTATAAAAACCTTAAGAAACTAAAAACAAATAAAATTCCTAGAAACCTAAAAAATGGTAAAATTACAAAAATCTCTTAAAACCATAAAAATACCCAATATCCCTAAACAAAATAAAATTCATAAATAATCCCTAAAAATAAATTAAAAAATAAATAACCCTAAAACCTTGAAAACCCCTAAGAAAACCAAAAAAAACATAAAAACCCTTCAAACCCCTAAAAATGTTAAAAAAACATTAAAGCCCAAAAATATTAATAAAAAACATGTGAAACAAAAACACTATAAAACCCTAAAACCCCTTAAAATCCACCAAAACCCTAAAAACCATAAAATCCTAAAAAACCTTCTAAAAATCCCTAAAAGTTAAAAACAACCTAAAACCCCTATCAAAACCATAACAACCCAAAAAAAATTAAAACCACTAAAAAACACAAATATCCCTAAAACTCTAAAAAAACTAAAACAGCCTAAAAACACTAAAAACCTATAAATATCGTAAAAACTCTAAAATCACTAAACATTTTAAAAATCATGAAAACATTTAAAACCCATAATAAAACATTTAAAACCTAAAAACACATAAGACCCCTAAAAATATAAAAATGTTAAAAACCCCAAAAAACCCTAGACACCATAAAATAAATAAAAACCCTAAAACCTATAAAAACTCTAAAAACCACTAAAATCTCAAAAAAAAACCCTTTAACACTCTAAAAACCATAAAAATCTAAAAAAACTATAAAACCTATAAAATCTAAAAAAATGCCTAAAAAGACACAAAAACACATAAAACCATTAAAACCCCAATAATCTCTAACCCCTCAAAATACCAAAACTCAAAAAACTATTAAAATTATAAAAGATTTTAAAGTCCTTAAAAATGTAAAAAATCCAAAAAAACACGTAAAACACTAAGAAAACATTAAAAACATAAATAAAAATGAAATCCTTAAAAAACTTAAATTCCAAAAAAACACTAAAAAACCATAAAACCCTAAAAACATTAAAACCGATCAAAATCACTAAAACCCATAAAAACCATAAAAATCATCAAAATAATTGAAATTCCCTAAAACTGCATAAACCACTAAAAACCCTGAAAACCACTTAGAAGACCTTAAAACACTAAAAAAATTAAAACACCTAAAAATCAATAAAATGATAACATCCCTAAAACCCTAAAACTCTAAAGTACCCTAAAACCCAAATAAATCCCCTAAAAATATTAAAACCCTTAAATCCCATAGAAACCCTAAAAACCACAAAAAAAACTCGAAAAACCCTTTAAACCAAAAACGACTGTAAAAATGCCACAAAAGATTTAAAACCCTAAAAAACACAAATAACCCTAAAACCCCCAAAAAAACAAAAAAAAACCTAAAAACATAGACCCCCACCCAAAAAAACCCAAAAAATCTCTAAAAACCATAAAAATCATGAAATTGACCTAAATCCCTAGAAACTTAAAAATCTCTAAATACGCTGAAACCCAATAATAAAAAAAATGCTAAAAATCATAAATTCTCTAAAAACCCTAAAAACTATAAAACCCATAAGAATCCATAAAACCCAAAAACCATTAAAATTATAGGAAGGCCCGAGAAATCCATAAATTTTAAAAACCATAAATACCATGAAAAAACCCAAAGTAAGCATTAAAAACCTAAAAACACTTAAAACCCATAAAAAATCAAAAAATGCCAAAAACACCCAAAAACACTATAAACCCTCAAAATAAAAAAACACTAAAAACCCATAAAAATACTAAAAATACCTAAAAATACCTAAAAACCTAAGAACCTATAAAACATTGAAAACCACCTAATGAAACCATGAAACCCTAAAAAAACTAAAAATCCAAAAAACATAAAAATTGATAAAAAAACTAAAAACCCTTAAAACCCATAAAAACCATAAAAGAATAAAAATTATTAATACCACTAAAAACCTAAAAAATGATTAAAACCCAAAAATACCTTTAAACCCACTAAAATCATAGAACCCATAAAACCCCAAGAAAACCCTAAAAACCTATAAAAACCTAAATAACCACAAAAAATATAAAAACCCTTTAAATCCTTAAAAATGTTAAAAACTCTAAAAACTATAAAAACCCTAAAAATCTAAAAAAACCAAAAAACCTGAATAAATCTCATAGAAACACCTAAAACCCAAAAAATTCCTAAAACCCTAAAAATATTAAAAATCCTAAAAAAGACCTAACATCCCAAAAAAACATAACAAACCTCAAAACGCCTATGAAAACCCTATAACATAAAAACACTTAAATCCCCTAAAAACATAAAAGAACTAAAACCCTAAAAATCCGAAATAAAACCAAAAACCCAAAAAATCGTAAAAACCCAAAATAAAACATAAAAAACAATAAAATCATAAAAAATCAATAAAAACTCTAAAAACCATTTAATCCCCAAAAACATTAACAAAACTCTAAAAAACAAAAACAAAACACTAAAAAATCAAAAAATCATAAAACCTCAAAAAAACCTAAATAATCCCTAAAACACTAAAATTATTAATAATAATTAAAAATTCCTAAAAATTATTATAAATGAAACAACCCTAAAAACCTCCAAAACCCATAAGAATTCCTTAAAAAATAAATCCCTTAAAAACCATAAAAATGACAATAACTCTAAAAACCATAAAAACAATAAAAACCCAAAAACACCTCAAAATTCCCGAAAATGCTAAAATTCCATAAAAATATAATAAATCTAGAAATATAGAATAATATCTAAAACCATAAAAAACCCTAAGAAAACATTTAAAACCTAAAAACACCTAAAACACTAAAAAAACAATAAAAACCAGAAAAAACCCTAAAACCGCGAAATACCCCTAAAAACAACAAAACCCCTAAAAAAATCCCCAACAACAAATAAAAATACTAAAAATCACTAAAAACTATAAATATCCTTTTAAACCCCAAAAATGTTAAAAATATAAAAAACATTAAAACCATTAAAAACCTAAAATAATGTGAAAACCCCAAACCCCATAAAAATCCAAAAACCCCTATGAAAGCCTCAAAATCCCTAAAAACCCTAAAAACCAAAAAAATCATAAAAATAACTAAAATCCCAAAAATCATAAAAACAGTAAAAATCAAGAAAACCCTATAAAAACATTAAAAATATAAGAACACTTAAAACCCCTAAAAACATTAAGATGCTAAAAAACCAAAGAACCCTTTTAAACTCAAAATACGTTTAAAAACCCTAAAAGCATAAAAACCCATAAAACCCAAAAAACCACTAAAAATTATAACATCCTTTTAAATCCATAAAATGATAAAAACATCTAAAAAACCTTAAAAATCCTTAAAACTCAGAAATTTTTTAAAAAACCATAAAAAACCATAAATATCATTGAAACCCTCAAAATTCCATAAAACTCTAAAAACAATAAAAAATACTAAAAAACATTAATAATCCCTAAAAACATAAAAAATATAAAATTATTAAGAAACCCTTAAATAACTAAAATCAAAAAAAAACATTAAAAACCTAAAAAAATCAAAAAACCCTACAAAACAATAAAAACACTCAAATTCCCTAAAACCCCAAAAAATCATAAAAATCCTAAAAATCCCGAAAATCCCTAAAAATGAAAAAGCCCCTAAATCCCAGGAACACCCAAGATAACCTTAATAAACTAATGACACATAAAACCTCTAAAAACTGAAAAGATGAGTAAAAACCAAAAAGTCTGGAAAATCCCTAAAAACCCTAAAGACATTAAAACCCCATAAAAACTTTACAAAACCTAAATCACTAAAAAGAAGAAAACCCCACTAAAAAATCCAAAACCCCATTAAACTCATAAAATAATTAAAAACCACTAAAATAAACATAAAAATCATCTAAAACTCAAAAAATCCTATAAACCCAAAAAAATCCATAAAAACCATAAAAACAAAAATACCTGAAAAAGAGTCAAATTCCTAATAACCTTGAAAACCCATAAAAATCCAAAAACCCTAAAAATACCTAGAAATGTAAAAACCCACAAAAACATAACACCCCTATTAAGATCATAAAACCCTAAAACACTTAAAAAACCTAAAAACCAAAAAAATGCTATAAACCCTAAAAAACCATAAAACCCCCAAAAAACCGTAAAACACCTAAAACACATAAAACCAATTAAAACCTTAAAAACCCTAAAAAACAAAAAAACACTAAAAATATTTTAAACCCATAAAAATAGAAAAAACTCTAAAAACCCTTGAAAACACTAAATAACTAACAAATCCCTAAAAAACCAAAGAACCATAAGTACATTGAATCACATAAAATTACTAAAAAAGCTTAGAAATATAGAAAAAACTAAAAAACCCTAAAATACTAGAATAAACAAAGAAAACTATAAAAAAAAATAAAAACAATTGAAACCCATAAAAATATAAAAAATGATAAGTACTAGAAAAAAACTAAAACCCATCAAAATCCCTAAAAACCTAAAAAATATTAAAAAAATCAAAAATACCTAAATATATCCAATAAAATAAAACCCAAACAACACTAAATACCTAAAACCACTAAAAATCCTAAGAACACCTAAAAACCTTAAAAATCCAAAATATACTTAAAAAATAAAAACCCTAAACCCCCTAAAAATGTTCAAAAACACAAAAAAACCTTTAAACTATAAAAATATAAAAAAAAAGACTAAAAAACCCAAAAAAATCAAAAACAACCTAAAACCCCTAAATAACCCAAAAAATAGTAAAAACCCATAAAACTTCTAAAAACACTTATTTTCCCCCAAAACATAAAAAACCCTGCAACCCTTGAAAACCCATAAGAAAACCTTAATAACTTAAAAAAACTAATCCCCTGAAAAAACATAAAAATGGAAAAAAAACTCTAAAAACACCAGAAACCCACAAAAACCTCAAAATCCATAAAAACCTCATGATTAATTTAAAACCTAAAATTACCAAAAATTCCACAAAAATGTAAAAACCCTAACTGCCCATAAAAAACCTAAGAAAACTTTAAAAACCTAAAAAATAAAAAAAAATCTAAAAGTCATAAAATTTTAAAATGATCTAAAAATCCTAAACCACTAAAAACCATAAATTACCCTAAAAGACCATATAAATACTTAAAATCAATAGAACCCCCTAAAAACATTAAAACACAAAAAAACCTATAAAAACCCTAATAACTCAAAAAACACCCAGGCACCCAAAAAAAAGACACTAAAAATCCTAAAAACATCTAGAAACCCTGAAAATAGTAAAAATCCAAAAAAGACCAAAAATCCCTAAAAATATAAAAAACCATAATAACCATGAATAACAGTAAGAAAACCTTGAAACCCCAAAAAAATAATAACCCTTAAAGAACAAAAAATTATAAAAACCCTAAAGACCTAGAAATAAACAAAAACTTCTAAAAACAATCAAAACCCCTAAAACCCCAAAAAATTCATAGAAATCCTTAAAATGTAATAAAAATACAGAAAAAACTTAAAAACACATAAAAACCCTTAAAATGTCCAGGAGAACATAAAAACCCTAAAAACAATTAAACCCACTTAAAATCATAAAAAATTTAAAAACCCAAAATACCCTAAAAAGACCCTAAAAACCATAAAACCCCTTAATAAATATAAAAAACTCTAAAACTATAGAATACCATGAAAACCCATAAAAACCCTAAAAACCAACTAAAATCTATAAAAACCCTTTCAACCCCTCAAACTGTTTTAAAAAACCCCAATAAACCTTAAAATCCTAAAAAAATCAAAAAAAACCAAAACACCTAAAACCCCATAAAAACCATAAAAATTATCAGAATCCCAATAAACCCTAAAAACCAATAAAAAACGTAAAAATACCTAAATATCCCTCAAAATGTAAAGAAAACTAAAAACCATAAAAAATATTCAGAAAACCATAAAAACCTAAAAACTTTTAGAACCCCTAAAAACATAAAAAACCCTAAAACCACTAAAAAATCATAAAACCCCTGAAAACCCCAAAAACCATAAAACCCATAAAAACATTAAAACCCCATCAAAAATATAAAAAACATTAAAAATTAAAAAATGCATTAAAACCGATAAAAACATTAAAAAATAATAAAACATAAAAAAATTTAAAAAATACTCTAAGAACCCTAAAACCCCTAAGAACCATCAAATTCCATAAATCCCTAAAAAACATAAAAATCCTCAAATGACCTAAAAATCCCTAAAAATGTAAAAACCCATGAAAAATCATAAGAAACCCATAAAAAACAAAAATAATCATAAAACCCACAAAACCCTAAAAAATTCTAAAAAAAAATGCTAAAAATCCTTAAAAACTCAAATTTATTAAGACACAAAAACAAAAAGAAAATCCATTAAATCCTCTAAAATTGGTAAAAATGCAAAGAACTAGAAAAACCCTATAAAACTCAATGAAAACCATAAAAACCTAAAAACATATAAAACACCTAAAAACCATAAAACCCTGAAAAGACCCTAAAAACACTAAAACTCCTAAAAACCTAAAAACCATAAATTTCCCAAAAACCTAAATAACCCTAAAAACGCATAAAAATCATAAAAAAACTAAAAACTCTTTAAACCCCTAAAAATGTTAAAAAGCTCTAAAAACCTTTAAAACCCTAAAAAACCTCAAAAAGACCTAAAAACCCAAAAAATACATAAAACCCTAATAATAATAAAAATCACAAAATCCCCTCAAAATCCCTAAAACCCCTAAAAACAATAAAACAACTAAAAATCCCGAAAAACATAAAAACCCTAAAAAACCTTAAAACCCCCTAAAAACCTAAAAACCTAAAAAAATTAAAACCCCTAAAAAATATAAAAACACTAAAGACCCTATAAACCCTAAAAAATCCATAGAAACTCTAAAACCCAATAAAAAAAAATCAATAAAAATTACTGAAAACCCCCTTAAGAACACTCAAAGCCCATTTGAAAACCACAAAAACATAAAAATATCTAAAACACCTAAATCCCCCAAATAAATCTAAAACCCTAAAACTGTAAGAGATATCTAAAAAACCTAAAAATCCATAAGAATCCAAAAAATACTAAAAATCCACAAAAATTCCTTAAAATGATAAAAACCCTAAATTTTTTGAAAAACTGCTAAAACCATAAAAAACCTAAAAACAATTAATACCCCTAAAAATTTTGGAAATGCATAAAAATCTTAAAAACCAACTAAAAATTGAAAAAAAACATAAGACAAGTGAAATAGTTAATAAACACTAAAATCCATTAAAACCCCAAAAACTCAAAAAATAACTTAAAAAACATAAAAGTCATAAAAAGCCTAAAACCCCTAAAACCCTATAAACCCTCAACATCCCTAAAAACCCTAAAAATCATAAATCCTAAAAATATCCTAAAAATATTTAAAAAATTAAAAAATATAAAGACATATAAACCCCGAAGAAAACCTTTGAAACCAAAAACACTTAAAAATCATAAAAACCAAAAACTTCTAAAATCCATTAATACCCCTAAAAATGTAAAAAACTCTAAAAACCTTTATAATAAATAAATACACTAAAAAACCCAAAAAACCATAAAAAACTGTAAATTCAATAAATCATAAAAAACATTAAGTACCACGAAAATCCAAAATAAAACCACAAAAACTAGAAAAAACCAAAAACCAATAAAAATTGAAATATTTTGAAAGTTATAAAAACTATAAAATGACCCTAAAACCCCTAAAACCCCCCAAAACTATAAAAACCCATAAAAACATTTAACCTAAAAAATGATAATAACCCTAAAAACAAATAAAACACTAAAAAAAATTTAAACCAATAAAATGCTAAAATTCCATAAAAACCATAAAACACTTAAAACTATAAAAAAACTCCTAAAAACCCAACAAAAACCCATAAAACACATAAAAACCATAAAAAACCAAAATCCAAAAAACCCATAAAAGTCCAAAAAATACCTAAAAACCCAAAAAATGAAAAAACCCTTAAAACCCTAAGAAAACCTTAAAAAATAAAAAACATAAAAACTAAAAAACCCTAAAAAAGATAAAACAGCTAAAAACCTAAAATACATTAAAAACACTAAAACCCCTAAAAACACCAAAAAACCTAATACCATAAAATAATAAAAAATCCTTAAAAACAAAAAAAAACATAAAAAACACTAAAAACCCTCAACACATTAGAAAGCCATAAAACCTAAAAAACTAAAAACCCCCCAAAAAATAAAAAAAAACTATGAACCCTAAAAACCCAAAATAAATACACTAAAAATCATAAATAACCCTAAATTAGTAAAAACCCATAAAACCATAAAAACCCAAAAAATAAAAGAATCCTCTAAAAACCCTTTTGAACCCAAACAAAGTTGAATTGATCTAAATATCTTTAAAACCCCTAAAATATCAAAAAAATGTAAAAACCCAAAATATCCATAAAAACCAGAAAAAACACAAAACCATTAAAATCCCTAAAAACATAAAAGAAAAAAATATTAAAAACCCATTAAAATCCCTAAAATCGTAAAAAATTGTAAAACATAGAAAAAACATAAGAAACCCATAAAACCAAAAAAACATAAAATCAAAAAATAACTAAAAATGCTAAAACAATAAAATCCATAAAATCCCTAAAAACCATTTAAATCCCTAAAACCCTAAAAACCAAAAAAAATCCAAAAAATACATTAAATCCCTAAAAACCTAAGAAACCATAAAACCTTTAAAACTCCTAATAAAACCTTAAAAAACTAAAAAAAACGTAAAATCCCTAAAACCCCAAAAAAGACCCTAAAAACCCAAAATTTCCCAAAAAACAATAAATACCCCTAAAACATTAAAATACCCTTAAAATCTAGAAATAAACTAAAAACTATAAAAAAACTTTATACCCATAAGCCTCCTAAAGACCAATAAAACTATAAAAACCATTTAAAACCCCCCAAATGTTTACAAACTATAAAAAAACCCTAAAAAACATAAAAACTGAAAAAACCCTATAAGCCCAAAAAAATTATAGAAACCCTAAAATACCTAGAAATCTGTAAAAACCCTAAAAATGATAAAAATCATTATAAATCACCAAAATCCCAAAAAACAAAAAAAGAAAACCACAAAAATAATATTAAATCCTTAAAATCTAAAAATAGTTAAAACCCATAAAAACTTAAAAAACGCAAAAACCATAAAAACCATAAAAACCCAAAAAAATCCAAAAAACCCTCAAAATCCATTTGAACATAAAAGGGAATAAAAATAATAATAAACTGATAAAAACACTAAGATGTATAAAACCCTAAAATCCCTGTAATAACATTAGAAATCCTTTTAAAACTAAAAGCACATAAAACCCATAAAAACCTAAAAATATCAAAAACATGAAATAACATTGAAGACCCTAAAAACCCTAAAAACCCCTAAAAACCATAGAACCCCTAAAAATTTTAAAAACCATATATACCCATAAAAACCCTAAAACTCACTAAAAACTCTAAAAACCCTTTAAACACCAAATATCTTTAAAATACTCTAATAACATTTAAAATACTAAAAACTCAAAAAAAACCCTACAACCCGAAAAAACCAAAAACCCTGAAAACCTTAAAAACCCCAAAAATACCTAAAAACATAAAACCTTAAAACTTATTTAAAACCCCCTAAAATCCCTAAAAATGTAAAAACCCATATAACCCTTAAAAACCTCTATAAAAACCACAAAACATAAAAAACACTTCCCACACCTAAGAACCTCAAAATTGATGGAAACCCTAAAAATCCCTAAGGAACCTAATAACCCTAAAAACCTTACAAATCCCTAAAAACCATAAAACCCGTAAAATCTTAAAAACACCAAAAAAATCCTAAAAAACGAAACAAACCTAAAATCTTGAAAAACATGCAAAATATTAAAAACCTAAAAAACACTTAAAACCCATGAAAAATATAAAATTTCAATCACCCTAATTCCCCAAAAAGATCTTAAAAATGGTAAATACTCTAAAACACCT
Organism: Viscum album; assembly: GCA_963277665.1. Lineage (NCBI taxonomy): Eukaryota > Viridiplantae > Streptophyta > Magnoliopsida > Santalales > Viscaceae > Viscum > Viscum album. Next base: position 787,708,990 of record OY728164.1, read on the forward strand.
AAAAACCTAAAAACCCTAAAACCCATAAAAAACATAAAAACCCACTAAAAACTCTAAAACCCATTTAAACCCCTAAAAACATTAGGGAGCTATAAAAAAATAAAAAATAAAAATCTAAAAAACACAAAAAATCTAAAAACCCCTGAATACCAAAAAAACCTCAAGACACCTAAAAATCCCTAAAAATCCTAAAAACCCTAAGAATACTACAAAATCCCTAGAAAATAGAAAAAAAATTAAATTACACTAAACCCTAAAAATCCTTAATAAAATCTAAAAAACCTAGAAACACTTAAAATCCCTAAGAACTAAAAAATGTTAAAACCCCTAAAAACCAAAAAAACATTAAAACCCCTAAAAACCCTAAAAACCCTAAAAACCATTAAAATCCTTGATACCGTAAAAATAATGAAAAATTATTAAAAAATCCCTAAAAATATAGAAACCCTAAAAACCTTAAAAACCCTTAAGAAAACCTTAAAACCCAAAAAACACTTAAACCCCTTAAAATCCAAAAAAAATGATAAGACCCCAAGAAAACCCTAAAATAAATAAAACTCTAAAATCCCTAGAAACCCTAAAAACCCATAAAAATCATAAAACCCCCTAAATATCCCTAAAAAATTAAAAACCCCTAAAAATACATAGAAACCATAAGATAACCTTGAAACCCTAAAAGAATTTGAAACCCATAGAAAACCTAAAAACACTAAAAACCTTATGAACAATAAAACAAACTTAAGACCCTAAAACCCCTAAATACCCTTAAAAACCCATAAAACCCTAAAACCACTAAATATGTCAATAATCCATTAAACTATTAAAAAAAGAAAAAAATCACTAAAAACCTTAAAAATCCAAAAAAACCGAAAAACCCTAAATCTCAAAAAAAGACTCTAAATACAGGAAAAATCCTTAAAAACCCTAATAGACTAAAAATCTCTAAAGCCCCTAAAAATCAATAAAATTCCTAAAAATTCCTCAAAATTCCCTAAAAACGTAAAAAACAGAAAAAGTGAACACCCGTAAGAAAACCTAAAAAATAAAAAAACACATAAAACCCCTAAAAACCTTAAAAATACTAAAAACCCTAAAATTACTAAAAACCAAAATTCCCATAACAACCCTTAAAATCATAAAAAACCCTAAAAATCATAAAAATCATAAAAATCCCTAAAAATCCTTAAAAAGGTAAAAAAACCCTAAACACACTTAAAACCCCTAAGAATACCATAAAACCCAAAAAAACTAAAAATGTCTAAAAATGATAAAAAAAATTGATAAACCCCCTTAAAAATATAAGAATACCCTAAAACCATAAAAACCATAAAACCTTAAACCTTTAGAACACTAAAACCACTAAAACTCTAAAGATTCTTTAATCCCATAAAATGATAAAAAACCCTTAAAACCAAAAAATCCAAAAAAAAATCAAAAAAATCCTAAAGAAATTATTTTAAAAGCCTAAAAATCTAAACATCCCTAAAAATACATAAAAAAAATTTAAAAACCTTGAAAATCATATAAAAAACCCTAAAAATCACTAAAAATGTAAAAACCCTAAAACCCTAAAATCGCTAAGAAAACATTAAAAGCCTAAAAACACATAAAACCCCTAAAATGTTAAAATTGTTAACCAACAAAAACACCTTAAATCCATAGAATAACTAAAACCCTCAAAATACCTAAAACCCCTGAATAACATAAATATGTTAAAAAACCAAAAAATATCTAAAATGTAAAAACCCTAAAAACCCATAAGAAAACCTTAAAAGACTAAAAAAACTTAAAAAATAAAAAATGAGAAACTTTAAAAAACTTTAAACCACCCTTTTTTCTCTTTGAACGTGTGTTCTGGTTACGAATTACTATTTTTGAATGGTTTCCAATAGATTTTTTATGGAATTGGAAACACCCAATAGTTCTATATCCAAAGGGGCCTATTTTCTAAAGGTAGGAAATCATTAGGATTACTGACCTACAATAATTAAGTACTCGAATTGGTCAAGAGGATGGGAGTTTGGGCTCATCACACCCTTTTGGGGGGAATTATTTCCTACTCCAAGACTCTCTTATAGATTTAAGATAGGTTTTTGAGTCCTTCATTAATTCCCAAGTATGATACAAGTTATCCCAATATTAGAAATCAATTATTATCATATGTGTAATTCCAAATAATTCATATTTATTCTAGGTTCTACATTAATGGAGATATCTATGTGTATCTGAGGTTCTCCATTGATAGTATCTTCTTATATACTACTTAGAGATTCTTTGTTTGGTTCCACAGAAATTCTCAGTTTTAAGCTACTTAGTGGGGAACTCTATAGTTAATGGTCATCTAGGTAGATTAATTTCACTATGTAATTTATCATCATCCAGTGATATAGATGTTCACTCTAGATTTTATGGTCATCCTGGTCGACAAATGTTAATCTAGAGTTTTTCATCATCTAGGGAGACGAAAGATTTTTTGATGTTGGGATCGAACCCATAAACGGGTTACCTATGTATCCCCATGAAAGGAATTAGAACCCATGTAGTTTGGTGTCACTTAATGAACACATCATACCTTTTAATTCCATGTTATGAGGACCTAACTATATAGTTTAACGTTATGTGGAAGGGAAATCTAGGTGGAAGATTCCTAGTCAAATGTTGGTGTGGGAATCATATCAAAACAGGCCAAGGAACTTGGAAGGGATATGAGTTTCCCTGTTAAATTAAACCCTACTGAAAATGTGGCCCATTGAGAATATTGTTAATTTGGAGTGTTGGGTTTGAACCTCAAGGGGGATTCCTATGTATCCCATTTATATGGGAATCAAAGCCCACATATTTTGATCAATCTTGCAGGGGATTATGGTCATTTGAGAGAAATAAATTTGAGCTCACTCTTGAAGATGATGACCTTATAACAGAGTCCATGAGAGATTTCTAAACTCACAAAGGTTTATAAGGGATTAATTAGGGTCTTTATTCTAAGGAGTATGCCTGGATTAAGGGAATTATGGATGGATTCCTAAGTAGGATTTATAATGAGCACTGGCCCCAGGTGAAGGATTCCTATGTATACCAGTTATGGTGGGAACCAGAGTTCTCTTAGTTCATTCATTATGGTGGATTGTGTGGGTGTTGTGATTAATAGAAACTTATAACCCCATGTGAGTTATTCTCGGTGTGATAAATATGTGGATGTGAAATATTTAAAAAACCTCATACACTTCTCCTCCTACATTGGTGGAAGAGACTTGGACTACAGTGGAAGAGGTTGTGGCTACGGTAGAAGAGGTCATGGCTACAGTGCTTCCCTCTCATTAAATTAAAATAAACATGTGTCCAATGTAAGGAAGGAGTTATGGTGAGGGATGTAGAGAGGAGAAATAATGCAACCTCATACATGAAATTCTGGAGGCTTAACTTAGTAGGAGTGCCTGATGATTGGTCCCAAGGGAGAAGGGATACTTTTCCTTTCTCAAAGGGAAAAGCATGTGTGATCCTTATCCTCCCTACCAGGGACTAGAGGCTCCAGATCATAGGGATGATAAGGGTTGGACATACTCTTATCCGTATAATTAGATATTGGGAACTCCTTAATGATATCCTTGAGTTAAGGGTCCACATGATCATAGATATACAAACATATAGACATCTTGAGGATCCTGACCACTTTATAAGACAAATATGGGAAACCACTAATCGTAGAAATACAATACCAAATGGGAGACATGATGATGTTCCTTTCCAAAATTATTGATAAATCATGAGGTCTTGGGGGAGGTTTTAACTGCATCCCTTTTAGACAAGGAGGACAAGGAATGAGAGGCCCCACAATGAGTGTATTTGAAAAGGTCTTAAAAATTTATCCACATAGGTCACGAGCACAGGTGTTTGGTGTAGGTGCACCGTGTATGTGTACATAATAGGTGTTCCATGCATGTCCTAATAGGAACTGAAAGTGCTCGGAATAAGGTGACAGGGGCTGTGTGGGCTAGATATTCCTTGTGAAATGGACCACTAGGGGGACAACACTAGGGTAAGTACTTATCCAAACAACCATGCGGTTTCCTCTAGTGCCCTTGAAAGAGTCTCTCGAAGGTCCCTGATAAGGGAGAAAAATCTCATGCATGTTATTTCTTCTTATAGAAGAAGTATCTTCAAACATGTGTTTTTTAAGGACTTAGAGGTCCTTGATATTTCTTACCCCCTTTTAATTCTCTATTCTCTCATGTTTTAGATAACTGCATGAGAAATCTGGGGAATCCTAGTGAAGGTGTTGTGCAATGAGATCTATGAGGTTTCTTCCAAGTTTTTCTAATTGTTCAAATGAGGAGCCAAAGGGTCCTATTTATAAGAAACCAAGGACCTATGCATAGGTCCTTGGTACAGGTCCTTAGCACTGCTCCTCGACAATGGTCCTCAGTATAGGTCATAGTAATACCTTTATAAAATTTATCTATCTTTTTAGGGCTATAAATTTTGATATATATGTATGTTCATGCTCTAAGACAAGTCAAATAGAATCTCTACAAGAGATAAAGACTTTTATATATGTAGAATAAACCAAATATTATTGGAAGAAACTCTAAAATTCAATTTAATACAAAGAAACCTTGTTGAAAATGCATATCCTACTTCTAGAGTGGTGTTCTTTCCAATTATTCCTCATTGTAGATTAGTCTTTTGGGATATTGAAATCTAACCTACATCTTCATTTGGAATGGAGACACATCTCTACTCGAACATACAATTTTTTGTGTATGTGAAGGTCACATCATGAATTTTGTGGTAAAGTGCATGAAATTCATTTCATGGTGTCAACAAAATCCCCCCAATTGTTAGATTCATTCGGAATGAAAATAATCTAGTTTTGAGGTAATTCTTGGTCACTTTGACGCTTTCCAAAATCATTTTTCGGGTTTTGGAGCTAAGTTAACTTTTGAAGGATGGTCTATTTTTTTCATAATCCCTGGGGCTTAGAGAGTATAGTTTGACTATTTTTAGGGTCATATAAAAAACCCTACAAACATTGAGTCTTTTGACTTTTTATTACTTGATATTCCTTAAACCATAAAGAATGTAGGTATATCGAGCTGAGACTCTACATTTTTCTAGAGTGACTAATGTGAGTTTTCAATCGGGAAATTATTGTTTCTCTTTTTGTGGGATGTTTAATGTCATCCATGTTAGACATAAAGGGATAGTGTTTCAGGTCGAACAGCTTTGACAATGAAATTTCAAATTATAACACAAACTAATCTTGATGGCTAGGAATGTTCCGATATTCATTAGATACTTCCAAGGGGAATCATAAGAAAATTTTTTGATTTCAAAATCCAAATATGGTTTTCAATAATATAGAAGGTCTCCCTTGAGAACGATGTTACCATTGGTTGAAAAATCTTCTATAAGGGTTGTTTCATGAAAAGCCAACTAAGGCACATACTGCATAGTGAAGTTGTTGTATCCTTATGCTAACATACCCGTTATCTGAGGAAATTATGAATGAAAAAAAGGGGTGTGTAAAACATAGTCATGTAAAGGAGTTCCCAAGATTTCTAACATTCTATTACTAATAGAAAATGGTGTTTAATATTTGGATGTCTCAAGACCATAGTGGGTGGCTATTCCAAGGAAAGGTGTCTGAGAATAATGGGGTCATCTATGCTGATATAGTCCATGAATGGGGAAACAAATCCGACCTGAATTTGGTGTATGAAGGAGGGAATATGTTGTTTAATAACCAATTTCATGTGGAGAAGTTACTTTTCCAACAAAGAATGATGCTTCTGTGCAGTTCAATGTTATGCAACAATAACATTAAGGGATTTTGGATAATATTCTATTTAGATTAAAGTAATTCAACAAGGAAATTTGGGGGGTTATGCATTTTAATGTTATGTAGAAATTATATTAAGGGGTTATGCAGTTTAAATTCATGTAGTAAAGACATTATTCCATGTAGTTTAAAGTCGCAGAGTAAAAAAATTAAAGGATTTGATTTAAGGTCTTTAGCTTTGACCAAAGATTTAATGGTTTTCCAATTCTAGGTTTTTTTATAGAAATTTGATACCATATTCAGATATGGAAAGGGTGAATTGTAAAATGTGATTTGGTGATTTTTAAATCTAAAGAATGATATGGGAAAGGGATAATGGAATTTAGAGGATGTATCCAACAATAATGAAGTTACCACTATTTGAAAAACCCTTTACGGGGGCTATATTATGTAGGTCCAACTAGGGAATGTATTGTATAGAAAAATAGTAGCATCCTTATACTGAGAGGCTCTTTATGTAGAAGAAGAATACGCAAGAAAAACTAGGGAATGTTCTCCATACTCATGTAAAGGATCTCTCAAGAATTATGAAATTCTATTCTCTAAAAGACAATGAATGTTTATGGATATTCAGAATTCCTTAAAAAAATTGGTTTTATGGAGAAAAGTACCGAAATATAGAAGGGATATTTCAAGTCATGATTTTCAAAAAATTAGTGGAATATGCTCTCTATTATGGTCTTCCCCAAATGTAGGAAGGATGGTTCTTATAGTTTTAGGCCATATGATTAGAACAATAATATTATGAAAATAATAAAGGATATATGGTAGAATGGATGAAGGTCATTATGATATGATGTGAACACATGGAATGGGAAAATTTAAACCACCGTCTTAGTGGCTTTCAGGTCGAGAGAAATAATACAAGACACATTAAAAAATTATAACCTCTTTAAGTTGCACGTTTATGCATACTGTCATTAAATCTTAAAGGGACCAAAGAGTCTTCTCCCAATAATGAAGTTACCACTATTTGAAAAATCCATTATGAGGGTTGTATTATGTATGGCCAACTAGGGCTTGTGTTGTATAAGAAAATAATGGAATCCTTTGGTTGAAAGCCCTATTATGTAAGAGAATTTTATGGAAGGCCAATTGGGTCACGTACTGCATAGTCAGGAGAAATATCTCTCAGTTTTTAGAAATTATACCACTATAAACCAAAAAAATATCATGGGGATCTAAATGTATATCAATATTTTGAGTATGATGTGTGAAAGGGCAGTTTTTCAATGCATAAAAGAAGTATTTGGACCGATACTGGCCATGAGTTTGGAGTCCCTTATATAGTTCTGGCTCATATATATGAAAGAGACATCTGTTGTTTCCTTGATGGGTTTTATGAGGGGTGGGCCCAAAATAAAATATCATGTATAGATTACGATCATAAGCATTAGAGGGGGAGATTTCATTTATCATGTCGTTAGGACTAGGATATAAGGGCTATTTTTCTCTACGTACTCAAATGGGATGAGAATGAAGCCATACATAGTTCTCTAAATACTGTGAATATTAATGTCACATAGTTAGGATAGTGATTTACCTGATGTAAAGAAAAAGGATGGATCCGTGAATTTTTATGTCATGCAGTAAATAAATTAGCCATACTGTTTAAGGTCTTGCGATAAGGGCTCAGGTGTCTTGACATGAAATGTCAAAAGACAATGTGGCTGAACTATGGAATAGGGTCCAACCATCACCACGTATCTTTTTAGAGTAAGAATAAAGTTTCACATAGTTCTAATAGATATATGTTCATGTGTAAGTTCATAACTCGTATTGCAATTTCTCATTTAGATCTAAATCATAGATGGGATAGTAGAGGTTTATTTATGTTGCAATGTGGCTGGTCCTAAGATTGAAAATCTAGACGTCCCTACGTATCTCACAGGGGTGATAATCAAGTCACACATAGTTCTTGAATGAGGTTCCATATAGTTTATCACCATGTGGTGAGGACATATATTGTACCTTTTAAGGTCTTACAACTAGGACCATTGATAAGCTCAATAGGAATTGAGACACCTTATTAATGCATAGAAGCTCTTTACCTAATTCTTAAGACCACATGAACTATGTTCAATGTGAGAAACATGGAGCGAGAAATTCTTCTCGTTCAACTCAATGGTAAAAAAAGTAAAGTATATGGGTATGATGATTAAGTTGGGGATGAGCCATGGTAGAGGGCTTGGGCGTCACTACATATCTTGCTAGAGAATGAATCCATCCACACATATTTCTTGAAATTATTCCCCGTATCATTCATGTTTTGAGATGTGGAAGAGGGATTTAATTATAATTTTCAGGTTGATGGTTGGGCCAAAAGTAGGATGTCTAGAAATCACCATGTATCTCATTGTAATAAGAATCAAATCACAAGTCCTGGAAGATATCACTATATAGATTTGACTCATACATGGGGAAAAGAAAGGGGGTGTTTGCTTCCAAAATTGTGGTTTGCACAGGGATTGGAGATCTGGGAATCACAATGTATCTCATTGGGATGATAATCAAGTCACACGTAGTTATTGGAATCTTCCATGTGCATGTTTGATTCATACACAAAGGAAAGGGGGGTCTTATTTTATTTTTGGATGGACTCAAGATAGAAGAACTGGGTGTCACTACTTATCTCATTGGAATGAGAACCAAGAAATACATTGTTCTTGGAGAAATATTCCCTATGCAGATTTGAGTCATGCACATATGGAGTAAATGAGATTTTTTTATCATGAATGGACCCAATATTGGTGATTTAGGCTTCACTATATATCTCATTAGGATTATAATCAAGTTATACATAGTTCTTGAAGATGATTCCCCACACCAACTCGATTTTGATGTGCAGAAGGGGTTTTTTTAGTCTTGGTCAGCCCAATATTGGAGATCCAAACATCTCTATGTATCTCATTGGAATAAAAATCAATCCATACATAGTTCTTTCTGTGTATTTTATCATCATATGACTAGGATGTCAGTGATCTAAATGAATGAAACATTGTGGTTGGGATAGGGGATAAGACCCACGCGTCACTATGTATCTTGATAGGGGAAATAATCAAGCCACACATAGTTCTCGAAAAGGGGTCCGTATGCATATTTGATTCAAACATAGGGATAAATGGGGTTCAAGTGACACTAGGGAGTCGAAATTATGTGATTAAGTCTTATGCATGAATGTTTCTGTTCATTTAAAGGACCACAAGGAATAGTAACTTGTGTAATCTTGGGAGATTTATTAACGTCAAATGAATAATACATTAACTATATAGTTTAATGTCATGTGGTGAAGAAAATGGTGTTTTTTAGTTTCAGGTCATGCGACTAGGACCTCATATCATTCATTTTAGCATCTTGATACGATGATAAAGATGATATGTAGTTTAACATCATAGAACATGAACATATATGGTGATGTACAGTTTAACTCCATGGAGCTATGATGTTGGTTATTATGCAATTTAACGTCATGAAACTAGGATATAATATTTGCGATTACACAAAGTATTTATTCAGGAACTTTGCATTGGTTGGAGTTATAGTGATTTCTCAATCCATTGAGATTGATGAATAATCTCCATTAGAGTAGAACTTATATATAGATTATGGTCCTTCCCACCTTGGGTTATGTTCTTAGGCTTATTTCCTAGTATCATTGGAGTCCTAAGGACCAATACCAATTCTACCTGTAGGAATGAATAGAGGCAAACATTCTTGTTGAAAGCCTATTCTGTTTAGATCTAATAGACTTTCATGTGATATAAGTTATGAAATATATATTTTTTCCAATCACTCTATCTCATCTAGTCGCTTCTGATACTACTCATCCGTAGATAACTGATCACAAACAGTAAGTTAGTGTGAAGGTAGTTGAACTTCAATGGGAAAGACTTCTTTTGTTCTATATACCAATGAGTATGGATTTGACTGTGTTGCATTATGGGTTGTATTTCGGTAATCCCATAAGGAATTCAAGAGTTTACATGGGTAATTATTTTTATCTTTATCAACCATCTTCTAGAGTATATTTGAAATCGTTTTTGTTTAAATCTTTTATCTTTCCATCGACTACTGCATGATTGAGAGATGAATGGACGAATTTGATATTGTGCTTATTCTAAAGATTATTTAGTTTAATAGAATAGAAATTGATGTCATTTTACATCAATATGGTTTTAGGGGCACCAAATATTGTAATGATATTATATTTGAAAAAGATAACAATTATTTTGGCCCCAAATTCATTAAGAGGTATTACCTCAAACCATTAGGAGAAGAAAATGGTGGTAGTAAGGATATACATGACCTACTTGGCCATAAAAAATGACAAGGTCCATCTATATCCATTCCCTATATAGAAAATGTTCAAGAGTATGTAGCTATATGTAGAAACTCTGGGGGTTGATGAATGAAGATGTCATGAACATGGATGGGGTGAAACTTCTTAGTGAAATCTATGCAATACTACACCATCGAATTCCAGAAGTATCCAAATCATTGTATTTGGTCAAAAATTCTATGCCCATACTGGTGGTCACCACAGGATTCTACATGTACTTCTTTCATGATAGTCGTTGTCTCTTCTCTATCAATACATCTGAAGAAGATTTCGTCAATGCCTTGTTTTTAGAGGATCTTCTGGTGGTCCAAGCTATCAATAAGAGTTAAATTGATCACTCATCACTAGACTTGCTCTTTTCCATCTCTATATGGTGGAACAAATCTATTTTTGTGATATTCCATTATGGGTGTCATCCCTCTCGTGGTATAACCATATGGATCAGAAATGGGGTTGATTTCATTGATTTACTCTATTCTGAATTGAAAAAAAATGTGAAACCACATGACAATTAGCAATACTAATGATTGTCTTGTCCTTATTTGAATCTTCTAGGGATATGGATGTATATTCTGTTGCATTATCTTGATCATTTTGAGATTTAGATACATAAGAAAATATAGTATTTTAGGGAAACTCTGCCATTAACCCTCATACATAATCACACAGGGGGATTAGTTCTTCTTTTCAGGTGGTGTAATACCCCTTGATCTTTTTCATTGCTAATTCTAAATCCCACTTTACTTCTATGTGATTCACTAGTACATGGAGTGCCAATTCCAAACCTGTAATTATAGCATGATATTTCACCTCATTATTGGCACCACCTTATGACAATAGAAAAGAATATGGAAACACTACTTTTTGGGGGGTGATAAGTACAATTTCTAACCTAAACTTATTGATTTTAGGATCTTATATTCCCTTACCCATTGTACTTATAAAAGCACCATAAAAATTCATAGGATAGTTCAGTATTAAATGAGGTTTCTTTAGTAGATTGGTGTCTAATAAGGAATTATTCCAAGGATTGGTCGTTCATTGATTTCTGAGGAACAACATATATATCAAAAAATTATGTAATAACTACTCATCATTCCATACATCCTATCAATGTAGAAATATTGAGGATAAATTTGATCATGTTATTGTGAGAGACCAAGTAGACCTCATGATTCAGCAGGTAGTTCCTCAGTATATGAACTACAAATATTAATGTTAGGCAGATCTTCTCAATATCTGAATATCGAGTCTCTACATAGATAATGGTTTAACTAATATATTAAAGGAAGTTTTTATTCCCAAAATCATTTTTTTCACAAGGAAGTTTCCTCTTGATCACTCCAAGGCTATCACACAAATATTGAGTGGTTATCCTTCAATAGGTGGCAACAATACCAGTAAACTAAATATGTTTTTCTTGAGGGTATCAAATTATTCTAGGAAATCATTAGTCTATTGATATGTGACCCCCTTTTTATCAATTTGGTAAAGGGAAAATACTTGACTTCCATATTGGATATGAAGCGATAGATGTAGGCCATGTGTCCTTGAATTCCTATAAACTCTTTCATGTTTCGAGGAGGTGACATACCAATGATATATTTAGTCTTCTTGGGATAGACTTTGATGCCATGATGGCGTACAAAAAAACCAAGAAATTTTCCTAAGGTTATCCCAAAAGCACATTTTAAGTGGTTCATCTTATGATTATGCTATTGAAGCTTGCTGAATATGGTCTCCTCTTCAGTCGAGTGATCAAATTTTTTTCTGGATTTGACCAGTTGATCATCAACATATCATTCAATAAATTTTCCTAAGAAGCGTTTGAATATGTGGTGTATTTCATGTTGATATGTCGCACCATCATTCTTCAAGAAAAAGGGCATTACCAGATAGAAAAATATGCCTTGAGTGTCTATGAAGGTTTTATATTATTCATCTTCTAGGGCCATATGAATTTGGTTTTAACCAGAGTATCCATCCATGAAAAATAGATCTTGTTAGCTAGCTGTTGCATTAATCAAGAGTTATGTGATTAGAACTAGAAAGTCATATTTAGGACAATGCTGGTTGATATCTTTGAAATCAATGAAAAATATGATTTTACTATTCTTCTTTTTTACCAAGAATATATTGACTAACCACTTTGGATATTTCACCTCTCTGATGAAGTCATCTTTGATAAGCCTATGGAATTCAACCTCAATTTTGGGGGCATGATTTGAGTGCATTCTTCTTGATGCCTACTTATATCCCTAATGATCTTATGGAAAACCCAAATGATGGGTGGCCACCATAGGGTCAAGTCCTAGAATTTCCGTATAACTCCAAGAAAACATATCCTAGTTTTTCTTTATAAGGGAAGTATATACATCATTCTCTTTAAAAGTCATGGCCTCACAAATCAGAGTGAGGTGTAGATCTTCCTCTGTACTTAGATTTATTTAGCTATGTTTATCCACATTGGTGGAGGCACCTTCCTCAAATGCTATAGGGGAATCTCTTAGGTCTTCCTATTCTTCCTATTCATCAGGTGTTTCTTATTCTACGTCTTATAAGAGGGTAGGTGATGAAGACAAATTTTTAGAGCTAAGCGAGGAGTTGATATTTGGACATCCTGAAGTGGAGGAAACCATCTTTGGACAAACTGATGATGAAGGGTATTTTTAAATATCTAAAGGTAAAATAATGGGTTTGTAATCCATATCCCTATCATTTTCCATGATTATGACAAATTCTTCTATCCAAGACGATGAAGTAGATATATTTTGAGGCTCAGTGGATGGAAGAAAGATATTTTCATTTAGGATTTCATCACTACTTGGTGTGTAAATGATTTCTACTTTGTTTTTAGGAAAAATTTCCACAACTAAAATTAGGGGAGCCAGTAAATGAGTGCATGGATTTGGGGAAACCCTTTCAATTGGATGAATAGGTGACACATAATCTACAGTGGGATGCTTTATTGGGTTAATTGGGATCTATTCTAGACTATTCGGAGCATTAATTCTAGTAACATAATTCACCATGGATTATTTTACCTTTGTGAAATATAACTTTGCATCAATGTACTGAGATTCACAAGTTTAGGACAAGGCCTTATCACCATGCCATGTCCCGATTTGAAAATTGATACAATATTTTATACATTGGTGGTACGATGAAGGAATTACTATATTCTGATGTAGCCATGGTCTCCCCAACATAATGTTGAAAGTTGTGTCCTACTAGAAAACCATGAACTCTGAATCAAATACGAGACCCCCAAATTGAGTTCTAAATATAATATCACCAAGAGGTTCTTGATATTTTTTTTCTTCAAAACCATGAAACATCAAATTGGAGGGAGACATGTGGGATTCAATGAGGTCCAATCGTTAAGTGTATGGATGGGAATGAGATTCACACTTGAACCATTATCAATTATGGTCATCATATATGAGTATATTTGATCTTTCCGGATAGATACAAGGGTTTTATGTGTCTATGTATGACAACGTCCTCATATTGGTCAATGAAATATATGACCACATGGTATTTATTCAGATAATTATCTATATGGTAAACCTCTATGGAAGAAACCTCGACTTCAAAATTTTGAGGGTTTTAAAAAGGCTCAGTGAGTGCTTCTTGAAGATTATTTAATAGACTCAGGGCATCCAGGACCGATTACAAGGCTGGTACTTGGCCAATTACATCAACACATCATACTTTTGATCTAAAGGTCTACATTTTCAAATATAGAGATTACATTATGTTGGTTATTTAGAAGCTGATACTTCTAATGTGGATGGACCATTTGTCGGGGTATAATCTAGAAATAATTTTTATCTTGGGGAATTAGGTTTTCTAGGTCAACCCAATCACTGAGAAGGTGGTGGTATAGCCTCTAATAGGTCTTCCAAGATGATAATGTCAGGGAAGACCATGTCATGGGTGGGATACTTCCCTTGTTCTTGCTGAGCCTGCTAAAGGGATATCTATGATTTTTAGTAGCGTAGATAGTTATAGTAGGGGTGTAATTAAAGTAGAAACTTCAATCATAACCATGTCTTCCCCTGTATCCATGACCTTGATGACCTCTTCCCCAAGTTCCATAATCAATTGGGGGGAACTCAGGTTCATAATCTGAATAATCATTTGTGTAAGGATCCATTAAGTGAATAATGTTAATGGAATTGAAGATAAACTCCACATCTGATAAATATTCTTCCTAACAAGTTGATTCTTGTTGTCCTATTTGATGGGGTGGTGCCTGTTCATTTGAGAAAATTCGCATGAAATCCTATAAGGTCAAGGACATCTTTGTACTTGACACAATCTCTTCTTATTATTATTTACCCTTATTCTTACAGAAATGTTTCTTCTTTGAGGATTTTCCTTCAGTGGACTTGGATTTTGATGAAGATGAATTTTCTATAATGGATGTGGCTTGAGACGTAGTCTATTGTTTCAACTCATTTTGTAGAACAACAAGAGTTTAGTTGATTGTTTTCCAGATAATTCAATCATATAATTTCTGATAATTTTTAATTTTGACTTCCCACCACTTGCCTTCTTCCTCTAAGTCAGTAGTAGTAACACATGCTATATGGGATGATGAATTTTTTAGTTTCACTTACCCATAGTCCACTATATTTTGTAGGAGGTCCTAAAAATAGAACCCTCCTCAATGGGATGCCCCAAAATTTGGTGGAAGGGGAAATAGTTTGTAAGGTCCTCATCTCCTTCTTTGTTAGGTTTCTTTGTCCTTGTAAACTAAAATATTTTTTTTTAAAGATGATATGAACTAGTTGGGGACTTGGTCATCTAAAAAATAGTAGACCATTTTTTTAACTCCTCAAACTATGTCCATATTTGATCTTCTTGATCATCTTGATGAGGAGGTAATTACTTATAATGCTAAAGAGGTGGATCCCTATTGTATGATAAAGGCAATGAAGTAGGAGTGGGTATAAGGTAATGCTTAAGTGTAACTATAGAAACCTCTAATTTTGTTGCTCTTATTCTTGGAGATGATGGGATTACTCATGATTTGGATTTAGTATATGTTATAGAGTTGTCCACTAGTTGAGAAATCGAATCAAAATCCCTAAACCCTCCTTTTTATTTCATAGGGATTAATGGTTTGAGAAACTCATCTTGGATATTTTATACAAAAATGGGAAACAACTCTTCTGGATGGATTAGTATATTTAAGGAGTATGATAATCATTTCCACCATGCAATGAAATCTGAAACTCTTTCATTCTCCCTTTGCTTGCATTTTGTGAGATCTAAGACATTTTTCTTCTACAGCATTGAGCTGAAATAGAAATGGAACTATTGACTAAGATCTTCCCATCCAATGATCGACTGAGACTGCAAACTCTTATACCATACAGAGGCTATCCCCTACAATTATTGTATAAATTATCTGATTTTCACTACATCCTATTGATATGGCATCACCGTTATGGGATCATAGTGAGAGACAAAATGTTTCAAGTGCTGCTCCAGATCTCCTAATCCATTGATGATTGGAAATGTAAGATTCCCAAAATTTGGTGGAGGAGGAGTTAGATCTACCCATTCCAAATAAGCCTTCTTTTATGGTTGAACCGAAGTGCACCTTCCTTAAATAAATTTTAATCTATTTTTTAACAACTCAATTGATTTCATAAGAATTTGAGGAATATTTGGATGAGAAGGAACCTAAGCAGGTGTAGCTACTGTATCCTGAACTGGTAAGACCACTAGTGGTGGTGATATTGGTATTTTTCTTTGATACCTATGGGGAAAGGCTTATAAGGATGTACCTGACCCTGCTCTAGTTGTACTTGAAATGCCAGTAATTCATTATCTACACTAGTAGTTGTAAAAAAACCCTCTTTGTTGAGGTGCTTCTACTATAAGTTAATGTTGTGGATCTTCTTGTGGAGCATATCTAGCAGGAGTCCTTCCTCGGAGTAAATCTATATTGAGTCTTCTCAAATCCTCCATGTCCTCCACATTTTGAGAAAAACGTTCCTCATATGAAATGGATTGAATTTATGTGATGGAAAGGTGATACAGGGTTTGACCTATACCTTTTCCCTTATTAGGTGAATTTCAAAGAGGTAGAAGTTGATTATTTGGTGGGATACCTAAATTTTATTAAGCCTCTGATTTTAGGTATGAACACCTCATTAATTTGATTGGTTGTGTAATGCATTATGAACACAAACTTCATCCTCTAACTCCCATGAGATGGATTCATTTTCTAGAGGATCTTCAATGATGTAATTGATGACATTCACCAACACATAATGCATTGTTTCCATTCTATTGGTATAATTGTGACATCACCTTATTCTTTACCCTCTATGAGACATTGTCCTCTTATTTTATGGTCCCACAATAATTATTTTAGGGATAATAGCCTGAATGGAATCCTCAGAGAGTTCAGTCGTGTTTTCCTTTTTTTGAATCTTCCCTAATCAAGAGAAAACTGACATCCACTAAGGAGGGGATTATGAATGTGAAAAATCCTCTAGACCTACAGATTGAGGTTATTATTATTCTTATTTCACAAATAATTGGACTCTATTTTTTTACTTTGAGGTTTGGGTTAAAAAATCGCCCAACCTTGTAGGATTAGGTGGCTCCTGAACTGCTATGGCTGATATCAGTGCAGCTGCTCTTCTGATTTTATGAATTCTAGTTCGAACATTGGTTGCATACATTATCTGGCTCTTAATTAAATTACCTAATTCAGAGAACCATTATCCTATTTCATAAATTTACACAATATTATGGTTGAAATCATTTATGTGGGAGGCCTACTTGATTTTTTCATTCTTTTGATGAAAAAGTATATCAATAGGTTGCTCTATCTAGGCTTGACTTTGGGGAAGCTGGTTGAGGCCTATTAATTTTTATTATCTCATTGGTCATGAATAGAATTTTCTTATTGTAGTCAGCCTAGGGAAATAAAATTTCATGCGACCACATTTTGTGGTATTTTTTGCATTTGGATCATAGTGAAATGAAATTCTCCATGTGCATCCCATCCTCTGATACGAATAGAAGGTGTGGTATCTGTGACGAGTCTTCGCAACCTCATTAATACCACATTGAATGAACGTTGAAGGTATCTTTGTTGCATCTCAATTTTTTGATTTTAGTAATCCAGGAGATATGCCTAGTCAATTTGATGTTGTCATACTTATGTTACCTTGAAATAAATTTTATATTCTTTATACAGTAATACATTAGCTTTTAGATGATGAAGAGTATTCCATATGTTAAGGTAGATATCATGAATACAATATTCTATTAACATCTATTTAATGTAGTATTTAAAGGTGGCCAAAGTCTAGAACATGACTGGTATTTTACCCTCATCTAGTTGTTTCCTCATGTTCAACATATCCTCTTCACCTTTTTCAAAAGGTTTCTCTACTAGGTTGAACAAAAGTTGGAGTTTTCTACCACTTTATCAAAATCCGCAAGATTGGTAGAGATTTACTCTATTTCAGTAGAATATAAATAGACCATGGGTGCTCTAGAGAATGACCATTTCCTTGGGATGTCTTTTGGTTGAGAAATACATTCAACCACTAGTGACAAGTCATTAGACATTATTGGCCTTGTCTTTTATTGTGACTCAAGATAAGAGGGCTTTATCGTGAATACACTATCAATTAGAGAATTCTCTTCAAAATTTGAATCACCATTAATGATAGAATTTTCACAGTGAATGACATCATGTGGAAGACCATCATGGTGGATTACAACTAGGGATAAATCCTATTTCTCATTGGTCTTCTGGCCACACTGAAGCTTTCCATGGCACTCATCAAATGATAAGATCTTGAGATTGACTGAATTTTCATGAAGTAAGCCTTCATGAGGAAGTGTCCAATGATGAACATTAGAGTTACTACTACTAATCCTATAATTTGGTAATGGGGGAGGGGGATCATGTTTTATAATAGATAAATGTATAAGGTATTCAATAACTCAAGCAATAAGTAGAGCTAAATCACAATATGGCTCTTGATTTTCCGACTATGTTTGTTAAGATTTTTTATTGGACGCCTTCATACAAGCAGTTTTGGCCACATGATGGGAAAATTAGTTATAACAGGAAGTTTTATATTCCTAATTTGGAGTGGCAATCAAAATAGACCAATTATCTCTAATTGTGATGGGTGTATTTTCCTGATCTAATTGTCCATATGATATGGGAGAGTATGACCCATAACCCTCATGGATGGGAATAAAGGTATGTATCTACTCTAGGGTGACATAATGATGAGCCACCTAGATTGTGGGGATAGAGTTATGCTTATATACCTTAGGTAGTAATTTTGTTGTCGTGATGCTATCTTTCAAAGTATCTAGGATATGAGAAAGAATATCTATCTTCCCTTTTACCATTACAAATATGTGCTTGGTGATTTCAGAGTTAAGAACGAGAATATATGTCCATTCCATATCAAGAGTAGGTGTATATACCCACTTATATCCTCCTATTCTTGCTAGTGGATAATAATAGTACTCATGTATCGATTAATAGAGCCAATTCTTCCATATTATTATTTTTCGAGCATTCCGACTGACTTCTCTAGGTGTGGTTAAATGAGGCTGTTGGGAGACTTGATAAGTGCAAGCGGGTGTATGTTCCTGCTTGCAGATTGTGACTGAATTGGGTTGGAAGACTTATTTGAATATTTCTAAATATGTATGATGGAATGGTTGATGATTTTGAGAAAGTGTATGTTACTTCTCATGGTACTCTACCACATTTGAACAACAGGATTGGTTGGGCGCCTGTATATGATTATGCTGACTAAAGGAAAGAAGGTATACAAGTGAATGTTCTCGCTCATTATTTTTCCAAAAACTGGGCTGGTGGGATTCTCTAGAGGGGGAAGAGTTAAAACCTTGCTCTTTGTTAGTTGGTTGTTGTCCTTGGTGGGCCATATTGCATGCTCGTGTCTAAGTAACATGAGTCAGACAGTTGAAGTCAACACCCTCAGCATGTTTAGGGATTGTTGCCCTGCAGTGTTGGAAGTGACAGTAGTTGATAGGAACCCTTGGGAAGGACCCCTGTGTCTTTGGGATGAGGCCATATGTAGCCTCTTAGTTGACCTCCATGGAATTTGAGAGGGATTGGTGATTGAATTTTGAGAATAAGATCTAGAAAAGGTTTAAGACGGTGTTTAACACCATCTCCATCAGGATCATTGGTCATCACTGACTGGATGATTGGGGATTGTTCTTGATCAAGAGGAATTTTCAAGTCACCTACAAGGTTGGAATGTTATTATGTTGATAATACTCTTGAACCAATGAATTATATACACAACATTGAAGACACTGATTTGGTGATGGTGTCCCTAAAAAAGATAAGGATCCAGCTTGAGCAGTAGTCGAGGCATTTGTTTGGAAAATTGGAAGGAATCCATTTGGAATGAAGGGGGTTCATGAAATGAAGTTCCTGCATATATAAAAAATTAAAACAATGAACACCAACAAAGAACCATATTTTTGGATGAATGCATTCATGATTGATTTCTTTATTTATAACTAATTTATCAATTGATAGGGGACTGAAATATGGGTATCACTATAATCTTGATTAAGGATTCATATTGGTTTCACCATTTTTTCCCTCAGAACACGTGTTTTTATAGGAATCAAAATTTATAGATAGTTTCTAATAGATTTGTTAATGGAACATGAAACACACAGTGGTTCTGTATCTAAAAGGACATGATTCTAAAGGTAGGAATACATTATGTTTGTTGACCTATAATACTTAAGAACTCGCATTGGCCAAGAGGATGGGAGGTCAGGATCATCATACACTTTTGGGGGGATTATTTCCTACTCTGGCACACTCTTATATATTTAGGATATATTCATGAATCATTTATTAATTCCTAAGAATGACACAATTTACCCCAATATTAGCAATCAACTATTAACATATGTGGAAATTAGAATCATTTTTATGTATTAAAGGTTCTTCATCAATAGAGATATCTATGTGTATCTGAGGTTCTACATTGATGGTATTCTCTTATATACTAATTACAGATTCTATGGTCTTTATCACGATGATGCTGGTTTTTAAGCCACTCAATGGGGGCACTATGGAGATAAAAATCATCCAGGTAGACGAATGTCACTCTGGAATTTATTGTCACCAAGGCCGGAAAAATTTTACTATATATTTTATGGTCATATAGGTAGGCAATGGTTACTCAATATTTTATCATCATCTAGGGATAAAAAATTTGTTTTGATGTATGGATAGAACCCATAGATGGTCTACCTACATACCCTTATAAAAGAAATCATAACCCATGTAGTTCGGTGCCACTTAATGGGACACATCATACCTTTTAAGGTCATGGGATTGGGACCTAACTATATATTTTAACATCATGTGGCATGGAAATCTAGGTGGAAGGTGCCTATTCAAATATTAGTGTGGGACTTATATTGAAACAACCAAAGGATCTTGGAAGGGATATGAGTTTCCAAATTAAATAAATCCCCACTGAGAATGTAACCCATAGAGAACAAGGTTAATTTGGAGTGTTGGGTTTTAACCTCCATGAGGCTTCCTACATATCCCATTTAGAAGGGAAAAAATACCATATAGTTTGATTAGTCTCACACAGGAGTATGGTCCTTTAAGAGAAATAAGTTCGGGCTTACTCCTGAAGAGGATACACTAGTAACAAGGTCCATGAGAGATGTCTAAACTCATAGAGGTTTAGGAGGTCTTGATTTAAGGCTTACTCTTAAGGAGGATGCTTGGATTAAGGAAATTGGTTTTCGATTCTTGAGGAGGAAATCCAGTGACCTTAGGCCATAGGTGAAGGCTTCTTATGTATCCCAGTTATGGTGGGAATCAGAGTTCTCATAGTTCATTTTTTTCATGTGGATTGTATGGGTTCTTTGATCATTGAAAACCTCTATGCCCGTGCGAGTCATGATTAGTGTGAGAAACAAAAAGATGTGAAAGGTTCAACAAACCACATAGACTTTTCCTCCTTCACTGGTGGAAGAGTACATGACTATGGTAAAAGAGGTCATGGCTACGGTGGAAGAGGTTGTGGCTATGATGCTTCCCTCTCTTCAATTTAGCATGAACATGGGTCCAATGTAAGGAAGGAGTGAAGGTGAACGTTGTAGAGAGGAGCAAGACTGTAACCACCTATATGAAAGGATATGGTCTTACCTTCGAAGGAGTTCCCTTTGATTGGTCCCAGGGGAGAAGGGAGACTATTGATTTGTGAATAGGAAAAGAAAGTGTGAAACTTATCATCTATAGTAGGAACCAGAGGCTCTAGATCTCAAGGATGAGAAGGGGTGGACATATTATTATCCCTAGAATCCATGATTGAGAACTCCTCTACACTATCCTTGGGGTAAGGGTCCCTAAGACCATAGATATAAAAACCTACAGACATCCCAAGGATACTGACCCCCTTATAAGACAAATATGGGAAACCTATGACCGCAGAAATATAAACCCAAATGGGAGACCCAATGATGTGCCTTTCCCAAAGGATTGATAAATCAGGAGTTCTTAGAGGAGATTTCAACTTTTTCCATTTCAGATAAGGGATCAAAAGGAGAGTCCCTTCTATTAGTGGATTTTAAAATGTCTTAAAAGTGGATCCACATAGGTCCTGAGCATAGGTGCTCGGTGTAGGTGCACCACATAGGTGTGTTGTGAAGGTCCTAGGAGGAACTGAAAGTGATCTATGTGTGGTGATAAGGGATATGTAGGATGGATATGCCATGGGAAATAGACCACTAGGAGAAAAACTTGGGTGAGGCCTTAAACTAATCACCCTGGGTCTCCTATACTACCCTTGAAAATTTTCTGTGCAGGTCCCTCATTTGGTAGAATGACCTTGTGCATGTGACTTCTTCTTATGGAAGAAGGATCCTTAAACATGTGTCATATTTTAGACACTAAAGGAATCTTGATCTTTCTTATCCTCTTTTAATTATCCATTATTACATGTTTTATAGAGCCAACTGAGAAATTTGGGGGACCCAGGTGAAGGTACTCTGCAATGAGAGCTCTGGGGGTTCTTCCATGTTTTTCCAGTTGTTCAAATGAGGAGACAAAAGGTCCTACTTATAGGCAACCAAGGTCCTCAGCACAGATCCTTGATTTAGGTACTTAGTGTAGGTCCTCAGCAAAGGTCCTCAATAAAGGTCCTCGATGCATGTCCTCAGGGTATGTCCTTGGTACATATCCTCAGTGTAAGTCCTCGGTACAGGTCATCAAAATCCCATTATAGAATTTTTACATCTTTCGTGTGCCATAACTTTTGATATGTATGTCCATTTGGGCTCCGTGGCCAGTCAAATCAAAGATCTCAATGATATCTAAACTCCTTTATATGCGGAATATACCAAATTATCTGGTATGAAACTCAGAAATTACATTTAATTTGTCAACACCTTGGATAGAATCCAAGGCCTACTTCTAGTGGGGGTTCTTTCCACTTATCCCTCACTATAGAGTAGTCTTGTGGGATATGGAAATACAACCTAAATCTTCATTCAGCATTAAGCCAGATATCTACTCAAACTCAACATTTCACTTCTAAGTGAGGGTCCCATAATGAATTTTGGAGCAATGTGCATGAAACGCCTTTCAGGGTTTCAACACCCCTAAAAGACCCTAAAAGACCCAACAAAAACCCAAAACCCCATAAATACTGTAAAAACACTTTAAAACCTTAAAACCCCTACAAAAATAAAAATACTAAAAACCCACTAAAAAATATAAACGCCCTTTAAACCCCTAAAACTTTAAAAAAATCATAAAACCTCAAAGCCCTAAAAAACTCAAAAAAACCCTTTAACCCCAAAATAACCATAAAACCATAAAAACACCGAAAAAAATTAAAATGATAAAAAATCCTAAAAATCCTTAAAATCACTAAAAATTATAAAAAAACCCAAAAACACTGAAAAACCCTTAGAAAACCATAAATATATAAAAACACATATAACACAAAAAACATAAAAACAACTAGAATCCCTAAAAACCCACAAAAACCCTTCAAAACCCTAAAACCCCTAAACAACATTAAAATCCATTAAAAATTATAAAACCCAAAAAACCCATTAAAACAATAAAAACCAATAAAAACTCTAAAAACTCTAAAACCCCTTGAGACCCCTAAAAACATTATAAAACTCTTAAAACCATTTAATCCTCTAGATTACCCAAAAAAACCCTAACATCCCTAAAAATCCCAAAAACCAGAAAAAACCTGAAAAACCCTCAAAATACTTAAAACCCTAAAAACCATAAGAATCATAAGAAATCCCTAAAAATGTAAAAAACCTTAAAAACCCTAAATAACCTAAAAAAACATAAAAACATAAAAAAATTAAAACCCTTAAAAACCTAAAAACACTAAAAATCATTACCAACCAAACAAAACTTTAAAACCCCACAAAAACACTAATAACCTAAAAACCCATAAAAACATAAAAAACCCCTAAAAATACCAAAAAACATCAAAAACCATGAAAAACCTTAAAACCATAAGAAAACCTTAAAACCTAAAAACACATCAAACCCATAAATAACTAATGATGGCTAAAACCCCTAAAACTATACAAAGACCCTAAAAACCCTAAAAACCCTAAAACCCTTAAAAACCCTAAAACCCTAAAAATGTTTAAAAACACATAAAATCCATAGAACATTAAAAACTATAAAATCCATTTAAAACCCTAAAATTGTTAAAATACGCTAAAAACCCTAAAACCTTTAACAAACTAAAAAACCCAAAAAACCAAAAAACCCTAAATTTCCAAAAAAACGCTAAAACCCCAAAAAATCCATAAAACCCCTAAAAACCCTTAGAAATCCTAAAAACCCTTGAAAATTCCTAAACTTTTAAAAACCCATAATAACCCTAAAAAATTCTAAAAACCCTAAAATCCCTAAAAACATGAAAAACCCAAAAAAACAAAAAATCACTAAAAACCCTAAAAAACAAAAAAATCATAAAAAATCCCTAAAATCCCTAATAACATTAAAAACCCTAAAAACCTAAAAAACCAAAGAAAAACGTAGAAAAAATTAAAATACTTAAAACCTGTAAAAATTTTAAAAACCCTAAAAGACCCTAAAACCCCATAAAAACCATAAAAACTCTAAAATTCCTAGAAAAACCAAAACCCCATAAAAAACCTAAAAACCACTAAATATATAAAAACCATTTGAATCCCTAAAAATTTTAAAAACTCTAGAAAAACATAGATAGCCTAAAATCTCAAAAAAAAACCCTAAAAATACAAAAGAACCCTAAAAATCCATAAAATCCTCAAAATCCCTAAAAACACAAAAAAAATCATAAAAATCATAAAAAATATTTAAAAATACCCAAATAAATAAAATACCCAAAGAAATAAAAAACCCAAAACCACTTGAAAACTCTAATATATCTTTAAAAATATAAAAACACTTAAAACCCCTAAAACCCTAAAAATGCTAAAAACCCTGAAAACCCTAAAACCCCTCAAAATCTCTAAAATCCAAAAAAACATAAATAAATACTAAAATGGCCCTAAAAATACCTAAAAACATAAAAAACCCTAAAATTATTTTGAAAACCTAAAGAATACCTTAACCACTAAAAAATAATTAAAACCCCTAAAAACCTAAAAAAATGTTAAAAACCCTAAAAGAACCTAAACACTACGAAAACCACAAAAACATCTAAAAACCTAAAATAACTTAACACACCATAAAAATAATAAAAACCCAGAAATATTCAGAACCCTTTAAACACCTAAAAACATTAATATATTCTAAACCCCCATAAAATCCTTAAAAATTAAATAAAAACCATAAGAATGTCAAAAAACCAAAAAATTCCAAAAACCCTCAAAATATCTAAAGATCCTAAATCATATAAAGATACTAAAGAGAAATGAAAATTCCTAAAAATGTAAAAAACACTAAAATCCATGAAAACCCAAATAAAACATTAAAACCCTAAATAACCCCAATACCCTAATCCCCATAAAAACACCTAAAAACATTTAAAAACATTTTGAACCCATAAAACCCTAAAAAACTACAGAAGACTCTAAAAATCCTTTAAATAGCAAAGAATGATTCAATCACTAAAAAACATAAAAATCCTACAAACACAATAAAAAACCTAAAACCCCAAAAAAACCATAAAACCCCTAAAACACTAAAAACTATCAAGATCCCTAAATCCCTTAAAATCTATAAAACATCTAAAAAATCCATTAAAATCTCAAAAAATGTAAAAAACCGTAAAACTCTTGAAAAAACCCTAAGGAAACCAAAAAACATAAACACAATTAAAACCTTAAAAACACTAAATAGCCTAAAAATAATAAAATCCTTATAACCCACAAAATCCCTAAAAACCCTTAAAACCCATAAAAATCTTTCAAATCACTAAAAATCCATAAAAATTAAATAACGGTAAAACCCTAACAACCCTAAGAAAACATTAAAAACCCAAAAACACTTTAACCCCTAAAATCATAAAAACATTATAAAACCATAAAACCTATAAAAACCATAAACTCCTAAAAACATTAAAAACCCTAACAATTCATAAAACTTTTAAGAACCCACTAAAAACAATAATAACCCTTTAAAACCCAAAAAATGTTAAAAAACTATTAAAAACCTTTATGATTCTAAAAAACTATTGAAACCCCAAAATACCCAAAAACCCAAAAAAAAACAAAAGGACTCTAAAAACCCTAAAACCCTCAAAATATTAAAAACTATAAAAATAATAAAATCATAAAAGTTCCCAAAAAATCTATAAAAAAAATAAAGAATCATAGAACCATGAAAAACCATAAGAAACCCTTAAAACATAAAACACTTAAAAAATCAAAAAACAAAAAAATTGAAAACAACTAAATAACCCTAAAATCCCTGAAACCCTCAAAATCCATAAAAACCCTTAAAAAATCCCAAAAAATCCCAAAAAATCCCTAAAAACATAAAAAAACCCAAAAACCCTAAAAACCCCTAAGAAAACCTTAAAGCGAAAAAAGCACTTAAATCCTGTAAAAAAATTAAATTCCCTAAAAACCCATAAAATGTCCATAAAAACCAAAAAACCATAAAAACACATAAAAACATTAAAAACCATAAAAACCTAAAAAAACCTAAAACCCCTAAAAATGTTAAAAACACTAAATAACATTAAAAACCCTAAAATTTGAAAGAAACATAAAAACATGAAAATCCCTAATAACCGGTAAACCCTTTAAAATATCTAAAAACCCTAAAAACTCATTAAAATACATAAAATACCAAAAAATACCATAAATATGAAAACTAAAAAAACCCTATAAATCCCAAAGAAAACCTTAAAAACCTAAAAATTTTCAAAACCCCTAAAAAAATAATGACGCCAAAAACCTAAAAAGCCCAAAACCCATCAAAATCCCTAACAACCCTAGAAACCATAAAAATGATAAAAAATCCATAAAATTACATAAAAAAGAAAAAAATAAAAAAACCCTAAAACCCCAAAAAAACCTTAAATACATTAAAACACATAAAACCCCTAAGAAACCTAAAAATGCTAAAAACCATAAAAAATATATAAACCCCCTAAAAACACATAAAACACTCAAAATCCAAAAAATCCCTAGAAAACAATAAAAATCCTAAGGAATCAATAAAAATCCCTAAAAAACCTAAACCACTAAAAACCCCTAAGAAAATCTTAAAAACTAAAAAACCCTTAAACCCCTAAAAACCTAGAAAATATAAAATTCCTTAAAAATATTAAAAAGACCATAAAAACCATAAAACACCTAAAAATCCTAAAATACCTTAAAAACAATCAAAACCCCTAAAACCCAGTAAAAACTCTAAAAACCCTTCAAACATTAAAAATGTTAAAAAAACAATTTAAAACCATACATACACTAAAAATCCCTAAAAACCCAAAAAACCAAAAATACCAAAACCCTTCAAATCCATAAAACCCTTAAATTTCCTAATAAATCCCTTAAATCCCTAAAAATGTAAAAAACCCTAAATTTTTTGAAAACCCATAAGAAAACCTTAAAAACATAAAAACACTTAAAACCCTAAAACCCTAAAAACCCATAAAACCTAAAAATATTAAAACCCCCCAAAAAGATAAAATCCCTCAAAGTCCCTAAAAATAATAAAAACCAATAAATATTATAAAGAACCCTAAAAATCCATTAAAACTTAATAACCCAAAAACCCATGAAAAAACATTAAAATAGAAAAACACTCAAAACCCATAAAGCCATAAAAATTATAAAAAACCCTAAAACTCCCTAAAAATACCCTAAAAACCATAAGAACCATAAAAACCTGTAAAAACATTCAAACCCCCTAAAAAACCATAAAATTCATAAAACCCATTGAAAACAATAAAAAACCTTAGAACCCCTAAAAATGTTAAAAAAAACTCTAAAAAACCATAAAAGTCATAAAAAACCTTAAACTCCAAAAAAACATTAAAATCATAAAAAATCCCTAAAATACCTAAAAACATATTAAACCTAATAACTTTGAAAATACCTAAGAAAAACATAAAGACCTAAAAACAAATAAAACCTCCAAGATCCGTAAAAATGATAAAGCACCAAAGAACCCTAAAAACCCTCAAACTTATTTAAAATCCTAACAACTATAAAAATCCAAAAAAGCCTAAAAATATCGAAAAAATAATAAAACCTAAAATACATGAAAAAATTAATAAAAAATTTAAAACCCATATACCATAATACCCCTAAAATCTTAAAAATTCTAAAAACCCTAAGAAACCGTAAAAATACACAAAAATCCATTTAAAACTATAAAAACCCCTAAAAACCATAACAAACCTAAAAACCCTAAAAACCCCAAAACCAATAAAAACTCTAAGAACCCTTTAAATCTCTAAAAACATTAAGATACTTTAAAAAACCATAAAATTATAAAAAACTAAAAAAACCTTAAAACCCAAATAAAACCATAAAGTACCTAAAACCCCAAAAACACCAAAAACCCTTCAAAATCACTAAAAACACTATTAACCTATAAAAATGATTATAAATAACTAAAATAAAAAAACATATAAAAACCATGAAACCCCTACCAAAACCTTAAAAACCTAAAAACCAATAAAACCCCTAAAAACTAGAAACGATAAAACCAAAAAAAACCCAAAACCCCTAAAAATCCTAAAAAACCATTAAATCCTAAAAATCCCTAAAAAAACCCTAAAAACCATGAAAACCTTAAGGAAACATTAACAACATAAAAATAATTTAATCCCCTAAAAACCTAAAAATACTAAAATCAATAAAAACCGTAAAACCCTAAAAAACGTAGTAATTGTAAAAATCACTAAAAACCCTAAAAACCCATATAAAAACCTAAAAAACCCTAAAAATATCTAAAAATGTAAAATACCCTAAAAAACATAAGAAATACATAAAAACTAAAACCACCAAAACCCTTAAATACCTAAAAATCACTTAAGACCCTAAAACCCCCTCAATGACCCAAAAAACCCCACACCCGTTAAAATCATTAAAACCCCCTAAAAAACTTAAAAACCCCAAAACCCGTAAAAACCATAAAAAACCACAAACACTCTAAAAACCATCTAAAATCCAAAATTGTTTAAAAAAATTATTAAAACCTTAAAAACCAAAATTGTGAAAAAAATACTAAGACCCAAAAAAAATTCGAGAAACCCTAACCCCACTTAAAAACACTCAAAATCCATAAAATACCTAAACCCCATAAAATCCATAAAAATACCTAGAAACCCTAGAAACCCTAAAAACATAAAAACCTTGGAAATACCCTTCGAATCCTTAAAAGCTATAAATACATAAAACCCTAAAGAACCTAAAAATACTAAAATCCATAAAAAACACTAAAAACCCTAAAAACCATAAGATCCCCTAAAAATCAATAAACCCCTAAAACTCATAAAGAAACCTCAAAAACCACTGAAAACATTAAAAACCCATTAAACCCAATAATTGTTTAAAATCTCTAAAAAACCATAAACACCCAAAAAAACCTAAAACTCGAAATAACCATATAACCGTAAAAACCCTAGAAATTCTAAAACCCTTAAAATACCTAAAATCCCTAAAAAACAATAAAAATATAAAATACCTAAACACCCAATTAAA
The DNA here is from genome assembly GCA_963277665.1 of Viscum album. Taxonomy (NCBI): domain Eukaryota; kingdom Viridiplantae; phylum Streptophyta; class Magnoliopsida; order Santalales; family Viscaceae; genus Viscum; species Viscum album. The sequence goes on from OY728164.1 coordinate 787,738,377, forward strand.
ACCTAAGAAAACCTTAAAACCCTTAAAACAACTAACACCCCTTAAACCGCTAAAATTCTTAAAAAACAATTAAAACCCTCAAAATTCCAAAAAACCCTTAAAACTATAAAAAAACATAAAAGGCCCTAAATATCCTTAAAAAATAAAAAAATTATAAACATCCCTAAAAACGCCTAAGAAAAAATTAAGGCCCTAAAAACACTTAAAACCCATATAAAACCCAAAAAAGCGAAAAACACTAAACGACCCTAAAGAACCTAAAAACCCCTAAAAGCCCCTAAAAACCATAAAACTCCCTAAAAACATTAAAAAATCACAAAACCCCATAAAAACATAAAAACCCACTAAAACTCTAAAAACAATGTAAACCCCCGGAAAAATTACAAGAATCTAAATACCTTAAAACACTAAAAACTCAAAAAAAACCTAAACCCCTAAAAAAACCATAATACCCCAAAAACTCCTAAAAACCTTGAAAATCCCAAAAAAAATTATAAACCCCATTAAATCATAAAAATACCTAAAAATCCCAAAAAAGTAAAAACCCCTAATAACCCTAAAATCCCTAAAACTCCTAAAACCCTTTATATCTCATAAACATCCCTAGAAACCCTAAAAACTAGAAAAATCCCAAAAAATCCCTAAAAAACTCTAAAAATGTAAAAAACCAAAGAAAAAATTAAAAATTAAAAAACAATTAAACCCCCAAAAAACCTACAAAATTATAAACACCATAAATTCCGTAAAAACCCTAAAAACCCTTAAAACTTTCAAAATTCCAAAAAAAACAAAAAAAAAGTAAACATAAAAGAGACATAAAAATACCTAAGAACGTAAGAAACCTTAATAACCCTAAAACACCTAAGAAAATATTAAATCCTAAAAACAAATAAAACCTCAAGAAAAACTAAAAATTCTAAAAACTCTAAATAACCCTAAGAACCGAAAAAATCCCTAGAAACTGTAAAACCCATAGAAATCCTAAAAAAGACTTAATAATCCATAAAACCTAAAAACACCCCAAAAAATGAAAAAACCCTCTGAAAACCTTAAAAACCTAAAAAACTATAAACCCCTAAAAATATAAAAAATGATAAAATAGTAAAAATTCTTAAAAAGAACATAAAACCCTAAATCCCTTAAAAACATGATGCCCATAAAAACCATAAAAAATAAAAATAACCATAGTGACCCTAAAACACACTAAAAATTCAAAAATACATTTAAACACATAAATTTTTTTGAAAACTATAAAAACCCTTTAAACCCCTAATAACTCAAACAAAATCTTAAAAACCTGAAAAAATTAAAAACCTTAAAAAACCTTAAAATCCTCAAAAAACCTAAAAAATCATAAATATTCAAAGGATACCTAAGAATACATAAAAACTTAAAACCCATAAAATGATAACAACCCTAAGAAAACCATAAAACTCTAGAAAAATAAAACCCCCATGAAACCTAAAAACACTAAAACCACTAATAACCATAAAAAATCTGAAAACTCTAGAATCCTTCAAAATCCATAAAAACCTAAAAACAATAAAAATCCTAGAAAAGCCCTGAAAATCCCTAAAAACGTAAAAAACCCTAAAAATAATGAAAAACCATAAGAAACATGTGAAAACCAAAAAAACACATAGAACCCCAAATAAACCTAAAAACGCTAAAAACCATAAAAGGCATAAAAAGTCCAAAAATATCCTAAACAACATAAAAAATCCTAAAAACCATTAAAACCATAATAACCCTATAAAACTATAATACAACAAAAAACTATAAAATCTCATTAAACCCTTAAAAATGTTGAAGAACTCTAAAACCCCCGAAAACCATAAATATCCCAAAAATAACTAGAAATACCTAAAATATTGAAAACCCTAAAAACCCTTCGAAAACCATAAAAACCAAAAAACACTTAAAACCACTAAAAACCAAAAAAATTGTAAAAGCCTTGAAAAATATTAAAAATCCTTAAAAACCCTCAAAGTCCCTAAAAAACCTAAAACCCCATAAAATTCTAAAAAATATCTAAAATTCCTTATAAACAAAAAAAATATGAAAATCCAAGAAATCCCCAAAGAAATCATTCAAAACCTAGAAACAATTAAGACCCATAAAAAATGAAAAAAGCTAAAAAACCATAAAAGACTATAAAATTCCTAAAACGCCTAAAAACTATAAAACCCCCAAAAAACCTTAAAATATGATAAAAATAATAAAAACCATTAAATACTTTGAAAACAATTTAAACCCCTATAAAATTTAAAAACACTAAAAACTATAAAAGTACCAAAAAACAAAAAAAAACCCTAAAAACCAAAAAAACCATAAAAACTATAAAGAACCTAAAAACCATCAAAATCCCTAAAAAATTAAAACCATAAAAATCCAAATATACCTATAAATTACTTAAAACATAAAAAACCTAAAACCCATAAAAAACATAAGAAAATCATAAAAATATAAGATCTTATAAAACCCCTAAAAGACCTAAGAATGCTAAAAATATTAAAAAACCTAAATATCCTAAAAACACCAAAATCGCTAAAAATCCTTAAAAATGCTACAAAAATTAAAAATATCTATAACCCTAAAATGTCCTATGAAAATATAAAAAACATAAAACCTCTTAAAACCCCTGGAAAACCTAAAAAAACTAAAAAACATAAAAATCCTAAAAACCCCTAAAAGCCCCAAAACCAAAAAAACCCTTGAATCCCAAGAAGACCCTAAAAACCACCAAAAAAACTAAAACCCTTGAAACCCGTAAAAATGATAAAAACATTAAAAATATTTAAAAACCTATAAAACATAATAAAAACCCTAAAAACCCAAAAAAGACCATAAAAACCCCAAAACCCCAAAAGAACCCTAAAATGCTCAAAATTAAAGAAAACCCTAAAATCGTTAAAAACCTAAAAACCCTAAAAACCCTAACAAACTAAGAAAACATAAAAAATCATTAAAAAAATGGGAAAAACCCAAAAAACCCAAAATATTCTAAAAACCTTAAAACACAATTAAACCATAAAGCCCGTCAAAGTGCTTAGAAAACAAAAAATGAAAAAAAATCTGAAAGAGACCTAAAAATCTCTAAAATGTGAAATAACCCTAAAAACAATGAAAATATTATGAACACCATGAAAACCTAAAAAACACTTAAAACCCCTAAAACCCCAAAAAACCCAAAAATCCATATAACCCTAAAAATACTATAGAAACCTAAAAAAAATAATAACATAAAATATCCAAAAAACATAAAAAACCAAAAATCCCCCAAAAGAACAATAAAACACCCTAGAAACTCAAAAAAACCCTTTAAACACTAATAGATGTTAAAAACTCTAAAAACCCATACAAATATTAAAATCTATAAAAAACCCTAAAAACCAAAAATACCAAAAATACCTTAAAAAACAAAAAAAAACCCTAAAAAACAAAAAAAACCCTCAAAGTCCGAAAAAATTCCTAAAAATCCCTAAAAACATAAAAAATCACTAAAAAACTGAAAAACCCTATGAAACTTTTAAAAACCTAAAAACACGTAAAACCCCTTAACAACCTTAAAAATGATAGAAACCAGAAAAAAAATAAAAACCCTAAAAAATAAAAAAACTAAAACCGGACAAAAATACATAAGTACCCTGATACCCTTAAAAATTCCTAAAAATATAAAAATTGCTAAAAACCCTAAAAACTAGAATAAAAGATTAAAAACCTATAAACACATAAAACCCATAAAAACATAAAAACATAAAAACATTAAAAAACTCTTAATCCTCTAAAAACCCAAAAACCCTAGAAACCATTAAAACCCAAAAAACTAGAAAAAACATACAAACCCATAAAATCCACTAATAACTCTAAAACCACTTTGAACCCCTAAAAATGTTAAAAAATTGAAAAAACCCTTAAAACCCTAAAAAGACAACAAAACCATAAAAATATACGTAAAAAAACACAAAAAAAACCCTAAAAACCCCTAAAAATATTAAAAACCATAAAAATAAATCCTAGGACACCTCAAAATCCATAAAAACCATAAAATAAAATAAAAATTATAAAAATAATCTATAATCCCACAACATGGAAAATACACAAGAACCAAGGAAAACCCCAAGTAAACCTTGAAAACCAAAAACACTTAAAACCACAAAAAACATAGAAAATGGTGTATAACCCTAAAAAACCAAAAGACTATAAAACTCTAAAACCCATAAAAACCCTAAAAACTTTTCAAATCCCCCAAACCCATAAAAAGTTTAAAAACCATTACAAGCTCTAAAATCGTTTAAACCCTAAAAACCGTAAACCCATCAAAACCTAGAAAAACAATAAAAACCCATAAAAAACCATAAAACCCAATAAAAACAAATAAAACCTTTTAAAAACCTAAAAATGTTAGAAAACTCTAAAAACCCTTAAAACCCCTAAAAACTCAAAAAAACCATAAAACCAAAAAAACTGTAAAACCTGTAAAACCTTAAAAAATCAAAATACCCTCAAAATCCCCAAAACAATAAACCCCATAAAAATCATAAAAACCCATTAAAAACCCTAAAAATATAAAAAACCAAAAAATCCTAAAAACCATATGAAAACACTAAAAAATAAAGAAAACTTAAAAACCCTTAAAACATAAAAACACTAAAACCCTAATAAACCCTAATAAACCCAAAAAACACCACAAATTCCTTTAAAACCCTAAAAATGCATAAATTTCAGAAAAAATCTATATAAACCCCTAAGAATGTAAAAAACCCTAAAAACTTTAAAAACCTTAAAAACCTAAAAAAACACTTAGAACCCTTAAAACCCCATAAAATACTCTAAAACCCTAAAAACCATAAAACCCCCTAAAAATCATAACAAAACTCTAAACTCATAAAAATACAAAAAAATGATGAAAACTCTAACAGCCCTTTAAACCCTTATAAACATTAAAAACTCTAACAATAATTAAAACCATAAAATATAAAAAATCACTAAAACCCTAAAAAATCTATAAAAACCCTAAAACCCTAAAAATCCCTAAAACTTATAAAAACCCTTAAAAATGATGAAAACCTCTAAAAATCCATAAAAACGTATAAAATTCCAAAAACCCAGAAAATACCCAATAGAAAATCTTAAACACCTAAAAAACATAAAACAATAAAAAACTAAAAAGTGCTAAAATTCCATAAAACCCCAAAAAACCAAAAACCCAAAAAACCTCTAAAAACATGTAAAAACCTTTGAAATCCATAAGACTCCTAAAATCCCCTAAAAACTATAAACCCCCATTAAATCCTTAAAAATTATCGAAAACTCTAAAAAACATTAAACCCAGTAAAAACTCAAAAAAAATCCATAAAAAACGAAAAAATCAATAAAACCCCATAAAACCCCTAAAATAGTCAAAATCTTTAAAAACCCATAAAAACACAAAAAATCAAAACATTCACTCAAACCCCATAAAACATGAAATACCCTAAAAATGAAAATCTTAAAACCCCTAAAAACCCAAAAAAACTAATATATATAAAAAACCAAAATCATTAAAAACCCTAAAAAATAATGAAGACCCAAAAACCTCATAAAAACCCTAAAAACCACTAAAAATATAAAAACCCATTAAACCCCTAAAAAATTTATAAAAGTCAAAAAAAGTCATAAAAAACCTAAAAACCCTAAATTAACCCAAAAAAAACCCAAAAAATAATAAACACACTAAAACACCTCAAAACCCCAAATCCATCAAAATCCATAAAATCCCTGACAACCATAATGACCCATATAAATCCATAAAAATGTAAAAAAATCCAAAAAACATAGAGAAACCCAAAGAAAACCATAAAACACAAAAAACCCAAAAAACCCCTAAAAACCCAAAAAATGATAAAACCCCAAAAAACCCAAAAAGCCTAAAACAAATGAAAAAACCATAAAAACCTTTAAAACCCTAAAAACCTTAAAAATATTAAAAACAACCCAAGACTGTAAAACCCTTTTAAAACATATAAATTTAAAAAACTCAAAAAAATTAAAACCTTAAAATAGAAAAAACCCAAAAAACCAAAAAATGTAAAAACCCTATAAATCCTAAAAAACCCTAAAACCACTCAAAATCCTTAAAACCCAAAAAACTATCAAATCATAAAAACCCCTAAAACTACTAACAACATTAGAAAACAAAAAACCTGGAAAACACTATGAAAACCATAAAACCTAAAAATACAAAATTTCTTAAAACCCAAAAAACCCCAAAAAAACCCAAAAAATCACATACAAATCTAAAAAACCATAAATCTTAAAAATTCCTTCAAATTCCGTAAAAATGTAAAATAACCTAAAAAGAATAATAAATCCATAAATACCAAAAAAACACTTCAACCCCCTAAACAAATTAAAAAACAATAATCACCCCAAAATCCCCAAAATGAACATAAAAACCATAATAAAAAATATATAAACCAGTTAAACCCAGAAAATTATAAAAAAATATAAAACAACTTTACAACCATAAATACACAAAAGAACCCTAAAACCCTAAAACTCCCTTATAACCCTTAAAAACCCTAAAAAACCCCCAGAAAAATCCTAAAAACACCATAAAAAAATAAGAAACCAAAAAGAAACTAAAAAACTTATAAATATAAGAAACCAAAAATCACAAAAAAGCACTAAAAAACCTTAACAACCAAAAGACATGTAAAACCTCTAATAAACCAAAAAAATTCTAAAATCCCTAAAAACCATAAAAACCATTAAAAACATAAAAATACCAAAAAAACCCTAAAACCCATTAAAATCCTAAAAATAACTAAAAACCATAAAAATTAAAAAAACCTAAAGACCCTAAATAGTCCTAAGAATATTATAATATCCAAAAAACACGTAAAACCCCTAAAAAACCTAAAAACCCTAAAAACCCTAAAGTAAATTTAAAACTATAAAATCCACTAAAATCTATAAAACCCATAAAAAACCCATGAAGACATAAAAACCCACTAAAAATTCTAAAGACCATTTAAACCCCTAATAACATTAAAAACTAAAAAAACCCTTAAAAATTGAAAAAAGCCTAAAACCAAAAAAAACTAAAAAAACCTAAAAACCAATAAAAATCCTAAAACCCTTAAAATCCATATAAACCTAAACACCATAATAATCTAAACAAATCCCTAAAGACCAATAAAAATGTAAAAAGTACAAAAACCCTAAGAAAACCTTGAAATCCTAAAAACACTTAAAACCCCTAAAAACCCCTAAAACCCCCACAAGCCATAAAACCCCATAAACATAAAAACCCACCAAAACCTTAAAAAACTAAAAAAAACTATCATAACCCTTTAATCCTCTAAAATTGTAAATATAACTATAAAAACTCAAAAAACCCTAAAAAAACTCAAAAAACCCCAAAACTCAAAAAAACCAGAAAAAAACCCCAAAAAATCCTAAAACCCCTAAAATTCCATAAAACCCGTAAATGCATAAAAATGTTCAAAACTCCCTAAAACACCTTAAAAAAATCAAAAAACACTGAAAACCCCTAAGGAAACATTAAAAGCATAAAACACTAAAAACACATAAAAACCTAAAAAAACACTAAAACCCCTAAAAACCCTAAAAACCTTCAAATTCCCCTAAAAACCATAAAAATCACTAAAAATACCTTAAAAAGTAAAAAAGCCTAAATAACTTAAAAATCATAAGAAAACCATAAAAACCCAAAAAACACATTTAACTTGTAAAAAACACTAAAAAGATTAAAGGACCCTAAAAACCACTAAAACTCATAAAAACCTTTAAAACCATAAAACCCTAAAACCCCCCCAAAACCTTTAATGTCCTAAAATGTTAAAAACTCGAAAAATCATTAAAAACACTAAGAAAATGAATAAACCCTAAAACCCAAAAAACTAAAAAAACCCTTAAAACCATAAAAACCCTAAAACCCTCAAAAACTAGAAAACCTTTAAAATTTCCTAAAAATCCTGTAAAGTTCTAAAATTCAATAAAATAGTAAGAACCCCTAAAACCAATGAAAACCTCTAATAAAACCATAGAGGCTTTAAAACACTTAAAACCACTATCAACCATAAAACCCCCTAAAACTTTAAAACCCCTAAATTCCCATACAAATAAAAAAACCCACTAAAAATCCAAAAACCCTTCAAAGCCCTAAAAATTTTAAAAAATTATTAAAAACCTTAAATCCTAAAAATCTCAAAAAAACCGTAAAATCACAAAAAAAACCATAAAACCTAAAAAACCTCCAAATTCATAAAAACCATAAAATCCTAAAAATTCCTAAAAACATAACAAGTATTAAAACCCATAAAAAGCTAAGAAAATATTAAAACCGCAAAAAAATATAATAATGATAAAAAAATAAAAACAAATAAAACCCCTCAATACCCAAAACACCCTAAAAATCCTATGAAAACCTTAAAAACATAAAATAAACATAAAAACCATAAAAACTTATAATAAAAATATAGAAAAATAAAACACGTAAAACCTTTAAAAACCTAAAAATGCACAAAACTAAAAAAACCCAAAAACCCCTAAAGGACCCCAAAACCCATAAAACCCCAAAAAACATTAAAAATATTATAAACATTAAAACCCCCTAAAAACCCATAAAACTAATAAAAAATAAAATCTCTAAAAATTCATTAAAACCCTAAAACATTAAATACTCTAAAAAACCTTAACAACCCTAAAAAACTCATGAAATCCGAATAAAACCCAAAAAAACCCTAAAACCCCTAAAAACCCTAAAAATATGTAAAATATCTAGAAAACATAAAAACCCTAAAAGATCACTAAAAATCCATAAATATGTAAAAAAAATATTAAAAAAACTTAAACTACTAATAAAACAATAAAAACCTCAAAAACATGAAACTCTTATAAACACTAAAAACACCAGAAACCCTAAAAACTATAAAAAAACTCTAAACCTAATAAAACCCCTAAAAACCCTCTGTGATCTCTAAAAATCCATTTAACACCTAAAACAATAAAAAACTCTAAAAAAGCATAAAAATTATAAAAAATAAAAAACCCTAAACCAAAATAACAATAAAACCCCCCAAACCCTTAAAAAACATAAAACCCCTCAAAATTATTAAAACACCTAAAAACCATAAAAAACCTAATAATGCCTGAAAAACCCCTAAAAACTATAAAAACCCTTAAAAAATGTAAAAATACAAATAAAACATTTAAAACATTAAAATAATTAAAACCACTAAAAACCTAAAAAATGATAAAAACATTAAGAACCCATAAAACCCCCTAAAATCCATAATACCCAAAAAAACCCAAAAAACCCTCAAAACCCACTAAAAACTATAAACACCCTTAAAACCCCTAAAAATGAAAAAAAATCTAGAAACCCTAAAATACCGTCAAAAAACCAAAAAACGCTGAAAACCCCTAAAACCCTAAAAATTCCTAATAACATAAAACCATTTATAAACCTTAAAAACCCCTAAGAAAATTTTAAAAACCTAAAAACCCACAAAACCCAAAAATACATAAAAATGCTAAAAACCTAAAAAACAAAAAAAACATTAAAATCCATAAAACCCTAAAAACCATAAAAACCCATAAAAACCATAAAACCACTCAAAACTCTAAAAACCACTCGAAACCCTAAAAACATTAAAAACTAATAACTATTTAAATCCATAAAAAAAATAAAAAACACAAAAACCCTGAAACCCCAAAAACTCACGATAAACCCAACGAGCACTGAAAATCCCTAAAACCCATAAAAATAATAAAAAAATCATAAAAATCCATAAACATACCGATGAACGTAAAATTCCCTATAAATCCCGAAAATCCACAATAAAATCTTAAAAACCTAAAACCACTTGAAACCCCTAAAAACCATAAAAAAATTCATAAAACCCATAAAACCATAAGATCTCTAAAAACCATAAAAACCCCTAAAAACCACTAAAACCTCTATAAACCCATTAAAAAACTATAAAAACCTTAAATATCAAAAAAAATCAAAAAAACCCACAAAATTCGTAAAATATATGAAACCTAAAAATTTAAAAATGCCCTCAAAATCCCTAAAAATGTCAAAAAACACTAAGAACCCTAGAAAACCCTAAAAGCATTAAAAACCCTAAAAATCTAGGAAAAACCTAAAACCAACAAAAAACTCAAAACCCCTTTAAAACCGTAATTTTTTTAAAAAAAACTATAAAAAATGTTAAACCACAAAAAATAAAAAAGACCCTATAACCCCAAAAAACCATAGAAACAACAAAAAACCTAAAATCCTTTGAAATCCATAAAGACCATAAAATTGATAAAAAACCTAAAAATACCAAAAAAACGTAAAAACCTAAAAAACCTAAAAACTCTAAAAAACCCTAAAAAAGACAAAAATTAAAACCCTAAAAAACCTAATAACCATAAAAACTTTTAAAAACATTAAAAAACATAAATTCTATAAATACCCTAAAAATCCTAAAAACCACTAAAAATCCAAAGAACCCTTTAACACCTGAAAAACTAAAAAATAAAAATTCTAAAAATTCATAAGAACTTAAAAAACTTGAAAAACCCAAAAAACCATAAAAACCATAAAACCATAAAACCCCTAAAAATCCATAAAAACCATGTAAATCCATAAAAATACTAAAGAGTGCTAAAAATCCCTAAAACCTTTAAGAAAACCTAAAAAACCTAAAAAAAATTAAAACCCCTAAAAACTAAAAAATTCTAAAACCCAAAAATAACCTAAAACTCTAAAACCCTTAAAAACTATAAACCCCTAAAACCACAAAAATAAAATAAACCACTCAAAAATATAAAATCCCTTTAAACCCAAAAAACATTAAAAAACTCTAAAAACCAATGAAATTGTAAAAAACTAAAAATTATAAAACCCCCAAAATAGTGAAAACCTCTAAAAACACAAAAAAAACCTCAAAATTCATAAAAACCCTAATAAACCATAAATATTATAAAAATATCTAAAAATCCATAAAAACATAAATAACACTAGAAAATTTCAAAAACCGTAAGAAACCATTAAAAACCAAAAAACATATAAAACCCCTAAAAACCTAAAAAACACTAAAACCATAAAAAAAAACCTAAAACCCTCAAAATCCATTAAATCTATAAAAAAACAATTTCAATCCTAAAAATCCTTAAATAATTGAAAAAAATGTAAAAACAATTTAAAAACCCAAAAAAACTATTAGAAAACCTTTAAAACCAAATAAAACTTAAAACCCATAAAAAACCTAAAAATGATTAAACCCCTTAAAACCCCTAAAAAGACATAAAAACCCGTAAAACCCATAAAATCCCTAGAAATTATGGAAAACTATGAATACTCTTAAAACCATAAAAAACAAAAAAAACCAAAAAAAACCCAAAAAAACCTTAAAAATCCTAAAAAACTCAAAACCCTAAAAATGAATAAAAACATATAAAGATCCAAAAAAATCCTAAAAATTATCTAAAAACCAAAAAAAAAACAAAAACAACTCTAAAATATTTGAAAAATCCAAAAAAAAACATGAAAAAATTAATGAAATTAAGACCTCTAATAATACTAAAAACCCTAAAAGCCCAAAAAATCCATAAAAACCCTCAAAATCCGTATGAACCCTCGAATCCCAAAAATATCCTAAAAAGGTCTTAAAAACCTCTAAAAATATAAAAAACCAAAAAACATAGAAAATCTATAAATCCTCATTATCCTATAAAAAAATAAAACCTCTAAAATATATATAAAATTTTAAAATCCCTAAATAGAACTTAAAAATCCAAAAAACCCCTAAAATCCTAAAAAACCCAAAAAACCATATAATCCATAAAAACCCTAAAACCTCAAAAAACAATAAAATCCCTTTAAATAACTAGAAATGTGAAAAAGATCTTAAACCCTTAAAAACCATAAAAAATAAAAAATAACTAAAAACCCAAAAAAACATGAAACCCCTGAAAAACTCTAAAACCCTCAAAATCCTAAAAACCGTAAAATCCATAAAAATTCTAAAAATACCTAAAAATGTAAAAATCCTCCTAAAAACACTAGAAACCAAAAAAATTAAACCTTTAATCCCTAAAAATACTAAATTTCCATAATAGCCATAAAAACTTTTAAAACCCCTAATAACCATAAAAAACCTAAAACCCCCAAAAAACTATGAACCACTAAAATTTTTATAAATCATTTAAATCCAAAAAATGTTAAAAACTCAATAAAAACCTTCAAACCCTAAATAAATCAAGAAAACTCTAAAACACAAACCCCCCAAAAAAACCCCTAAATCACTCAGAATCCCTAAAACCCTTAAAAACCCTAATAATCCTAGAAAGGCCCTAAAATACCAAAAAATCAAAGAACCCTAAAACCATATGAAAAAAATATAAACCTAAAAATACATTAAACCCCTAAAAACTAAAAATATTAAAAAACCCAAAAATCCAAAAAAACTCAAAAAACCCTCAAAATCCCTAAAACCCCTAAAAACTATAAAAGCTATAAAAATTACCAAAAAACCTAATAACACCAAAATTTTATAAAAATGATAAAACCCTAGAAGAATATAAAATGGCTAAAATCCATAAATACATAAAGAACCACAAAACCCATAAAAACTCTAAAAACCACTAAAAACTCAAAAAACCACTTTAAACCCTAAAAATGTAAAAAAACTCTAAACATCCTGAAAACCCCTAAAAAATAAAAAAACCCATCAAAACCGAAGCAAACCCGAAAAACCAAAAACCCTATTCAACCCTCAAAATTCCTCAAATCCCTAAAATTCAATAAAAATCCTAAAAATCCCTAAAAATCTCTAAATATGTAAAAAATCATAAAAATGATGAAAACATAGAAGAAAACCTATAAAACATAAAAATGATTTAAAACCATAAAAACATATAAACACTAACACCCTAAAAACCCTAAAAACACCTAAAACCCATAAAAACCTCAAAAAACATAAGACACCTAAGAACACATGAAGTCTCTAAAAAGACACTAGAAACTCTAAAAACCCTTTAAACCCCTAAATGAAATAAAAACTATAAAAAACCATAAAAAACCAAAAAAACTCAAAAGAACCCTTAATCCCTGAAAAATCATAAAAACCTTAAAATCACTCTAAATCCTTATAACCCTAAAAACTAAAAAATCCTAAAAGATTCCCTAAAAATCTTGAAAAAATGTAAAACCTGTAAAAAATAGAAAAACTGTAAGAAAACCTTAAAAATATAAAAACTCTTAAAAACCCCATAAACCTAAAAATACTAAAACCTCTAACAAACCCTAAAAACCATAAAAAACTAGAAAAATAAAAAAACTATAAAAACTATAATAATACAAAATACCCTAAAACCCCTATAAATCATAAAAAAACACTAAAATACCTTTAAAACAAAAAATAATTAAAAAAATATATATAAACCCTAATAAATAAAAAACCCTAAAAACATAGAAAATCCTCAAAAAACCCTACACCCCTAAAATATTATAAAAAACCTCTAAATCCTTAAAAAACCTAAAAACCCAAAAAAATTATGAAAAAACCAGAGAAATATAAATTGTAATAAAACCCTTGAAAAAATCAAAGAAATCCTTAAAAACCTATAAAACACAAAAACCCCACAAAAACATAAAAATGATAGAATCCCTAAAAACCCCTAATACCCAAAAAAACGGACAAACACGTCAAAATCCCTAAAAAACTAACAAAACATAAAAATCATATAAAATCTCTAAAAATCCCTAGAAGCACAAAAACCTAAAATCCTAAAATACTATTAGAAAACCATAAATACATAAAAAACTGAAAAGCCATAAAAATCCCCAAAACACTGAAAAACCTTATAAAGACCCTAAACCCCTAAAAAATATTTCTAAAAACTTTAAAAACCCTCTAAAAACTATAAAAACCCTAAACCCACTAAAAATATAAAAGATCTTTAGACCCCTAAAGACATTTAAAAAACTCTAAAAAACATAAAACCCATAAAAACACAAAACAAAACCTAAAACCCAAAAAACCATAAAAACCATAAAAACCTAAAAAAAATTAATGCCCCTAAAGACCCTAAAACATTAAAATCCTATAAAGTCACAATTTTTTTTTAAAAACTTAAATATTTATAAAATATCTGAAAACCCCTAAGAAAACCATAAAAACCTAAACACATAAAAAAACCATAAACCCATAAACCCATAAAACCCAAAAAAACCATTTAAACCCTTAAAACCCACTAAATAATATAAAAACACTTTAAACCCATAAAACATTAAAAACTATAAAAACCATAAAACCCCTAAAAACTCAGAAAAATAACACTAAATCCAAAAAAACTACTAAAAAACACTAAAAACAATAAAAACCCCTAAAATAACAAATAATATATAAAATCCAAAAATATTCCATAAAAATATAAATAACAATAAAACCATAATAAAAACATAGATACATGAAACACATAAAACTCCAAAATTACTAAAATCACTAAATTGCATAAAAAAATCCAAAACCCCCCCAATAACATTGTAACACATAAAAACCACAAAAAACCCTAAAACCCCAAAAAAAATCTAAAAACCCATTAAACCTATAAAAAGTTAAAAAACTGAAAAAAAGAATAAACCACTAAAAACTCAATAAATCCCCCCCAAAACCCAAAAGACCCATAAAAACCGTAAAACCCTAAAAACCTTCTAAAATCCTAAAATCCCTAAAAACCAAAAAATCCTAAAAAAATATAAAAACCACTAAAAATGCAAAAAAATACTAAATACCATATGAAAACCACAAGAAACTAAAAACACTCAAACCCCTAAAAATCTAACACCCCAAACACTAAAAACCTCAGAATCATTAAAACCCATAAAACCCATCAAAATCCTAATAACACACTAAAATCCCTAAAAACATTAAAATCCCTAAAAACCCTGAAACACCTTCGGTATTGTTAAAATCCAAAAAATACTTAAAACCCCTAAAACCCCCTCAAAAGGACCATAAAAACCCTAAAACCCTTAAAGGCATAAAAAACCCACACAACCTAAAACACACACTAAAAACTCTCAAAACCCTTTAAACCCCTAAATATTATTAAAAAATCCCAAAAACCTTTAAAACCCTAAAAAATCAAGAAAACCCAAAAAACACATAAACTCTATAAACTCCCAAGAAAGCTGTAAAAAGCCTCAAAATTCTTAAAAACCCTAAAACCCCATAAAAATCAGGAAAAATCCCTAAAAATGAATAAAACCCCTAAACATTGAAAAACCCTATGAAAAACATAAAACCTAAAAACACTTAAAACAACTAAAAACCTAAAACCCCTAAAACCCTAAAAACCATGAAAAATTATAAACCCCATAAAACCCTAACAACCCACTAAAATTCTAAAAACCCATTAAAACACTAAAATATTAAAAAAAATATAAACAACATTAAAAACAATTATAAATCTAAAAAACCCTAAATCACAAAAAATCCCAAAAAATCCCTAAAACACCTAAACCCCCAAAAAACTCTCAAAAATCCCTAAAATCCCTAAAATCCATAAAAATCTTAAATAATCAAAAAAAATCCATAAAAAAACTAAAAAAACCCTAAAACCCATAAGAAAACTTTAAAACCCAAAAAACACTAAAACCCCAAAAAACTTAAAAAAGGTAAAAACCATTACAAACCTAAAAAATCCCTAAAACCAATAAAGACCATAAAACCATGTAGAAAACTGAAAACCCTAAAATGCTACAAAAACCATAAAACAACTAAAAACTCTAAAATCCCTTTAAACCCGAAATCATTTAAAACCTATAAAAACCATAAAACCCCTAAAAATATCAAAACCATAAAAACAGAAGAAAAAAATCATAAAATCCCTTAACACCCAAAAAAACCCCTTTAAATCCTTCAATCCCTAAAAACCATAAAAATCATAGAAAAAAATAAAAATAGTAACATATGAAAAAAAACAATGAAAACATTTAAAACCCATAAGAAAAATATAATAACCTACAATCACTTAAAATACCTAAAAATAAAAAATGAAAAACACCCTAAAAACCATAATACCTCCTAAAAACCCTAAAAACACAAAAAACTCCTAATAAAATGTTAAAAACCTAAATACAAATAAAACCCCTAAAAAACTAAAAACGCTAAAAATGCAAAAACCCAAAAAACAATTGGAAAACTCGAAAAAAACATAAATCCCATAAAGCCCATAGAAACTCTAAAAAACTCTCTAAAAACTATAAAAAACTAAAATCCATTAAAATGTAAAAAAACCTATAAAAACATTAAAACACTTAAAAGATAAAAAATATGGAAAACATAGAAAAAATAAAAACCCTCAAAACCCTCAAAATCCTTAAAAACCATAAAAACCATAAAAACCCAACAAAAACCTTAAAAATCCCTAAAAAGTATAAAACTAAAAACCAAAATAAATCCTTAAAACCTGAAAACACTTATAAACCCTAAAAACACTAAAAAACGGTTAAACCCTTAAAAAATTCTAAAACCCTAGAAACCATATAATGTCATGAAACCCATAGAAAACCAAAAAAATTATAAAAACACTTTAGACCCCTAAAAATGTTAAAAAACACTAAAACAACTAAAACCATAAAACCCCAAAATACTCAAAAAAAACCCCAATGACCCCAAAAACGCTAAAAACATTAAAAACCCAAAAATCCAAAAAAACCCTTAAAACACCTAAAACCATAAAAATCATAAAAACTCCCTACAATACCTAGAAACATAAAAACCCCTAAAACCATTAAAACCGTTAGAATACCTTAAAAAAATAAAAACACTTAAATCCCCTAAAATCTGAAAATTCTAAAAACCCTTTAACCCCTAAAACCATATTACCCATAAAAACCATAAAACCCCAAAAGCCTTTTAAAACCCATGAAACCAACTAAAACTCTAAAAATACATTAAACCCCTGAAAAATTAAAAACTATAAAATATTTAAATCGCCTAAAAACAAATAAAATTAATTAAAAATTAGAAGCCCAATAAAACTCCTAAAAATCCTAAAACCCCTAAAAAACTCAAAATCCATAAAACTCCTAAAATATTAAATTTCCTAAAAACACTAAAATACATAAAAATATAAAAAAACCTTAAACCCTTGAAAACCCTTAAGAAAACATTAAAACCCAACAAAAAATTTAAAAACATTTAATGATAAAATCCAAAAGAACCCCTAAAAATATGAAAAACGTAAAACCATTAAAATAAATAAAAACATTAAAAACCCTAAAAAATATAAAATTTCTAAAAAACCTCTAAAAATCTAAAAATTTCTTAAAACCCTACAAATTTTATAAAATCATGAAAAACTCAAAACCATAAAAAAATAAAAAACCCCAAAAAACATTAAAACCATAAATCCCAAAAATTCTAAAAAAATCCCTAAAATCATAAAAATAAACACCATTGAAAACCCTAAATAAAATATTAAAAACATAAAAGCAGTTAAACACCATAAAAATATAAAAAATGCTAAAACCCTAAAAAACTTTGAAAAACACTAGAACCCTTAAAAACCATAAAACACCCTAAAAACCTTAAAAATACCTAAAACCCCATAAATAACCAAAAGAACATTTAAACCCCTAAAAATGTTAAAAACTATAACATACATTTAAACCCATAAAAACTCAAAAAACCCCTAAAAACCCAAATATTCATAGAACCACATAAACCCCCTCAAAATCCCTAAAAACACTAAAAACCATTAATACCCAAAAAAAATACCAAAATTCCCAAAAAAATTAAAATTCCTAAAACCCGTGAAAACATTCAAGAAAACATTAAAAACCTAAAAACACTTAAATCCCTTAAAAACCAAAACAATGCTAAAAGCCCCAGAAAACCAAAACACCCAAAAAACCCCTAAAACCATTTAAAACCATAAAAATGCATAAAACCGTAAGAAACCACTAAAAATATATCAACCCTACAAACCTCTAAAAACATTAAAAAACATAAAAAACCATAAAAACCATAGAATCTAAAAAAACTATAAAAACCCAAAAAAACCCCCAAAACCCATAAACACCACTCAAAATCCCTAAAAACCCTCAAAAACCCTAAAAAACCTTAAACTTCCTAAATAATCCCAAAGAATTCCTAAAAACATAAAATGACCTAAAAATCCTAAAACCCTGAAGAAAACCTTAAAAACCTCAAAACAATTCATACCACTAAAACACCAGAGAACACAAAAAAGCCTAAAACCCTTAAAAACCATAAAAACATAAAATCCATAAAAAGCCTATAAACCTATAAAAACACAAAAAATGCTAAAAAAACAACCCAAAACCTGTAAAATCGTAAAACCATAAAAACTCTCAGAATCCCTCAAAACCCATAAAATTCAAAAAAATAAATAAAATCTCTAAAATTGTAAAAAACCCAAAAAACCTTCAAAACCCCTAAGAAAACCACAAAAGCATAAAAACACTTAAAACCGATAAAACTGAAAAACGATTAAAAAAATAAAAAGACTAAAACGACTCTAAAAACCTTAAAACACCTAAAAACCCTGAAAACCCTAAAACTATACAACCAGTAAAAACCAATAAAAATCCTAAAACCCACTAAAAACTCAAAAACCCCTTTGAACCCCTAAAAAGTAAAAAAAACTCTAAATACCATTATACCCTTAAAACTCAAAAAGAACACCAAAAAGTCATAAAAACCCAAAAAACCAAAAAACCCCTCAAAATCCATAAAAACCATAAAGATCCTAAAAATACATAAAATTAATAACCTTTAAAAAAGCAGAAAAATCCTAAGAAAATATTAAAACACTAAAAACAATGAAAACCCTTAAAAACAAAAAAAAAATTATAAAACCCTTAAAAAAAATAAAAACCCAAGAATCCATAACACCCCTAAAAACATTAAAAACACAGAACCCCCATAAAAACCCTAAAACCCACGTGAATCTCTAAAAATCAATAAATCTCAAAAAATGTTAAAACCACTAAAGAACCTTAAACCCTAAAAAACTCAAAAACCCAAAAAAACCCAAAAACACAAAAAACCCAAAAAAACCTATAAATTATCAAAATACCTAAAAATGATAAAACACCATAAAAATCCTAAGAAAACCTAAAAATCATTAAAAATATAAAACCCCCTAAAAACATTGAAAATACATAATAAAACCTTAAAAACCTAAAAACACATAAAACTCCTAAAACCCTAAAACCCCTAAGAAACCAAAAAACCGTAAACACATAAAAACCAATAAAAACTCTAAAACGCCACAAGAACTCTAAAAACCATAAAACCACTTAAAACATAAAAAAATCTATAACCCGTTAAAAAAAATAAAACTCAAGGAAAACTCTAAAAACACTAAATAACTATAAAACCCTAAAAATCTCTAAATACCCTAAAAACCATAAAAATCCTAAACACTCCATAAAAGTCCCTAGAAACATAAAAAATGCATAAAACCTGTATGAAAACATTAAAAACCTAAAATAACTTTAAATATATAAAACAAAAAATGTTATTAAACTAAAACCCATTAAACCCCTAAAAATACTAATAACTTTATAAATGCCTAAAAAATAAAATAACCTAAAAGGACCCTTGAAAACTATAAAATACCTTTAAACCCCTAAAAGAATTAATGAACTCTAAAAATCTATAAAACACCTTAAAAACTCAGAAAAACCCTAAACCCCCCCAAAACCATAAAATCCCTAAAAAATCTCAAAATACATAAAAACCCTAAAATCCAAAAATATTATATCAAATCCCTAAAAATCCAAAAAAGATAAGAATCCATGACAAATTCTAAAAACCCATAAAGACTTAAAAACAAATAAAACCCCTAAAAACCTAGAAATCACTATGAAATCTAAAACCCCTGAAATCCTTAAAAAACCTAAAAAAACCATAAAATTAATAAAAAACACCTACAAGTTAATATAAAAAACTCTTAAAACCCCAAAAAAACTCAAATAAATCCTTCAAAACTTAAAAACATTTTAAACCCCTTAAAATTGAAAAATACAGAAACCCCTAAAAACCATAAAATCCCTAAAAAGCATAAAAACCCTAAAAACTTTAAAAAACTAAGACCCATAAAAACCTGAAAACCACTAAAAATATAAAACACCATTAAACCCCTAAAAAGTTAAAAAATTATAATAACCTTAAAAACCCAAAAAACTCAAAAAAACCCCTAAAAACAACAAAATCCTTAAAAAACATAAAAATATTAAAAAACCTAAAAATACTTAAAAACCCCTAAAATAGTTAAAAATAATAAAACCCTAGAAAAACAATATAAATCCTTAAAAAACTAAAAAAACATGAAATCCCTAAAAACCTAAATACCCTAAAAACCAAAAAACCCAAAACCCTTAAAAATCATAGAAATTCCTAAAACCATAAAACCCTAAAACCCCATAAAAACCCAAAAACCCCACTAAAAACACAAAAAACCCTTCAAAAACATAAAAATTTTAAAAACCACTAATATACCATAAAACCCCTAAATCTAAAAAAACGTAAAACCAAAATAAAAAATTAAAACCCTAAAACCCCTCAAAAACCCTAAAAACCTAAAAACCCATAGAATCCTAAAAAATCACTAAAAACATAAAAAATCTAAAGACACTTAAAACCCCTAAAAATTCTTAAAAAACTAAAAACACCAAAACCCCAGAAAAAAATCTAAAACCCCTAAAACAATAAAAAACACTAAAACCCCTCGAAATCCCTAAATGCCCCAAAACCTTGAAAATTCTAAAAATTCCATAAAATACCAAAAAACATAAAAAACCCTAAAAACACTAAAAACCCATAATTTTTTTATAAAACCTAAAACACATAACACCAGTTAAAACCTGAAAAACATTAAAAACAATAAAAGGCATAAAACACCTAAAACCCCTAAAAACCTAAAAAATCATAAAAACCACATAAACCATAAAAGACCACAAATACCCTAAAAACTAGTAAAAAAATATAAAAACTCTTTAAACCCCTAAAAACGTTAAAAAAATCTACAAAATTGTTTGAACATTAAAATAATAAAAACCCTAAAAATAAAAAAACACTAAAAACCCTAATAAATACTAAAAAACCTCAAAATCCATAAAAACCCTAAAAATACCTTAATTTTTTTAAAAAGTCCTAAAAAACCTTAAAAACATAAATAACAATAAAAACCTTACAAACCCATAAAAACCTTATAAAAATAAAAATGTAAAGCCCGTAAAAACCTGAAAATAACTAAAATTCCTAAAAACCCTAAAAACCATAAAACCCCTAAAAACTCTAAAAACAAAAAAAACCTAATCCCACTAAAAACTATAAAATCCCTTTAAAACCCGAAAAAATTCAGAAAACGCTAAAAAAACTAAAACCATTAAACATATCAAAAACCTAAAAACAATAAAAAACCATAAAACCCATAAAATCATCGAAAACCCCCTCAAAATCCATAAGAACCATAAATACCATAAATATCTGAAATCCCTAAAATTCTCAAAAAAATTAAAAAATACAAAAAATATGATAAAATCTAAGAAAACATGATAAACATAAAAATAATTTAAACCCCAATAAAACCATAGAAACACTAAAAATACCTTAATACCTTAAAAATCATAAAACCCCCTAAAAACCAAAAAATCCTAAACCCATAAATCCCAAAAAAATAACCAAAAACACTAAAAACCTTTAAACCCCTAAAACTACTAAAAATATTAAAAACCTTTAAAACCCATAATAAAATAAAAAAACCTAAAACCGAAAAAATCCATAGAAACCCTACAAACCCTAAAAACCTAAAACCACAAAAATCCAAAAAACTATAAAAATCCTAAAAAATACCAAAAACTATAAAAATCTGTAAAAAAATGAAAACCCTTGATACCCATTCCAAGACCCACTAGGAAGTGTCATAACAGCCCTGTTTAATATTCACACATTTAGAACCCATATATCCACAAGAAAACAATTGATATTGGCTATAAATGGTGTAAATAAGGAATAAAGGATAGAGTTGGTCAAGTTATAGCCTTAAAATAACGTTTCTCTAATAACTCTAGCCAAAATATTCCATAAATTATGAATCATAATTTGATTACACAATAATTAAGCAATAAATAAAATGTTGTAAGAAAAACTCACCATAACATTACCTTCATTTATCATGTTCGATGAGTAAAATGGGGTGGCGATTTAAATCCAATGATTGATTCAAAATTCTAATACCTAGGTTCCAAAATTTAAATTTCCTAAATGATACTTTAGGTAATTTTCTCACATGTCCATGAAATTAAGGGACAAGTTTCACACCCTTTTGGAAATTAAAGATAACTATCCCATCACGTTTTAATTTGATTATTCCATGGTTTTGTGGGATTGAAATTCATATAACACCATGGTATGGTTCTTTAAAAGAAAATTTTCCCTTAATTAATGTAAATATAGGACAATATTTTTCATCTAAGAAAGGGTATTGGGCCTCCCCTTGGAATTCTATGATTACCCCATTTTAGGACTCCTTCATTTTCTTAGTCTACTCCCTTATCATTCAGCCACCAAATCCTCCCAATAAGTCTTGTTTAATCTTTCACATTACAACATACTCATCATCCCTACCCTATTCAAAAGTATTCTTCATCCAATCTAAAAATTCAAAGGGAGAAATATCAGAAACATTAAGGGTGACACTAACATTTCCACACACACCATTTAACTCGATCTTATAGTCATTTTCATTGATCTTATATAAGAATAGAAAATTTTCATCTCTTTATGGATGATTTTTTTATTTTACATGATCTAGGAAAATTCCTTTTAAATTTTTTTCCATGCCAACCCACCTAGATCAAATGTAACTCATTTCCAACACATCCTTACTCGATCACCATATTCTTGTAATAAAGACACTAAACATGAAAGAATTTATGTTTTAAGAGAGTTTGTGGTAAAAAATTATCACTTTCATATAAGCATGATATTTTACTCCACCTATAAAGTTCTATTTACCTCTATTTTACTGAAAATAAACTAACTTTTCTCTCAATTATCTTTTTTTACTCTTATTTTCACTATTGGTTTCAACTATTTTCTTTCCCTCATTTCTTTTAATGTCAATAATCACTCCTTTAATAGATGTAATTTATACATTATCTATTTTCTTCTATCTTTAATATTTTATCCTTTCATAATCTCTCTCAATAATCACTTGGTGTAGATAATATTGAAATAACTAAAAGGGTGTCAGTATAATAATCCTCCCATTATACACAAAATAATATTGGTTGGGGTATCCATTATGTGTTACCCTCTTATAAAATTTCTATGTCCTACCCAAATATATATGAAAATAATTAATGGTAACAATATCACATATCACCATATCTTCATACATACAAATTTATAAGGGAAATTTCTCTTTGTTTGTAACTTTAACATTCCCACTATCATTTAACTGTTACAATATATATGTCTTAGGATACCTAGTTTTAGTTAAACCTAATTTATCTACCATCAATCCACTTTATATATCTGTGAGACTACCCCCATTAGTAATCATACTACACAAAATATCTTTGATTAGGCATATAGTATAAAAAATGTGTTACTTTTTCTCTATATCATTCTCTTCTTTAGGTTTAGCTCTCAAATATTTATTTTCCATAAGAATTTCTCCATGTATGAACATTTTTATTTTCACATCTTCACACTTCGTAAGTGGTGTAATTTCTTCTATACTTGATCTATCACTAATAAAATCCACCCCATAAAAAACAATCACGGTCCTCTTATTTGGAAATTTCGATAAAAAAATGTCTAAATCAATCGATTTAACAAATTTGATATGATGTGATTCGGAAAAACCCTTACTGTCAATTTCATCTTTGGATTATAGAAATAATGTTTTTGGTTTGGTCACCTATTTTGAATCTATTTTATGTTACATTACATGTTCCTTTAGGTTTTAATCCTTAAACAATAAAGAAGATTTATAATCCATACCATAATATGTAGGGCACATCCTTCTTTCCATTAATTACCTCTCCACTTTAGTATCCCTGTGAAGAAGATCCTCCATATATAAATAGAATTACATGTCCTATAGATCCCAAATTTCATGGTTGAGGCCATTAATTGAACTACTCATAGTAGACTCTCTCTCCCCATAAATATCATCCCAAATAATGATGTTCTCTATCTCTTTATGATACTCCTCAACACTCATAGCTACCTATCTCAAATCCACCAACTTGAGGAATAAATCCTAATAATAGTTTCTAGAAATAAACATCTTACACATTACATATTTCATCCTCTACCATGTATGGATGGGTATTTCTCCACTTTTTGATAAACTCAGTTGTAGTTGGTATCACAAAATACTATCATTTTTTTGAATTCTACTGATGCTAACTTCACCTTATTTCAATTTGAATATTTTTTACAAAAATACATTCTCTACGCTTCATTCTCATTCCATGTATATTTCAGGATCACTATTACCTTGAAATGAAGGGATACTCAACTTTAATACTCTATGATTGTTGGTTTTCCTCCATGGTGGTTTCATTATCCAAATCGGTGACTAATGAAATCTGTATAACTCCTTTTATTTGAAGAACATTCTCCTTGGTGGTGATATATAATTTTAAAGGGTTTAAAATTCATCCATACTGACATTCAATGTTTGTAATTTTTCTTATGCAACCCCCATGAACAACATAATGCATGTTTTATTGGGGTTACTTGCCTTAACCATTTAGGAATCCTACAATAAAATTTTATGAGAAAGGAATACAGACCTCATAAATTCCCTCATGTGTTTACACTCAAAAATTCTATATTTCCTTATGTTTCAATAAATTTTTTATTTTTCAAAAAAATATAACACTCTTTCCTTTTACAATGTATCTTTCCAATATAATTATTTTTCAATTCTAGAAAATATAATGGAGTGTTGTAGTGTGGAAATCCCAAACTATAATTAAAATTAAAAATGAAAAATATATTCAAGATATAAAGGTGGGAGGTTGAAGATAATGAATTAGGAAAAAGTATTAATGGATATAGGACTCACGATTTTGAAATTTTGTTGAGCCTTTTTTTGGACTCTTTTTTTGAATTAATACATTAGAAAAAAGATGAATTTTCAATATGTAAATATAGAATAATTGATAAATTGAAACATAAAATTGAATAAAATTGAGAGTTTTTATGTAACATCCGCTCCTCCTCATTGGATTTAGAAGTGATGGGGAGATACTATGCTTTAGGTGACACCCCCAAGACACTAAAGACTGGAAATAAATTCTAAGGGCCATATAAAAATATGGTGAATGATTTGACATTTTAAGATAAAATGAACAAACCAATTATAACCATAAAAAATTTCTTAATGACGCATGATTACCAAAATGAAATCCAATACATGTATAAACCAAAATACAATATCAGAGTAAACGGGGATCAATGTGACATAACCAATGGAACCAAATGATAACAAAACAAAAGGACATCAATGACACCAATAAAAACACCTAATATACTCCAAGATCCAAATCCACATGCCCAACTCAAGGTATCATGAATCATCATTAAATAATTTGGATATCGTGCCTTTAACTATGTCACGATATATAGCATCTACAAGCACACCATAGTTCCAAAGAAGGGGGTGAGTATAAAACATAGTAGGATTTCCCCAATGAATTCCCAAATCACACAACTATGACTAAACATGTGATCACATTTATATAAAATAATTTAAAATCATTTTAAATTGGTTTATATCTATTAAAAATACTTATATAAGGAAAACAATTAAACAAGCCTTCAAAACTATTTTTTCCAAGGAATACATAAAAAACTAATACAATCATTTTTCCTAGGAACTTAAAAAAAGATTTTAACAATTTAATACTTTATGATTTGGAATAAACATCTCAATTTCCACACACACCCTCAAAACACACACTCAAATACAATCTTGGTGTTACCATTGATGGTGTAACTTCATGACCATATTATGTCCTTTTGATGGTTATAATTCCTGACCGTAATCCATCCCATTCAACTAATTCACAAAATTTATTCCCAAATCACATAAAATCATTAAAATAAAATAATTTCAACAAAATAATTCACTTCTATAAACAACGATAATTTTAAAATCACAAATTTAAAATTATAAACAACTATTTTTCAAACACCCATCCAACTCCCATGATTTCCAAACCCATAATTCAAAAAATAATTTAATAAAATCACACCATAATATTCACAAAAAATTAAATAAATTAAATAAATTTTTAATAATTACTTTTAGTTATAATCAAGAGAATTTGAGAGAGAAGCCACCTACCAATAAATAATAGGTAAAAATGAATAACAACAAAACAAATTTAACAAAATAGATTAAATATTCTATATTAAAACTTAGATCTCATTACATTCAATAAAAACAATCATATCCCCTCAAGATTGTGATCACAAAAAAAGGATCTATCCCAATGAAAGATCCATGATTAGAAAGGAGGGAAATAGAATAAATCTAAGGAAAACGATGAAGAAAAAGCACTCACTGATAAACATAGGTCTCTAAAAAATTGTATTTTTCTAGGAATTACTCCTTGATCAAAAGGAATTATATCCACTGACTTAGGAGGATGTGGAATTAGAGTTATAGCATGATTATGGTAAATGGGTTTTTTAGGAGGTAAATCAGATTAGATCCACAATTTTGGGACCTAATTTTTCATAGTGCATGGTTAAGGTGGATAGTTAGGTAAACCATGTGATAATCATGCATGATCCACTAACTCAAAACACTCCCCTCATGGTTTGATCATACAGTTAGATAAATTGTGCAGCAACTATGCTATACCCCATTGCCTAGAATTTTATGGTTTTTAGTAAGAATCCTCATGGTTTTGACAAAATTTACACCTAACAATAAACCTATTTAGTGTACACTGTTTCAGTTGCATGATTTTTGAGAGGTGTTTCAAAATTTATACAAATAATGTTCAAGGCATTCACTATCAGAAAAAATATAAAAACATACCAAATATCCTATGTGACTTCCATAACATAACCCAATGATTTTATATGAATAAAATACTTAAATAATTGTTCAATTACATGAAACTAGGGGTTCTACATTCTCCCAATAATTGGTCTCTACATCCTAGAAAATTATAAAGTCAAAGTTTTCTCTAAAGAGTTTTGTCCATTAATATGTATTTTTCTTTTCACTTTCACTTGTTTCCTCCTGAATCTGACAATGTTTCAATAAAAATAGCACTAGACCAATTATTTTCTTATACATGATTCTCTCTTGACTACCCATAATTTGTACCTACTGATGAACCATATTATCATATGTCTCTATGTAAATATAATACCATAAAATAACAAGGTTATGGTCAGGTTGATACTTTATCAATTAGGATACAAAGAACACATCATGCACTAAAGTAATCCTTGGTGGCGAAGACAACCGATATTCTACCTCAACCACCTATTAAATTATCTAAAAAGGACTTATGTTTCAAGGATATAACTTGACCTAATTCCCATAATAGTGATGCCGATGCCTTGGAGAGATTCTCGACAATGTATAACCACTCACCTAAAATGACAATGACTATTGGCGATGATATGCATATTATTTCTAATGAATTTGTGCCATCTCCATCCTATATTTGATTAAATGAATCTTCTTTGTTGTATCTTGAACGAGGATTGTACCAACCAGTAAATTAATTCATATTTCCACACAATAAATAGAATAAAAAAGGCCACCCATAAAATTCTTCAAAAGGATCAATATGAATCAAGATCTGATTACTGTTGTTTTACGAGAACTCCACTAATGATATGTTCTCCTCCCATGATTTATAAATATATATTACAAAATCCATAATCATGTCCTACAATGATTGGACCATCCTTTAATATTTATAATCCTTTAGAGAATGATCAAACAAGATCATTATCAATTGATTCCATAGGTCTATCTAAAAATATTTCAAAATATAAGACATAAAATTGGTGTCTCTATCAGATACAATCGAGAATAGAACACCATGCCTCTTTATAACATCTCATATATGGATTTTTGAAAATTCCTCAACAGTATTCTATTCCTGAATAGGGATGAAATGGGATAACTTTGTGAGATGATCCAATATCACCCATATGAAATCTTTTTTCCAAATCTTCCCTGGTGGAAATGTTATAAAATCTGTAGCTATCTGCTCGTATTTACACACATGAATTGATAAGGTCTATAGTATACCTATTAGTCATTGGTGCTCTACTCTAAACTACTAAGAGGTGGGGCATCTCAAAACCAACTCATGCACCTTTATTTTCATTCCATCCCACCAAAATTTTTCGTTCAATTCCTTATACATCTTTTTTTTATAGGATGAACAACCCATATCAAATGGGGATAAGCATAATGGAGTTGTTTTTGACAAGACAAAGGTATGACTGTCAAATTTTGATACCACAACATTGATATTATTTTAAACCTATATCCCCCAATGGTATCCCCACCATTAAGTTATTAACTCATAGAAACACATTCAGAATCAGATTTTTCTGCCTCTTTAACTTTTTCTACCAAATCAAGAAAAAAATAAATTGTAAAGAAATCAAACACACTACCTCAATCTTTATAATCTATGTGAATAATGGAAATAATAAATATTAGTTTCCATTGACCTAAATAATCTTTCACCAACTAACCATATGACATTCTTATTATTGAATCTTCCATAGAGTTCCCTCTACCCCATGTATACAATAATTCAATATGAAACATTTGAAGATATTCTATCCTTATTATTTTTCTTAGATTTAAATCTATTTGTGATATAAAGTGTTTTAATATCTTATGATTCATAAACAATAGGAACTTCTCAATACAATGATAATAATTTTGAGTATTCAAATATTACACTAGAACAACTAATTCCAAATCATGTGTTGTCTAGTTCTTCTCATGAAACCATAACTATCATGAGCCATAAAAAACAACATGATATATTTAAATGATGAAACACCCCAACCTAGGTCTTGAAGCATCACAATACACCACCTAGCCTTGTCCAGATTCGTGAAATATCAAGATCAGTGTTAATGTAAAGAGATATTTAAGCTCTTGAAAATACTTTTTAAATTGATTGTTCTATTTTAATGGAACACTTTTCTTTGTCATGGATATCATTGGTCAAACTACTCAAGGAAATTAATGAAAAAATCATCATTAATAACATGAAAGGAAAAGTAAATAGCATATCCCAAACACATTATTTGGAGGATTCCAAGCGATTACTTCCTCTATATTTTATGTATCCTTAGAAACACATTTTTTAGAGATAACATGTCCAAGGAAACATACATATTGTATCTAAAAATCACATTTTGAAAAATATTCATACAGATTATGATTCTGTAATATACCCAAAAATATCACCAAGTTTTTCACATGCTGAACATTTATCCTAGAATTAGCCAGTATGTTATCCAAAAATACAAAACAAAATAATCTAGAAACCTTTAGAATATATGATTAATAAATGATATAAATAAATATAGTGTATTCATATGACCTAAAGGCATGACCACATAATCGTAATGTCCAAGTCTACTTTTAAAAGCTATATTCAGAATATCCTCCTTCCAAACCCATAGTAGGTGATATATTGGATGAAATTAAATTTTATGAAACCTCTTGGATCCCCTAAATTGATCAAAAATTCCATCAATGTGTTGAATACGAAACCAAATATTTATTGTAACTTTATTAAGCATACTATAATCCACACAAAGTCTATGTTTTCCATCCATCTTTTGACAAAATGAACTAGTACTTCCCACAGAGACATACACGGAAGAATGAACCCTTTTCTTTCTAACTCTTCTAACTAGTCTTTCAATTCCCTTAATTATATTGGTTGCATATGATAAAAAAGAAGTAAGATAATTCTGGTCCTTGTTAAGAGATCAATTTTATACTCTAATTCTCTGATGGTTAGGAAACCAGTAAAATTATTTTAAAAAACATCATGAAACTGATAAAAAATGGTTGAAAACCAATATTTTCTATCCCATAAAAATATGAAAAGGTTAAATATGCCAAATGGTTTGTGATATTTCCAACATTCGGTGCCAACAATCCAATTCCACTTTCTATTAAATTGTGATTTTCTCTAAAGATATGATCGATTCCATCATCAATTGTAGAAATAAACTTAAGATATAATATTCATTGTGAGCTTTGAACATGGTCTAGCAATCTATAACTGGTGTTAAGTCATATACATCTATCTTAGGCAAAGATAAGTCCCAAATAAATCCATGCCCATCAATACTTATAAAACATGATTTTCATAAAAAGAATTGAATTTTTTTTCAAGAGGAGTTTGAAGTTTTAATATAGAGTTAATCGTATTAATATAAATACCTAGAAGTTAAATAATAATAGAATTAATAAACAAATGTGATATTCCCATATCAAAAAAATCTTGCATAAGTGTATCATTAAAAATAATTGTACCTCTCACCATCGAAGGCCCAAATTCATCATCCATGATCAGTTTCTCATTTCCATACAATTTACTACTCTTTGTACTTCTCTATTTGTTACCATATTGAGATTTAACATCTTGAGGAGTAATGGCATTCATAGAATCACCATGGACTTCTTAGGTTTGTTGATGATCTATATTCTACTGCAGTCATCCTGTCAAAGCATATGATACATAAGTAGATAGAGATGTGTCCCTATCACAAGAACTCAGAGCACTATGATAATAAAGTTATAGATATCCCATATTTTTTAAATTGATCCATTCTCTAGGAAGCGGTGTACAATTTCTCTTTATTTGATCAAAATAACCACATTGTAAACAATCATGTAAAACCTTCGGTTTAGGAGGAAGATTCATTGATCCAAATTTCTGATTTATAATCATACCACCACCTTGGAAATAGGTTTCCCTCTTCCACTTATTACTATAATTATAGTTCCCACCATTTCCTATAGGTATTAACATGTTTCCTCTAATGTAATTTCATGAGATGTCCATTTCTTCCACTTTTTATTTATTTAATATCCTTGGATGATTTGATATAAAAATAAAAACAATATTTTATATAATCTATTGCAACAACCCGATTAAAAAAATAATTAATTTGAGGAAAATCATACAAAAATTTCAAATAAAAATAGTACTCAATTATTAAATTTAGCAAAATATTTTTTCTCTATGAGGATATATTACTTCAAAATAAATAATTCTGTTTTTCTTACAACCAGAATGTATAATGGAAGAATTTTTTAAAACAATTATTCAAAATCATTACAAGTGATGCCTTGGTCTAATTTAGCATGAATTGATAAATCCCACCACTATAATGTACGATCTTCCATCAAGTATGTTTCTAACTTCACATTTAGCTCAGCTGGTTCTCTAAGGATGTTTAAATATAAATTTATCATATTTAGCCACACTTTTTATTTTTATTGTTTAAAATCACCCTAAAAGTTTGATGGGTTCTTCTTTTGGGACTGAACTAAATGATCCACTTGCCATGGTTTATTGTTTTGGTTCCCTATATCCATGGTTTAAAATTCCTTGATAATACTCTGAACCAACAATTGGTTCACAAATGGATCAGGTGAATCAACATTCTCAACAACCTCTTTCAATTGGTTTCTACTATACCTACCCAGTACCATCCGCTATAACCAAAAGAAAAATCAATTTAATGTCACTCACTAGAAACTGAAGGCTTAGAAATTTTAATTTTAGCACATCACACATATCACAATAAATATTTAAAAAACTCATCAATATCCGTATTCAAATCATTTTTTAAAATTCCACCATGCTTTTGAAAATCAAACCATTTGAAATTATTTTCAAAAATAAAGAATTTTTTATCAAATCCTAAATCATTACTCAAAATTAATTATGTACTATTAGTGGGAATTCATTTTTATTAATTCATTTCAGGAACTTCTCATCAACAAAAATCATGATGATGAGGTGAAAAATCATATAAGTGTCACAAAATACTCATGTAACTAAATCACTAATAACTTGAGTTTTATCAAAAATAGGTTAGCTACACATTTTATGATTTACATTTCATGTTTGAATAATTATATATCATTTCTACCATCCTAAGTCACAGAACAATATGATTTCAAATTCATGAATTGATCAAGAAGATGCCATTTGTAACATCCTACCCCTACACAATGGATTGAGAAGTGACATGGGAGATACTAGGCCGTAAGTGACATCCCCAAGACACCAAAGAATGGAAATTAATTCCAAGGGACTCATAAATAGTTGGAAGATTATTTTACCTTTGAATATAAATGACCATAAAAAAGATAACCATAACAACCAAACATCTAAATGATGCATCAGGAACAAAATTCAAGCCAATTGAAGCCTAAACCAAAATAAAAAATCAATGTACAAGGGGAATAAATGTTACAAAACCCAAGGTCCCAAATGATAATAAAACCAAAAGACACCAACAATAACTCCCAATCTCCTCCATGATCCAAAACCACATGCCCAACCCAAGGTATCAAGAAGAATAACTAAAGAAATGGTATACCTTTCCATTACTTGTGACTCATATATAACGTATTCAAAGACGCCATAGTGACCAAGAAGGGAGTGAGTATAAAACTCAGTGGGATTTCCCCAATGTATTACGAACTCATGACACCAGGATTGAACAAGTTATCACATTTATAGAAAATAGTTTAAAAGAAATTTATAATAGTTTATATCAAACCAAAAAATTTCTAATGAAAATAATCAAATAAGTCCTCAAAACCATTTTTTCCAAAGAATAAATCAACAACTAACATAATAATTTTTCAAGGAACATAAAAAAAGACTTTAAAAATTTATCAATTTTTTATTTGGAATAAATATTTCCATGTACATGCATGTCCTAAACAAACACACACACACACACAAGATTACTGTTACCATTTGTGGTGGAACTTCAGATCTATATTCTTTCCCTTTAATAGTGGACTTCGTGATCATTATCCATCCCATTTAACTCATTGAGAACAATTTATTTCTAAATAATGTCAACCAAATTCAATAAGATCATTTCAATAAATAATTATCTTAGATTAAACAACTATAATTTTAAAATAACAATTTTAAAATTATAGACAACGATTTTCCCTAAATCCATGCTATTCCGATGATATCCAAAACCATAATTCAAATGACAATTCCATCAAATAAAACTATGATTTTCAAAAAAAATGAAGAAATTAAATCAAATTAAAATATATACTTCATGTTCTAATCAAGAGGATTCTAGAGAGAATCCACTTACATCTCAAACTTACGTGAAAACAAATAACGAAACAATAACTTTAACAACCCAACTTAAATATTCATGATTCCAACTTAGATCCATTTCCTGTAAATAAAAACAATAATATACCATAAATATTGACATCACACAACATTTATATATCCAAAAAAACTAGATCCATGATTCTAAAATAGGGAAGCTAAAGATATCTAAGGAAAATAATGAATAATGAGTACATACTGACAAATATGGGTCACCAACGCACTTGGACTCTCCTAGGAATCACTCTTGAATCGAAAGGAAATAAATTCACATCCTTGAAAGGTAGAGGGATTAATGTTATGGACTATTTGGGGAAATTTTTTAATTTAACAGTAAAATCAGATTAGATCCACAATTTATCAATCTAATTTCCCATGGTTCACATTTTGGGAAAATGGTTGGCAAAACCATGCGCTAACCAAATATAAATCACTACCTCTAGACAAACCACACACAATTGTCATAGAGTTTGAAAAAACATGTTCCAACCATGATATAGCCCATTTTACATTATTTAATTATTTCTAATGGGAATCTGCATGGTTTTTCCAAACTGTGTGCCTAACCATGTGCCTCCGTATGTCTACTGTTTTAGTTCCACAGTTTCTTATCGGTATTTCATGATGTCTACTAAATGTGCTCAACTCGCACACCCCCAGAAAAGAATAATAAAATGGAGAAGATCATCCAAATTTCGAAAAATGAAACCTAATAATTTATATATATATAATAAATAAATACAGGGTCAAGTAACTGAAACTGGTGGTGCTACATATGTGATTTTAAAATTGAATAATTCATCATAAAATTTAAACCCATTTTATCTCATGATATTTTTCTTTGATTTCAATGATTAAAAATAGGGAAGAAAGATGAGATTCTAAACTATAGGATTAATATACTGTACATCAAAAATTACTAAGCAATGATGCCCATAAGTGAATAAAAAAATGGAATATAAATGATGTCGACTTGATTCAAAGAGAAAATAATATGGAAGATGGGATAAAAATGATGAACCTATATTCTTGAAATTGGGCTTTGATACCCAATGAAATGAGATACGAGGCCCACTATAATATTTCCTAGGACTGTTTTTCAACATTCTTGTGTTGAAAACCCAGATCAACACTATATAAAAAGTTAAAAGGGATATAAATGGGGGTAGTAAAGATGAAATAAGAGAGTCGGTCAAGGTAGAACAAAGAGAGAACTTTTCTATAAGAACTCTATCCACAAGAACCCATAAATAATGACCAATACTTCGATAATTCAAGAATTAAGAAAGAACACAAAGGTTGAAGGATATAACTCACCATAATAACATTGCCTTCATTCATGATGTTCAAAGTGTACAAGTGGGTTTCTATTTATAACCAAAAGTGATACAAAAGTCTAACACCAAGTTTACCC